>CM055116.1:500056529-501256529 GCA_029206835.1 Rana muscosa | reverse complement strand
GGTAAAACTAGCGTTCGTAATGGAGATAGCACATTCGTCACGCTGTAACGGACTGAAAAGCACGAGGCAGAAAAGCGCGAATCGTCTCTCACTAAACTTTACTAACACAAGATCAGCAAAAGCAGCCCAATGGGTGGCGCCATCCGAATGGAACTTCCCCTTTATAGTGCCGTCGTACGTGTTGTCGTACGTGTTGTACGTCACCGCGCTTTGCTCGAGCATTTTTTTCCACGATAGTGTGTAGGCAAGGCAGGCTTGAGAAGAATCACGTCGAGAAAACACAGTTTTTTCCAATGACATTAAAAACGGTTGTGTGTACGCGGCATAAGAACATTCTGATGGTGGAGTGTTTGTTTTACGACGGGAGCGAATGTTTCATCGTAATGTTCACCGAATTTCTGGGCAACTAGTCTGGCTTTGTATTTGTGGATATTCCCTTCTGCCTCTGACTTTACTTTGAAAGTCCACTTACTTCCTATAGTTTTTCTGTTAGGAGGGAGCTCTGTGAGTGTCTAGGTTTTATTTTCTTCTTCTTTTGCTGCCTTTCTCCATTCATTGGCTTCACGTTTTTCTATGTCTTCTCAGGATGTTGGTTCAAGTATGCTGTGTGTTTTAACAGTGTATGACAGCTTGCGGGGTGCTATCCCCTTTGTAGCCCGAATGGATCTTCTGATTTCAGGCCTCATGTACACTGAGCGTTTGCTCAGTTCCTCTGAACTTCTTTTTTCCTGGCAAGAAAAAAAGCTGCTTAAAAAAGCTGCGTATTCATTTATTCTGTCCATTAGAACGCATTAACACACAAATGCGCCTAAGCGTTTATGCACGTTCTGCGTATTTCTTCTTTTTTTCTTTGCCCAAAAACTCCACTCCTAAACATGCTGCTGATGTGTTTTTTTTCTGCCGGTAAACATGTAATTCATTCATTCTTTCACAGAGCTGTGCCAGGTCTGTACACTGAGCTGTGCATGTGCAGCTCAGCATACATTCTAAAGAAGATTGTAAACAGGCAGGAACGTTTGTTTATTTATTGTAGAAGAGACAGAGCAATATTTGTTTTTTACAGTTTTATTCCGCTTTTAAGATGGTACCTCTTCCATACAGAATAACTGGTTTATCAGGTACTAGAGACTGCAAAGCAACATACTGTAAATCTTTTTTTGGCTCTTGAAAGTGTTTTTTTTTTTCCAGGTTGGTAGTACAATACCTTTTTAAGATTGCCCAAAGTAGCAAAATAATCAATAGACATTGGCCAAAAAAAGACAGGATTTTGTTTGAGGAATATAATACCTGATAAACCAGTACAATATATGGTATATTAATATTTTTTATTATATGTATGTCCTAATGGACTATGTTGTGTGACAATCAAGCATAACTGTTCCTGATATGCTCTGTTTGCTGCATCCTGCTCCTTCAAGCCCTTGCAGTTGAGCACAGCTACTTCTGACATGCTCTATTAGACAAACTCTGCTCCTCTGTGCCTTTGCAGCTGGACACATCTGATCATCTCTCTGCGGTGGTACCACCCGTTCCTCTGTTTTCTCACTAGAGTCATGTTCCTGCTATATCTGCCTGTATCTGAGGAAGCAAGCGGGGTGATGGACACAGCTGAGTTCAAAAACCTGTGAGGGGGTTCCTGTTGAATACCACCTGTCCCCTAAGACTCCACTCCTTGGCCTACCCAACTGTTTTTAGGGTAGGATGCAGTTTGCTTAGTTTGTGACAGAAGAGAGTTTAGACCTGACCTCAGAAAGTATTATTTTACTGAAAGAGTAGTGGATGCTTGGAACAGATTTCCAGCAGAGGTAGTAAGTCAAAGAACTGCAAGAGAATTAAAAAATGCATTGGATAAACATAGGAGCAGCAATGTCCAAAGAAAAAGTTAAAGCTAAGAACAGTTTTAGCAAGTATAGAAAATCCTGTTGATGTTGCCAGAAATGCAGTGTCGAAGGTAAAAAGGTTGACAAACACTGCTCTAGTACTAGAAAAAATGTTTCATTCAAAATACAGAGTGAGAGAGAGAATGACTAGGACTAGATTATCTGATTCAACAAACCAATGTTCAAGTACAGTTATCTTAAAAACAAAAAAGTAACAAAATTGCTTTTCACGTAGCTTTTAGAGCCGTTTCACATAGGGGCAACACGACTTCCAGCCTGACTGTGGGAGGCAACTAGGACACGACTTGAGTATGAGTCACAGCGCGACATGAGGCAACTTACAAGGCAACTTCAAGTTGCCTCCAGGACAGGAGACTTTCCAGTGGCCAATCAAACAATAATCAGCTCTGTGGGAGGGAGAGGGGAGGGAGGGGTTTGCCTGGAAAACTATTTTTACTTCCTGGAAAGTTGCTTCAGTTAAGACAGGGGATCCAACTTGGAGGCAACTTCCATTGAAATCAATGGGTACAAGTCGCCTAGAAGTCTGATTGAAGTCGTACAGGAACCTTTTCTGAAGTTGGAGCGACTACAGTAGTGTGCATTAAGACGGCTCCATTCACTTCCATTACTTTTCTAAACCGCGCGACTTGGCGCGGCTTGAAGTCGAAACCCAGGACGCCCCTGAATGAACCGGCTCTTAAAAGGTTGTTGTGCATATAGGAAAGACAAACAAATAAAGTCTAAGTTCACCTTTACAGAAAATCTGTAAGGTGACCTTACACTGGCATCTTTGGGGCGGTTTGGGAGCGCTTTATACAGAGCTCCCAAAATACCCTGCTCATTGGCGCCTGAAAAGCTCTTTGTAACGGCACCCCAAGCATGAAAGGAGTTAACGCCGTTTACGATATTCCCTCACTGGACACACATCCACTGCCGATCCTCCACAGTCAGGCGACCGCTTCACATAGGATTAATCCTTCCAAACATATGAGACAAACACTCTATATGAAGTTTCCAACTGGACTGACAATCTTTAATGACAAACTTCAAGTTTTATACACACAGAGAGAAGCTTCCGATTTTCCTCTCATAATACACCCTTGACCAGACCCAATCCACATGAGCCAATGACTCAGACACAGGACATCCAGGCCAGCCCCAATGTCTCCCAATACACATTATTTTGACATCTCTTAAGAGATAATAGGTGATTTCGTTAGCTAATCCCTTTACATCTTAAATGACTACGCATAACCTTTATGTTCCCCAGACTGTCTGTTTACAATACACACAAGTACAGAGTTAATTATCACAATGAAAGAGCCTCAGAAGCCATCCTAGATTCATTTACATCACACAGGCAGGGGCTGGAGGTGATGACATTAGCATCTAACAGTATGTGTCCCAACATCATGAAGGAGTCACTTTTCAGTTAACCTGTTGAGTTCATAATCAAACAGTAAATAGTTCTTTACAGCTATCCTGGGGAATATTGTGGAAAAATATCACTGTCCCATTTTAAAGCAATCCAAGACATATTCTTAATGCCCATTATTTTCTTGCTCACCCTGTGCCCAAAGTGACCCCTGTCACACATCTCCCCTTTCGGCAGGAGACTAACACAGGAGGAGACCCCAGACGGGTTGACTCCGAAGTTAGTCCATAGTTCCATTCCTCTAATGCCTGGACAACCCATCAGCATGGCCGTTTTGCTTACCGGGTCAGTAGCTGATGGTGACGTTGTAAGGTTGCAGGGCGAATAATGGAATTCAGTTCTGGAACAGTCACTTGCTTTGCTCTCTCAATGGCTCCCAAAACTTGTTGCTGATGCTCTTAGGAAAGGTAAGGCAAAACCTGGGCGCAAATCCCATTTAACCTTTTGACAATTTCAGCCTGTTTGTGCATTTCAATGTTCAAGCCATGGGACATTTCATAATACATGACGTAGTGTCGTTGCATCTCCGATTTCTCCCTGGCCAACTTGTCACATTCCAATTCTAGACTGTGATATTTTCCCTGATCTAAGGTACATGTCGGGGAATATAGTCTTACCCAGTTCTCAGCCGTAAGCGGGCCGGTTCCAGCAGCATGGGTCTGGGCACAGGTAGTCACTGGGTTGGCTTCAGCGGGACCCATCGAGGCGTAAGCAGAAACGAGGGGGGCCAAATCATTCCCCAGTAGTACATCCGCTGGCAAATCCTTCATCACCCCCACATTCACGTGTCCCAAACCAAACCCCCAATCCAGGTGAACGTGGGCAACGGGTAGCCGGAAGATGGTACCTCCCGCTACTCTTACGGCTACAGTGTCTCCGGTGTGTTGGCTCTCTGGGATGAGGTTCTTCTGTAGTAGGGTCATGGTGGCACCAGTATCACGTAGGCCATTGGTTACCTTTCCATTGACCCAGACAGTCTGCTTGTGTTGTTGCCTGTTGTCCCGGTTAGCTGCTTGTATTCGATCAGCCTCGTGCAGGACGCCCCAATGTTCTTCCTCCTCAATGCAGTGGGCCACAGGCATGGATGTGCGGGGGCTCCCCCTTGCTGGCTGTCTCCATGACTGGGACTGGATGGCTGGATTCAACGGACAGTCTGGCTTTTTGTGCCCTAGCTGTTTACATCCGAAACACCTGATGGGTTGTGAGTAGTCCTGGGAGTTGAACCTGGGCTGCTGAGGATAAGTGGCCGCTCGGGTTGGTGCTGAAGTTGGGTTAGAGGCTGATAAACTGGGCCGAGATAGTGGATAGCACTCGCTTCCGCCTGACCTTCGAGAGTCCAGATATTCATCGGCCAAAGTAGCCGCTTGCTGTACAGTCCGTGGTCGCTTATCTCGCACCCAATCCCATAATACCGGAGGGGTGTGGTTAAAGAACTGTTCTAAGAGTACTAGCTGGGTGATGTCCTCTATGGTATGAGCGCGGCTTCCCTGGAACCAGCCCTTAAGGTTTCGCTGCAGACGATGTGCCCACTCCACGTATGTTATGTGGGTTTGTTTCCAGGATTCTCGAAACGTAATCCGGCTGGCTTCGGGAGTAATGGCAAATCGGGCTAGCAGAGCTTCTTTTACCCGGTCATAGTCTTTAGCGTCCTCATCCTCCAGGGCCCGATACGCATCCGCCGCTCTGCCAGTTAAATTACTTGCCAGTAAGACGACCCAATCTTGGGGCAGTATTTCATGTATCTGGCATAGTCTCTCAAAGTCCTGCAGGAACGCTTCAATTTCCTCCTCTCCTTCCTTAAATAGTTTGAACGTCCGAAAGGGCAACTTACGGACAGGCGCTGCATCTTTAGGCGTTGTCTCCGATTGCCCTATTTCCGCCATTCTCCGCTCATTTTGCCGCTCTAGTTCTCTCTCTTGTCGCTCCAGTTCTCTCTCTTGTCGCTCATCCTGCACCTGGATGTCTTTAATGGCTTCCTGTATGGCGGTCTCTGATGGGTTAGCACCATATAATGCCAACCGCTGTCGAACTCGTTGCTGAAACAAGTCTTCAACTGACCAGGGTCCTGCATCACCATCCCTCTGATCCATCTCGGCTAGCTCCCTGATCAAGGTGGCCTTGTTCTTTGTCCCACCGGTCCCTCCACGGCTCTCAAGTAAGTCTTTCAGTGTGGCTTTCCTGCAGGCTGCATAGCTGGTCATTCACTGTGGTGGTTTGGAGTGTCCCAGTAACTGGAGGGAAAATCCCACCGCTGCCAACCAATGTAACGGCACCCCAAGCATGAAAGGAGTTAACGCTGTTTACGATATTCCCTCTCTGGACACACATCCACTGCCGATCCTCCACAGTCAGGCGACCGCTTCCCATAGGATTAATCCTTCCAAACATATGAGACAAACACTCTGTATGAAGTTTCCAACTGGACTGACAATCTTTAATGACAAACTTCAAGTTTTATACACACAGAGAGAAGCTTCTGATTTTCCTCTCATAATACACCCTTGACTAGACCCAATCCACATGAGCCAATCAACTCCAGCCGATGACTCAGACACAGGACATCCAGGCCAGCCCCAATGTCCCAATACACATTATTTTGACATCTCTTAAGAGACAATAGGTGGGTTCGTTAGCTAATCCCTTTACATCTTAAATTACTACGCATAACCTTTATGTTCCCCAGACTGTCTGTTTACAATACACACAAGTACAGAGTTAATTATCACAATGAAAGAGCCTCAGAAGCCATCCTAGATTCATTTACATCACACAGGCAGGGGCTGGAGGTGATGACATTAGCATCTAACAGTATGTGTCCCAACATCATGAAGGAGTCACTTTTCAATTAACCTGTTGATTTCATAATCAAACAGTAAATAGTTCTTTACAGATATCCTGGGGGATATTGTGGAAAAATATCACTGTCCCATTTTAAAGCAATCCAAGACATATTCTTAATGTCCATTATTTTCTTGCTCACCCTGTGCCCAAAGTGACCCCTGTCACACTCTTCGGTAGCTTTTCTGCACTGGCACTTTTAACCCCTTCTTTGGCCGCTAGCGGGGGTTAAAAATGCCCCGCTAGTGTCCAAAAAGCGCCGCTTAAACAGCGGCGGCCCCAGTGTGAAAGGGGTCTAAAGGTGAACTTAGACTTTAAAGTGATGCAAAACAATGAAGTGTTAATTGCCATAATTCATTCATATAAATCATCTATATTACGTCACTGTATTTTTTTGTTTTTAAATCCTCTAAGTACCTTTTTCCTGCAGCGCTGTTGTGTGGTCACATTATCTTTCGATGCTGTTTGGCATCTGCAGGGCAAGATCTTTGGAAGGGGCTACTATTACTCTGCTAATGTTTGCACTCTACAGTGTTAGTCTGTGTCTGGCCAGCCTTGATGGGTTCTGTGCCAGTCACATGACTTAAAAAATAATAATAATAACCTTACAAAAGACGGCGTCCCTAGGGGGGGACCAGAGGGGGCCCTGGCCCCCCCAACATTATGCTGTGCCCCACCATGTGCCCCCCAAAAAAAAATGTTTTCTTTTTTTTTTGCATTTTTTTTGTTTTTATTATCTTTTTTATTAATTTTCCAAAAACATATATAACACACATTACAATACATAAAACACATTTACAGTCTCAATATTTCCCATAAAAAAAAAAAAAAAAGGGGGGGGGGAGAAAAGAGAGAAAGATGGGGAAATGGGGAAATGGAGCGAGAGAGAGAGAGAGAAGGAGAAAAAAAAGGGGGGGGGAGGGAGTGAGGATGATTTTAGAAGAGATGGGGGAATACAATCCCTCATACTCTCCCCCAAATATATTATGTGCTATCACTCTAGTGTTAATGTCTTCTAAAGTGAAATTAAATAATAAAGGGAAACAAAAGTGGTTCCGAAAACTACTATAAACAAAAAAAAAAAAAAATTTTAACCCCCAGGAGTTAAATCTAAAAATAGACAATATTAAGAACTAGGGGATAAATTTATGAGTGGCAGTGCTGATAGAGTGACAAAACATGTATATAAAGAGAAAAGTGAGGGGTAAAGTTATCGTCACCTGTGCCAAAAAAAAAAAAAAAAAAAAAAAAAAAAAAAAAAAAGGGGGGGAGGGAATGGGAAGGATTTTAGAAAGGGGGGGGGGTGGGGTAATACGATCCCCCATACTCTCCCCCAGATATATTATGTGCTATCACTCTAGTGTTGATGTCTTCTAACGTAAAATTAATTAAACAAAGAGTGTAAAAAAAAAAAAGTGATTTCAAAAACTACTACAAACTAAAAGACAAGTGTTAAAATCTAAAAGTGGACTATATAAAAGACTAAGGGATGAATTTACAAGTGACTACACTGATAAAGTGACAAAACATACATATAGAGAGAAAAATAACAGGTAAAATTATCGTCACCGGTGCCCAAAAAAAAATAAATAAATAAATAAATAAATAAATAAATAAAAAGGGGGGGGGAGGAGGGGGAAGGTATGGGGAGCCTCAACGAAGAACAGAATCAAATCCCCCTCTCTCACTCTCTCCGGGAAAAGGAAGAAAACATAATTAGGGGTATAAAAAAGAAAAGAAAAAGAAGGAAAGGAAAGGCCGGCATGCATGGTATCCAATAAAATGTTGGTCACATTACATTTTAGTCTCTTTAAGTGGTTGTAAACCCACTTTTTCAACTTGCACCTACAGGTAAGCCTAGATTAAGGCTTACCTGTAGGTTCAAGAAATATCTCCTAAACCTACACGGTTTAGGAGATATTTACTAAAATGTCAAGCGCCGCTATCTACGGCGCATGCGCGCCGTAGACAACGGCGCATTTATGGGGTTAATCCCATTCACATACTCGGCTACTTCCCAGCAATCGCTGGGCGTAGCCGAGTGGGACTCCTCCCGCGCGCATGCGCAGAGTGACGTCTCCGCCGCTCCGGCCAATCACAGCGCCGTAGCGGCGCTGTGATTGGCTGGTGCGGCGATACACGGAAGTAACATTCCGGCTATCGCCGCAGTGATGTCTGCGGCTGGACAGAGGGACGAGGACGGCTTCGGGGGCCCCGATCTAAGGTAAGTGGAACATAATGAGCTATTATGCTAGTCATAATAGCTCATTATGCCTTTCTCTTGCAGGTGGGCCAAAAAAAAAAAAAGTGGGTTTACAACCACTTTAAGGGATAAGCCAAAGAATAACCACAGGGAATCATCCTTAAGATATAGATAGCTTATTCAATAGGTGTAAACGAGTCTCAGTGGAATTGTGCAAGTATCTCTCTATAGGTTGTGGTGTCCTTGAACTCCATCCACGGAGTCCAAGTTAAAGTGTGTCGTTGAAAAGTGTCCTTGTTACAATGAGTGATATCCTCCATAAGATGGACCTCTGAAATTTTTTGAAACCACTTTTTCACGGATGGAGTCTCAGGCTGACCCCAAAGGGTAGGTATAAGTGCTTTAGCCGTATTAAGCAAATGTGGAACTAAAGAACACTGACGGGTTCCTTAGTAGCATGAAAAAGAATGGTCCATGCATCAGCAGGAAGATTAATATTGGATATTTGTTGGATAATTTGAATAATGCTAGACCAGAAGGGGCGGATGAGTGGGCACGACCACCATATATGAGTGTGGGTTGCTCTGTTCCCACAATTCCTGCAACACAACGGGGAGTTGTCGGGGAACATCTGATGAAGCTTTGATGGGGTGTAGTGCCATCTGGTTAGTAGCTTGTAATTGACCTCAGCCATCCTTGATGCAATTGAAGAGATATGAGTCAGCTGTAGGACTTTATCCTTTTGGCTGTCCAAGTCTGCCTCCCACTTAGCGAGAAAGGGAGGATAAGTATCACCTTGGAGCTTGATAAGTAATTTGTAGAATACCGAGATACAATGTTCAGGTGGATCCATTGAATTAAAAACTTCCTCAATACTGTTTAAGTCCTGTATCCCTCTAAGCGGCTGAGGCAGAGTTCTAAGGAAACCTTGCAATTGATTATATCTCCATTTATCAAGAAACATAATGGGCTTAAGGCCGAGAATCTCCTTAAGAGGCTTAAGCGCATTTGCTCGAAGAACATGATGTAGTAGAAGAGGTTCTTCTGGCAACCACGACCTATAGCCAGGATCTAGTAGGCCAGGTAAGAAATAATCGTGGTCCAAAAGCGGTAACAGAGGAGAAGCATATGACCACTAGAACTTCCTGTGTAAGGCATCCCATACATCAAGGGTGGAAGTGGTTAAAGTGGAGGTACTTGGAGCAAGGTGTCTATGTAAGCGTGGCAACCAGGGTGTAGTTGCTAGGTCTGTGTTACTAAGAACATGTTCCAAACTCACCCAAAGTTTGGAATTAGCAGCATATTTCCATTCGGATATTCTAGACAGAATCACAGCATTATAATAAGCCTTAAAATTTGGAAGGGCCAGTCCCCCAGCTTCCTTGGAGCGAAATAATACTTCCTTAGTTACTCTGGGGTGACTGTTCCTCCAAATAAAGCGGGAGACCGTGGTCTGTAATAGGGAAAAAATCCTATAGGCACACCCAATGGGATCATTTGAAAGAAAAAAAGAACTCTAGGCAGAATGTTCATTTTAATTATACTCACTTTACCCAACCATGAGTGTGTCAGCGTGTTCCACTTTTGTAAATCCCTTCTAATATTATTCAATAATGGGATGTAATTATATTTAAAGAGGGACTGAATGTGAGGCACAAGATTCACTCCCAGATATTTCATACTTCGTTGAACCCATCTAAAAGGAAAGAGGGGTTTTAAATTTTCCACCTCCCTTCCAGGTAGATTAATATTTAGAATTTCAGACTTAGATAGGTTAATTTTAAAGTTAGAGAGTGTCTGAAAAGTAGAAAACGCTGACATTAAATTAGGAAGCGAGATACGAGGCTGCTGGATAAAAAATAAAATATCGTCCGCATATGCCGCATATTTGTGCGTTTTATTACCTACTTGAATCCCATGTATATTTAAATTACATCTTATGGTTGCCAAAAAGGGTTCGAGGGTAAGGGCAAATAAGAGGGGAGAAAGAGGGCAGCCCTGTCTAGTCTCATAAAATAGTTGGAATGAGTCACTCAAAGTGCCATTTATGCGAATTTGTGCCGTGGGGTTAGAATAGAGGGAAGTAATGCGGTAAAACATCTTGGGTCCCAGCCCAAAATGTCGCAGGGTCAATTTTAAGTAATCCCAGTCCACCCTATCGAACGCTTTTTCAGCATCTGTAGATACGAATAGGGTGGACTGGGAAGACCTTTGGGCGTATTGTATAAGAGATATCGCCCGGAGAGAATTATCCTTGGCTTCTCTGTGTGGCATAAAGCCCGTCTGATCCGTAGAAACCCAACTAGGTATAAGGGGGAGTAGTCTATTGGCCATTACCTTAGAATATAATTTGATATCAACATTTAATAGGGAAATTGGCCTATAGCTACTGCATTGAGTGGGGTCCTTATCTGCTTTAAGGATAACTGAAATATGGGCTGTAAGAGATTCCGGGCGTAGTCCCGAGGTCTGTGAGATTGAGTTGGCATAAGACGTAAGGCGGGGCAGAAGGATATCACTGAATGTTTTATAATACCGGATAGTATAACCATCCGGTCCCGGGGCTTTACCTGTCGGTGAAGACTTCAGAGCCGCCTGAAATTCCTCAACCGAAAGTTCAGATTCAAGTTCCCTGAGAGTCAAATTTGAAAGTTTGGGCAAATTTGCTTCTTTTAAATATGTAAGCATAAGGTTACGTCTCTCCTTCACAGTCAGAGACGGAGAGTCACACTGTACTTTGTACAAATCTGCATAATAGTCCCTGAAAGCTTTAGAAATGTGAGGAGTCGCATGGACTAAATTTCCGTTTGATAGCTTTATTTTAGGAATAAACAATCTAGTCTGTTTTTCTTTGAGGGATCTTGCTAATTGTCTGCTAGGTTTGTCCCCCCACTCATAGAATTTTTGCGAATATCGTTGGAATTTCCGAGCTGTATCAAGGTTAAGAAGATTTTTTAATTCCTCTCGTTTCAATGTGAGAGCTTCTAGCTGGGATGTATGCAAAGTGAATTTATGTTGTTTATCAAGTTCTGTTATTTGGTGCAGTACCTGTTCAAGTTGTTGACCACGCTCTCTTTTTTTCCTTGCCCCAAGTTCTATGAGTCGGCCTCTCATAGTTGCCTTGTGAGCTTCCCATAGAATAGCAGGGGATGTCTCGGAAGGTTTATTGTCTTTAAAATATTGCAATATATGAGAGGCCAACACAGAAACTTCCGTTGGATTTGAAAGAAGAGAATCATTGAGTCTCCAATTATTGGAGCGCTGAGTCAAAGTGGGCATAGTCATACTCATCGACACAGGTGCATGATCTGACAGTGTCGCAGTGCCTATATTCGCCGATTGTACTAATGGGAGGTGGTAATGGTCTAAAAAGATATTATCTATTCGGGAATAAGACTGATGAGTCTTCGAAAAATGGGAAAAATCTTTTTCTTTTGGATGTAAAATACGCCATACGTCTATCAATTGTCGGTCTATTAGTCTCTTTTTAACAAAGGACAGGCGCTTAAAAGAGATGTTAGAGCGACCGTGGGATGTATCCAAAACAGGATCTAGAGACATATTTATGTCTCCTGCCAGTATGATTAAACCCTCAGCAAATTGTGATAAATCAGTAAGAATTTGAGAAAAAAAGGTAGGTTGATTTTGGTTCGGGCAGTATATGTTTGCTAGAGTACATTGGGTAGTACCTAAAAAGCCCTTTAAAAAAAGAAAACGACCATGGTCATCCGCTTGCATCTCTAAAAAACGGAAGGGTACGCTACTACTAAAACCAATAGCCACCCCCTTAGCTTTATTCGTATCTGAAAGGCTATAATACCACTGTGGAAAATAAAGCGAGGTCAATTTGACCTGCGTAGTATGAGTTAAATGTGTTTCCTGAAGAAACACAATAGAAGAGGCAAGTTTCCGTAATTCACGGATAACCTGATGCCGTTTTGCCGCGGCATTTAAACCCCTAACATTATAAGAAATAACTTTAAGTGTGGCCATTTATCACCGTAGAGCATAACCCTTAAACCTACTTAGCCATGCATGCCAGCCTTGATAGGGAAAATAAAACAAAAAAGAAACGGGTAAGTATTGAGAAAAACAAAAAGACAAATTTACATAAACAACAAAAACGTCCATCTGGACGCATGTGGGAAACCTTAATTTATCACGCAGATTTCTGCGGTGGTCCCTATGGGGGGAGAGAGCACGGGCAGCCGTCCAGAACTCCCGTAGGAGAACGGATAAGGACACTCGAAGGCTACCCGCTCTCCACAACCCCAAAAGGGAAGAAGGGGAGGGGAACGTGTCGTATAAGAGACACATAGGAGCATTGTGCTCCACTCGCATTCAGCTTGCGTCAAATAATGTGCAGAAGAATACTTTTTGCTCCAACAGTAAACCATAAACCTTTTTATAACAAATATACTTTAGCAGTCACATCTCATTAGATATAATAACTTACAGGCATACTCAAACAAAGAAAAAAAAGGAAAGTACATAGGCATAATCACCCTTTACTCATCTATGTTATTATACAGGACCTGACGCTGAAGAGTGCCCTTTTTTAGTAGTAGGAGATTTTTGCCAATGGGAGTCCTGGATATGTAAAAACTTAGGGACCGGATCATGCCAGCCCGGAAGGTCCACTAAGGGCAGATTAAGGTCCTTTAAAAATTGTAACAATTCCTCTGAGAACCGGAGGGTGTGGGAGCGACCATTTTTGGTAGCAATAAGGCACGCCGGGAAACCCCATCTATAGGTAATCTCCTTAGAACGTAACTGTTCCAAAAGTGGTTTAAGGGCTCTGCGGCGGTCTAAGGTTTCTTTAGATAAATCCGAGAAAATATTGAGAGTTGCTCCATCAAGGTCAATGTTCGGAATGCTCCTCAACTTGGCCATAATGGCGTTCTTATCTGTGAAATAATGTAGACGGGCAGTCATATGGCCGATGTGGAGGGAGAGTTTCAGCTCCTTTCTTGCTAAAGACATCTAAAAAGTCATGGTATGCAACTGGTACAGATAAGCGTGTTTCAACATCAGAGTCCAAGCATAACAAGGATGGCGGATCAGAAGAGAATTTCCGCAAGCAGTGTTGGAGGCAGTAGGAAGAGTGAAACTTAACCTCCCCTCCGACCCAGTTGATAAGAGGGTTATGTGCTTGGAGCCATGGCATGCCAAGGATTATGGGGAACAGCGGGGATGCGATGGCATCCAGGCGTAACAATTCCTTGTGACTATCGGCAATAATGACAGGCAAGGGTATAGTCTGTTGAGTCACTAGTCCGGATTTGATAGCAGACCCGTCGGCCAGATGTACTGAAAGTCCCTGGGCCCTAGGTTGCAAAGGGATTTGATGTTTAGCAATAAAAGACAAGTCCATAAAGCAGCTACAGGCACCGGAGTCTATTATAGCGGAGACAGGAATACTTCTTCCCGGAAGCTGTAATACAATGGGGAGAGCCAGGTGGGTTGGCAGGATGGGCGTGCTGGCAGAGAAGATAATTCGACCCTTGCGGGTCTTGGCTGGACATGACCTCACGTAATGCCCGGGTCTCCCACAATACAGGCAGAGGTTTTCGTGTTGTCGGCGTTGACGTTCCTCAGGGGAAAGTGAGGGACGGGGCACTCCGAGTTGCCTGGGTTCAGGGACATCAGATGTGGGTGCAGCAGTGGTAGAAGATGTCAGGCTGCTGATGTTAGAGGCTCGGGCTAATTTCCAGGCTGGACAGGACGACCTCACAGGTCTCTCTGACTTCTGTCCTCGTAATTGGTGATCACCGGTGAATCTTTCAGGCGCAGGAACCCCGGTTTCTGGAGGTAACATTGCTATTGCTGAAGTAGCTCTTTGCGGGGCCGAGGTAGGTGAGGAAAGAGCCTGGATGCTTTCTTCCAGTCGGATATACGCATCTTGTGCGATTTCAACAGTCTGGGTGAGGTCTTTGAGGTGTAAGCGGAAACCCTCCATGGGAGAGGCTCCCTGCACAGACTCTGACTTGGCTGTTCGGTACTGTCACGTACCTGATGGAAGAGTCTGATTATGCAGAGGGAGGCCTCCCTTACACCTCTCACTCGCGGCCCCTGGTAGTGAAGACAGGGGGCGCAGGAGTGTAGAGTCGCACGAGAGCCTGGTAAAAGTCGCTGGTGGTGCGCTGGACCGGAACTGGGACGGAGACTGGAATAGATCCGGAAACAGCTGACAGCCTAACAACTGGAGCTCAGGCGGGTGCGGTCAGATGGGCTGGAAGCGTGGGTACACCAGTCCCAAGCAGGTAGGTACTGGAGCGGGATCAGGTATGAGCAGGTTCAGGCAGCTGGCAGGTCTCAGGTACAGGTAAGTACTGGAGCAGGATCAGGTATGAGCAGGTTCAGGCAGCTGGCAGGTCTCAGGTACAGGTAAGTACTGGAGCAGGATCAGGTATGAGCGGGTTTAGGCAGCTGGCAGGTCTCAGGTACAGGCAGGTTCGGCAACGGGCAGGCAACAAGGTAGCAGAAGGAACAGGCAGGAACGTAGTCAACACAGGCCGGGGGTCAGGTACAGGCAGATCAGCAAGAATGGTCAAACAAGCCAGGAAGGGTCAGCTGGAGCAGGATTCAGGTAAGCAGGGGTCAGAGGTCTCAGGTAACGCTGTAGACCGAACAGCACAGAGCTCAGCCATCAGCCCCTTCAAATAACCCCATCTGGCGCCATGAGCCGCCGCTGCGCGCTCCCGCTCGTGCCCGCGCGCGCACCGCTATTGCGCGTGCCCGCGCGCGCACCGCTATCGCGCATGCGCACATCAGCGTGCGCCGATGCGCCACTACCGCGCATGCGCGAAGATGCGCCGATATCGTCAGTGACATTTCTGGTTTGCCCTTCCTGACAGGCATGCTGTATCTGAAGAGAGGGGATGTGTGGGCGGGAAATATGAAAATCAGCAGCATTCCTGGCTGTGTGTGAATGATTGTATATGTATTAATATTCCGCGCAACTAGGACTTAGATTAAGCTGCTGCCCCCCTTGTTTGTGTATTCTGTCACAAAGACAGATCACTTTGTGGTGTGTATTGTATGGTGTGGGGTATTGGCACTGCTTTAAGTAAAAAGGACTGGTTACCTTGCCTTCTAAAGGATGGATTTAAAGCTACTGTGCCCTTAATATTGGAACTGTATACAATACGTGTTGATATCTCAAACTATATTATATCCTCAACTTATATGTGATAACTTAGAATCACTCCTGACTCTCACAATACCCTGTGGGGTTTGTGACAATGTGCTAGATTGGGCCTCTGAGTTGCCACTTAAAATTGTGTGTGTGTTGATCAATTACATATGTGTCAATCACTCCTCAGTACAGATTCCTTCAACCAATTTGTGAAAACAGTGTTACAAAAAATAATAAAAAATAATAATAATAATAATAAACATAATAATGTCCTCATAAGTCCTCATAAATTCTATACAGTGTACACCTATGTAACAGTGTATATTCAGTGTGTCCAGTGCCAAAACTTGAAATTTATATACTATATTAGTGCACACCCAATTCCAATTAAGGTCACTAATCACTGCCCCAGGTGGGAGCTGCCGGACAACCAATGCGTTCCTTTGTAGGTTACACCAATCCCTAAACCAATGAGATTAGATCACAATGGTCATGTGATGGTTAGCCACTTTAATAGTAAGGGTTAATCCCCTCTGGTTCTATATCCAGCAAAAATAATTGAAATAAATATATGTATATAGCAGGAGTATGTTCATATGGCTATAGAGTACTCTTTGCTGACATATCAGTGCAAAGCGATTTCAAAGAACAGTTGCAAATGACAGTTTCAAAAACAGTTTCAAAAAACAGTTTCAAAAAACAGTTTCAAAAAAATCTTGCGCTGGCAAAATAAATGTTCAACTATCCTTCATGCATTTGGTCAAGTGACTTTGGTGACTCTATATTTCCAGTAGGGATCCTTCAATTTGCAGGTGAAGAAAAAAGGTGACTTTATGGTGCTCCCCCCTCACATGGGTCCCCACTCACCAGATTGACGCACCCCTGCAGGGGTCACACGCTCATCAAGTATCCCCAGTGATTCCTCCACCGCTCCTTGTGTTGTTCCTCTCCTGCTTTTTCCTCCTCCACCACTCAGATCCTCAAGAAAGAACCACAAGCAGGGCTTCCATAGCGTAACTTGCTTATTTATTTAAAATTTAATACAAACCAAAAAATGTATAAAATTATATAAAATAAAAGAGGTCCTCAGACCTTCCTAAATACAGCCCCTTGAAATTGTGGTATCGCCAGGTACCAATAGGGTCTATCTACAAAACATATTCAGAGTGCAGACAAGCCCCATGTAAGTCACGCCAACCTATGCTGTCAGCTACGGCTGCGGCGTGCGCTCCACCGCTCAAGCCTCGCTAACCGGACGTGACGTGGACGTGTCTGGATGGTCACCTGATGCGTTTCGACGTATGGTCGTTTTCAAAGGTGATCACCTTTGAAAACGACCATACGTCCCTCCTGCCCAGCAATTGTATTCTCCCGACAAACAGTGATTATCACTAGTGATAATCATAAGAGAATCTGCTCATTAATGGTTCGAATCTCAGCCAGTTCCTGCTGAACCAGCTGAGATTTAAACTGTCTATGGCTGGTCTTAGCTCTTAGGCCCCTTTCACACTGACACGTTTTTCAGGCGGTTTAGCGCTAATAATAGCGCTGCTATACTGCCTGAAAAAATCGTGCCCTGCAGTCTTCAGTGTGAAAGCCCAAAGGCTTTCACACTGAAGCGGTGCGCTAGCAAGACCGCTCCAAAAGTCCTGCTAGCCGCATCTTTACAGCGGTGAAGGAGCGGTGTGTTCACCGCTCCTTTACCGCTGCTGCCCATTGAAAGCAGTGGGAGACCGCGGTATTAACCCCTTTTTCGGCCGCTAGCGGGGTTAAAATCACCCCGCTAGCGGCCACAAACCGCGGTAAAAACGAAGGTATAGCGGCGCTAAAAATAGCGCCGCTATACCCACAGCGCACCTCCCGCCCCAGTGTGAAAGGGGCCTTAGGCAGCCCATACATTGATCACTTTTTTTCATTCAACTATTAGGTTGAATGAAAAAATAAGGAAATGATCCAATTCCCCCATCTACACATTATAGGTGGATGGGGGAATGTTCCCAGTGTGGACCAGTGCTGGAACAACCAGAGTTGCTGTCCTGTCCCGGCTATTCACAGCGCTGGTCTCTGTCTCCATGGTAGCGGCGGCAGCACATTGGAACCCAGTGCTGAATACTTTATGGGGCTGATGTACAGGAGGGCCAGCACAATTTGTTGTTAAAGATGGGCTGGGCATGTTCAAAATTCCACATGCCAGAGCCTGCCAGGAAGCCCACACTGCACAGCGCTAATCACAGGCAATGAAACAATTCCCAGTCCACAGCTGTACAGATCAGGAAATGTCTCACTGGCTGTGATTTGCACTGTGGAGTGTCGGCTTCCTGGCGGGATCGGGCATGTGGGATTTCAAACACACCCGGGCCCATCTCTATTGGTTGTAGACAGTTGAGCTCCCTGCAGGTTGCTTAGCAGCAGTGGAGCCCTCTCTGACATGCTGATCGTGATGCAATCCAGGTGATGCTCCTAGTCAAATCCTAGTGTTAAATATCAGTGATTTTATTGATCAAAGCCCACACTTTACAGGTATAGAGCCCACATGGCTGCTGAACATATGGTTGATTATATATATGTGGTTGTACTCTTGATGCTAATAAATACTGTGTTTATTAGATCTGACTGGGAGCATCACTAGGATCACATCCCGATCAGCATGTCAACAGAGAAGGTTATACAGCATTACTGCTGCTAGGTGACCAGCTGGGAGCTCGGCTCTCTATAACCAATAGTGCCAGCCTTCCCCTACATGCACCCATAATGTCACCAGCACAAAGTCCTAATAGACTGGCGCCGGTGCCAAGGAGACCGATGCCAGACCAGCGCTGTCAATAACAGGGACAGGACAGCTGGGGAACCCCACAGTGGCAGAACACCAGGGCCCGGTGGCAAGACAACCTTTGCAACCCTGATAGTTCTCCAACTGCTTTGGACCCTTATATTTTCTTGGTGTGCTGGTGACATATATCTCTTGTTTTCTGCCACCCTGGTGGGGCCCCAGTATAGTAGGAAGGGAGCTCACTGCAGAACATGTGAAAGGGCCCATTGTGGGATCGTAGTAAAGGGCCCCAGGATATATATATATATATATATATATAAAATTGCATTTTATAGTTGCCCCCCCTACTTTTGTCCCTGTCCCCCCATGTGCCCCCCCTAAATATGAAAGCTGGAGACGCCACTGCAGAAGAGCAATTCAAATTAAGTTATAGATATCAAAAATGTATTTTTTTCTTAGTGAATGTGATCAATCAGCATACTATATCCCTCCCCCATAGTGTTTAGCAATAGGAGGACATGGAGGAGGAGGGAGGGAGGGGAGTGTCATTTACCACGGTGTATGTACCCACATGTGTGATTCTATAGTCATGTGGGCTGCACAGACAAGAAAAAGGGAAGGAAATTAAGAGCTTAGAAGGAAACTGAAATTGAACATGCTCAGTAGAAGCCACCTGCTGGACAGTACAATCTCAGGTTGCAGTGAGGACAGCTGAAAGCAGGATCAACCAGGTTTATTTCACTATACACAAAATGCTAGTGGCTTTAAGAGTATGAACACTCTGTTATATACAGTATCATGTAATAAGAGTTTTCTTTTTATATTGTGAGTTTAATTACACTTTAAGAATTCACCTTGTTGAACTGCACTAAAAAAACAAAACAAAAAAAAAACTGCTAACAAAAAGTATATGTGCATATAAAAATGTCTCATTACAGGGATGGCTCAACATGAATAAGTCCTGCAGATTAATTCACAATACCATGAGCAGGGCCATGTTTACGGCAGGGCAAAAGGGGCAGCTGCCCTGGGCCCTGTCATTGTTGTGGGGCCTGACGCAGCTGCCTCATACTTGCCAACTATCCTAGTTTAAATTCCCTTGTCCCATGAAGTTTTAGTCCTGTGCTGTGTCTCAGTGTAAAGTGCTGCTACTAATGCTGCCCAGCTCTGCCCTATTGTTGTGTACAGATGACTCACCTGCAGTTTACATGTAAATAAGCGTCATTCATATGCAAATAACAGGAACATTCATATGTAAATAGCGGCGGCCGGCAGCATTGATATGTAAATAAAGGCGGCATTCATATGTATATCATGCCCCTCTGCAGTGAGGAGATGATGTGCTGTAACCTCTACCATCCAATCAGTGAGCAGTATTACTGTACAGTAATTTCTAGCAACCAACCAACAAGCAGAAATCATGTGCTATAACCTCTAGCAACTAATCAGTGAGCCGTAATGTGTGCTGTAACCTCTAGCAACCAGTCAGTAAGTGGTAATGATATGCTGTAACCGCTGGCAACCAATTGCAATCGCTGCCTGATCTGATACAGTAAACTGATTTTAAAGCGGAGTTCCACCCTAAAGTTGAACTTCCGCTCATCACAATTGCCACCTTTCGGGGGGGAGGGGGGACAGGATACCTGTCAAAGACAGGTATCCTTTCCAACTTCCTGGAGTCCGGCCGCGGCCGTGACGTCACCGCGACGTCACCGCGGGGCTCCCTTCCTTCTCCTCCCCTGGCCGCCGGGCTAATAGGAGAGAGGAGCGGGCCTCGCGCATGAGCAGTAGGGTTCCCGGCGTGAAGCCGAAAGGCATTACTGCCGGGTTCCCTTACCCGAAATGGCGACGGCAGCACCCGACAGCTGATGTGAAACATCAGCTGCGGTGCCGACATCGAGGGACACCAGGACAGGTAAGTCTCCATTTATTAAAGGCCAGCAGCTGCAGTATGTGAATTTTTTTGCCCAGGGTCCAATCAATATTAAAAAGGGCCCCGACCATGAGACAATTCTGCAACAGATTCATATACACCTTACCAACATGTATATGAATCTGTCCCCATTTTAGCACTTTCGAAAAGAGAGATTTCTAATAGGTTTTTACAACCTTCTTGATGAATTGCGCAGATAGCGTTCCGCTGTATCTTTACGAATATAATCAAGGATCCCTGGGGTTTAAATTGTGTGGGAATTGATTGTTTAGAGAATAACTGGCGAGGCTGGGATACAATGAGAGAAGTTTCCAAACTGGAGAGTATGTGGACCTATCAATTAGACACTTTAATACCTGGAATTAAAAATGGATGTGGACATTTATTGTATTATTGCCAATCGACTGACTGTTTTCATGTTTTCCACATTTCATGAGATGCTCGATTGGATTCTGATTTGGAGTATACAGAGGCCAAATCAACATCTCAAACTGATTGTTGTGTTTCTCAAACCATCCTTGAATTTGCCAGGCCAGGCTACCTTTTTCCTTCATTGTTCTATGGTCCAGGTCTGATGCTCACCTGCCAATTGTAGGTGCTTTGGGCTGTGGACACAGGTCCGCATGGGCATCCAGACCAGTATTCTGCTACGCAGCCCCATGTGCAGCAGACTGCAATTCACTGTGTGTTCTGACAAGTTTCTATCAAAACCAGCATTAACTTTTTCAGAAAATTGAACTACAGTTGCTCTTCTGTTGGATCGCACTACATGGGCCAGCCTTCGCTTCCCACGTGCATCATTGAGCCTTGGCTGCCCATAACCCTGTCGCCGGTTCCTTCCTTGGACCACTTTTGGTAGGTCCTGACCACTGAAGGCTGGGACCATCCCATCAGACCTGCAGTTTTGGAGATTCTCTGGCTCGATTGTCTAGCCATTGCAATTTGGCCTTTGTCAAAGTTGCTCAAATCCTTACGCTTGTCCATTTTTTTCTTTCAACACATCAACTTCAGGGGACAATATATATGCCTAATACATCCCACGACTTTCAGGTGTTATATACAGGATAATCAATGTTATTTACTCTACATGTCAGTGGTCATAATGGTATGCTGATCGGTGTGTGTTTATGTTGGCCAAAGTTCTTATAAAGGCCCGTACACGCGGTCAGACCTTTTGCCAACAAACTTAAAAATGAGCAAGTTTTAAAAAAAATCTGACCGTGTGTATGCTCCATCGGACAAACTTTTTCGGTTTTCATCAGACAAAAGTCCGATGGTGCAAAGTCCTATCGTGTGTACAGAAATCCATCTGACTTTTGTCCGAAGTACAAATACACATGCCCAGAATCAATGTTAAAATCATCCAACAATAGCAGAAGTTGACCAAAGGGTGGCGGTAAAGAGCAGAAAAGAGCAGAAAAACCACCTGATGTTGGGAACGTTTTGGGAAAGTTTGCAGAAAAGTCAGAGCGTGTGTATGCTATGGGTGTGCCCAGCCAACTCCCTTCGGACAAAAATCCACGGAAAAGTTTGTTTGAAGTCCGACCGTGTGTAACGAGGCTTTAGAAGCATAATTTATCTTCACAATCGGGCTTTGCTTTCTGTTTTTACCTGCAATGTGATCTGATTAAAGCCAATGCGCCCCTACCAAGCAGTTGTTTGGGAAATGATACAGACTGGCCGAGGAAGCAATTAATGGCAGCCTTTGCTTGGACCCTGTTTATGTGTCACTAAAGTGCAATCAGACAATTTTGGTAAGCTGCATACAGTGATACCCATTTTGGAGGTGATACACAACAGTTGTCTAATAAATTCAGTTGGGTGGAACCATATACACACTGTAATAGAGAAAATCCTTTTTTATATTGCAAACAAATAAGTTAAAGGAGGACATTTATATGTTAATAGTTTTTATGGACCATTGATTATAATAAATAGATCTTACAAATTGTGTGCATTTGCATTTCTTTTTCCTTTTTGTTTCCCATACTAGTCAATGTGAATGCAGCTCACCTCAGCAGTTCCAAATAAACCAGTTATGTCCAGACCTTGTGGAGATGGCTGTTCACTACAGAGGGCAGCATTGAGCTACTTTATTTTATCTAGTTACTAAAAGTCTGTCATTCTGTCTGTAGGTCCTGAGGTCCTGATCAGAGCACTTCAACGAGTTGTATGTGGGTAATGAATTGGTTAAAAGATAAAATAAAAAATAATAATAATGGTAAACGTCACAGAAAGGGGTGCTTAACCACAGAGAAAATTGATGTATAAAATGAATTGCAGGAGCATACAATTTCTAAGGCTCCATGCACACTGACTTAAAAATCGCTGCTACTACTGGCGTTTTGCTTGTAGAAGCAGCTCATTATTATCCTATGTGTTCATGCACATTAGGATGATTAGAGGCATATTTTAGGCTTCACGTTTAGAGGCCGGAAAATAAACTCTTCTGGTTTGCATTTCTGATTGGAGCTTTTTGGCAGAAAAAATGCAAAACTCTACTAAACTCATCTAAACCATGTACTATGTCTATATTAACCATCCCCTTTTTCTTTTAGCCCAGGGAACTTGTGTTTTTTTTTATGCCCAGTGTGCATGGACCCTAAGGCCTCATGCCCACGGACGTTTTTACAGCGTTTTTTGCAGCTTAAAAACGGCTCTCCATGTTAGTCTCATGCCCACCATGACGTTTTTGAGCTGTAAATGGCATAGCCGTTTTTAAGCTGCAAAAAAAACCCAGGACCAGTGCGTTCTGAAGCTCCAGCATTAGAGCTGTAAAGACGTCAGACGCCGGCAAAGGGTGTTAAACGCGATTTAACGAGGCTTGACGCTGTGTTAAGCCTCGTCCAGCGTTTCTTTCTCTATTCCAAATCAATGGTTCCCTATGGGAGCCCATTGATTTGAATAGAGGTCGCACCAGAAGTCGGATCAAGATGATCCGACTTGCGGGGCGACTCGTGTGCGGAGAATCTTAAAGGGGAACCCCGCGAAAAAAAAATTGCGTGAGGTTCCCCCCCAGGACGATACCAGACCCTTCGGTCTGGTATGGATCTTGAGGGGAAACCCCACACCCAAAATGGATCCATATCCGAGCACACAGCCCGGCAGGTCAGGAAAGGGGGGCGAGCGAGCCCCCCCCTCCTAGACCATACCAAGCCACATGCCCTCAACATGAGGGGGTTGGTGCTTTGGGGCAGGGGGGGCACTGCGCCCCCCCACCCCAAAGCACCTTGCCCCAATGTTGATGAGGACAAGGGCCTCTTCCCGACAACCCTGGCCGTTGGTTGTCAGGGTGTGCGGGAGAGGGGCTTATCGGAATCTGGGAGCCCCCTTTAATAATAAGGGGGCCCCCAGATCCCGTGTCAATAAAAAAAACACATTAGACAGGTTTTTAAAGTAATTTATTAGGCAGCTCCGGGGTCTTCTTCCGACTTCGGGGGTCTTTTCCGACTTCTCCGCTCTCTTCTCCCGCTATCCGGTTCTTCTGCCTTCTTCTGCCGGGCTCCTCCGCTATCTTCTGCCGCTCTTTTGCTAGAGTTGGCCCGGTCTTCTCCGCCGTCTTCTTCGCTCTTCTCTTCTTCGATGTTCACACGATGCTCTCCCCCGCTTTAATGCCATGTGCGTGGTTCGCAATGACTTATATAGGCATGGGGCGTGGTCACATGTCTATATAAGTCATTTTGAGGGCATGTGGCTTGGTATGGTCTAGGAGGGGGGGCTCTCGCTTGCCCCACTTTCCTGACCTACCGGTCTGCGTGCTCGGATAAGGGTCTGGTATGGATCCTGGGGGAACCCCCACGCCATTTTTTTTTCGGTGTGGGGGTTCCCCTCAAGATTCATACGAATGGTCTGGTATCGTCCTGGGAAGGAACCTTACGCAAATTAAAAAAAAAAAAATTGCGGGGTTCCCTTTCTGGTGCGACCTCTTTTCAAATCAATGGATTCCCATAGGGAACCATTGATTTTGAATAGAGAAAGAAAAACGCAGCTGAAAGCTAGCGCGGGTAAATGTGCATTTGAATTCGATGCAAAACGTGGAAAAAATCACGTTAAAAACGCTACTTTTTTCCTGGCGTCTGTACTAGCTTTACAGCCCGTTTTTTTTAAACGTCCGTGGGCATGAGGCCTAATAGTTGAAAGAGCTTTGGCCCTACTTCTCCTTTAAGAACATTGGTTTGATCTCTTAATCATTAGTGGGGTAAAATCAACGTTTGTGACAAGAAAATTCAAAGTAGCAGGATATAAGTTTTTTCTTGAACAAATTTTTAACCACTTGCCGACCGCTGCACGACGATATACGTCGGCAGAATGGCACGGCTGGGCATATGGACATATGGGTACGTCCCCTCTAAGACACGGCATTGTGGGTGCGTGCGCGCCGCGAGCTCCCTGAGTGTGACCGCGGGTCCCGCAGACTCGATTTCTGCCGGGAGTCCCGTGATTGTCTCACGGAGAGGAAGTAAAGGGAAATGCTGATGTAAACAAGCATTTCCCCGTTCTGCCTAGTGACAGGACACTGATCACAGCTCCCTGTGATTGGGAGCAGTGATCAGTGTCGTGTCACACGTAGCCCATCCCCCCTACAGTTAGAACACATCCCTAGGACACACTTAACCCCCTTCAGCGCCCCCTAAAGGTTAACCCCTTCACTGCCAGTGTCATTTTTACAGTAATCAGTGCATTTTTATAGCACTGATCGCTGTATAAATGACAATGGTCCCAAAATGGCGTCAAAAGTGTCCGATGTGTCCGCCATAATGTCGCAGTCATGATAAAAATCGCTGATCGCCGCCATTACTAGTAAAAAAAAAATATGAATAAAAATGTCATAAAACTACCCCCTATTTTGTAGACGCTATAACTTTTGCGCAAACCAATCAATAAACGCTTATTGAGATTTTTTTACCAAAAATATGTAGAAGAATACGTATTGGCCTAAACTGAGGAAAAAAAATTTTTTTTTTATATATTTTTGGGGGATATTTATTATAGAAAAAAGTAAAATATATTTCTTTTTTTTTCAAAATTGTCGCTCTTTTTTTGTTTATAGCGCAAAAAATAAAAACCGCAGAGGTTATCAAATACCACCAAAAGAAAGCTCTATTTGTGGGAAAAAAAGGTTGTCAATTTTGTTTGGGAGCC
Source organism: Rana muscosa (assembly GCA_029206835.1). Lineage (NCBI taxonomy): Eukaryota > Metazoa > Chordata > Amphibia > Anura > Ranidae > Rana > Rana muscosa. Next base: position 501,231,190 of record CM055116.1, on the reverse strand, counting down.
ACGTCGCACGACCGCGCAATTGTCAGTTAAAGCGGCGCAGTGCCGAATCTCAAAAAGTGCTCTGGTCTTTGGGCAGCCAAATGGTCCGGGGCTGAAATGGTTAACATTGAATATGGTTTTCATTCTGAAAATTACATTCATTCCAAAATTGAATGTTAAAAGCTAACAAAATGTCGAAGTAATAATAAAAATGACTGAAATAGAAAATGTTGAAGTACTTTATGACATTTGTCCAGTCATTGAATGTACAAAGAATATTCATATGAATATTTGTACACACATTTGTTTTTAAAATCTACTAGTATATAACCAGCTTGAGAGAGCAATATTTTGATCCAGAGAATTGAGCAAACTGCATGAAGAGTTTTTATGTCCCTTGTGATAATAAGTGCCTAGGTGGTTTTGTTTTGCCTTCCTGTGGCACAAAACTGCACCTTTACCTTGCAAGTACAGTAGCCACAACCAGGGTTGCCAACCGCCAGTAAGTTTACTGACAGTTTGTAAAAATCTGTGATTTTTTTTACAACTGCCAGCAAATATTATGAGCTGATAATTTCATGCTGTGTTGACTTTTTAAGTGTAAATCAAACTTTGTTATAGGTATTGTAAGGTATTGTCAGTGTTTCCATGTCATGTTTATACTGTTCAAATATTCACTGTGTTAGTTTTCAATAAGACTGCTGTAATTTCTCAGGTCGTCAGTAAATATTCCATGTTTTGACAGTAAAAAATGCTGTGGGAGGTTGGCAACCCTGGCCACAACAACCTTTTCTGATCAGCATTAAGGATCTGTGTACATTGCCCATGTGCACCCTAAGGCCCCTTTCACACTTTCACACTGAGGAAAATAGCGCCTAAATACCGCCTGAAAAACTCCTGCCCTGCAGTCTCAATGTGAAAGCCAGAACTGCTATACCGCCACCGCACCTCCCGCCCCAGTGTGAAAGGGGCCTTACCCATATGCATCAAATCCTGGCGTTTCCATGTGCCCAGGAGGCACAGGTGCAGTGGCCAGCCCTGCTGCTAGCTGATTGGTACTTGCATTAAGGGATACAGGCCAGGACTGGCTATAGAGTACACAGGGTGCTGTGTAATGTAAAGGGGTGCAGGGTGCTGTGTAATGTAAAGGGGTCCAGTGATGCAGGATGCTGTGTAATGTAAAGGGGTGCAGGGCGCTGTGTAATGTAAAGGGGTCCAGTGATGCAGGATGCTGTGTAATGTAAAGAGGTGTAGGGCGCTGTGTAATGTAAAGGGGTCCAGTGATGCAGGATGCTGTGTAATGTAAAGAGGTGCAAGGCGCTGTGTAATGTAAAGGGGTCCAGTGATGCAGGGTGCTGTGTAATGTAAAGGGGTCCAGTGATGCAGGATGCTGTGTAATGTAAAGAGGTGCAGGGTGCTGTGTAATGTAAAGGGGTCCAGTGATGCAGGATGCTGTGTAATGTAAAGGGGTGCAGGGCGCTGTGTAATGTAAAGGGGTCCAGTGATGCAGGATGCTGTGTAATGTAAAGGGGTGCAGGGCGCTGTGTAATGTAAAGGGGTCCAGTGATGCAGGATGCTGTGTAATGTAAAGAGGTGCAGGGTGCTGTGTAATGTAAAGGGGTCCAGTGATGCAGGATGCTGTGTAATGTAAAGGGGTGCAGGGCGCTGTGTAATGTAAAGGGGTCCAGTGATGCAGGATGCTGTGTAATGTAAAGAGGTGCAGGGCGCTGTGTAATGTAAAGGGGTCCAGTGATGCAGGATGCTGTGTAATGTAAAGGGGTGCAGGGCGCTGTGTAATGTAAAGGGGTCCAGTGATGCAGGATGCTGTGTAATGTAAAGGGGTGCAGGGTGCTGTGTAATGTAAAGGGGTCCAGTGATGCAGGGTGCTGTGTAATGTAAAGGGGTGCAGGGCGCTGTGTAATGTAAAGGGGTCCAGTGATGCAGGATGCTGTGTAATGTAAAGAGGTGCAGGGTGCTGTGTAATGTAAAGGGGTCCAGTGATGCAGGATGCTGTGTAATGTAAAGGGGTGCAGGGCGCTGTGTAATGTAAAGGGGTCCAGTGATGCAGGATGCTGTGTAATGTAAAGAGGTGCAGGGTGCTGTGTAATGTAAAGGGGTCCAGTGATGCAGGGTGCTGTGTAATGTAAAGGGGTCCAGTGATGCAGGGTGCTGTGTAATGTAAAGGGGTCCAGAGGTGCAGTTGTGGAGAGGGGGTACACAGTAGTGACAAAGAGATATTTAAAGATGCAGGGGGCACAGTGGGGTGTTTTTACATTTTAACGTGGGGGGGTCGCTTTTAACCCCCGCTAGCGGTCGAAGAAAGGGTAAAATGCGACTGTGTATCGCTGCTGCCGAAGCGCCCCCCCCCCCCCCCCTGAAAAAATTTCAGCGGACACCCATGCAGTGAGGCATGATACACAGATACAAAGAAAAATGTTTTGGTTTTAAATTCACTTACTTTTTTTTTTTTTTTACTGACTCAGTTAAGTCAAACTAACACATATCACACATGTTACTATACTCATGTTATGTTTTGATGTGTTTTCATTCCAGAACTGGCTGTATTTAAAAAGCCCGTCCAGGTACTAGAATTTTTCATTTGGCTTCTGCAGTGTTTTTATTGGAAGTGAATTGCTTAGTATTGTTTTGGACTTTATACTTTCCAGAAGAGAAGGGAGTAACCAGTCTAATTTTTTCCAGCCCTCACTAAGTTTAAGAAATATATATATATTTTTTCACTTTGTAATTTTTTTTTTTTAAATAACAAACATGTCTATACTTACCTGCTCTGTGCAATAGAATTGCACAGAGTGGCCACAAACCTCCTCTCTTCGGTTCCCCCCGTCAGCTCTCCTGGCCCCTCCACTCTGTCCAGTGCCCCAATGGGAAGCTTGCTTGCACCCGAGCCCCGCTGCTGTGTCCAGCAAAGCCAGCGAGACCTGGAAGTGAGGGGAGAGAAGAGCTGCAGACATGCACGGCGCTGGACTTAATGAGGGCTCAGGTAAGTAAAAGAGGGGGTGAGGGGAGATAATGACACCTAAACATTTTTCACCTTAATGCAAGGAATGCATTAAGATAAAACATGTGTAGGCTTTAGAACCACTTTAAAGTGTTACCAAACCCACAACAGGAAAATCAATCTGTATATGCAGTAAAGCATGCTTGTTATACTCACTGTGAAACCTCAGGGGTTAATCCTCTGCATTATGTATAAAGGTTGTTTGATCCTGTGTTCTCTGATCCTCCCCTTCTTCCACAGTCCCCAAACCATCTCCTGATAGAACAGGGGGGAGGGGGCATGTGATTAGCACAGGGCCAATCAGCACTGTCCAGACAGAGGGTCAGGGGTTCTGCAGCCTCATATGTCAATCAGGGGAGAATGAAAACTCCTCCTACAAGCTTTAACCAGACACTGATAGAAGTCACAAGACTATATACTGCTGAAGAGAAAAGGTATTTAGCAGTTTATATTTTACTAAAACTATTGCATTTCCATGTTCTGTGTACTGTGGGAGACCCGATATAGTGAATGTAGGCTTCTGGGTTTGGTAACACTTTAAACTAACTTAGTAAGACTAGCAATAGAAACATAAATCAGTATTTTAAATGTTGACCGATATCCTGTCATCAGACCTTCCTGAAAAGGCATAATTAAAGGATATTAGCCCTTGCATGTTTCCCCATTTTTTTCAATGTTTGTAACCCATGTCATTTAAGTAGGAATATGACCACTTCCTAGAAGTATCAGTTCCTGTCTGCGACTGTGCCTGCTCCTGCCCTCTCCCCTTGCTGCTATGTAGACTGACAGCAGGAGCCTGCTCAGCTCTATAGCAAACATTCAAATTTTAGATCTGTGTCTGTACCTGTAGTACAGAAGTGCCAGTTGGAGGATAACCCCAAGGCCCTTATACAGAGTGATCATCCGATAATCTATTAGTTAGTAAACAGCTTTTGAGAGCCGATTACGACAGTTCATGCAAAAATATCCGAAGGGACAAGCACGAAAATGTTTCTCGTAAGATAACAGAACGAACGATTTTCGTGTAATTAGTATAGCGTTTGTATGAAAAAAAATCATGTGACCAAGAACACGCATGCTCAGGAACAAAAGAATACAACACAATACAATACATTACATCACTTTCTAAGTTGTATTCTATCTTACGAGAGTTATCGTAACTTTAGTAGCTTTTTGGTTTTCGATATGAGACTAGCATGCAAGAAAAAATGGAGATCATTCCTCCGATATTCTCATCATGTATACTAGGCTTTAGTACAGAAAACGGTAAAGCTGGCAGAGATGGATCAAAATGTGACTGGTTTCACTGAAGTCGATCCATCAATGAGCTTCAGTACAACCAGCCTGTCAGATTTTTTCATGTGATCGTTGCCGACAGCAGTGATCATTGTGTTCTGATGGTGGGGAAACCTCCTGCTGTTAGAATAAAATAGCTCCACAGGAGGTGTGTTGATGGGGGAATCAAGCAGTTTTCTTCCCTTCAACCCATGTTTGAAGGAAAGAAAATTGGTTAATGTATGGCCAGCCTAAATAAAGCAGGATCTGACTGTGAAGGCTCCTTTATACTTGCGGTTGGTGGGGAGGGCATAGTTGAGTCATGGTTTTACCCCAAATGGGATTGTACACATGCAGAGGCAAAAATTATACCCACTTTAATGCTGCTGAACGCTACCCATGCAAGTGAATGGGGCTGCACTGAAATCGCCCTGCAACTGCATGCAGTGTAAATGTTTGCGGCTTGGGGGTGCAGACTCCTCAATATCCAAATATCATTGATAATAACAGGGAGATTAACCACATGGGACAAGGTAATTTGACAGTTTTGCTTATAGGAAGATTGTTGCTGATGTTAGTAGAATGGGGACAGGATTTCTTTAAACTTCTCTACACAAAGGAACACTTGGATAAATAGCAAATAACCCTCACCCCCAACTCCCAGATGCTTTCCTGGGACACATGGTAAAGAATAGAGACGTCTGTTGGTCATCACACCAGCCAGATGTTTTAATATGAATGTTCATACCGTGTTTCCCCGAAAATAAGACCTAACCTGAAATTAAGACCTACTGTTATTTTCCAGGATAGCTGCAATATAAGCCCTACCTCGAAAATAAGCCCTAGTTTAAAATACTTGAAAAATATTAGAATCCACTCTTTTATAGTAGTATATAATATACAATGTGTGTGTTTCTGTAATATAATTGTGCCAATTACCTTCGGTGCTCAGCTGACCTCCCGCTGCTCTCCTCTTTTTCTCCCAGCTATCAGTGAGGGATCTCAGCCCCTCCCTTCTGCAGTGCTCAGAGTGGGAAAGAGAGCTCCGGCGGGTCACAGAAGCGCAGAGCAGCACTGTAACAAGGGTATTTGGCACAATTATATTACAGAAACACACACATTGTACATTATATACTACTGTAATAGAGTGGATTATAGGATTTTACAAGCATTTTAACTCTGTTCACACTGAGGATACCTGACAGGCAGGGAGGAAGAGGGGGAGAGAAGACAGCACATTACATGAGAAGACCTACCCCGAAAATAAGCCCTACTGTGTCTTTTGTTGCCAAAATAATATAAGACCCGGTCTTATTTTCGGGGAAACACGGTAGAAGTAGTGGTAAATCACTGACCATGTGGTAATAAAAGAACTCAAGTGGAAAGCAAGGTTTGGTTTAATTTAGATAAGATTGTGTTCATGAATATCTTTTTCACAATTTACTTGGTACTTAGGCTGGCCATTCACCATTCAAATGTCACCTTGTTCCTGATGAACAGGCCAAAATTTTTTCAGTGGTTGGCCTTGTTGGCCCCCTTCCTGCCTGACATCCTTTGATTTTGTAATCAAAGGAATGGGGCATAAACAGTGGGGGATTCATGGATGGAAGAATCTGTTATATTTTATTTTGTTCAGCCTGCAAAATATTGCATAGTCAATTGTGTATAGCATCTTTACTCTAAGACCCCTTTCACACTGGTGCCGCCCATAGTGTCGGCGGTAAAATAGCGGTAAAATGCCGCTATTTTACTGTTGGATTTGCAGCGCATTTTGGCCGCTAGCGGGGCGTTTTTAACCCCCGCTAGCGGCCAAAAGAGGATTAAAACCACCCTCAATTCACCTCTACAGTGGGGTATTGCCGGCGGTACGGCGGCGCTGCCCATTGATTTCAATGGGCAGGAGCGCATTAGGAGCGGTGAATTCGGAAGCTGCTGGCAGGACTTTTTCTGACGCCCTGCCAGTGCACCGCTCCAGTGTGAAAGCCCTCGGGCTTTTACAATGGAGTGAATAGAGCAGCTGTTTAAGGGCAGATTACAGGCGCTATTTTTAACGCTATATCGCCTGCAAAACGCCCTCAGTGTGAAAGGGGTCTAAAGGCAAAGTTGAAACGCAAAAATCTGCTCTAGTGTTTGCATCACCATATAAAATATTGCTTCATGTAGGAAAAGTTGTACATTTAGAATACCTGAAATATACTTGGTAACATTTTTATTTTCTGCTTTTTTAAAGTGATATTAAAGACAGGTATTTTTTTTTTAAATGTTATACATACCTGCTCTATGCAGTGGTTTTGCACAGAGCAGCTCTGATCCTCCTCTTCTCGGGTCTCCCGCTGGTGCTCCTGGCCCCTCCCTCCTGCCGAGTGACCCCAGAGCACCCGGGGGCACCTGAGCAGGCTATTTCATGAGCTGCTGCTCCTCAAACCACCATCCAGAGCACTGTGTGCCTTACAGACCTTCTCAGACTACCATCCAGAGCAATGTGTGCCTTACAGACCTTCTCAGACCACCATCCATGGCACTGTGTGTATCGCAGGCCTCCTCAGACCTCTGTTCAGAGCACTGTGCATTATAGGCCTCCTCAGACCACCACCCAGAGCACTGTGTGCATTACAGGCCTCCTCGGACCACTGCTCAGAGCACTGCGTGCATTACAGGCATCCAGGAGTATATAATTAATTTGGAAATTCTAGAGAAATGCTTAAAACGTAACTCCACTTTTGTTTAGAAAAAAACATTCCCCTCTGAATGATCGATGTACATTGCAAGGATTATAACAACCTTTGTTGCAGATTCCTACCTTTTGTTATTCTGAAGAAATCCATGTGTGTTTGTCTGTGCCTCTTTAATGAGTGGGTCTAATGGGAGTGGTTTCATAATTATCAGTCAGGTGTGCACCTGCACGGCACTAATGAGAAAATCTGCTGGGCCTGCATCCCTTTAGACGTGCTCCTATTGAAATTATCGCTACAAAAATTACATTTTTGTTGCAAGGGATGCCTGAAATCTGACTTGTATCTTAAGCAGACTTCTGAAGAAATTGGTGAGCCAATCACACAAGCAGGAAATTATGTTTTTGGGGAGTGGTCAGTACCAACTCTGTGTACAGATCAACTCCTGGTAGCCATATTGCTTTGCATTCTCAGAAAATTACAGTGGTTGCAGATTGAAAAGGAAAGGTACATTTTAATAACATTCGAATACAATATGACTTGTATCGCAATTATATGTGCTGAATTCTTTTTTCTTTATTTGCAATTTGTTCCCCATGAAAGTGGAGTTACCCTTTAAATATTGCATTACAATTTAACTAAACCCATTCGATTTAATTATTTTAGTTGACTAAAACGTAGGATATTTTAGTTGACTAAAATGTACTGCAGATTTTAGTCGGCTAAATATGATTAAAACTAAAACAATTCAGATGACTAAAATTTGAATAAAGCTAAAATGGCATTTTAGTACAAAAACTGTGACTAAAACTAAATCGAAATTTGATGTCAAAATTAACACTGTTGACGTATCAATACTGGAAACTCTTTACTCTGTGCATTTCCTTCCTGGCCACTGGGCTTGTCTCAGAGACATGCACATAATCAAGGTGTTTGTTTTTTTTTAGCAGAGGAGGGGGGAGTCTGATGGAGAACTGAGAGCCTACTTTCCCGTCAGGTCCACCATGGTGTTGATTGACAGACATGGGAGTAGGATAGAGCCAATTTTTTCAATAGTAAGTACAGTAATATATAGGTAGGGTTTTAGATACCCCTCCAATAAGCACAGACTACAGCAATTATATTAAAAGTATGTATAAATCTTTATTTTATCCAATAAAAGATTAAAAAAATACATATACTGTATTTATTGGCGTATAACACTCACTTTTTTACCCTGAAAATGGAGGATAAACTGTGCCTGCGTGTTATACACAGGGGGCTGTGGAAAGTTTTTTCCTGAAACTTCCCTCTTAAAGTTAGGGTGCGTGTTATACGCTTGTGCGTGTTATACGCCGATAAATACGGTATTTCTGTTGTGTATTTTTATATACATTGATACCTTCAATCATTTTCCACCAACTGGATGTAATCATTGGAGGGGTATCTAAAATCCTACCTATATCTTACTGTACTACTTATTGATTTCAAGGATGAGAACCCCCACTAGCACATATATGTAGCAAGAACCTTCCCCACACACATTCCAAATTTTGTTTTTTCAATAGCAGCTTTCAAACTCACCTACAACCATCCTCTCTCAATCAAAAGTCAGGCAGACCTGCTGGGGAACTAGTTTTGCAGAGACTCAATCCATTGCCGTTTTTGGGTAATGGCATTGCCGGTATCCCCAGTCCCTTTGTTTACATTCAGTTTTGAGCTGGGGAATCTCCCAGCTGACAGCTGAATGGGGCCAGGAATAGAGCCCTATGTGGGAAGTTCACAGAAGTCAACATTTCGGAGCCATGCAGTGCCCCTTCATCAGGAAAGTGGTCCTTGCCTGAAGAAGGCCCCGAAATGTTGCCTTCTGTGTACCATCCATGTGACCATGATAATAAAGCTTTGGACCCTTCTTGAGGAATCATTGGTGTGCTGATCACAGTTCTTCACTTACGGATCGTTTACGGTTCCCAGCCTGTGGTCACTGCAGCACCCATCATTAACAAATAGTCATCTTCAGGAACGTGTGAGTGGCTACGTGGGAAGTTGTCACATAAATGACAGATTCCCAGCACAGGCATGGCCCACTTTAAGCACTGGCGTAAAGTTTCCCAATCAGGGACATAACAGTAATTCTTTAAGAACTTGTCGCCCAGGTCAGTTATGTTATCAAAACTGGTGCAGATACTTGCCCAGATTAGCACAGGTAATTTTAAAGGGATCTTCACCAGAAAAGTGGCATTATGACTTATTAAAATTCCCCAGAATGTATTTCAACTTAGACCCCATTCACACAGGGGCAACACAACTTCCAGCGTGACTTTGGGAGGCAACTTGGACACGACTTGAGTATGAATCACAGCGCGACATGAGGCAACTTACAAGGCAACTTCAAGTTGCCTCCAGGACAGGAGACATTCCAGTGGCCAATCAAACAAGAATTAGCTCTGTGGGAGGGAGGGGGGAGGGAGAGGTTTGCCTGAGAAATGTATGTTCTCTTCCTGTATTGTTGCTTCTGTTAAGACAGTGATCCGACTTCTGAGGCGACTTCCATTGAAATCAATGGGTACAAGTTGCCTACAAGTCGCCTAGAAGTCAGATTGAAGTAGTACAGGAACATTTTCTGAAGTCGGAGCGACTGCAGTAGTGTGCATTAAGATGGCTCTCATTCACTTACATTGATTTTCTCATGCAGCGTGACTTGAGGCGACTAGGGGTGACTTGGGGCGCCTTGAAGTTGGATCCAAAGTCGTCCCTGTGTGAATGGGCTCTTAGCTGCACAATCTTGTTTTGAGGGAATTGCTTTTAATTATACAGTAAAACCTTAAATTGCGAGCATAATTAGTTCCAGAAACATGCTTGTAATCCAAAGCACTTGTATATCAAAGCAAATTTCCCCATAAGAAATAATAGAAACTCAGATGATTCGTTCCACAATCATTTTTTCATAGGTCCTTCAATTTATAGTCCATACAAAAGATTATAGCAATGTGACCAGGTTGTGTAATCATAAAATGTCCATCCACAAATGGCAGCCTCTACAAGGGGAATAAAAGCAAAATCTAGCAGGAGCTACAGAGTATAAAAGAGAAGAGAGGCGCCTCTAAGTGTAGCAATATGTTGCTAAATGTTTTACCTTTAAATGTAACCATATTGCTACACTTATGCTGGCCATACACTATACGAAAAATCGTCCGAACGAACTTTTGAAAAACTAACGTTCGACTGTGAGCGCAAACGATAGTGCCATCATGTAATGACCGATAAATCGTTCAGTGGACATAAATAAAAAAAATGTGGTTTGTTTTTTTTACATATACCTAGTGCAGAAAGTTTGGACGGGAAACACATTAACCTTTCAATTTATCGTTCGTTCGGCAGAAAATTTCCAAACTTGTCCTTTGTTTTTTCGGCTCAAAAACGTCCCAACGATTATCGATTTTGTGCCCATTAACTGTTCGAAAAACTAACGAAAAACTAACGAACTGTCTGAACGACCGATTTTTCGTATAGTGTATGGCCAGCATTAGAGGTGCCTCTCTTCTCTTTTATACTTTTATACTCAGTTGTGACATGCAGCTACTTGTATATCAAGACATTGCTTGTATATCAAGTCAAAATGTATTAAACATTTTTCTTGTCTGGCAAAACGCTCTTAAGCGTTACACTTAAACCAAGGTTTTACAGTACAGAATTTTCATTTATTTAATTGCCTAATAACAATACATTTCTAAATATCATATACAGCTAAGGAATTGTAATCAGCTCAGATGAAGCTGCGCACTTGGCCAATATGAAGAAAAAACAACCTTTCATTGACAATAATTTCCAGGAGGAAGTCTCAGGGCGAGGTCAGCTGGATGTCTGCATGTTTTCTCTTGTGAACGGCATCAATGGAGGACAGGAAAATAATAGCCATTGCTCTTCTCTGTCCAATTTAGCAGTTTTGTAAGTTAATTACTCTCCCTCGTGCTGATGTCACAAATGCTGAGAAATCTCTATTTATTTCTAAGCGGATCCACAGCATCTCAGCAAGAGAAGATGCACAGTTCTTTTCCATTAAGAAGAATCCTGTGTTTAAAATCATCTATCTTATCACGCTAGATCAAAGACAATCAAATTAGACACAAGTCGCAGCAGAGAGTCAATTATCAAATACAGAGTCGTGTTGCAGGGTAGAAGGTTTATAAATCCAATGGTTAATTATAATTAGTGTTTTAGGTATACATAGTATATTTAGAACTGTGCTTAATGTTTTATTTAATTTGAGGTTATTAAATATTTTGTTTTTGGGAATAAATACAATTCCCCTTAGGCCCCATTCACACAGGGGCGGCACGACTTCGGGGGCGACCTCGGCGGCGCAATCTCAAGACGACTTGAGACGCCCGCCGAGGCGATTTGCATAAAGACTTCTGTATAGAAGTCAATGCAGGTCGCCTTGGGTCGCCCCCAAAAGTAGTACAGGAACCTTTTTCTAAGTCGGAGCGACCTGAGTCGCTCCTATTAGAAATGTTCCATTGAACAGCGTGGGACGCGACTCGTCAGGCGTCCGAGTCGCCTGACGAGTCGCCCCTGTGTGAACCGGGCCTTACTTTGCTCTGTTATGCTGATTGATGATTGCTGATGATTTAAACTTCCCCTTTATAGTGACGTCGTACGTGTTGTACGTCACCGCGTTTTGGACGGTCGGAATTTGGTCTGATGGTGTGTATGCAAGACAGCTTTGAACGGAATTCCGACGAAAAATTCCATCGGGTTTTAGCCCTCCGGAATTCCGATCGTGTGTACAGGGCATAAGAATAGGAGCTATTTTCATGATTTTTATTAACCATTTAATAACATTTTTACCAAGCTGTAGCTTCTGAGCTATGGTGGCTTTCTGGCAACTAGCAATGTATTCTATATTCTCCAGTTTTTTAAATCATTATTATTCTTTTTTTCCAGGCATATCGTTCGAATCTGGAATAATATTATAATTGTTTTGTTTTCCACAGATGACCCTGGAAACACAAGATTGCTTCCACAGGCTGCTAGCGTCATCAATGAATTCCCTGAGTACGGGACAACAGAATCTAGAGAAAATGATACATTCAAAGCCAATCAAGGACATTTAATTGAACCGATACCATGTATACAAGAAAAAAGAGACCTTCACAAGGCCGATCCTGTAGTACAGAATGACCATTTAACAGAACAATCTGAACAATGTTTACATGACAAATTAAAGAGTGGGCCCCGACATTTAACAGATGGTGCAGACAGCAACTGTTCATCAACGCAAGAGCTTAACACACAGACTGGATGTACTTTGACTGTCAATCTAGAGAATGTTGTAGATAATCCTATTGTTCCAAGTCCTCAGACAGAAGAACAAGTTGAAAAAGTGATGGTTCCAGGTCAGGAGGACACCCCATACACTCCTAAAGCACCTGTTCCTCAGGATAAAAAGTCCTATTTATATGTTCAGAGAGAGTTGGCAGCAATCTCAGAAGAGGAAACTCTCTCAGAATCCTCGCTATCACAAATCACAGAGATTGCTGACTATCCAAGATCACAACATAGTAATATTTCCTCCTCAACAACAACGATCATGGATAACTGCAATGACGAAGTAGAAAGCACTGTGATAAGCGGAGTGAATAAAGAAGATAATAATGGCACGGCTCAGTCACAGTCTCCTATGCCATTATGTGTAGAAAACGCTGCTTTTAATGGTACTGGTACAGCAACGGTACAAACACAAATGGTGGTTGGGTGGGGGGACACTTCACCGACTACAGCTGATGAAAAGCAAAATGATACAACAGCCCTTATAGCTGCAGGAACAAATAGCTACATTCCAAACCTTGAGAGGACTAGTGTCATAATGGGGACAACTATTTCATCAGTAATTCAGAGGCCTAGGAGTGTTTCTGACACCTGTCAGTATCAGGATGGTTTAGACAATGAAGTTTTCGTAAAGGATCTTGGCGAAGATCATGTGGAGCATGTTCGATCTTTTAAGAGGTGAGGTGTAAAGATGCATAGAAAATGTCAGTGTATATAGAATGTTTGTATTTACTGATGATTCCTGACAAAAAGACTGAGAAAATCTCTTGTTCGATTCACAAGTGGTTCATTCATAAATTTTGAGCACTACAGGTAACCTGCGGTGTTGGTGAACAATTCTATCAGTTGAGTTCTCATCCAGTAGATATTTATTCTTCCTCATTTGGAACTGTGACCTTGTGATTCCAACGTAATAAAATATTACCCATGCTAGATGTTTACCCTCTGTATGCGCCAAGCACAGTTTTCAAACTTGTTATTCCCTTGACATGCTCTCAATAGTTTAGGCCAGGGGTCTCCAAACTTTCTAAACAAAGGGCCAGTTTACTGTCTTTCAAACTTAATGGGGGGGCCAGACTGCGACCAGTGGGAGTAGAAAAGGACCTGGTGTCAACGGGACTGAACAATGGCTCAGGCTTGGTGGGAGGAAAAGTGCCCCATCACTGGTGTCAGTGGGAGGAATAGTGCCCCGTCGTTGGTGTCAGTGGAAGGAATAGTGCCCCAATCACTGGTGTCAGTGGAAGGAATGGTGCACCATCACTGGTGTCAGTGGGAGGAATAGTTCCCCATCATTGGTGTCAGTGGGAGGAATAGTTCCCCATTATTGGTGTCAGTGGGAGGAATAGTGCCCCATCATTGGTGTCAGTGGAAGGAATGGTGCACCATCACTGGTGTCAGTGGGAGGAATAGTTCCCCATCATTGGTGTCAGTGGGAGGAATAGTGCCCCATCATTGGTGTCAGTGGAAGGAATAGTGCCCCAATCATTGGTGTCAGTGGAAGGAATGGTGCACCATCACTGGTGTCAGTGGGAGGAATAGTTCCCCATCATTGGTGTCAGTGGAAGGAATAGTTCCCCATCGTTGGTGTCAGTGGGAGGAATAGTGCCCCATCATTGGTGTCAGTGGAAGGAATAGTGCCCCAATCACTGGTGTCAGTGGAAGGAATGGTGCATCATCACTGGTGTCAGTGGGAGGAATAGTGTCCCATCATTGGTGTCAGTGGAAGGAATAGTTCCCCATCGTTGGTGTCAGTAGGAGGAATAGTGCCCCACTGTTGGTGTTAGTAGGAGGAAAAGTGTCCCATTATTGGTGTCAGTGGGAGGAAAAGTGCCCCATCATTGGTGTCAGTGGGAGGAATAGTGCCCCATCATTGGTGTCAGTGGGAGAAAAAGTGTCCCATCATTGGTGTCAGTGGGAGGAAAAGTGCCCCATCGTTGGTGTCAGTGGGAGAAAAAGTGTCCCATCGTTGGTGTCAGTGGGAGGAAAAGTGCCCCATTGTTGGTGTCAGTGAGAGGATTTGTGCCCCATCATTTGTGTCAGTAGGAGCAATAGAGTGGCTGGAACTATGGCCCACTGACGGGGGGGGGGGGGGTAATGCCCCAAGAGCCGGATAAAAGCAAACAAAGGGCCACATCCGGGCAGGGTTGCCAACTTTCAGTAAATTTACGAACGGTTTGTAAAATCTGTGCTTTTTGCATCTGTCCTTGAATGTCTATTACAGACATGTAGGCTGCATGTCCGTAACTGACATTCATGCACAGATGCAACAAGTATGGATTTTACAAACTGTTTGTAAATATACTGTAAGTTGGCAACCCTGCATCCGGGCCATAGTTTGGAAACCACTGGTTTAGGCCACTTAAAGTGGTTGTAAAGGCAGAAGGGTTTTTATATTAATGCATTCTATATATTAAGATAAAACAACTTCTGTGTGCAGCAGCCCCCCTAAGCCCCCATTATACTTACTTGAGCCCATCTCTACCCAGTAATGTTGCAGGAGAGACTTGGCTGCCCGAAATTCTCTATCTCCTCATTGGCTGAGACATTTGCTCCTGCTGCTGTCAAACACAGTCAGTGAGCCATTGAGGAGAGAGAGGGGGTGGGGCTTAGCCACAGCTCCGTGTCTGAATGGACACATGGAACTTCAGCTTGGGTGCCCCATAGCAAGCTGTTGCTGTGGGGGCACTCGTCAGGAGGGAGTGGCCAGGAGCACCAAAGAGGAACCAGAGAAGAGGAGGATTTGGGCTGCTCTGTGCATAACCACAACACAGAGCAAGTAAGTATAACATGTTTGTTATTTTAAGCAAAAAAAAAAATGAGACTTTAGTATCACTTTAATGTTAGCACATCAGCAGAGCTTCACCACACTCCCTAAGCTCTGGGGAAAGTGAGTACCATTGCACTTGCAAAGTGCACAGTCTATTTCCCTTTGGGAAATCAACTACTGTCTGTCTCACTTTCTCCCTTCATGTTCTTATCTCCCTTCAGTTGGTATTTTTACTGGAAGTTCATGTCAGGGGATATTTCCCTGGTGTGCCTAAGGCTACTTTCACACTGAGGCGCTGGATGGTATAGCGGCGCTATTTTTAGCGCTGCTATACAATTTTTTTTGGCGCGATTTGCGGGCACTAGCGGGGGTATTTTAACCCCAGCTAGCGGTCAAAAAAGGGTTAAAAACGCCCGCAATAACGCCTCTTTGCGGCGTTTTGTGGGCGTTTTGGAGGCGCTACCCCATTGATTTCAATGAGCAGGGGCGCTATAGGAGCGCTATTCTTAGCACTCCTATTGCGCCTCAAAGATGCGGCTTGCAGGAGTTTTTTGACCCTCCTGCAAGCGCAACGCTCCAGTGTGAAAGCCCTCGGGCTTTCACATTGGATACTATTGAGCGGCTTTTTTGGGGCGCATTGCAGGCGCTATTTTTAGCGCAATAGCGCCTGTAAAGCGCCTCAGTGTGAAAGGGGCCTTAGTCCTGTTAGCAAAAAGCTCACAATAAACTGCACATCTGTAGTTGTGTCTGGTGCAGAAAATGGGACCTTCATACTGAAGTGGAGGTGATATAAATTGTCATTCCTTACAATGGGAGACAGAGTAATGCCGCGTACATGCGATCGGAATTTCTGACAAGAAATTTTCGATGTGAGCTTTTGGTCGGATATTCCGACCGCGTGTACTATAGGCTCCATCGGACATTTGCTGTAGGAATTTCCGACAAAAAATGATTGAGAGCTGGTTCTCTATTTTTCCGACAACAAAAGTTCTTGTCGGAAATTCCGATTGTGTGTAGGCGGCATAAGCCTCAGGGAATCACATATGTGATTCACACTGTTTTATCACAATCCTGCAATTTTAGCACACTTTCATTTTGTGTTTTCTGCATTTTAGCGTGACAAAAACATTATAAAATGCAGAAAAATAGGGCGCTAAGACATGCCAAAACACTTTATGTTTCAACAGTGTGCATTCAGCCTCAATGCTTAATGTGTATAACTGCAACCCCAATGGTTTCACACTGATGCTTGTTAACATACATTTTGATGGATGTGTTTTGTATGTGTTTTAGCACACAAATCGCATGCAAAAGTGTGAATCTAGCTGAGACTAGAGTGCCCCAAACACCTTACACTTCCCATTGATTAAATGGAAATGCTTTTTGGCTTTGATGATGGCAGTGCTTATTGAGGTGACTGGAAAGATGGTGAGGCTGACAGTTACAGCAATATATAGGACAGAAGGGGCAGGGGAGTGCTTTGACTCTTGGTTCCACGACTTTAGACAAGGTATACACCATGCTCAGTAGCAGTATTATTAACCACTTCAGCCCCGGAAGAATTTACCCCCTTCCTGATCAGAGCACTTTTTGCGATTCGGCACTGCGTCACTTTAACTGACAATTGCGCGGTCGTGCCACGTTGCACCCAAACAAAATTGAGGTCCTTTTTTTCCCACACATAGAGCTTTCTTTTGGTGGTATTTGATCACCTCTGCGGTTTTTATTTTTTGCGCTATAAACAAAAAAAGAGCGTCAATTTTGAAAAAAAGAAGCAATATTTTTTACATTTTGCTATAATAAATATCCCCAAAAAATATATATAAAAAACTCATTTTTTCCTCAGTTTAGGCCAATATGTATTCTTCTACATATTTTTTGTAAAAAAAAATTGCAATAAGGGTATATTGATTGGTTCGCGCAAAAGTTATAGCGTCTAAAAAATAGGGGATAGTTTTATGGCATTTTTTATTTATTTTTTTATTAGTAATGGTGGTGATCAGCGATTTTTATCACGACTGCGACATTATTGCGGACACTTTTGACACTATTTTGGGACCATTGTCATTTATACAGCGATCAGTGCTATAAAAATGCACTGATTACTGTATAAATGACACTGGCAGGGAAGGTGTTAAACACTAGGGGGCGATCAAGGGGTTAAGTGTATCCTAGGGAGTGATTCTAACTGTGGGGGGGCTGGGCTACAAGTGACATGACAGTGATCACTGATCCCGATCACAGGGAGCAGTAGATCACTGTCCTGTCACTAGGCAGAACAGGGAAATGCCTTGTTTACATAGGCATCTCCCCGTTCTGCCACTCCGTAACACGATTGCAGGACACTGGCGGACATCGAGTCCATGTTTATTATTTACATTTTTTATTTTTATTTTAAATGCTGACGCTTTTCAATTTTATTATTATTTTTTAAGAAATTGCCCCTTAGACATTTGTCACCAGAATGATGGCACCATTGGAATATTTTCCCTCACCTCTTGTTCTGCTGACAACAACAACAGTGCTGTGAAAAAGTAATTACCCCATCCTTGCTAAATCATGAATGAACTGTGATTACCACATTTTTTTAGAGCTGAGTTAAATTTTACTTGCTACACCAAGGCCTGATTACTGCCAGACCTGTTGAATCAAGAAAATCACTTAAATAAGAAGCTGTCTGACAAAGTGACCCCTTTCACCCTGAGGTGCTTTTCAGGCATTTTAGCGCTAAAAATAGCACCTGTAAAGCGCCTGAAAAGTGCCTCCCGAGCCACCCCAGTGTAAAAGCCTGAGTACTTTCACACTGGGGCGGTGCACTTGCAGGACGGGAAAAAATGTCCTGCAAGCAGCATCTTTGGGGTGGTGCAGGAGAGGTGTATACACCGCTCCTCCACCGCCCCTGCCCATTGAAATGAACGAGCAGCACTGCCGAAGCGCCTGCAAAGCTCTTCGGCAGCGATGCAACACGGGTGCTATTAGCCGTTTCTTCGGCCGCCAGCAGGGGTTAAAGGTGTCCCGCTAGCAGCCGAAAAGCGCCGATATAACAGTGGTAAAGCGTAGCTAAAACTACCAGCACTTTACCGCTAACGCCCACACCACCCCAGTGCGAAAGGGTCTTAAAGATCTCAAAACTATCGCAAACACTTGATTGCAGGCAAGGGGCATTTACTTTTTCACATAGGGCCAAGCAGGTGTGGACAGCTTTTTTCCCTTAATAAATGAAATCATCATTTAAAAACTGCATTTTGTATTAACTCGGGTTATCTTTGTGTAATATTAAAATTTGTTTGATGATCTGAATCATTTAAGTGTGACAAAAATGCAAAAAATAAAAAATCAGGCAGGGGGCAAATACTTTTTTTAAAGCACTGTATATAATTTTGTATTTGCCATCACTCTGTGTGTTGGTGACAATGATCACCAGGGTGAATCTCCAAATAAGGGTCACAGACAGAAATACAATTTTTACATATTTTCTGTCGGCTTTACATATTATTTCAAGCAACGTGCCATTTATAAACCGCTAAATCTAGCTAATTGCAAAATTTTATTTAAGCCCTAGGATTGTAACAGATGACCAACATGAAGACACGTTTAGATCTAAAAGATGTTCTGAGGACTCCACGGACTTGTATAGCTCACAGTTTGAGAACATACTGGACAACACTTCCTTATATTATAGTGTGGAATCACTTGACACCTTATACTATGAACCAGATAGCTTTTTCAGTTTCGAGATGCCACTCACGCCAATGATTCAACAGCGAATCAAGGAAAGTAGTCATTACATGGAGAAGAACACAGTTGAGGTTGAGCAAGAATTTCTCAAAGTCGACCCAGGCAATGGAATAACAATGGGGTTCTGCAATGATGTCATCAATGGGTTGGATAATATTACCAGTGTGGAATTCAAAAAATCAAATGAAGGGATGGAGCTCTCAGAAAGGTAAGATAAAGTTATTGTGTTGATTATCAAAAGATCTTATGTAAACCTTGGACCTGATTTAGGCCCCTTTCACACTGAGGCGCTTTTCAGGCGCTATTGCGCTAAAAATAGCGCCTGCCAAGCGCCCTGAAAAAGCCGCTACTTTGTATTCAATGTGAAAGCCCTCGGAGCGGTGCGCTGGCACGAGGGTAAAAATACTCCTGCAAGCCGCATCTTTGAGGCGCGATAGGAGCGGTAAATATACCGCTCCTATAGCACCCCTGCTCATTGAAATCAATGGGGTAGCGCCTCCAAAATGCCCGCAAAGCGCCGCAAAGAGGCGTTATTGCAGGCGTTTTTAACCCTTTTTCGGCAAAAACGACGGTATAGCGGCGCTAAAAATAGCGCCGCTATACCGCTAGCACATCCAGCGCTTTAGACCCGGTTCACACAGGGGCGGCACGACTTTGCCGGGCGATCTCCACACGACTTCAGAGGTGACTAGCAAAATGACTTCTGTATTGAAGTCAATGGAAGTCGTCCCGAAGTCGTACAGGAATATTTTTCTAAGTCAGAGCAACTTGAGTCGCTCTTATTAGAACGGTTCCATTGTACAGAACGGGACGCGACTTGTCAGGCGGCTGAGTCGCCTGACGAGTCGCCCCTTTGTGAATGGGCTCTCAGTGTGAAAGTAGCCTTAAGAATACAAAATAGTATGGAAGTTATCACATCTACAAAGCATATCTTCAATTGTATCTTTACAAACAATCCTATAATATATTGGTGTTTCATATATCCCTATGCTATCACAGAACATCACTTGGAATGTGTCCCACTCTGCACAATATTTGACGGGAAAAAGTAACAAAGATTGTATTTTTCCTAGTGAAGTCACCAGCAAGGTTTGTTGTAGTCAGTGGAATATTATGGAAAAATTCCAAACCACTTTCAATACTACTGGCCACTATCGTGGCAGATTTTGGCCAACAGCGTATCCGTTTTAGCGTCCTTGCACAAGTGCACATTTTATGTTGAGAAAATTAGAAATGACTGAACTGCGATACAGGGTGAACAAAAAAAAGAGGTCATTTTTTTAATTTATTTTTTTGGCCATTTTTTTTCTTAATGTTTGAAATAAATAGATGAATCAATCCAACTATTTATTTTAATTTAAGCAAACCATGTTCATAGGAAGTTAAAGTGCTCTGTGCTTCAGTCCTTTGGAATTGAGGTAGTGTAACATTTCTATTTGCGTCTAGTGTGCTCAATGTTATATTTCCTTTTGTGTTCAGTTTCTCCAATTATCTAATCTATTCCTTTTTTGAAGTGTTGTGGTTACCATGGATTTACAGGCATAAAGATGAAACAATTCTATTATTACAGGATCATAAAACATGCACTGTGTGACTTTTTTTTAAAATCGGCTTTATTAAAGAAAAGAGGTAAACAAGTGCACTTGTCAAAGCCATAAGTCAAGTACCGTATGAGAAATAGTGTCTTGTATGCCCATATAGAGTAAAAGGTGTATCAGTCTAATGTAAAATGATAAATGTCTGTATCATGTTCATGTATCATGTTCAGCAATGCTATAGCATAGTCAGTGTTCCAAAGGCAAGATGTACCCCAAAGTATTTATGATGACAATATGTTAAACAGTAACATATCGGTGTCTAGGTGCCTGCCACCAGCCATAAGTACAGCACATTAATGCCCTGTACACACGATTGTGTGTGGGCCCCATCAGACTTTTTTCCCATCGGTGTAAAAAAATAGAACATGTTTTAAATTTTTACGATGGAAAAACAAAAGATAGGAAATTCCGATCGTCTGTGTGGAACTCTTACGGAGAAAAAACCCACGCATGCTCAGAATCAAGTCGATGCATGCTCAGAAGCATTGAACTTCATTTTTCTCGGCTCGTCAGAGTGTTTTACGTCACAGCGTTTTGGACAGTCGGAATTTTGTCTGATAGTGTGTATGCAAGACTGATGGAAATCAGCTTCATCGGAATTCCGACGGAAAATTCCATCGGATTTTATTCCATCGGAAATCCGATCGTGTGTACAGGGCATAAGTGTTATAAAAAGGCTATTTGGTGATATTCTTAGGCACTGGTCATGTGTCTTGTACACTGCGATTCCTATTAGCCGCCTGTTTACACCGGTGTGGCTTTGAAATTGCGCTGCATCAGCGTGACTTCAAAGCCACACATCAGTGCGACTTGCATTGCTGATTTAATTGCGTCTTGCAACTTCATTTAACAGAAATACTTTCATATTCCCATCGCACACATTCCTGGATGAGCTCTCAAATTTGGGTGCTGCAGCAACAACCAGCTAGATACTGGTTCAAGTCACAATGAAGATATTTGCCAGCACACCATGGATCGACATAAATAGCGTTCAAACGTATAGTTTATTGCATGATTACAACACAGGGAGAGTGCAAAGTTTCGGAGTCACGCAGGACCCCTTCGTCAGGTGGATGACATGCCTGACGAAGGGGTCCTGCGTGACTCCGAAACGTTGCACTCTCATTGTGTTGTGATCATGCAATAAACTATCCGTTTGGACGCTATTTATGTCGTTCCATGGTGTGCTGGCAAATATCTTCATTATTATTTTAACAGAAGTCTAAGCAAAACGCAATGAAATCTGCAAAAAGTAGTGCAGGTACCTTTTTCATTATCGCTGCAACATATAAGTTCCATTGCCGGCAATGGGGTGCGACTTGTCAGGTGATTTGGAACTGTCAAATCGCATTGAAAATTCGCCCCAGTGTGAACAGGGGCTTATTTCCCATTGCTATACATTCTATGTATGTGTTTATTCTTTGAGGATGATAGATTATCTTTGCTTACCATGCTTACTGTGGTTGTGTTTTTTAAAAACGGACAACCAAACCTAGAAAAATGCCCCAATTCTTGCGATATGATTACCTTGCTAACAATAAAAACAAAAAACAGCAGTGATATTCAATGAGTCATTGTTTGACAATTCACATCAGGGAGCTGTATAGAGATTGTTTGGGGATAGGTGTTGTGCAGAGGCTGGAAGCTGGCAGTGTTTGTTGAGGCAAGGTGCTGCAGTGTGGGCAGTTTTTCCAAAATGGTAGATTCACACTAGAAGTTAGTCATTCCAAAACGGATACTCTAGTTTTTGGTAGATTCTGGAAAGATAACCCCCAGATGCCAACCAGAATCCCCAAGGGGTATTAAAAGCCAGCAGTTTGTTTAACCCATCAGGCGCCACCTTGAACAGGAACATAAGCATCGTAATTCCTTACCTCTATACTTGTTTCATGTCAGTGACTTGGAAAGCCCTGGATTATTAAATGAGAAGTAGGACCAAAGCTCTTTGGGCCCTTACTTCTGTGGGTTACAGGAGTGTACTTAGTTCTGTACTCCTGTGATCCAAATTAAGCTGACTACGGGCTAAAGTCTGCTGTCATCTGACGTCACTCAGCCGGTTTAGGCTCTGGGGGGACCCTGACTTTAATGTTGGGATCCACCCAGATGCCTGAGCGGCAGCTTGCTCAGCCACTCAGCACACCACTGAGAGCCTGAGCCAGCCACTCCCACCCCTTCCACAGCCCAGCATGAGCACTGGAGGGACAGAGCAGAACGCCGGTGATTGACAGTCACCTGCTCTCTGAAGACCAAGAACTGAGCAATCAGCGGCCTTTGATTTCTCAGTTCTTAGTCTTAGAGATAGCCAGGGACAGCTCAGGCATCAGGCTGATGCTTCATCCACCTAGGTGAGTATGTTTTTTTGTTATTTTGAAATCCCACACTTCTCTTTTAAAAGAAAAGTATGGCCAAAGATATTTTCGAATCAGCTGCCCGCTATCAGCTGACATAGCAGGAAGAATCCCAACAATATTTGGGGAACCCAGGGCTCTGATTGACAGCTAACTTTGCCTCTTAGCGAATGGCTGGGAGCCGGAGCCAGCTGCTCCCATTCCCTCTCCAGTCTGGTGCTCCAGTGAGTTCAGGAGGAGCAGAACTGACTGTGACTGCTCTCTACTCTGAACAGACTGAGAACTGAGGATCAGTTGTCATGTCACAGCTTAGTTCTCGGGCTTAGAGCCATCGTAGGACAGCTGCATCATCACACCGATGCTGCAGCATAGAGGTTAGCATTTATGTTTATTTTACAAACCCCAAATGTCCCCTTTTAGTATAGGCATAACTGCCAGGGAGATACCATTAGGAGAGTTAAGCAGTTCTTTCATGACTGAAGTACTTTAAATGTCTAGAATAGAGATTCCTAACATGTGGCCCCCTGGCACTTTTTCTACAGCCCACTGAAGATCTCCCCACTATCAAAAGAGTGCCATGCTTTTGACAGAACAGGGCTTAGCATTGGGAAAGGAAGCATTTAGAGTTTAGTGAATGCACTCCACCCAAAGCACCTTGTTATAAAGTAAATTATATGTTTGTCATATATAATTAATATATTATATCATTTTTTTCCCAAATATAAATTTAGCACTTTTTTTTTTCTTAATCCAGTGATCACATGACAGCAAAGCATCCATTGAGGGTTATTTACGATTCCTGGGATTGCGAAGGGCATGTCAATTTTGGAAGGGTGAAGGTTGTTAGTGATGTCACACATAGTGTGGAGTACTTTCCCCGCTGTGTACATTGCACACCGTCAGTGTACCCCTTCTGTGCTCTAGGCAGTGATGTCATACAAATCCTTGCCTGTGTACATCTTCTATTGTCCACGCTCCTACAGGCTGCAGCTACATAAGGCAGACTGTGATTGGCTAATGCCGCGTACACACGACCATTTTTAATGACGAGAAAAATGCAATTTTTTAAAATGGTCATTAAAAATGATCGTGTGTGGGCTTCAGAGCATTTTTCACAACGTGAAAAATGGGCATGAAAAAATTGGAACATGCTCTAATTTTTCTCGTCCTTTTTCTCGTCATGAAAAACGGCCGTGTGTGGGCTTTAACGACGTGAAAAAAAATGCGCATGCTCAGAATCAAGTATGAGACGGGAGCGCTCGTTCTGGTAAAACTAGCGTTCGTAATGGAGATAGCACATTCGTCACGCTGTAACGGACTGAAGAGCACGAATCGTCTCTCAACAAACTTTACTAACATGAAGGGTGGCGCCATCCGAATGGAACTTCCCCTTTATAGTGCCGTCGTATGTGTTATACGTCACCGCGCTTTACTCGAGCATTTTTTTCCACGATAGTGTGTAGGCAAGGCAGGCTTGAGAAGAATCACGTTGAGAAAAATGCAGTTTTATTCAATGACATTAAAAATGGTCGTGTGTACGCGGCATAATGGTTCACAGACCTTGTCACAGCTTTCTTACAGCAGTGGCGCTGGCCAAGGGTCATGTCTGTAAATCTGACTATAGAGACACAGGCATGTTGTGCCTATGGCATGCCTGTATCTCTATTGAAGAAAGAGTTAGAGGCTAAATGACTAGGCCAGCACAGAGCTGCTTCCAAGCTTAGTGTGGTCAGTTTGGAAAAGTAATTGAGAGGGAACCGACAGGACCGTTTCTTTGTTATAGGGACCGTTATTTGTATCCATAGCCAAAAAAGGAAACATGAGAGGGCTGCTCTTTGAACCAAATATTTCCCCTTATAGACACATATATGCTTTAATCGTTTTAAGGGTAACATACACTTTAAAGCTAAGCTCTAGGCATAGGAATGCACACAGGGTGTGCCGGGTGTGCCTGGGCACACCCTAATCGCCCCATGTGAATAAGCATTATCCAGGGGCAGCACAAGGTGGGTGGTTGGGGGATGCCAGTAGCCAGTGTAAATGCCCCCATTATATTAAAGGTTAGGTTCAACCTTAGGAACACATTAAACTCGTATTTAATATGCTCCCAATCAACTGTCTCCCACCACCAGAGCCTCCTCCCTGTGACAGCGGATGGCATTCATGTGTGTTTGAGCTTTGGGGTGCACACCCTAATGCAATAGGCTGCGCACACTTATGGCTCTAGGAAACTAAAAAGGCCTCTCCTGCAAGTGGGCAGTTTCCACACTGCAAGGGTTAAATGCTCTTTTATATCTAGGGGACAATAAATTTGGTTTTACTTATTTGATTCTTTGCTCCCCAGCAGATGGTGCTCCAGCAGCAGACTTTCCCTTGCTGTCATTTCTTTTGCAGGACTAGGAGTCCTGCATTGGTGTTGATGACTTCAGGGGACCTCAGACCCCGGGAGGAGAGCAGAGAAAAAGAGAGTACATGGACAGGCCTAGCAGTGCAGAAGAGCTTACAGGAGCAGAAGATCGTATAAGTAAAACTCCTTTACCTGGTCCCCATAACCACAAACAAGCAGTTAAACCTTGTACCATGGGTGCAGACCCAGTGCAAGGGAAGACTTCTTCATATTCTGGAGTTCAGCTTTTTTTAATCTTAAAATAAAACTCTGGGTGTTTTGTGATCGAGGATCTGACCCTGACCCATTTTGCCTCTTGGTTAGCCTGTAATTGATGTCATTGTAGAAGCACAGGAGGTTTGAAGGCTTGATACTGAGATCTGAAGCATGGTCATTATTTGTAAAATTGGGATCTTGGGCTTTAGGGCTCCCAGGGCAGTATTGTGTGACTACACATGGAAGTACCTTTGGTGTGTATTTAGTAATAAAGGAACAATTAGCACTCTGATCCTTTTTAGAAAGCAATAGCTGCAGGCCTGTAAACAGGGGCAATTGGCTAGAGACCCAGGGGTCTGTAGTATTTTAGGCTCCAGCAACACCCCCGCTTATAGGCCTTGTGCAACAAGATGCACATAAAATAGGTAGTATAAGTACCTGTAATAATAATAATAATGGTGCTGTGTATGTGCCATGCATTATATGCTCATACAAGTATACTTTCAGAAAACTGCAGGTAAACTGCATGAAGCAGTAGTTAAAATAAAATAAAAATGCTGGACTATTCATCTGACTAACGAAGAGCTTGGAGATGTCAGGTCATGGGAAAGGAGGCACCAAGCGGTCTTGGACAACATCCAGGACATACCCAAACCTGCCATTCGACATTTGGTCCACAGAGGGGGTGTCAAGGGCATCTCCGGATTCATCTATGAGGAGACCAGTGGAGTGGTCAAGGTTTTCCTGGAGAATGTCATCCGCGATGCCGTCGCCTACACCGAGCACGCCAAGAGGGAGACCGTTACCGCCATGTTAGGGTGTACAAATTCATCTACACTCTCACCCAAGTAAACCTTGCCAAATCCCCAAGACAAGCTCTGTTGGGCTGCAAAGTGGAGTCAGCCTCGAGACCCCCGAGGCGTCTAATAGCCTTTATATTCATATCAGCAAAAATTATTGCAAAATCTTGAAAATTGTCCGTCTTGCCATTGGAACAACTCAAGCACAAACCTTCCTGAATTATGATTAATGAGCGCATGTCAGTGATCTTGAATGATAAAATGCGGATGTTTGAGAAAGTTTGGGACCCATGGGTCAAGTACCTGACTGGAGATCCAAGATCCATACCTGATTAAGGTGGTTTCAGGATTGTGGGATTTGGCGTGGGAGGTCATACCCTACTTTCCCTCAATTTTTTTTCCCTCTTCTTCTCTCTTCTCAGTCTTTGCTATTATATCGCTTAGGTCTTCTTGCCTATCCCCTCTAAACCTAGAAAATGTACTACTACCTCAGAGTAAAGACTGATTTCTGGGTGATGAGGGAGGCGGCATCCTTTTCCTGGAGGTATAGGTTCCCTTCCACAAACATTTATAGTTTTTACCAAGCGCATCTCCAAGCCATTATGGTTTACGAGCTGCCACTGAGCTTGGAAGAACAATTTGTAGTTGTCATTTAATGCACAGTAAGCCTGAGGTGTGCCTTGTTAAAGTGGAAGTAAACCCTCCTATCATTTTCAGTCAAGGAAGCTGCCATCTTGGCATCTTGTTTAACCTTCAACCGTCATGATGTTGCACATGTGATCAGTTATGACACCAGCCATTGGATGGTTCCACAGTTTGGTTGAGAGCACAACCAATGTGACAGTTAGCAATCCCGGCATGCCGGGAATGTAACTGATTTTTGAAACTGTTAAATCAATGGGTTTACTTCCGCTTTAAAGTGGTTGTAAACCCACTTTTCTTTTTTTTTTTTTTTCCCCCACCTGCAAGAGAAAGGCATAATGAGCTAGTATGACTAGCATATTAGCTCATTATGTACCACTTACCTTAGATCGGGGCCCCCGAAGCAGTCCGCGTCCCTCCATCTAGACGTATCCATCGCTGCGGCGATAGCCGGAATGTTAGTTCCGGGTATCGCCGCACCAGCCAATCACAGCGCCGCTCCGGCGCTGTGATTGGCCGGAGCAGCAAAGACGTGATTCTGCGCATGCGCGCATGACCCGTCGAATTCGGCTACGTCGTCGAATACTGCGACCTAGCTGAATTTGTGAATGGGATTAACCCCATGCGCATGCGCGTGACGTCACCGTCGCCGCATTTAAATGCAAATATCTCCTTAACCGTGTAGGTTAAGGAGATATTTCATGCACCAGAGCCCATTCACACTGGGGCAACACGACCTTCCAGCGCGATTTTATGAGGCAACTTGGACAGGACTTGAGAATGAATCACAGCGCGACCTGGAGCTATTTACAAGGCAACTCCAAGTTGCCTGCAGGACAGGAGACATTCCAGTGGCCAATCAAACAAGAATCAGCTCTGTGGGAGGGAGGGGGAGGGAGAGGTTTGCAGGAGAAATGTATGTTTTCTTCCTGGAGAGTTGCTCCTATTAAGACAGTGAGAGGCGACTCCCATTGAAATGAATGGTTACAGGTCGCCTAGGAGTCGGATTGAAGTAGTACAGGGACCTTTTTTGAAGTCGGAGCGACTGCAGTAGTGTGCATAAGGACGGCTCCATTAACTTACATTGATTTCTTCAGCCAGCGCGACCTGAGGCGACTAGGGGCGACCTGGGCCGATTTGGAGTCGGATCCAAAGACGCGCCTGTGTGAATGGGCTCTAAGCCTTAATTTAGGCTTACCTGTAGGTGTTTGTTTAGAAAGTGGGTTTACAACCACTTTAATGCATCATTTAGAGTTTTGAACAAGTTCTGGGGTTACCCCACACTGACAGTGCATTCGATACTGACTGTGAAGATTCTAATTTGGAAGAACGCTTCTGTTCTTTTATGTTTAAAAATGTTTGGACTTTTACCCATTAAATATGCATTTTACATTGCGGGATATATGCTTTCTTTGTCGTAACTTTTTTGTATTCTTTCTTGTGAAATACTTCAATAACATTATTGAAGCAAAAAAAAACCCACAATGCTGTATCCTCAACCGCTTTCCGCCCACGTAACGTCATATGACGTTGGATACTTTCAGCGGTGATATTTGAATGATGCCTGCGATTCCCTTCACCATACGAATGATCACCATAAGAATGTTCAGCTGCTTGCTTGTTTTTACAGGCAGCGGGAGGGGACATTTCCGCTGCCCTCTGGTGTTTCTCCCGTCCCGCCCCTGCCATCGGCGAACCGGAGAAGGAACTGACCGGCCCCAGATGTTGACCATAGAGATTTCCGGTGGGCGAGAAAGTCTCTATGATTGTTTGGAGGCTGGACGTAATGTTATGACATTACGCCCAGCCTCTGCATTTGGAAAAATGCCGCTGCCTCGGCTGGGAAACTGAGATTTTTTTTATTTAATTTTTTATTTCAGGCTTTCCAGCCAAGAGGTGAGATGTGGGGGCTTATTGCCCCCAGATCTCACTGTAAAGAGGACCTGTCAAGCACTATTCCTATTACAAGGGATGTTTACATTCCTTGTAATGGGAATAAAAGTGATTAAAAATAAGAGTGTCAAAATAGAAAAATAAGAGTAAATTAACAATAAAAAAATAAAAAAAATGTAAAGCTCCCCTGTCCCCGCGTGCTCGCTCGCAGAAGCGAACGCATACATAAGTTGCGCCCACATATGTAAACAGCATTCAAACCACACATGTGAGGTACCGCCGCAAACCTTAGAGCGAGAGCAATAATTATAGCTCCAGACCGCCTCTGTAATTCATAACATGTAACCTGTAAAAAAAATTAAAGCGTCACCTAGGGGGATTTTTAAGTACCGAAGTTTGTTGCCATTCGACGAGCATGTGCAATTTTGAAGCATGACATGCTAGGTATCTATTTACTTGGCGTAACATCATCTTTCACATTTTACAAAAAACATTGGGCTTACTTTACTGTTTTTTTTTTTTTTATAAATTCTTTATTTTTTATTTTTCTTTCACAAAGATAGTACAATATTCCACATTATACATCTATACAACATTCCTAATTTCCCTTATCCTCCTCTGAGACACTAAATTCATTCTACTTTATAAGTCTTGATAAGGGATCACTATTACAGGATCGGATACTGAGAGGTCTCCTAAAAAAAAAAAGGATAAAGCAAGAACGCTACTTTTTATACCTTCCTGTCCCGCTGTCTCCTTATTTGTCTTATCAGTAATTACCTCCAGAACCGTATCTTTGTTATATTTTCATTAACCAGCCCTGGTTATCCCTCTAACACAAAAGAGATGCCCTAAAGAATCCACGCTTTGAGCACCACAAAAAATCATACGATAACTATCCCAAAACAAAAAAAAGAAATAAAGGGGGAGCGTCGTCCCTCTATCTCCCCCCCGTCCGCCTCCACCCCTGCTCATCCCATTTGCTCCCTGTATGTAACGTAGGGAGCCCATTTCTGCCGATATTTATCCTCCTGCTCCCTTATACACATTGTAAGATTTTCCATTTGTTGGACTTCTGTTATCTTCACTATCCATTGTGTCCTCGTTGGAGAGCTAGTATTTTTCCAGAGAGCCGTGATACACGCTTTCGCTGTTGTGAGTAGGTGTCTTACCAGTGAGTTTTTATATTTATCTATCGAAATAGGAATATCAAAAAGTATGAAGGCAGCCGCTTCCTCACCAAGAGACACATCCGTGATTTCTTTAATCGTTTCGGATACCATTTTCCAAAAATCTTTTATTCCCGGGCATTCCCAAAAAATGTGTAACATAGTACCCACCGCGCTCTGACATCGCCAACAGTGATTCGACACCTGTGGGTATATCTGATTCAATACTGCTGGGGTTCGATACCACCTACTCATAATCTTGTACCCCTGTTTTTTTTTTTTTAATGCATGAAACAATATTTTTTTGCCAAAAAATCACGTTTGAAAAATTGCTGCGCAAATACCGTGCGAGATAAAAAGCAACGACCGTCATCTTATTCTCTAGGGTCTCTGCTGCATATAATGTTTGGGGGTTCTGTGTAATTTTCTAGCAAAAAAATGATGATTTTTACATGGAGGAGAGAAATGTCAGAATTGGCCTGGGTGGCAAGTGGTTAAAGTGGTTGTAAACCTAAATCACCATTTTTACAAACTGAGGTTAAGAATCGACTCACAAAAGAAATGATGAAGCAAAGTATTTAAAAAAGAATCCAAAGTGCATTTTTTCTTTCCTTTAGTTCCAGGTCACGTGACTGCATCAATCTATTTAGAGTCGAATGGCTCAGGAGGTGGGCGGGGCCAGTCTGTCCTGCTGAGTCAGACAATGACGGGAGGAGCTGCTGTCCGTCACTCTTACTTGCCCCGTCAGGATCCCAGCAAACAGGGCAGGGAAGAATGTTTGACAGCGGCTCCTCCTGTCATAAGTATTCACGGCGGGGCAGACTGGTCACACCCACCACCATGGCTAAATAGAGCAAAGGCAGAGTAAGCTGTAGACACAAAATTTGGGGCATGTGCCCGTGAGGTGACAACGCTGCATAGGGTAGATGATAATGCAGAGTTGCCACCACTAACAGCAAGAAGAGGTCACTGTCAGGATCGAAATGTATTTTAATCCAAAATCAATTAAAATAAAAAGCATACGATGATATGGAAATGTAGACTATAAAGATTTTTTTTTTTAACCCACTTCCTACCTGCCGTACGACTATAAACGTCCTCTCTTTGAAGAGGAATACTGTTGTTATGGTAGCAGCGAGCTACCATAATCCCGGTATCCTCTTCAAGAGCCCGCGGTTCTCTTTCAGATAAAAGTGGTTTCTGCGGCGGATGCGCCGCAAGATCACTTTTATCGGCGGCGGGAGAGGGCCCCCCCTCCCGCCGCGCTCCGGAGCCCTCCGCCACTTTACCGTGGCCTGTCGGTAACAGTGGAGGCGATCCGGACCTGTCCCTAGCCTGACATGGAGACGAGTGAGGGGAAGATGGCCCCCACCCATCTCCAAGTCATTGCAGGGCGGAAGCGACGTCAAAACATCACTTCCACCCATAGCTCTTAAACGGACATTTTATTTTTTATTTTTTTCAAATGACCACATTTTTTTTTTTTATTGCATTTTAGTGTAAATATGAGATCTGAGGTCTTTTGGACCTCAGATCTCATATTTAAGAGTACCTGTATTACAAGGGATGTTTAGATTCCTTGTAAAAGGAATAAAAGTGACACATTTTTTTTTTTTTAAAGAACAGTGAAAAAAAGAAAAAGAAAAGGTAAAATAAATAATAATAATAAAAAAATATTTTTAAACGCGCCCCGTCCCGCCAAGCTTGCGTGCAGAAGCGAACGCATACGTGAGTAGCGCCCGCATATAAAAACGGTGTTTAAACCACACATGTGAGGAATTGCCGCGATCGGTAGAGCGAGAGCAATAATTCTAGCCCTAGACCTCCTCTGTAACTCAAAATATGCAACGTGTAGAATTTTTTAAACGTCGCCTATGGAGATTTTAAAGGGTAAAAGTTTGTCGCGATTCCACGAGCGGGCTCAATTTTGAAGCGTGACATGTTGGGTATCAATTTACTCGGTGTAACATTATCTTTCACAATATAAAAAATAAATTGGGCTAACTTTACTGTTGTCTTATTTTTTAATTAAAAAATGTGCGCTTGTAAGACCGCTGCGCAAATATGGTGTGACAGAAAGTATTGCAACAACCGCCATTTTATTCTCTACGGTGTTAGAAAAAAAAAAATATATATATATATATATATATATATATATATATATATATATATTAAATGTTTGGGGGTTCTAAGTAATCGTCTATCAAAAAAAAACTGTTTTTAACGTGTAAACACCAAATCTCAAAAATAGGCTCGGTAATGTTTTGGTTAATTATATTTTTTTTTTTAGGTTTAGTGTCACTTTAAAAACAATATTACGGAACTGACCGTGTCCTTTAGGTGGAGTTTTAGGTGTGGTAAAAACAGAATTATAATCAAACTTCTTTTTTTTTTGGTTTGTGAAAGCTGAAGTGCTTCCTATTTCAGTGATAATCCTGTGTTCCAGAACATCTGAGAAACCAGTGCCCTTGCTCCAGCAACGACGTCAGCGTCCTAATGGTTGATGCAAGGGTTAATCTTTACTTGACCGCTGGGAACCTAACCATTGATCAGAGAGTGGTTTGTATTGCAGCTTCAAATGGACTGGAATAATGTTGTAAATTACAGTATTTGTAAGAAGTATCAGGAAGAGAGACACAGTGGTGTCTCTCATTATTCCAGGGGAGGGTGAGTTTCTATTCTGCTCTCTGCAACGAAATTGACTCAATGTGGAAGAGAGAATGACATCTACCTCAACCTGTTCCTATGGGCTCAAGCGTGTCTGCATGCTTTCCTTTCAGCGTACTGTCATGCCAGGACAATCAACTTAATAAGTAAGTTACAAGCTGCTCCCAGCCTTTCTTTACTATAACAGCTGTGATCACTGCCGTACATGGATTCAAACATCAACACTGCTGTTAACCTGCAACGCTTAATCATGTCATGTAGTTCAAATCTTAAGTTGTTTTGTTCACATTGGGCTTTACTGATCCACTATCTCAGCATGCTATACTTTTTTGTATATGGAAGTACAATAGGTATGAATCCAGCCTGAAGGAACATTTAATAAGAAAATTGTATCATGTATGGCCAGCCTAAAGCCGACCATACACGGTTCGAATTTCGAAAGAATTTTCGTACGAATTTCGCACCGTTAAGCCCCGTACACACGATCCGAAAATCGTACGAAAAATGCCGCTTTCGAATCGATCGTACGATAATCGGATCGTTAGTATAGAGCTTTCGAGAGCCAATCAGGACAGTTCCTCCGATATTATTCTAGCGGAAGTGCACGGAATTTTTTTTTGTACAATGCCAGATCTTACGATTTTCGTTTAATCAGTACAGCTGTCGTTCGAAAATGCAATACAAATGCATTACAACACATGACATCACTTCCGATTTTTTTATTCTGCCGTACGAGAATTTTCGTGACTTTAGTAAACTCATCAGATTCTACGTGAGATTAGCATGCAAAAAAAAACGGATGATCATTCTTCCGATAATCTGATCGTGTGTACCGGGCATTAGTGGGCTGCAGCAACAGCCGATTTTTGTGCGGCAATCAAATTTGAGGAATCGGACATGTTGGAAATTTTTTGAAAAACTCACAATTTTCTAATCATAATACATTTCCCGATCTCTGCAGCCGCGCATCAGGACAATGTCTCACTGCCTGTGATTAGCACGTGGCGGGCTCTGCACGTGGGGTGTGCGAACACGCCGGAGCTCATCCTTAAGCCGGCCATACACGGTTCGAATTTCAAAATAATTTTCTTTCGAAAATCGTATCAAAGAATTTTCGTACGAATTTCGCACCGTTAGTGGGCTGCAGCAACAGCCAATTTTCGTGCAGCAATCAAATTTGAGGAATCAGACATGTTGGTAATTTTTTGAAAAACAAACGATTTTCTAATCAATGATGGGAGAGAATCGTGCAAGAAATGTAATAGAAAAAAAAATGCGCATGTGCAACAAAAGAAAATTCCCGGAGAGAAAAAAATATTCCCGGGCCGAATTTCAAAATCAATGGTGGCATCATCGGATCACAAAAAAAACAAAAAACTTTCTGATTTTGAAAAGAAAATTTGTTCGAAATTCGACCGTGTATGGCCTGCTTTAGTCGGTATTATTCTCCTGGTGAAGCCTTAGCCAGGAACCGTGTTAGTATAGCTGTTAATGAGATTCATGTGTTTCAGGCATAGCACACCTCTGCTAAAATGATTTATCTAAGATGATAGTGTGGGGAAAGTGCAGTAAATCAGAGGCAGTGCTGCTGAAATATGTGCACTGCTATGTACAGTGTACTCATAAAGTATCCTTCACCTTTTTTAGTTTTGTTATGTTGCAGCCTACTACTACAGTTGTTTAAATTCATTTGTTTCTCATTCTACACTCAGTAGCCCATAATGACAAAGTGAAAACAGAATTTTAGAAATGTCTGAATTTATTAAAAAGGAAAACTGAAATATCACTCTGGCATAAGTATTCAGACCCTTTGCAACAACACTTAGCTCAGGTCATAGAGCTGCAGACTGTCTTCATTTTAGTTCAAGCGTTTGTGTCCCCCCCCCCCCCTTTTTGTTTCTTATATGCATGCTTTTCTTCCCTTTTGAGTCAAAACTGGTGGCTATTGAAAGTATGGACTGTTCGTGGATAGCTCAACGGTTGTGAGTACTACCAGATTGAGATATGGTACTATACTGATATCGCCTCGATTTTGATACTACTGTATGTCTTTACCATTCGTGATAGCCTCAACAACAGTGGCTGCCCATCCATTAGGGGTGCCCGAGCGCTGCCCTTTCTATCTACAGCCGCCACCCCCTCCACTTTCTAGCGATGCGATGCTCTATCCATCACCGCGGCCACCCCTTTTTCATGCGTTCGGCCCCTTTCAGGACGCCGGGCGCCTGAATTACAGCAGCGGGGGTGTTTTTTTTTAAGCACCTGATTAGAGACACGATAGGCTTCAAAATAGGGTGGGCTCGTGGCGCAGAACATTGCGCCAGGAGCCCACCCAAGTGTTACAACAGCGAATGAACATTCGCTGTTGCAACTCTGATTCTCCTCCCGGCCAATCGGGAAGTCGGTCTGATACCTGTCACCTGATTGGCTGAAAGGACAGGCGATCCTATTGGATACATAGAAGGACGGGAGGATACGCATGGCGGAAATCGAGGAGGAGAAGACACAGGAGCCGCTACCCGATGCCTGCTGCAGCCTGATGTCTGCCGATCCCCCTATCCCCACCATTCCTTGATGTCCGCCGCTGCCCGATGCCCACCGCTTAGGGGGTAATTGGACCAACCGGCAGACAGTGAGCGGAGGGAGGGGGGTTTGAGGTGCCGTGGGGGGGGGTGTTTCCGCCCCCCCCCCCCAAAAAAAAAACATGAGCTGCCACTGCTCAGCAATGTAAAAACGTTTACTAAGGCCTTGTTCACACCTAAGCAGGTTGCAGTTTGCATATTCCAGGTGCATTTTGCATTTTTCAATACACATTTTTGATCCATGGAAGTCTATGGAAACAAAAACCAGAAAAAAGTTCCTGGCCCTTTCCATAAAATGCACAGATGTGAACGTGACCCATAGGAATCCATGTTAAATGGACTGTAGTGTGTGAACCAGGCTTAAATTGTATTACTTTATTTTGTAAAACGAATAAAGAACGATTGAAACAGAAATTTAGCTCAGGTGCCTCCCATTTCTCTTGATCGTTACTGAGATGTTTCTACAACTTGATTGGAGTCTTCCTGTGGTAAATTAAATTGATTGGACGTGAATTGGAAAGGCTCTCTATAAAAGGCCTCACACCTGACAATGGAAAGAAGGGAACAGCTCCGTCTAAGCACTGGGTCACAGCTTTGCATTCTTTAGTGCGGTTTCAATTTTGCAGAAACACCGGCGGTCATAATAGGCTAGGTGTACATGAAGCCTAAGTGTAGCAATGTATACATTTTTTTATTAATCCCAAAAATGGCAACCCACAAAGGTAAAGGGAAATACAAATAGACAAATCCACTTTGCACTACACTTGGAAGTGCAGTCGCTGTAAATCTGAGGGATAGATCTGAAATGAGGGGAAGCTCTGCTGATTTTATCATCCAATCATGTGCAAGCTAAAATGCTGTTTTTATTTTCCTTGCATGTCTCCCTCGGATCTACAGCGACTGCACTTCCAAGTGCACTTTCGGCGTGACCGAAAAAGGTCTGATGATCGCAATCTGAGAGTGCTGGAGGAGGATCAGGGTTGCTCTGTGCATTACCATTACACAGAGCAGGTAAGTATATCATGTTTGTTATTAAAAAAAAATGTTTACTTTGCAAACATTTTAACCAGGACAGAACAGTCAGGCATACATACATGACCCATCTGTTTCAAGGAGTCTTTTTGGTCAGTTATCCTTAAAGGAGAAGACTAGCCTGAGATTTTTAGGCTGGGCTTCTCCTCTGGGTCACAGGAGTGCAATTCGTTTTGCACTCCTGTGACCCCTTTTCAGCAGAGAGCGGTCTGAATTCCGCTCTCCGCTGACGTCACTGCCATCAGTCAAGGCAGCGCGTCATCCCGACTTCCAAGTCGGGATCCACCAGCTTTCTTGATTGATGGCAGTCTCAGCGAGCCATTAAGACGGCCGCTCCCCCGCTCTTCCACAGCTCAGCGCTCCAATGAGCGCGAAGAAGTAGAGCAGAAGCGATGCTGACTGACAGTCAACATTGGCTGCTCTGCCATCGGTGGTGTTCGGTGGCTCGGTTCTCAGTGCTGAGACGCCGGGGTACAGATGTAGCATCGGTCTGATGCTGCATCCACCAAGGTAAGTATGACTGGCAAAAAAAAAACAAACATACTTCTCTTTCTCTTGTCGTCCATGGACCGACGCAGCTCTCATACTGATTACATGTGGGTATATGTCCCTGCTCGCAGGAGAAGA
Source organism: Rana muscosa (assembly GCA_029206835.1). Lineage (NCBI taxonomy): Eukaryota > Metazoa > Chordata > Amphibia > Anura > Ranidae > Rana > Rana muscosa. The sequence goes on along the minus strand of CM055116.1, from coordinate 501,194,470 downwards.
CCTAGGCAGAATGTTAGAGGTTAAAACATTCTAGAACAAGCCAGAGCTGAACAGCCCCGCCCAGGGGGGCGGTCCCTCCGAACATTACCCTACCACCTGCAGCTAACAGCCTCAGTTTTTTTCTGCCTAGCAGAAGGAGAAGACGTGGCTCTCAGGAGCCAGTCTCCTGGAAGATTTTATTTTTCAATTTTATTCCTTTTGGGAATTTTATTTATTTTATTTTTGAGACCTTCAATCAACTGTCGGCTGGGCAACAGGTTGGGTACACTAGTATCCTCTTAGTCTTCCCTGTCCGACCATCGAGCGTGCTGATCCTCACCTTGCGTGCGTGAGACTCAGTTCACGACATACCCCATGGCTCCAAGGGTGGCCGGGTTGCTTTCATGCTCCCGCGGTCCTCTCAAGATTGAACAGTACCTACTGTATCTCTCGCGGTTGACAGGGCCGACAGCTACACAGTACGACTCTGTGATAGGTCTGTCTGAAACAAGCCAGTTATTCCCTCTAATGGCACAGAGGATGTTCTCCAAGGTGCTTGCGGGACGGGTAAGTAGTCTCTCCTGGAAAGAAGGTGAGTACATGCTGGCTATGTTTCTGTGTGTGGGGGGTTCTACCTGTCTCCCCCCTGTTATGCTGCTCTCTGTGCCCTGTACTGGTGCTGTGTTGTGTGGGGATGCTTGGGGGGTCGTTCTGCCCTGGGGGGGGCGCTCTATGCTGTTTCTTTCTGATGGAAAGTGTTCTGGAGGACTTGTGTGGTGTTTTTTGCGGGCGCCATTGGCCCGCTGTTTTAAATTCAAAAAATGCGCCATCGGCGGCCATTTTGCCGTGGCTCAGGTACAAGCGCCCGGCGGCCATTTTCTTGTAGCCACTGCGCTTTTAGTTTCGGTTTCGGCCTCTAGCGGCGCTGCTGAACGGCACAAATTACTTTCTCCTCACAGCTTCCTCATTCCTCACTCTCCTCAGGCTTCACACCACGCTACAGCGTGGCGCAGACAGCAGAACTGAGCGGTCCCTAAAGGGTGGTGAGTCCTCCGGGTATCCCCTCCTCAGCCTCAGCGCAGCCAGTGGGTGGACTGTACTATTCACTGTAATAGTGAATAGGGTCTCAGAGGGTGGCAAAAAATGAAGTCTGGTTCACCTGCTTCTCCCCACTTGCCAGAGGCAACTGGCAGTGCTCCTGCACCTGCGGTCCCTATGGACCAGTTGTCGGCAGTCCTGGAATCATTCCTTGTCAAGCTGGAAGCGGTGTGTGAACGCACGGAGGCTGTAAAGCGCCCCCTCCCCACGCAATCTCCACATGGGGAGTGCTCTGAGTCAGATATGGGCCTAGCTACTGCTGCTCAGGACCCTAGTTCTGAGGATATTGATGTGTTTAGTCAGGACATTCCTTGTGAGGAAGACCCCTGTCTTGAACCACCAACTGACAGGGTGCTTGTGAGTGAACTCATTGATGCTGTGAGGGATGATCTCAAGCTGAATGTTGAGGCTGAGGAACCTCAGGTGGACACTATGACCTTTGGTTCTTTAAAAGCCGTGTCTTCAAAAAAGGTTTTTCCTTATGTGCCTTTTTTTGATACATACATTGACCAAGTCTGGGATAAGCCGCAGAAGGCTTTGACGGTCCCACGGCGCATAGCCTTACGGTACCCCTTTAAAGAGGACCTGGTTAAGAAGTGGGCTCAACCCCCGGTGGTCGACCCCCCGGTCGCCCGTTTAAATAAGGCCACTATGCTCCCAATGGAAGGGACTCCTGCATTTAAGGATCCCGCTGACAGGAGGTCAGAGGTGGCGTGTAGAACTATGTTCACCTTATTGGGGGCAGCCTTACGCCCTATAGTGGCGGCAACACTGGTGTCTCAGACACTCACAGGCTGGGCACGGATATTGCACCAGACGGTGCAGGAGCATAATCTCCCTTCTGAAACCATTGCCCTGGCTCAACAGCTTGCGCAGGGTTTGGTCTTCGTGTGCGATGCCACTGTGGATGCGACCCCTTTAATCACGGGGGCCTCCATTTCCGCTGTGGTGGTGCGTCGCCTTATCTGGCTGAAATGCTGGTCAGCCGACCTAGCTTCCAAAAAGCTCCTGGCTGACTTGCCCTTTAAGGGCGGTAGACTGTTTGGAGCCGCCCTGGATGACATTATTAAGAACGTCACAGGGGGTAAGAGCACCTTCCTTCCCCAGTCTATTAAGGGAAAGGAACCCCACCGCAGGCCGGGCCCTTCCTTTCCGGCGAAGAAGAAGTTTTTTCGTCAGTCAGATTCTGCGGGCAAGCCCACCCAGACTAAAAAAAGTGCGGCTGGGGGACAAAGACGACCCTGGGTGCGTAAGCCTACCAAGCAAACTCCCAAGTCCACCACCGCATGAAGTCTTGCCCCTGCCCGACTCTGGGGTGGGGGGACGTCTTCGCAAGTTCTCGGTGCGGTGGACCTCCCAGATCTCCGACCGGTGGGTGTGCGAGGTGGTCACCTCGGGATACAGGATAGAGTTCCGCTCGTGGCCCCCAAACAGGTTTTTTCCTTCGAACCTCCCTCTCCTTCCGGCCCGCCGGGCGGCCCTCTTGGGGGCCGTACAGGATTTGCTCGGGCGCGGTGTAATTGTGCCGGTTCCGTCACAAGAGAGGTTTCAGGGGTTTTACTCAAACCTGTTTGTTGTCCCGAAAAAGGACGGGGTTCGGCCTATCCTGGACCTCAAGGCCCTGAATACCTATGTGAAGGTACAAAAATTCAGGATGGAATCCATTCGCACGGTGATCGCGACCCTCCAACAGGGGGATTTTTTGGCGTCCTTGGATATCAAGGACGCTTACTTGCACATCCCAATCTGCGCAGGCCACCAGAAGTTTCTGCGCTTTGCCATAGGCGAAGTCCACTATCAGTTCGTGGCCCTTCCCTTCAGCCTAGCTTCAGCACCACGGGTTTTCACCAAGGTGCTTGCCCCGGTTCTAGCTTTGCTGAGACAGCGAGGAATTGTTATCGTGGGCTATCTAGACGATCTCCTTCTCAGAGCAGAAAATGGCTCAGAATTGGAGGAAAATGTGACGATAGTCAGTCAGACCCTCCAGGACTTCGGATGGGTTCTGAACACGCAGAAGTCGGCTCTAGCCCCGACTCAGCGCTTGGAGTATCTGGGTCTGATCCTGGACACTTCGGCAGCAAAGGTGTTTCTACCCTCAGAGAAGCTACTGACACTTCGGTCAGCAGTACGGGTTTTGTCGTCCCGAAAGTGGTCGTCAATTCGCTTCTGCATGAGAGTCCTGGGACTGATGGTGGCCTCCTTCGAGGCGGTTCCGTATGCCCAATCACACACTCAGGCATTACAGAAGGGAATTCTGTCGGTTTGGGACAAGTCCCCTTTATCTTTGGATCTTCAGATCCAGGTGAGTCACTCTGTCAAGGCGTCCCTGATATGGTGGCTGAGGTCCCCGGCTCTTCAGCTCGGGAAGTCGTTCCTCCCCGTCCATTGGACGGTGATCACAACGGACGCCAGCCTGACGGGCTGGGGGGGAGTGTGGGGAGTCCTGTCAGCTCAGGGGCTCTGGACTCCAGCCGAATCTCGTCTCCCAATCAATGTCCTGGAATTACGGGCGATCAGACTGTGTCTCTCCGCTTGGTCAAAGAGGCTACAGGGCCACTCGGTCAGGATCCAGTCGGACAACGCCACGGCCGTGGCGTATGTCAACCATCAGGGGGGCACTCGGAGCCCGGCTGCGGCATCCGAGGTCGCCCACATCCTAAGATGGGCGGAAAGAAGCGTGCCGGCACTGTCGGCTGTTTACATTCCGGGCGTAGAAAACTGGCAGGCCGACTATCTGAGCCGCCAGTCCCTGGACCAGGGGGAGTGGTCCTTGCATCCGGAAGTGTTCCACCTCCTTTGTCAACGATGGGGCACTCCGGATGTGGACCTGATGGCGTCTCGACTCAATCGCAAGGTGTCGAGGTTTGTGGCCCGGTCCAAGGACCCCTGGGCGGATGCCTCGGACGCGTTAGTGACCCCGTGGGGTCGGTATCGCCTGATATATGTCTACCCTCCTCTGCAGTTGATTCCTCGTCTGCTGCGCAGGGTAGCGGCCGAGGGTATTCCAGTGATCCTCATTGCCCCGGACTGGCCTCGGCGTCATTGGTACGCCGATCTGGTACATCTCATCGCGGACGCCCCTTGGCGCCTGCCTTTGAGGGAGGACCTTCTATCTCGAGGTCCTATCTTTCATCCTGCTTTACAGTCTCTGGCTTTAACGGCATGGCTATTGAGAGCCAGGTGCTGAAAGACCGAGGTCTGTCTGATTCGGTAATTTCAACCATGCTTAGGGCACGGAAGTCTTCTTCTAGGAAGATCTATCATCGTACCTGGAGAGCTTACATCGCTATGTGTGAGTAGCTGGACTGGCGTCCAAGGACGTACTCCGTTCCCAGAATCCTGAGGTTCTTGCAGCGTGGTGTTGCTCAAAGGCTGGCTTTAAGCACTATTAAGAGTCAGCTTTCGGCTTTGGCCGTTTTCTTTCAAAGACCCCTAGCTGGTCATTCCTTGGTTAGCACTTTTGTGCAGGGAGTACGCCAAGTGGTTCCACCTGCCAAGCCCCCGCTCCCTCCTTGTGATCTGAACTTGGTGCTTTTGGTTCTTCAGGAATCTCCTTTTGAGAATATAAGAGATATTCCTCTTTTGACTTTGTCCCAGAAGGTGGCTTTTTTAGTGGCCATCACTTCTGTTAGACGGGTGTCTGAATTGGCGGCTCTGTCATGTAGGTCGCCTTACCTGGTCCTTCATAAGGACAAGGCGGTATTGCGACCGCGACCGTCTTTTCTCCCGAAGATGGTTTCGGCTTTTCACCTTAACGAGGACATTGTCCTTCCGTCCTTGTGCCCTCAACCATCGCATCCTAGGGAGGTTGCACTTCACAATTTGGATGTAGTGCGTGCCTTACGGGTATACCTGGCGGCTACCGCTCCTATTCGGAAGTCTGACTCGCTGTTTGTGTCTGGTCCGAAACAGGGCCAAGCGGTGTCGTCTGCCACCATTTCTAGGTGGATCAGACAGACTGTTATTCAGGCCTATGCCATTAGGGGACGGGCTCCTCCCTTTCCGGTCACGGAGCATTCCACCAGGGCAATCGGTGCTTCCTGGGCTTTCCGACATCAAGCGTCGGTTGCACAAGTGTGCAAGGCGGCGACCTGGTCGTCCGTTCATACCTTTTTCAAAGTTCTACAAGGTTGATGTGGCTGCATCTTCGGATGCTTCCTTCGGCCGCAAAGTGTTGCAGGCCGCTGTCTAATGTTGCAACTCCTCCGTTGAGGGGCTCTGCTGGTTTGGAGTGAAGTTTTGGTTGTTCCTTACTTTTTTTGCTCCCACCCTTTTCTTATACTGCTTTGGGACGTCCCACATGTAATCAGTATGAGAGCTGCGTCGGTCCATGGACGATAAGAGAAAATAGGATTTTTGTACTCACCGTAAAATCCGTTTCTCTGACGTCCATGGACCGACGCAGCACCCACCCTTCCTTTTAAGTTTGTACTGCTTTGTTACGAACTGAGGCTGTTAGCTGCAGGTGGGAGGGTAATGTCCGGAGGGACCGCCCCCCTGGGCGGGGCTGTTCAGCTCTGGCTTGTTCTAGAATGTTTTAACCTCTAACATTCTGCCTAGGTCTTCTCCTGCGAGCAGGGACATATACCCACATGTAATCAGTATGAGAGCTGCGTCGGTCCATGGACGTCAGAGAAACGGATTTTACGGTGAGTACAAAAATCCTATTTTTAACCACTTGCTTACTGGGCGCTTAAACCCCCCTCCTGCCCAGACCAATTTTCAGCTTTCAGCGCTGATGCACTTTGAATGACAATTGCGCGGTCATACAACGCTGTACCCAAATGACATTTTTATAATTTTTTCCCAACAAATATAGCTTTCTTTTGTTGGTATTTGATAACCTCTGCGGTTTTTATTTTTTGTTAAAAAAAATTTAAAAAGACAGATTTTAAAAAAAATATATATATTTTGTTATAAAATTTTGTAAACAGGTAATTTTTCTCCTTCATTGATGTACGCTGATGAGGCTGTACTGATGGGCACTGATGGGCTGCACTGATGGGCACCGATAAGGTGGCACTGGTGGGCACGATAAGGCGGCACTGGTGGGCACTGATAGGCAGCACTGAGAGGTGGCACTGATGGGTGGCACTGAAGGGCATTGATAGGTGGCACTGGTGGGCACTAATAGGTGACATTGATAGGTGGCACTGATGGGCCCTGATGGGTGGCAATAATGGGCACTGGTAGGTTACACTGATAGGCAGCTTTGCTAGGGGGCATTGATAGGTGGCACTTGCGGGTATTGATAGGTGGCACTGTGGGAATTGATAGGTGGCACTGTGGGCACTGGCAGGTAGCAATTATTATCATACTGGCAGGCGCTGGCACTGATGAGGCACATCTGCCTCCTTCCTCTTCGGGACCGATGTCCCTTGTTAACGAGCCGGTGATCGTCTTTTTTTCCTCCTCACGCTGTCAGCTGATCATGTGGTAAGGGGTCGGGATCGGCCCCTTACTCTGATCGGTGATCACCCGAGTCTCAGTGACTCGGGTGATCACAGCACGCACCGCGCGCGCCCGTGAAGGGGAGGCCGTCTGTTGACGGCCTCCCAGATTTTCAGGTCCGCACTGAAGCCGTCATTTGGCTATAGCGCGGGCCTCAAGTAGTTAAGGATAAGTTTGCCTTTGGAACATGTTACATGTTCCACCTATTTTTAGGGTGAAACATGTAACATGTTCCAGCATCTGCTGCCTCTCCCGCCAATCCCCTCTCTTTGACGGTGGGCGGGGGCATCCTCCTCACAATTTGAAAACAGCACGTCTGTGTGGGGCTCCACCCACACGATCATGTTATTCATTCACAGTTCCCTGTGGATGAATGCCTACAAGTACTGTCAGCCATTGTGGCGGATGGCTTGTAGTTCTCAGTGAACTGTGAGGGTGCTGGTGAGTGCTCTGGTAGTTTATTGATTCTTCCTGTGCTCAGGTAACTGTCTGCCTGTACGAGGTATGACCAACAGCTATGCTGAAAGTCTGCAGAAGCCTGAGATTGTGCCTGCAATCTGCTGATCTTGGGATGCTCTGTAGGCTCCTTAGAAAAAACATAATAAATGCTAATTTTTTTACCTGCAAAAAAAGTGCATTAATTTATTTTTTAAAGGTGAACTTTGCCTTTAAATTACACAGTATTTGCCGGTTTGGAAATTCAAATTATTTTGGAAAAAATTAATTTTAATGACTTAAAAAAAAACCACAATATATACCCCAATTTTTTTGTAAAATGTGAAAGATGATGTTAGGTTGAGTAAATAGATGCCTAACAAACTGTGATACATAAAACTCTCCATAGACAATGCCTAAAACACCTTTAAAAGTTACCTATTTAGATTTACAGAGGAAGTTTAGCGCTAGAATTATCGTTCATCCTATAATGTTCGCGGTGATACTTCAAATGTGTGGCGAATACCGTTTACATATGCGTGCTTGACTTACGTATGCATTCTTTTCTGCGCGCAAGCTTTACTTTTTTTTCCCTTATTTTCATTACCATTGCATACATACATTGCATACACCTCTAAAAACGCTCAAAAACTCTCAAAAACATCTGAAAGTGGCTCTGCTCAGGTGTGAATGCAGGGAGTTTTTTGGGGGAGATTTTCCTTCACTTCCTGTCCCACAGCCAAAACAGGAAGTGAGAAGAAAGCCATCTAAAGTGAAATAATCCCCAGAAATACTATCATTACCGCTCTGCCCAAAAAGCTTTTGGCCGCACACTAAACTGATCTGTGGGCACCAGCGTTTTGAGCTTCAGAGTAGTGTGGAGGGGTGCAGTAAGATGTCTGTTTTATCACATCACATCGCTCCTTTTTTTTTTTTTTTGCTTGAACTTTATGTGAAGTATACAATTTGACACTTAAATCATGTCACCGCACAGCTGCGCAGTGCGCTGTGCTTGCTGTGCAGTGACAGCAGGGCCATCCAGAGTTGTGTGATTTTATGCAAACATGTTGCATAATATTGCACAGCTCTGAAACGCAGTGAAACACTGGGGTGAACTATTGTTTTCTATGTATCATTTTAGTTACCTGTTTTAGTTGTAAATAGAATTAATGTATTTTAATGAGCCTAGTTTACACAGTGAGCCTAGTTTACACCATTGTGGTGCTTTCATGTGTGTTTTCAAGTATAACATACTTTTTTTTGCATGTAAACCTACTGGAACACACATTGATGGCTAAAAGATGCCTTGCAAATGTGCCACACATGCATTACAAATGCATATAAATACAGATGCAGAATTGCACACTGAACATAGGGATTGCAGTGTCGACAAGCCCTAAGGGCTCTGTACACATTAGTTTGCCTGTGTTTGTACTTTCTGTGGGTAAATTATTACATTAATAATGTGAACTGAGAAGCAGTGTTTAAATAAACTTTATGTGAATCTTGAAAAAATCACATGATTCTGTAGAACCCAAAGTAAAAATCCTGTGACCCCACCATAATGCACATAGAGTCAGGCCGGTACACACGACCGGTTTTCTCGGCAAAAAACGACAATAAAACTGCCGGGAGAGCTTTCTTGCCGAGAAAACCAGCTGTGTGTACGCGGGTTTCAGTTTTCTCGTCAAGAAAACTGCCCAGATTCCCAGACGAGAAAAAAGACGACCTGCGGTCTTTTTTCTCGTCGAGAATCTCGTCGGCCTGTTTTTCGACGAGAAACCCGAGCATGTGTACACTTACCTGTCGCCGTGGAAACCCGCGCATGCTCGAAATTACTTTGACGCATGCGCGGTAGCTTCCTAGGCATAGGCATAGGGTGTAGCAAGATGGCGGCGACGGCATCGAATGTGACGAGCGCACACTCGTCATAGTCGATGACGTCAGCGCGTTCGTGCCATTCAAAAGAACGGCGGTTCTTTTGAATCGTACGCGTGTACACTCGGCCGGGACAAGTTTCTTGTCTAGATTCTCATCAGGAAAAACAACGTTTTTTTCCTGACGAGAATCTCGGCCGTGTGTACGAGGCTTCAGACTTACAGTTGCTGACTCTGGGTTTACATCAGTACCATGGTTCATTACACAGCCACCACAGAGAGGTAAGACTAGGGTTACCACCCCATCCCTTTAAACCCGAACACACATGAATTACACAGGTTCTGTGGCTGATTAAGGTGGTAAGTAAACTCACTTGTTGCCTTATCTGCATTAAATTAGCCTTGGAACCTGTGTAATTCATATGTGTTGGGGTTTAAAGGTGTAGCACTACCCCTGTAGGAGCTGCTGGTTTGTTTTGGGTTTGCACGTTACCTCTTTAGCTTCGTTGTCAGGGTAGGAAAGTCCAAAGTAAATGCAATGTCCACACAGAGGTAAAACCTTCAACAGTCAGGCTTTATTATTTTCTTACTGCAGTATAACTTGAGAGAAAGTAGAGGATAGGAGAAGAATAGGGGAAGGTTCAGGCACGCGGTACAGAATACACAAATTGGCTCGAAGTACAAATCAATCATTCACCACTCTCCACTTGCAGAGTGGGTATTGCTCACCCGGATAGTCCCCTCTCACATGGCCTAGCAGCCGGGATGACGCACGAATCAGTAACAAGACAGCCTCTGCCACAGGCTGCTTAAGATGGAGTTGGTCTCTGCCACAGACCTTTGTTTAGAGATAGATAAATGGATAGTCCAGGAATCCTCTGCCACAGGATTAAAAGTCCCACACTTCCCAAACTTCCAGCCGTGAAGTAAGAGAGCCTTTAAGCCGATCCGGCGAACTGCAGGGCTTTTGGTAGATTGGATCCCTTCTCGACAAGGTCACCAGGCCTTACCCGGTCTCCTCCAGGCCAGGTCCTCCCCCAGTTTCCTTCATCAAAACAGCTTCCTTTTTGTTTTGTTTGGACGGACAGCTTGGGATCCCCTCTTGGCATGTAGGCCCCAGCCAGAATAGCCGGGCCTACTCGATAGCGATGCAGCCTCGGGCCAACGTGGCCCCGAGACCAGAAACACATACACACACCTCGCGCCAGGAGGGCCACGAGGTGAAAACTGCCCCAAATATGGCATCTGTCCCTTAAGTATCCCCTCCCAGCAGGCACAGCGCGTCGACCGCTCCCACTGCACCGCTGCCGAGAAGGGTCACTCAATACACCATGGTTTGCCTGCGTTCCAACAAGTGCCTGAAGTGGTACAGGCAACAAGGAGAAATGCTATCAGGCAGTACCACAGCTAGAACAGAGGCAAATTTATATACAAATCGACAGTCTGAGCCCAACTTTTGGCTCAGACACCCTTAAATTTGAAATAGCGTCCCAACCATTGGGGAAGGTGCTACAAAGGGATGAGGTGGCAACCCTAGGTAAGGCCCCTGTCACACATGTGGACCGTTTGTCCATTTTTCATTCATCCATTGATGGGTGAAAAATTTATATCAATGCATCTCTATGGAAAAACTGATGTAAATGGATGATCCATTTACATCTGTTTACACCTACTTCGGTCAATATCTGTTTTTTGGAACGGATCAAAGTCCTATTTTTCTTCTGTTAAAAAAACAGATCGGATGTAAACAGTCAAACGATCCACTTTTGCATGAAACAATGGCTTCGGGGCTCAAGTGATTAGGGACTCTAGCTGGTCGATGTAAAAAAACAGATGTAAAAATATTTGAAACGTGATTGAACCGATTAAACGTGTGGTCTGCATGTGTGAAAGGGGCGTGACCTTCACTCTCCAGATAGTGACTCCACTCCTTTCCTTCTATGCACGTGGCTCATGCAGAGGGAGTGACAGCAGCACTGCATCTGGTGGCAGGCTATGGGTGGCAAGCGGCACTGCATCTGGTGGCAAGTGGCACATTCACCTGGCAAATAACCTGTCGCCTAATTCCCCATCAACCCCGACACTACATTTCCCCCCGCCCCCCTCATCTTTTTTGGGGGAAGGTGAGAGAGGGGGCGTGTCCCTGAATGGCAGTTTGGAAATGTGGTCACCCTACTGTGGCATCATTTTATGCAAGTTGTAAAGTGGTATGTAAAGAACATTTTGTAGAAAGTTAGAAAACTGACTTGGATGGATTTCTGATTGCTCAGACCTGTATCTTTTCGGATAATCTTTTGGAGTGTCCTGCCTTAGCCCATAGCTATATTAATGTTTCCGTTTTCAGTACACTGCTGTATTAGACCGATTTTATATACATTAAGTACTGTCTAATTATAAGAGGACACAGTGTCCAGGAATAGAATATGCTGCTTGTTTCTTAGATCACAGCTGCATACAATACAGTGCTATGCTGTAAATGAGACTATTTTACTGCTAATAATAGTTGCTGACATGATATGAATATAGTTTTGTTTCACAAAAATACAACATGAATTGTCTCTATAAAAATCATATTGGTTAAAAACTCATTACGTAACAGCGGCTTGCCAGGCAATACCTTGTGACTCAGCCGATGGCACCCATGTCTCTTCTCATCAAGCCCCACTACAGGACATTTTTCAGCAATTTGAAATTCTTTGTGTGTAATGACAAGCGCTTTACCAGTCGCAAGTTTTAAAGGGGTTGTAAAGGTTCGTTTTTTATTTTCCAAATAGGTTCCTTTAAGCTAGTGCATTGTTGGTTCACTTACCTTTTCCTTCGATTTCCCTTCTAAATTTTATTTTTTCTTTGTCTGAATTTCTCACTTCCTGTTCCCCCCTCAGTAAGCTGTTCAGTAAGCTGTTCTGGCTGACTCCACACCACTCGGATGATGGTGTGAAGTTTAGTGAGGAGAAACAGGAAGTGAGAAATTCAGACAAAGAAAAAAAATATTTAGAAGGGAAATCGAAGGAAAAGGTAAGTGAACCAACAATTCACTAGCTTAAAGGAACCTATTTAGAAAATAAAAAACAAACCTTTACAACCCCTTTAACGATTTTCCGGTCAGGTCAATAATGACATTCCTCTTCTACATGTAAAAATCTGATTTATTTATTTTTCTCGAAAACGACTTAGTTTTGTCAGAGTATTAACATAGAAGCTTCTTGGATACAGCAAACAGCTTTACTTTTATGATGGATGTAGATTATGTCTTTCAGCATTAGAAAAATGAAACGGGAACAAGGAGCATACACTGAACATAGACAGAACATCATGTGATCACATTACTATAGAATAACACACTATAACACTGCAGTGCCACCATTTACCCACTAGATGGGTATTAATGCATACAGTATTGTCAGTTTATTAGCAACTATGCTGTTGTACTTCCAACACTTAGAACCCCCAAACATTATATATTTTTTAACAGAAGCCCTAGAGAATAAAATGGTGGGTGTTTCATATTTTTATGTTTCAAAGTTTTTATTGCATTTTAAAAATGCACAAATAACACAAATTAGTAGCGTTAACTGTCCGTCTGTGACATTGTAGGATAAGCAACATATGCACACAAAGGTAATAGCTCAGCCATGAAGAGAGTATTGCGTGATAAGACCAGGAGATAATAATTAGAAAGACAAGAAGGGATCGTATCAGAGAATGGGCAGTGTCCATCCCACCCCGACACCCCATATGGGATCTAACTGTGTCAAAGGGGATAGAGAGCACACCAGACTCCGCGAACGATTCCTCATAAAGAAACACCATCACACAGTATTCATCCAGTTCTATGAACAATAGAATGAATAAAGGGGTCACATTATGGGGCCACTTTCCTGAGATTGCGGCCTCCCTAGCCCAAATTAATAAAAAATTAGGTTAGACTGGCAGCAGTAGTTTAGTTTAGTCAGGAGCCTGCCCCTTTAAGGGGCTAGATTACAGCTAGTCAGGAAGAGCCAATGGGGGTTCAGGGAATTTTCTGGAATTATAGGGATTGGCTATAAAAGGGCCATCAGGTGCAGGGTTCTTCCTCTTTCCGGCGGACAGCAAAGAAGATTTGAGCTCGAGCTGTGAAGACGTTTCTCTTACCTGATGGAAGCTCTGGTGATGCAGCTGTTGGAGAAGGCAGGCAGCTCAGGAGGAGAGGCATGGCTGAGACATTGCATGGCGTCAGCTCCGGAGGAGGAGGCACTGCTTATGGAGCAAGAGGGAGGAGGCTTGGCAGTGGGCGGCGAGCTGATGGAGGACACAGATACAGGGCGGGGTGTTCCTGTGCCCGCACCGCCTGCAAGAGCAAGGAGAAGCGCGCCTCCAGAGCGAGAAGGACGGGCTGCGGAAGAAGCTGAAGAGACTCGTGTGCCTCAAGGGAAGCCAAGGGAAGATGGCGGCGGCGTGACATCACGGTGCCGCCGCGGAGGTCAGAAGAGGCGGACTTGTTCGCAGTCGCCAGCAGGAAGAAGCGGACGGCGTGGCCAGCTCCATCAGGCTGCACAGGACACAAGGGGGAGACAGCTTGTGCAGCAGTCTCCCAGGCAGCAGCGCGTATCATCGCAGCAAGGCACTCAGCATGCAGAGATGCCCCAACAGGTGCTAGGTGTGCAGACTCCACAGGTGGCAGGTGTTACAGGCTCCAGCAGGTGGTGAGTTGACTCAATTACATGTGTATCTGGTTTGGTAGGTTCACTGTCTTCTTTAATTCAATCACTGTCCAAAGTGTCAGCTCCTGCTGTGTCTTCAGCTTCCCTGGTCTCTCTGTCTGTTAACCCTTCTGTTTCCTCTCATACTCCTGTGTTGTCTAATCTTCCTGTCAGTTTATCCTCTCAACAAGAAAAAAGTACTGTTAGTGTTTTACAGTCAGTCAGGTTAGCCCCTCATTACAGACAGCTGTGCATGCTAAAATCCATGTACCTGAGACATATAGGAAAGATGTCATGCCTTGTGAGATGTCCCCTTTAGGATATCATTTAAATGCAAATATTAAAGCCAAAATTTATGTGGACATTCTCTCCCTTCTGCCTGCTCATAAGGATTTCATGGTCAGAGCTGACAAGAGGGGTGAGGAGAGAAGTGAGGAGGAAAGGCGCAGGGTGATCCCTAGGTCATGTAAACAATTGGCTGCAAGCCTTTTTGTATTTATTCTGGTATAATGGCGGAAAAACACCCAGAGCGGTGTGGGGGACTTTTCCAACATTTGTTCATATCCTAGAAGCCTACAAAAATTTTGGTGGCCTGGGTTGGTTCTATTATGACGAATTCTTTTGTCAGAAATTGTCCATTCACCCGTCACTTAGGTGGGGTATGAAAGATGTGGGCCTGTGGCTCAATTTGATATTTCCGCAGAAGCAGGTAGCACCTAGGCAACTCACTGTTAACACTTCCACGGCGGCCTTTAGAAAAGGCTGCTGTTTTGCATTTAATGATAGTCAATGCCGCTGGAATAATTCTTGCAAATACAGAAATGAATGTTCCATCTGTGCGGGGACGCACCCAGCGGCAAAAATGTTTTAAGAGAAATGCAGCTGCAGGTTCTAGCCAGGCGCAGCATATTTTGGTAAGGGATAAGTTATGTAAGGAACTAAGGATTGCAGGGCCCTTTTGAGCACCCCCCTTTTTGTAATTTTCGGATTTCCCCATTGGGAGTAGTGCCCAAATGGGAACCTAATGAATTTCATATTATACACCATCTATCCTTTCCTAAAGGTGATTCATTGATTGATGATATTGATAGGAACCTTTGTTCCATGTCTTATGCTATGTTTGAGGAAGCGATTGGTAAGATCAGGTTGTTTGGCCCGGGGGCGTTGTTGGCGAAGGCTGACATAAAATCAGCTTTTCGGCTCTTGCCCGTTTCCCCGGAGGCCTTTAATTCCTTGGGTTTTTATTTTGAGGGACAGTACTTTTTTGACATGTATCTCCCAATGGGGTGTTCGTTGTCTTGCTCATACTTTGAAACATTTTCCACATTCCTTCACTGGATACTTGGCATTCGGTCCGGGTTTGATAGTACAGTGCACTATTTAGATTTCTTATTTGTTGGTCCAGCAGACTCTAGTTTATGTTCGGACTTGTTGCTATAATTTCAAGCTATGTCTCTTGAATTTGGCGTCCCGTTGGCGGAGGAAAAAACTTGCTGGCCCAGGACTTTGTTGGAATTTTTGGGCATTGAGATAGATACCCGCAGTATGGAATTCCGTTTGCCAGCGGAAAAATTGAATAAAATAAAATGGTTGATCACGACGGTGTTGCAAAAGAAGATACTTTTGAAAGAAATGTAGTCACTCTTGGGTGTTCTGGCATTTGCGTGCAGAATCATGCCTGTTGGCAGGAATTTTTCACGTCGGCTTTACCTGTTTTTTTCGGGCTCGAAATCTCCCTTGGATCATGTTAGGATAGCTACCCCTATTAAAAAGGATTTGATGGTTTGGGCTAGCTTTCTTGATTGTTATAATGGTAAGTCCTTGTTTCAGGCCGAATTTGTCGTGGCACGGGATTTTTGTCTGTTTACAGATGCGGCTGGCTCCAAAGGTTTTGGAGCCATCTGGAGATCGCATTGGTGCTGTGCGGCTTGGCCGGAGTCCTGGGTGAGATCAGGAGCTACCAAGAATGTGGTATTGCTAGAGTTGTTTCCAATTTTAGTGGCACTGGAGTTGTGAGGCTCAGAGTTTGCTAATAGGCTCATCTTGGTGGAAACTGATAACAAAGGTGTGTTATATGCAGTGAATTGTCTCTCGTCTAGTTCTTGGTTGGTAATCAAAATCTTGCGTCAGGTGGTCTTCAGATGCCTCAAATTTAACATCTGGTTGAAGGCTAGGTATACTCCGGGGATATTGAAAAACATTCTCTATCTCGTTTTCAGGTGGAGCGTTTTCGTAGTTTGCTTTCGGAGGCGGACGCAGTTGGCATCCTGTGCCCGGCCTATTTGTGGGAGATGATCTGAGTGCTGTGACAGATGCTATTAGGGGCTCCTTAGCTCCTAAGACTTGGTCAAGTTATGCTGCAGCTTGGAGCAGCTGGATAGCCTTTGCCAGTACTGAAGGTTTTCAGTTTAATTGACCTTCTGAGGGTGCTATTTTGGCTTTTCTGTCCAGTTTAATGTGGCAGCAATTTTCACATAGTCATGTGACAAAAATGTTGGCCGGCATATCATTTTTCTTCCGTTTCTTAGGTCTGAGACCTTGTACTTCTTATTTTTCTGTAAAACAGGCGCTGAAGGGGTTCAAGAGATTGACTTTCGTCACAGATGACAGAAGACCGATCTCTCTTGACATTCTCAGTGGCTTTTGCAGAATTACTTCAGTTGTCTGTTTTTCCTCTTACTTTACTTTATTTACTTTATTATTTAGGACAGCCTTTGTTCTTGCCTTTTTTGGGGCGTTCCGTATCTCGGAATTAGTTCCGGGAAGCAAGCAGGGTGGTTCTGGAATTCGATTTGATCGGGTGTTCATGTGTGGCTGCAGCATTCCAAAACGGATCAATGTGGCAAGGGCAGATGGGTTCATCTAAGGGAGCACGATGATGTTTTCATGTGCCCAGTAGCCTTAGTTAAGCAATTCATGGGACTTAGGCCTCCCGGGGGGGATTTTTTCTCACTCACGTTAATTTGTTGCCCCTGACGAAGTACCAATTCGATGCAGTCCTAAAGAAGAGTTTGGGTAGCATGGGATTAAGTAATTTCAGGTTTTCCTCCCACTCCTTTCGGATTGGCGCAGCCTCGGAGGCGGCTCGATCGGGTGTCCCGGAATCGGATATTAAAGCAATGGGGAAGTGGAAGTCGAAATGTTTTAAGTTATATGTTCATCCTAATTTGTTTGTTTCATTTTAGGTACCCAACACACAGTTTGGATTATGGGGCACTCATTTATTTATTGGGCTCAAAAAAGAGCGGCTCAACGCAGCTATTCACCGAATTTGTCTCTGCACCCGGACTCTTTTTGGTTGTTTTGGAAAGGTATAAGAGGCCTTCAGTGGTTTCAACTGAACTTTCATTTATCTAGGTTGTGTCACCTATGGCCTTTGCCATCTATCCTGATAATTCACTTGGGAGGTAATGATTTGAGAAACGTTAAAACATTAGACTTGCTGTTCATGATCAAGCAAGACTTGCATTGCTTCAGTACGACTTTCCCAGGTACAACGTTAGTTTTTTCTGAGGTGGTTCCTCGTCTTTCATGGCTCTCCTCTGCACAGAGGAGGGTTATGGAAAAAATGAGGAAAAGAGTCAATAGGGCTCTTGAAAAGTTCATGCCCCCCATAGTCGTATCGGCATGTGGACTTGGAAGGGGGTTATCCAGGTCTATACAGACTGGATGGCGTTCACTTATCCGAAGTGGGTAATGATATCTTTAATGTGGGTTTGCAGAACATGATTGAGAAGGCCGCGACGCTTGGGGTGGGCCGGTCTTGATGCTCAAGACCGGCGTGTGGGGACTGTTATTTATATTTGAAGTTGTGCTACTGCTCGAGTTCTAATAACTGAGCAGGTAGAAATGTTATTTGAATATTTATGAAGTTTTGATTGGTAATAAAGATTTATGGAAAATTATTTGTGAAAAACCAATAAAGGTGTCGCGGCCAAGTTTTTGCCAAATAAAATGTTTCAGGTGTTTATTTAAGTAGTTGTATCTGGGGAAGTTTTGGTCTGGGCGGGTGTGGCCTGCAATCTCAGAAGAAAAAAGTGCTGAACTAGAGGTCATTATTCAAAGCAGTAAGAAAATTTCAATCTAACAGCTTATCCTATGTTACATCGCTAACAGGAACTACCCAGAGCCCAAGTTCCAAGTAATCAAAAGAGGGTGCTCAAAGGATAATCTTTGGACAGGATGAGCAAGATAAGGAAAGGAAGAGAGAAAGGTCAATGAGAATGTTAAAATGGCACTATGGAGCATCTATAAGTAACAGATTGCGGTTGTTTATCGCAAAGGCACTTTAGATATTTCTGCCAGGATTTCCAGACAGTTAAAAAATTGTCAGAGTTGTCCAGGAGAAGATTAGCTGTCTTCTCCTGGGTCATTATCCAGGATATTTTTTGTTTTGCTGCAGCAAAGGATACTGAGGGTCGCTTCCAGGCACGGGCGGTCGTCATCTTTGCTCCCAACAACATGAAATGAATAAGCTTCTGTAGGGGGTTTACTACACCCGGCCGGCCTGCTATTCAGTAGAGCCAACTCAGCTGTTTTTGGTAAAGCTGGACCAGTTACTTTGCGTAGCAAACTGAAAATCTTATTCCAGAACCCCCAAATCCGAGGGCACTCCCAAGAGTGAAAGAATGAGCCCGAAATGTTGCATTCTCTGAAGCACAGTGGGGAGGTGTTCGGGAATATATTGGCCAGGTGCGAGGGAACCATATACCAGCGTGTAATAATCTTTAGATTGGCTTCCATCAAGGAGGTGTTTACCATGCCTATAAAAGCTTGTTGAAATATAGAGAACCAGGTTTCCGCTTCCCAACTGACCTCCACATCACGTTCCCAGTTTAGGGCATATGAGGGTTTTTCTAAGTTCTCCACCAGTGCTGCATAGATTAATATTCCTCCTCTGTGATCCATGGCCTCAGAACACCATCTTTCATAAATGGTAATTCTCGGTGAGTCGCGTTTTGAGTCCCAAATGGATGCTAAGAAATGGCGAATTTGGTGTAGGCGAAACCTTTAAGAAGGGGGCATATCCAGCTTACTGACACAATGACGTCAGGGGTCCCATAGAGGACATGAAGTAGCCTATTCTGTATAAGCCCTTGTCTGTCCACCATTTATATGCTCTAATGTCCATACCAGGAGGGAACTGTGGGTTGTTAAACAGATGGGTTAACGGGCGGATACCGATATCAAGTGAGTAGATTTGTATAGAACGTCACATAAAGCCATTGAATGTGAAAGGGTAGGGGCTAAAATTGGGGGCCTCCGTTTGGGGGGAGCCCATAACAAAAAGTCAATGGTATGTAATGGAACCGCCTGTCTCTCCATGTCGGCCCAATTTGGTTTATTACCGAAAGCATAGACAGTAGAAAATTGTGACAATTGGGCCGCCTGGTAGTATCTCCAGAGGTTTGGAAACCCCAGACCTCCACGTGTGCGTCTTCTATATAGTAAGCTTTTAGGGCATCGGTAGCCTTTGTTTCCCCAAATAAATTTTGTTATCTGAGATTGAAACTTCTCTAATTGATGCTTCTTTACCGAAATTGGAAGGGAGCGAAAAAAGATATAGGATCTTGGGAAAGAGGGTCATTTTGATCGAGTGCACTCTACCCAGCCATGACAGGTCACCCTGTCCTGGGTGTTTCATATTTTTATGTCACTTGATATTTGCGCAGCATTTTTTTTAACTGAATTTTAATTTTTTTTGTAAAAAATACACTTCAATGAATTTTAATGTGCAAAAACACAACATAATACCCAGGTGTATAAAAGATGATGTTACGCTGAGTAAATAGATACCAAACATGTCACGCTTTAAAATCACGTATGCCCCTTGAATGGTGCAAAACTACAGTACCTAAAAATTACCATAGGCAACTCTTTAAAATCTTTACAGGTTACCAGTTTAGAGTTACACAGGAGGACTGGTGCTAGAATTATTGCTCTCCCTGTGACATTTGTAGCGATGCCTA
Organism: Rana muscosa; assembly: GCA_029206835.1. Taxonomy (NCBI): domain Eukaryota; kingdom Metazoa; phylum Chordata; class Amphibia; order Anura; family Ranidae; genus Rana; species Rana muscosa. Next base: position 501,174,982 of record CM055116.1, on the reverse strand, counting down.
ACGTGTGTGGTGTGATCACCGTTTACATATGCGTGCAGGACCGACGCGCGCACTTGCCTTTGCATGTGAGCACAGGAAGATGGGGACGCTTTAAATTTTTTTTATTTAATCGTATTTATTTTTTATCAACTTGATTGCTTTCACAAGGGATGGCCAACATCTCTTATGATAGCATGCGCTGTGACAGGTTTGCTTTATGAAGTGATTTGGGGTCTATTGGGTCCCAGACCTCTCCTCTGGCCTCCAGAGTATCAGATCAATCTAAGATCAGTTTGATCTGATGCTTTTACAAGCCGATAATGGCTTGTTTACATGAGGCTGAAACCTGAAGTGACAAAATCCTCTTATGCCGCGTACACACGATCGGAATTTCCGACAACAAATGTTCGATGTGAGCTTTTGGTCGGATATTTCAACCGTGTGCAGGCTCCATCGGACATTTGCTGTCGAAATTTCCGACAACAAATGTTTGAAAACAGGTTCTCAATTTTTCCGACGGCAAAAGTTCTTGTCGGAAATTCCGATCGTGTGTAGCTATTTCCGACGCACAAAAGTGCTGCGCAAGCTCGGAACCAATTTGACGCATGCTCGGAATCATTGTGCTTAATTTTTCTCGACTCGTCGTAGTGTTGTACGTCTCCGCGTTCTTGACCATCGAAATTTCCCAGCAACATTTGTGCGACCGTGTGCATCCAAGACAAGTTTGAGCCAACATCCGTCGGAAAAAAAAAAGCTCCCAGTTTCTGACATCACATAGTGGGAGGAACAACATCATTATCTCTCGCTGTGTGCCCATAACTAGATGGTAAAGGCAGTGGCAGGAGGAGGGAGGGAACCCCTTCCACCACCTGTAAAATAATCCAGTGGCTGTGCAGCCGCTCCAGATTACTTTTACTGGAAAGAGAATTGCTGGCATAAAAAAAACAACAATACCGGGATGATGAGTGTAGCTGCAGTCATGATTCCGGCATAATCACTTCAACCTTAGACCATTTATAAATTAACCTAAGAACGGGAAGTGGTTAAAGTGGTTGTAGAATATGGGTGCTCAACCCGTGGCCCTCCAGCTGTTTCAAAACTACAAGTCCCACGAGGCATTGCAAGGCTGACATTACAAGCATGACTCCCAAAGGCAGAGGCACGATGGGACTTGTAGTTTCGCAACAGCTGGAGGGCCACAGGTTGAGCACCCATGCTGTAGAAGTTTTTTTTACATTAATGCATTGTTAAAAATCTTCCGTGTGCAGCCCTCCTAAATGTTGCCTGCTGTCTTTTATTTTTTGAATGAAAACTGAATGAGGTTTTTCAGTGGAAATATTACACATTTTTGTGTCCATGGCATGTGTACAGCCCTTAAAGCGGAGTTCCGCACATTTTTTCTTGTTGCTTATATCAGGAAGCCCACCCGCAGTACAGTTATAAATGGCTATCCTTTTTTTTTTTCTCGAAATGCCTTTTATTCCTGTATACAGGCGGCACTTCCGGTCTGCTGCCTAGGCGATTTTATCATTAGGCCATTCCCGAGGACTCCTGGGATATCATTGGAATCATCTATTCCAGGATTCCTGGGGATGCCTAATAGTGAAATCTTGCGGTATTTCGAGGATTTGCTGGGAGGAAGTACAGACACTGTGTTTGGGACTCAGGATTACTGCGCAGGCGTGAGATCGGGAGGTGTATGCTGGGTAGCCAGCTGTACCTAATCCCGGAAATACACAGGAACGGGCTTCAGATGCCCACATCCTTGATGGCCCCTGCCTGCTTTTGGGATCAGGTCCGGTTTTACAGATTTTCAAAGTAACAAACTCGAAGACAGTTGGGACAATATCCAAATATTAAAGTGTTACTAAACCCAAGACCCTGCATTCACTATATCTGGTCTCCCACAGTACACAGAATATTATAGAAATGCAATTATTTTAGTAAATATAAACTGCTAAATACCTTTTCTCATCAGCAGTATATAGCAGTCTTGTGATTTCTATCAGTGTCTGATAAAGCTTGTAGGAGGAGTTTTCATACTGCACTGAGCTGTCCTATGAGGCTGCAGGGCTCCTGACCCTCTGTCTGGACAGCACTGATTGGTCCTGTGCCTATCACATGCACTCTGCCCTGTCCTGAACACATGCACTCTCCCATAAAAAAAATAAAAATAAAAAAACCTCTCTAGCAATACACACCAAACTGAGCATGTGCAGCCTGACTCCAAAGGCTCTCTCTTATCTGGACTTTTTTAGGGGCACAGTGCATACAAGATCAAGCACATTTTTACCCAATCCAGAGGATTAACCCCTTTGGTTCCACAGTAAGTATAACAAGCATGCTTTACTGCATATACAGACTGATTTTACTGTTGTGGGTTTGGTAACATTTTAATGTACAAGAGCTAACAATCACGGGGGAGCTTTTTTTAACAACAAAATGATTATGGGGACTGGAGCTCTGCTTTAAAAGGGGTGGTTGGGGGGCCTAAAAGCTGTGACTCAATAGCCTATTATTACCACACCCCAACTGCAAGTGTAAATGAGCCCTTAGACCTCATGCACACTGGTGTCTTGTAAACGCTGTTTCTCCTGACAAGAGAAAATCAGCGTTATAAACTCACCTAGGCTACATTATTTCAAACCAGTTTAGGTGAGTTTAGCAGCATTTGGACTTTTATTTATTTCATTGGCCAGAATTTTAAAGCAGAGTTCCAGCCTATATATATATATATAAAAAAAAAAAAGTCAGCAGCTACAAGTACTGTAGCTGTAGCCTTTGTTTCCCCAAATAAATTTTGTTATCTTAGATTGAAACTTCTCTAATTGATGCTTCTTTACCGAAATTGGAAGGGAGCGAAAAATGATATAGGATCTTGGGAAAGAGGGTCATGCGCGAGTCGTGCTGCACTTTCTGAATGGTCCCACTGTCTTCTGAGACCTGTGTGTATCTCCCAGAAGGCAGCAGGGGGAAGTAGAAAGGGCCGTAAATGATGTAGGTCGCTGCGGCGCCCTTATACAGGCCATGATGGTCTAGTGCAGCCTTTCTCAACCTTTTCAACACAGAGGAACCCTTGAAATAGTTCTCCGGTCTCGGGGAACCCCTGCTAAAAAATTTGAAATCTACAGTTCATGATACCTTTGTGTGATGGTCAGTGGGAAGGATGGTCCTTACACTTGTGGTCATTGGGAAGAATTACCTCCTTACAGATAGCTAAAAAGATCAATGGTGTCAGTAGGAAATTATCTGAGAGGCAGAAATTGCCCAATGCTGAAGGAACCCCTAGCAACCTCTGGAGGAACCCTAGGGTTCCACGGAACCCTGGTTGAGAATCACTGGTCTAGTGCATTACTTATTGTTTTCTTTGAAACAATTGTTCCTGCTAATTCCAGGTCTTTCTGAAGATCTCTACAAGTGGTCCTTGGCTCTTGGACAACTCTTCTGATAATTCTTTTCACTCCTCTGTCAGAAATCTTGCGAGGAGCACCTGGTCGTGGCCAGTTTTTGGTGAAATTATGTTCTTTTCACATCCGGATTTTGGCCCCAACAGTGCACACTGGAACATTCAGAAGTTTAGAAATGTTCCTATAACCAAAGTGGGAGCGAGTACCTGTTTTTGACAGGTATCCGCTCCCCCCGAAAGGTGCCAAATGGGGCATCGGAGGGGGAGAGGAAGCAGATAAGTGGAGCTTCAACTTTTGGGTGGAACTCTGCTTTAATTTATTTTGGACATTAAAATAAATAAATGCTAAAGTGCACGTTTAGGCAGCGTTTGATGTTTAGTGCTTTTTGTGGTCAAAATTCCTTCTCCCGAACACAATTTTAGGGCGTTCAGAAAACATCGATTAAACTGCTCTGCTACTAAACTGCTAAAAATGTCCATAGGTGCATTGACACATAGGATAACATTAGGGGAGTTCTAAGGCAGAAAAAAAAAATTGCCTAAATTCACAAAAACGTGAATGCGGTGCATGCGGCCTTATACACACGGAGGAGACGGAAGACTCGATATTTGCTGTAATAGCCATTGTTTTTAGGAGTAAGAAGTGCAAATCATTACCACATGGCTGAAAGTAATGAAAGTAGAGTGGGGAAGGCTATTAGCGCTGTCTATATTTCCATCTCCCTCAGGGACGGTGGTCATTGGCACAGGAAGTAAGGGCTAATCTCTGCCTCAGAGAGTACATTTCCATACAATCGCTCTGAGAAATAATGAAGCTGCTGACCAGTTTGGAAAGGCAGCTCTGTCCTGTGTATGATTTTTACATGGCGGTCTGACAGACGTGTATTGCATGTTGTAGAAGCATAGAAAAGAAGAAGCAGCTTCATGCGTGGTAAGCGATCGTTGTGAAATGGGGAACAGCCTGTTTTCCTGTATGATCTATGAGCTGCATGACAGAAATACACCTACCTCCATCTTGTACTTTCACACAAAAGTAATGTATTTCAAACACTATTGGATTCTGGCCTGCAGCTGTATCTTCAAGCTGTCAATGTGTCTGCTAAAAATGTTAATACATGCATACGTGTTTTGTTCTAGACCACTTACAATCTACATAACGCAGCCAAATATAAACAAAATGTTTATGACATGACCATCTCAAAGTGCTATTAAAGTAGAGTTCCACCCATAAAATAATTTTTCCTTACTGTGCAGCAAATAATATAAGAAATGTAATTTGGAGAATTTTTTTTTTTCAAACTTACCTTTTATTCCCTGTTGCTATGTGGTCCCTTTCAAATCCTCCCCTTCCTCACCCTGGCTCCTGATGTCACTTCCCTTGGCGCCTCTGCTTGCTACTGCTCCTGGGAGATGTGTGTCATCATTTCCCAGGAGTCAGTGGGCAGCATGAGAACGCCGTAAACGTGAGAAGTTTACGGCGTAAACGTGAGAAGTTTAGGCCGTAAACGTGAGAAGTTTACGGCGCTTCGATACGGTCATACTGCGCATGCGCGAGAACGGGCGGTGCATGCTGGTCACTCAGCTGCACCGTACACTGGAACATTATGCTTTTGGGCTTCACATGCCCACAAGCAATATGGGAACAGCCAGGAAGAAATAATATAAGTTATTTTTTTTTTATATTAAACCGGATATCGGGGGACGAAATGTTAAGAGCCGGTTCACACACAGGCGGCACGACTTTGGGGGCGACTCGGCAAGGCGATCTGAAGACGACTTCAGAGGTGACTTGCAAAATGACTTCTGTATTGAAGTCAATGCAAGTCGCCCCGAGTCGTCCCCAAAGTCGTACAAGAACCTTTTTCTAAGTCGGAGCGACTTACGTCGCTCCTATTAGAACGGTTCTATTGAACAGAGCGGGACGCGACTTGTCAGGCGGCTGAGTCGCCTGACGAGTCGCCCCTGTGTGAACCGGGTCTAAGACATGAGTGTTTTTATGTTAATGTTCTAAACTTATCAAATGTTTTAAAAAAAAAAAAACATGTTGTTTGTCCGAGGGGAAAAAAAACGTGCATGCTCAGAATCAAGTATGAGACGGGAGCGCTCGTTCTGGTCAAACTAGCGTTCGTAATGGAGATAGCACATTTGTCACGCTGTAACGGACTGAAAAGCACGAGGCTGAAAAGCGCAAATCGTCTCTCACCAAACTTTTACTAACACGAGGATCAGCAAAAGCAGCCCAAAAGGTAGCACCATTTGAATGGAACTTCCCCTTTTATAGTCCCGTCGTACGTGTTGTACGTCACCGTGCTTTGGTCGGGCGGGATTTGGCATGAACCTCTGTATGCAAGGCAGGCTGGAGGGGAATCACGTCGGGAAAAACATTGGTTTCTTTCCTGACAGGAAAACTGGTCATGTGTACGAGGCATTAGAGTACTGATCCTTTCTCAAGTGCTCGCCAAAAAACAATACCTATTTTTAGTGTCATGTGACAGTTTTTTTTTTAGGGCTCGTTCACACCATACATGCATGAAAACTGATGGGAAAACCGCACCCATTTTACTTGCAGAGACATAAGTTTTACATCCGTTTTCATGTGCGTTTTTACAGCCTGTACACATATCTGCAAGTCGTCCACGATTTGAAGACCGATTGGCTTTTTTGGATACTGTAAATCTCTGCAGGAGCCTACCCTTGCTAAGTGAGCGACCCCTTGTGGTTACTATGTAGAAGGGCAGCTGCTTGGCATGGCACCTGAAGGATCACAGCCATCACTGTAGTAGCTTAGGCAGTGTAGTAGCTTACTACAGTGATTTACAGCAGTGGTCATCAACCCTGTCCTCAGGACCCAGTAACAGGCCAGGTTTTATGTATTACCTTGGGGAGATGCAGGCTAGAATACTGCAATCACTGAGTAGCAAATTATATCACTTGTATTGTATTTCAGTTATCTTGCAAACCTGGCCTGTTAGTGGGCCCTGAGGACTGGGTTTATGACCACTGCTTTACAGCTTCCACAGAGGCCAATCAGATATGCATCGTGACATTGAGCCAAGTTGGCCCAAAGTAAGTATGCAAAATATATCAAGCCCGAGGTTCAGCTTTAAATCTGTTATAACGGGTGAAATATTTTGGCACACCTTGTTGAAGATCCTGGCGGTTTATTTTCACATCACAAAGTGATATTTAATGGAACTTTTGTTTGGATGAAATAGTTTGGGAGTTCATACACATATTTGTGTTTACCGTTAATGGACAGTTGATGTTACCTTTTTTGATCCCTTGTTTTTTTGGCACATATGGGTTATATTTTGATATTTAGTGTTAGGGCCCTTTCACACAGGCTTTTCCGGTCAGGTCCACCTGCAAGTTTTTCAGGTGGACCTGTTTGGAGGCTTTATGCAGCTCTGTGGCCAGGCTGATGTGAACAGACCTCGGTCCTTTACACCCAGCTACCTCTGAGTCTGTCCAGATCTGGTAAAAAAATAAAAACGTAGAGGACTGCATCCTTTTCCGTTTCTCCAGACCTAAACATGACTGATCGGAAGTAGCCCGATGTAAACAGACACAAGTTTATTTTACACCTGGCTGTCCATAGAGGAGCTAGTATGGGTCCACCTATCTCTGCATAGTTGGACACAAACTGAACTGGCATGGATGTTAAAAAACTGAGATCTGTCTCATTGATCTCTGATTCAGAAGGGGAGCAGGTCAGCTCTATCTGGAAAAAAAAACCGAAATTGTAGCGCTATACAAGTCACTCATTCAGATGTATTTTTTAATTATTGACAAAGAGGACACAGGAAAGGGCTGCATACGTTTTTACGTATGTATACATTATATATCATACACAGCAGCTAGTGATTGACACATCAGAGTAGAATGTGGAAGTTATTATTTCCCCTTTTTTTGCACTATATGAGGGTGATTTTTGATGTTGTCGTTTTTGTTTTTTTTTCTTGTTCATTCTTTTATTGTTTTTCAAAAAGAAGGATGATACAATTATGCGAGCAATGAAAAATTTAGGGTGAAATGGAACAGAACATCAGACATCATAAATACAGTAACATTCCAACAAGGTATAGATGTTGAATATAGAAATAGACATATACCATGATGTCATTATGGTACAAACAATGCATTGCTCATGACAGCAACTGTAACCAAGTAACCGGCAGCCAGGTGGGGGGAACAAGAGAAAAATAAGGGGGGGGGTTTGGGAAGCATGAATAGATGTGGTAAGGGAAGGGGAAGTTTTGTGGGTAGATCCGTGAGTTTCATTGTGAGAGTAGCAGGTCTTGGTCAAACCCAGTAGGAAGATGGTGGGAGATCCGTGGCATGTAGATGGCCCGAAAGCATTTGACTTTATCCAGGAGCTTTACCTGAAGCTTTTCATGCAGGAGAATAGCGTTAACTCTGGGCTTGGTGTCACCTTTTATAGAGTTTGACAGGCTGCCAGCAGCGGGGAAACCTGTGTCTTCTGCCTGGGGCATGGGACCGGAGTGTTGGATTTGCAGAGTTGAACATAGCATAAATGGATGTATAGCGGGGTCCTCAATTTAGTGGGATACACCTGGGGGTAGTGTGACCCAAGTGTGTAATTGTGTTAGGGTTCAGACCCCTTTTTGTTATTCGTGGAGGATTGGGTGGTGTAATATTCTCCTTGACCAGTGGGTGTCAGTGTACCTACTGGCTCAGGGTAGAATCACTACCGAAGTGCTACCCTTCTTTGTCCCTTCCTGGAGATGGTACGGCCGGGGCGGGGAACCCGCCGTGGTATCGACGGGAGGATATAAAAGGGGGAGACGCCCTCGCCACGAGGTCGTCTTTTTCGGGGGATCATCTCTTCACGCACCCAGGCACCTTAGGCCTGGGTGCGGGCGGTTCAAGGTTCCGGCCTAGGCGCCCTAGGCCTGGCCGGAATGAAGATGGAGTCCATCCCAGGCACCTTCAGCCTGGGGTGAGGTACTATTGAGGAGGCCTGGGACCCGGTGACTCCGACTGGGTCCCGCAAGGGTGAAGTTGCTCCAGGGCGCCCCTTGCGAGGGGACCCGCATCTGAGGTGAGGAGGCTGGGGAGGTCACCCGTTCGAAGACCCGGTGTAGTGTCAACCCGGTGACGGATGGGCCTTCGGTAACTCCCTTGGAGGACATCTTTCCCTGATAGGGGCCGCAACGCAACGGAGGTATTCATGTCAAGACTCCTACAACCCTTGGTTATAGCATAGGGAGTGTAGGGACCCAGATCATTATAGTGCCTCGACCTGCTCATCTCACCGTATCATGCCATCGCAGTGCCTGTATGTGGAGATACGAAATAAACCAACAGTTGGACTGTGATCGGTGTATGGACTCTGTTAATGGGAGCAAAGGGTGGTTCGGTGGTTTCTGCACGACAGACTCGGTACATGCTCAGGACACACCGGCCCGAGGAAACATCAGGTATTGGCCTTCACCTCACCCGCCGTAATGGGGAGGACATGGGCCGTGGCGCACCTCACTCTGTCGCGTGACATACCCCTAGCTGAAGAGGACGGGGTGAGGGGGTGGCTACACGTGGGGGCTCGTCCGGGATTTGTGTGTGTCTTGGCGATGGAACTGAGAACGTCTGTGTTTGAACTTTGCTGCCCGGAGGAGTTCCGAACAGGTCGGCCATGTGATTGGCCAAAGTGCATCCCTGCTCGGAGTTTTGGACATGACCCTAAGTCGGGAAAGGCCCACGCAGAGGAGCGTAAAAAGGGAGAGGTCCAGCCTTGTGAAGTACTACATGTGGGGACTGTTAATGCACTGCGCCACGAGGCACCCCATGACTGTACAATTCGTGGGTGGAGGCTGGCGGAAGCCCGCGAAAACGTAGAAGTTGTGGGAGGAGTCTGGCCACGTGTGGAGATACACGTGGAGACTCCGGCGCGTGGTCAGCGCGTGATGGAACAGCAAGTGGTCGAAATGAATTCAAGCTCTCCGTGGATGCCGGTGTCTTACCCTATGAAGATGACTGCATTTGCTGCTCCCCTAACAGACACGGGGATAAAACTTAGGCCCCGAGGACAGTTGGCTCTGTATTCATGCAGAGACACGGAGGCTCTCGGTGTGATCTGTCCCGGATGCTCGGGACTGGTGGTCCAACTAAAGCCATTCGGGCGATGTGAGGCATGCAAGGAGTTCCTTTTTGAGGTTGAACCATACACGGAAAGGCCCCGGGCCCTACGCCTCAACTGCATCACAGGAACCGCCACTCCGGAGGGAGAGATCCAGGCCTCTGCGGAGGTCCCCGTACGCGCTGACCAGGGCGAAGTGACTGCCCAACCAGAGACTGAGAGAGAAAAATCCGAAGACACTGCTTCGGTCACCACAGACTCCCTGCTGCCACCCCCGAAGAGAAAGATAGGCCTAGTGCAGGCATCCTATGGTCGTGGTCGAGCTTCACCCCGCCGCTTGCCTGTGCTGGATGGCGCCGGTAGAGAAGAGAGTCCCGGACATCCCAGTTCTTCAGAAGGTCCAGGTGAGCTAGGGGCTGGGACTGTGGTGTTGGTTGGAGGTGTCGGGAGTTCACAGCCGGTGGAGCCCGAAAGGGAGGGTAGCCTTCCGTCTACTAGAGACTACCTTCCCGCCGAGATTTATGACACCTCCGACCTAGAGTCGTTGTCAGACTGTGGGGATGACGGGGAAATAGACGAGCTGTTTCACCGGAAGGGCTGGGACAGACGCCCGCTACCTGTGCTGAGTAAACCACAGGATTCCCCCATGTCCATAGAAGACAGTACACTCCGGGTGCAAGCCCCGGAGTTCCCGAGGAAATCTAACCCTCCGACCAACCTTCCTCATTCAACTACATCACCCGCTCTGATGGAGGGGATGCAGCGTGCTTCGTTGCGGGCACCAAAGACAAAGCAACCCGAGATGGTGAAGGTACCTCGGCACCCGGAGGCCATCGTACAACCAGGAGAAGGTGAGCGAGATGTGATGCCGCCTCTAGCCAGATTGCAGAGACTTTTCTCCCAGAGAGTCGCCCGTGAATATGGGTGGGAGTACCCCTACTTGCCTCGGGACTTATTGTATGAAGTTGAGGTCCTGCGATCAAGGTGGTATGACGAGTTTGTATGGGAAAAGCTTAAAGTACCCCATGCCAGGCGATATCTGTCATGTTCGCCGCCTGTGTCTAAAAAGTTCAAGGACTGCAGAGTTGATTGGAGACTTGGGCGCCATATTCATGCCGATAAGGTGCTCATCTGTAGGAAAGAAGGAGAGGATGTCGAGTATTCGGTGGAAGTGTTTGACGGGCACCTGAAGCCTCTGTTTCTGCCGGATCCAAGGTTCTACTTATAGGAGAAGTGAGCTCCTATCTTGTTGCTGTTGAAACTTTTCTGGAAGAGACATTCCCAGACGCCTAGAACTGTGCCCTACTTTTGTTTTGATTTGGGCTTTTCTTTTACTCACTGGAGACTTGGGAGCTGTTGTGTTTTTTTTTTTTTTCCTCCCTTTTCTTCATGTGCCAATGGCAGAGACTTTTGGGGTAGAGTCAGAGTAGGAAAGCAGGAAGAATGAAGACTTCGGCAAGTGTCATTACCGCAGCTCTGTCACCAGGTGGCAGTGTTGTGCAACGGTTGTTCGAAATGCTACACATGCATTACTTACTTATTGGAGTGAGCGGGTCTCTCGGCTGACGGACCCACTCATGCCAAGTTAACACAGAGTGTTAGGATGTGTTTTCTTTGTGTTGTTTCCCTTCTGCAGGAGATTCATCGGTTAAGACTACTGAGAGTGGGGTGGTTCTTAGACAGCGATGGGAGGGATTGTACATGTGTACAGAATAGATGTCTTATACAAATGTTTATCGTTTTATATTTCCCTTTTCCCTTTTGAGCAGGTCTTGGCACACTTAGAATTTTTTTTTGAGGGATAGCCTCTGGGGCCCACTTCATGTCACCACTCTTTGAGAGACATGGGTGTGCACCTGACGCTGGGGACCAGCGTCAAATCACAGGGGGGAGTGTGTAGCGGGGTCCTCAATTTAGTGGGATACACCTGGGGGTAGTGTGACCCAAGTGTGTAATTGTGTTAGGGTTTAGACCCCTTTTTTGTTATTCGTGGAGGATTGGGTGGTGTAATATTCTCCTTGACCAGTGGGTGTCAGTGTACCTACTGGCTCAGGGTAGAATCACTACCGAAGTGCTACCCTTCTTTGTCCCTTCCTGGAGATGGTACGGCCGGGGCGGGAAACCTGCCGTGGTATCGACGGGAGGATATAAAAGGGGGAGACGCCCTCGCCACGAGGTCGTCTTTTTCGGGGGATCATCTCTTCACGCACCCAGGCACCTTAGGCCTGGGTGCGGGCGGTTCAAGGTTCCGGCCTAGGCGCCCTAGGCCTGGCCGGAATGAAGATGGAGTCCATCCCAGGCACCTTCAGCCTGGGGTGAGGTACTATTGAGGAGGCCTGGGACCGGTGACTCCGACTGGGTCCCGCGAGGGTGAAGTTGCTCCAGGGCGCCCCTTGCGAGGGGACCCGCATCTGAGGTGAGGAGGCTGGGGAGGTCACCCGTTCGAAGACCCGGTGTAGTGTCAACCCGGTGACGGATGGGCCTTCGGTAACTCCCTTGGAGGACATCTTTCCCTGATAGGGGCCGCAACGCAACGGAGGTATTCATGTCAAGACTCCTACAACCCTTGGTTATAGCATAGGGAGTGTAGGGACCCAGATCATTATAGTGCCTCGACCTGCTCATCTCACCGTATCATGCCATCGCATTGCCTGTATGTGGAGATACGAAATAAACCAACAGTTGGACTGTGATCGGTGTATGGACTCTGTTAATGGGAGCAAAGGGTGGTTCGGTGGTTTCTGCACGACAGACTCGGTACATGCTCAGGACACACCAGCCCGAGGAAACATCAGGTATTGGCCTTCACCTCACCCGCCGTAATGGGGAGGACATGGGCCGTGGCGCACTTCACTCTATCGCGTGACATACCCCTAGCTGAAGAGGACGGGGTGAGGGGGTGGCTACAGATGTAAACGCGCCTAAGCCTGCTTTCAAACAGGAACGCATAAAAGCATGAAAAAAGTGGTCTGGGACGCATAAAAGTTGTTTATACCTCCCCAGATCAAAAAAAAAAAAATGTCTTCCTTGGGAAGCAGAATATACAGGCCTCTGGGAATTGTTAGAGAATGCAAATCATACATACACATAGGTTGAACTGGATGGACCTTTGCCTTATAATCTATATCAGTGGTCCCCAACTCCCAGGATGCGGACAGGTACTGGTCCGTGGCCTGTTGCCAAGCGAGCCGCCGTCAAAACAGGTGAGCCCTGACACCGACTGCAGGACAGTTAGCAGCCTGTGTGTCTTCTGTCATGGCTCCCGACCAGCCGCCGATATCAGCCTATTAGCAAAACAGGGAGCGGAAACGGCTGCAGATCGTGACAGAGGGTAAAATACTCTTTACCATAACAAGCAGCTTATTATAAGTTTGCCAGCTTTCGCTCTCTGTCACAATGACTGCAGGGAGGACTGTGATGGGGGGTGAGCATGACTATAGGGAGGACTGTGATGGGGGGCATAACTGCAGGGAGGTCTACTATGGGGGAGGGGGGGCATGACTGCAGGGAGGACTGTGAAGGGGGGAGAGCATGACTGCTGGGAGGACTGTGATGGGGGGGGGAGAGCATGACTGCTGGGAGGACTGTGATGGGCACCATGACTGCAGGGAGGACTGTGATGGGGGGAGAGCATGACTGCAGGGAGGACCGTGATGGGGGGCCATGACTGCATGGAGGACTGGGATGGGGGCCATGACTGCAGGGAGGACCGTGATGGGGGAGAGCATGACTGCTGGGAGGACTGTGATGGGGGGGAGAGCATGACTGCTGGGAGGACTGTGATGGGCACCATGACTGCAGGGAGGACTGTGATTGGGGGGGGAGAGCATGACTGCTGGGAGGACCGTGTTTGTGGACCATGACTGCAGGGAGGACTGTAATGGGGGGAGAGCATGACTGCAGGGAGGACCGTGATGGAGGACCATGACTGCAGGGAGGACTGTGATGGGGGACCATGACTGCAGGGAGGACTGTGATGGGGGGGAGAGCATGACTGCAGGGAGGACCGTGATGGGGGGCCATGACTGCATGGAGGACTGGGATGGGGGCCATGACTGCAGGGAGGACTGTGATGGGGGGATAGCATGACTGCAAGGAGGACCATGATGGGGGGCCATGACTGCATGGAGGACTGGGATGGGGGCCATGACTGCAGGGAGGACCGTGATGGGGGAGAGCATGACTGCAGGGATGACTGTGATTGGGGGGGAGAGCATGACTGCTGGGAGGACCGTGTTTGTGGACCATGACTGCAGGGAGGACTGTAATGGGGGGAGAGCATGACTGCAGGGAGGACCGTGATGGGGGACCATGACTGCAGGGAGGACTGTGATGGGGGACCATGACTGCAGGGAAGACTGTGATGGGGGGAGAGCATGACTGCAGGGAGGACCGTGATGGGGGGCCATGACTGCATGGAGGACTGGGATGGGGGCTATGACTGCAGGGAGGACTGTGATGGGGGAGAGCATAACTGCAAGGAGGACCGTGATGGGGGAGAGCATGACTGCAGGGAGGACTGTAAATGGGGGGGAGAGCTTGACTGCTGGGAGGACCATGAATGTGGACCATGACTGCAGGGAGGACTGGGATGGGGGGGAGAGCATGACTGCAGCGAGGACCGTGATGGGGGACCATGACTGCATGGAGGACTGGGATGGGGGCCATGACTGCAGGGAGGACCGTGATGGGGGAGAGCATGACTGCTGGGAGGACTGTGATGAGGGGGAGAGCATGACTGCTGGGAGGACTGTGATGGGCACCATGACTGCAGGGAGGACTGTGATTGGGGGGGGAGAGCATGACTGCTGGGAGGACCGTGTTTGTGGACCATGACTGCAGGGAGGACTGTAATGGGGGGAGAGCATGACTGCAGGGAGGACCGTGATGGAGGACCATGACTGCAGGGAGGACTGTGATGGGGGACCATGACTGCAGGGAGGACTGTGATGGGGGGGAGAGCATGACTGCAGGGAGGACCGTGATGGGGGGCCATGACTGCATGGAGGACTGGGATGGGGGCCATGACTGCAGGGAGGACTGTGATGGGGGGATAGCATGACTGCAAGGAGGACCATGATGGGGGGCCATGACTGCATGGAGGACTGGGATGGGGGCCATGACTGCAGGGAGGACCGTGATGGGGGAGAGCATGACTGCAGGGATGACTGTGATTGGGGGGGAGAGCATGACTGCTGGGAGGACCGTGTTTGTGGACCATGACTGCAGGGAGGACTGTAATGGGGGGAGAGCATGACTGCAGGGAGGACCGTGATGGGGGACCATGACTGCAGGGAGGACTGTGATGGGGGACCATGACTGCAGGGAAGACTGTGATGGGGGGAGAGCATGACTGCAGGGAGGACCGTGATGGGGGGCCATGACTGCATGGAGGACTGGGATGGGGGCTATGACTGCAGGGAGGACTGTGATGGGGGAGAGCATAACTGCAAGGAGGACCGTGATGGGGGAGAGCATGACTGCAGGGAGGACTGTAAATGGGGGGGAGAGCTTGACTGCTGGGAGGACCATGAATGTGGACCATGACTGCAGGGAGGACTGGGATGGGGGGGAGAGCATGACTGCAGCGAGGACCGTGATGGGGGACCATGACTGCAGGGAGGACTGTGATGGGGGGAGAGCATGACTGCAGGGAGGATTGTGATGGGGGGCCATGACTGCATGGAGGACTGGGATGTGGGACCATGACTACAGGGAGAATTGTGATGGGGGGAGAGCATGACTGCAGGGAGGACTGTGAGGGGGGCCATGACTGCATAGAGGACTATGATGGTGACCATGACTGCAGGGAGGACTGTGAGAGGGGCCATGACTGCAGGGAGGACTATGATGGTGACCATGACTGCAGGGAGGACTGTGATGGTGGGACCATGACTGCAGGGAGGACTGTGAGAGGGGCCATGACTGCATAGAGGACTATGATGGTGACCATGACTGCAGGGAGGACTGTGAGAGGGGCCATGACTGCAGGGAGGACTATGATGGTGACCATGACTGCAGGGAGGACTGTGATGGTGGGACCATGACTGCAGGGAAGACTATGACAGGGGGGGGCAATGACTGCAAGGGGCACTGTGACATAAAGGGGACTGTAATCATTACAGTGCAGTCCCCTTTATATCACAGTGGTGGTGAGACTCCGTGAACCGCCCGCCTTCCTCCCCATACACCGACACCCTCCCAAAAGCAGTCTCTGGTGACAAAAAGGTTGGGGACCACTGATCTATATGACTGTATGTAACTTAGAAAAGCAGAAAGCAGAGTGCCAGTGTGCATGAGACCAAAATTAAGGAATAGGTTACCACCACAGAGGAAAGCACAAACGGCAATAAAAAATGTAAAAATACCAGAAACTGTATTTGTTGCTTTCTCTGTCTTCCTTGGAAGAATTTCCCATCACTTCCTGTCCTGCTAACCCCCTTTCCCAAGAATAGGAAGGGAGAAGACATCTCCTCAATATAGACATATTTAGCAATAAGTTATTATTATTACCCTACCCCATGCTGTTCAAAACAAAAAAAAAAGAGTTTTGGCTGCTGTTTGGAATATATTGACTTTTTGCAACTTGTTCTGCAGTTATCAAAGCCACTGGTTAAGGCGATTCATCAAAAGAACTGATCCACGTCCCCTAGGGGCATAATTGGCAATGGTTGCCCTTGTGGTTTTGTTTTGCCCTCCTCTGGCCCAGGAGTTAGGAGAGGTTCAGCTTGATGAACATGAATCATTTTTCCACTTTATTAATTATGTAAATGTCAGAGACAGAATAAAGGGCTTCCAAGATAAAAATATTTTCAGGCATAGCTGATTAGGATTCTATGCAGTCTTCCCACTCATGGAAAGATTTATAGGTAGTTTAATTGCCATCAATCAATCTGCATCCCAAAATTATTAAATGTGTCGGTGCTGACATATATTCTGAAATGAATAATATGTGTCTCCTGCAGTAGAGGTCTGTTTTGTAATGAATGGGCTTATCAGTCAGGGAACAAATGTGTGCATTTATAACCCTTTCACTCATAAATTGTCATTATGCAATTATCAGGAAATACTGGTGTCCTCTTACAGGAGGAACTCCTATAATGATGTTTGCTGAATAGAGATTATAGCAGTGTTTCTCAATTCCAGTCCTCAAGGTGCACCGACAGGTCATGTTTTTAGGCTTTCCATTATTTTGCACAGGTAATTCGATCCGTTTCACTGCCTTAGTAATTACCACATCCGTTTCATCTGAGGGAATTCCTGAAAACATGACCTGTTGGTGCGCGTTGAGGACTGGAATCAGGGCTGTCTTAATGAGAGGGCACCCATGGGCACTGCCCAGGGGCCCCAGCTACATGGGGGGGCCCCTGCCCTTTCCCCAAAGCAGCTGGTCCTTGAGCCCGGGCTGCCCCTCTACATCCCAGATATCCCCCCAGCACTCTGACCCCTCTACACTTTAGATATCCCCTACCTCCTACCTTCTTGATTTCTGTTTACCTGCACTGTCACCATTGTAAGGGCCCCAGACCATTACTTTGCCCAGGAGCCCATGATGCTATTAAGACGGCCCTGACTGAAATTGAGAAATACTGGATTGTACTGTGTTAACCATGCACAACTGTTAGATCTCTTTTGCACAAGTGGATAAGGGGGTTGAAAAAGCAAGCATGGTTTTACTGCCTCCTGATCGCCCACCTAAAGTCTAAAATACAACTGGAGGGTCTGTTCACATTGGCTATTCAAGTCAATGGATCCATGCTGCAACCACAATCCAAGTGCTAGCCTTGTGGTTGCAGTGCATTAGTCCCATTGTAAAATGCGGTTTGGTAAAAAAAAAGAAACAGGCATTAAGGAGTGGTACTCCAGTGTATTAAATAGCTTGCTGGATTCTACCAGAGAGTAGAAAGAGCGTAAACCTGGATGAGGCCCAGGCCTAAACCTCATGTGTACCATTATGGAGCTTGGATTCGCCATATCATTCTTCTCTGTACAGTTTGGGCAACCAGGAAAATGACACAAGTGTCTTCAGTGGTTGGAAGTCTACACTGGACTCCCAGAATGCTTTAAGGAGATAATATGTTCTGTAGTGACCCTGCAATAAGCATGACTGCTGAGAAGTTTAGGCTTGTCTTAACCCCCACTTATTTATACCACAACAAACCTTGCCCCCCCAAAAAGACACATAGACCACTTTAAGTTGGAAGTAGGGCAAGGCCACAGCTTTATTGAACATATCAGTATAATAACCTTCAAAATACCAATAACCACACCGGTCACGGTTATACCGTGAGCATCTATAAACAAACTATATAGCCTAAGAGGCCTGTATCCACCATCAGTGCGAGACGGGCATTAAACTGACCCGGTAATTAAACTTGAGGGCTTAGCCCATAAAGTAATACCAATTGCTGGCAAGGTAAATCTGCCAAGAAAGCTGTGATGAAACACACAACGGGCGGGAGGGTGGGCAACTCTTGTGACGTCAAATTCTCTCAAAAGTAGTGGGACATGCCTCTGCGTAGCCTTTTCTAGAGTTCCGGCACCACCCAGTCACCTCGTGCCATTGTAGCCAATCCCAACGGAGCCAATTCGACTCCCTTTCCTTAGAGCGGGGAGGGTCAAAGGGCCTTCAATACGTGAGTTTGTTAAGTAGATACGATTCAAAGTGTTACTAAACCCAGGACCTTGCATTCACTTTATCTGATCTCCCACAGTACATAGAACATGGAAATTATTTTAGTAAACATAAACTGCTAAATACCTTTTCTTGTCAGCAGTATATAACAGTCTTCTAACTTCTATCAGTGTCTAGCCGAGGACTGGTTAAAGCTTGTAGGAGGGGTTTTCATTCTCCTCTGACTGTCCTATAAGGCTGCAGGACCCCTGACTCCCTGTCTGGACTGTGCTGGTTGGCCCTGTGCTGATCACATGCATCCCAAAAAAAAAACAACCTCTCTAGCAATACACACTAAACTGAGCATGTGCAGAGTGCCTCCAAGGCTCTATACTGTCAGCAGATCGATTAGGGACAGTAAAAGAAGGGGAGGATCAGAGAAGATGGGATCAAACAGATTTTTTACACAATGTGCAGGATTTACCCGTTCGGTTCCACAGAGAGTATAACCTGCAGGCTTTACTGCATATACAGACGCATTTTAATGTTGTGGGTTTAGTAACACTTTATTGGTAGCCAGTGGCTATTCACAGACCAATCCTGACCTGAGTTGAATACTACCTGTGACAGATGTGGATTGGTCAGTTTGGAGCGTCTCTGGAAAAATGACAAGAACTTCTTGAAGTGCTTGTTATTGCATAAAAGGTTATTCTCCAAATTTTGGTTTGACGAGCACTGACACATTCCTTCATTATGAAGAAAATGGAACAAAGAGTTGGCTATCTGTGCTCTGCATTTTCCCACTAAACAAACCATAAAGAAGAACGTTTGTCTAAATGTTTTGCGCAGACGTCAAACAATAACTGCCAATCCATAGACAGCCTAAAATCCTATAGGGGAATTTACTAAATACAAATAGACTGTGTACTTTGTAAGTGCAGTTGTCTCAGAGCTTAGTAGATAAAGTAAAGCTTTGCTTTACAAAGAATACCCAATCACATGTAAAGAAAAAAAAAAAAAACATAATTTCTGCTTGCATATGATTGGATGATGGAAGCTAGCAGAACTTCCCCTCATTTACTAGGCTCTGGAGCAACTGCACTTGCAAAGTACACAGTCTATTTTCCTTTAGGAAATCCACCCCAGCATAGTCCCTAGATCTTGTCATCTTTAATACTTGTCCATTTCTCTGTTTCTCTCACCCATCCTTCTAGCTTTTTTAGCTCCTTTACTTTACTGTGCCTGTCTGTTTGCACAACTGCCTGGGGGGAAATCTTTTGGGTGGAATTTTGTGTGGCGTTTATGTGCAATTGGTCAGCTTTTGGCTTCTGACACTTTGGTGTTATAAATAATCATATGTTATTATAGTTTAGGGAACTGTGGGTAATTAATCCAAAGCAGACAGATTCTTACATTTTGTCTGCCTTAATAAACCAAAACATTTGCAGATCATCATCCAGCTATTAAAAGAGATGTATTACATTTTGGTATAATTTTTCTTTCTTTGCTTTTATTGCCTTTATGGTCAAATTTAAAAGCACTTAAAAAATGTAATTTTTAAGTCAAATATGAAATCTTGAATGTTTTGTGTTTTCATTTTCAACAAGTAGTTGGAACTCTTTGTTTTTTTTCACATGTTTTCTAGATCTTTCTTGAAATTCTGTTGTGTGCAGAACTCAATAGCTCAAGCTGAATTTTACAGTAGAGCCAGAATAGTGACTCCCCTTCCTCCCTATAGTGTTCTACATGCAAAGTTTCAGAAAGAAAAGGCCTATAAAGCGCCATACACACTATCAGTTTTCCTGCAGGTTTTTTTCTTCAGGTTTACCAAAACCATATAATATGAGGTCAAACCTCAAGAGTTTCAATTTGTATGCAATCAGGCAGGCCCTTGCACTACATGGTTTTGGTAAACCTGAAGAAAAAAACCTGCAGGAAAACTGATAGTGTGTATGAGGCTTAAGATTCTATTGCTGTGCTCTCATTAGAAAACCTGTAATGCTCCACAAATTCACTGTATGCATATAACCTGTATTTTCATTTGTAAAATAAATATTTTATTTAAAATTTTACTAAATCCAGGACCCTGCATTCACTATATCTGGTCTTCCACGGTACACAGAACATGGAAATGCAATTATTTTAGATAATATAAACTGCTAAATACCTTTTCTCACCAGCAGTATTTAGCAGTCTTGCGATTTCTGTCAGTGTCTGGTTAAAGCTTGTAGGAGGAGTTTTCATTCTCCACTGACTGTCCTATGAGGCTGCAGGACCACTGACCCTCTGTCTGGACAGTGTTGATTGGCCATATGCCAATCACATTTACCCTCCCAAGAAAAAAAAACAACTCTCTAGCAATACACACCAAACTGAGCATGTGCAGAGTGCCTCCAAGGCTCTGTTCTATCAGCAGATGTATTGGGGACTGTGGAAAAAGGAGAGGATCAGAGAAGACAGGATCAAACAGCCATTTTACACAATGCAGAGGATTATCACCTTAGGTTCCACAGTGCGTATAACAAGTATGCTTTATTGCATATACAGGCTGATTTTACTGTTGTGGGTTTAGTAACACATATATAAATGTTTATTAAATATAATAAAAAAAAAAATGTAAAATTAAACTATTTTACAAACAAATCTTGACAATACTCCCCTAAATGACTATAGCAAAAAATATTGTGCTCTAGTAACTATGTAGGGGTTAACCTCCCTGGCGGTATTCCCGAGTGTGACTGGGGGTGAATTTTCAGTACCAAAAGCGTTAACCCCGAGCCACACTCGGGATTGCCTTGCAGGATCCATGTAGAGGTTACTTACCTTGTCCCCTGGATCCTGCGATGTCTTCCCGCTGTGATCTTCGAGCCGCCGTGTCTCCCTCGATTCACAGTGCCAAGCTCCGTTCCCTGTGAGCGTTGCGACGCACAGGGACAGAGTTCGGCGCCAAATTCAAACAGTAAAAAACAGTATAGATACAGTACACTGTAATCTTACAGATTACAGTACTGTATAAAATAATTACACATCCCCTTTGTCCCTAGTGGTCTGTCCAGTGCCCTGCATGCACTTTTATATTATAAATACTTTTCTTTCTGCCTGGAAACTGGAGATTGTCCATAAAGTGTCCCTTTACATCAAAAGTTTTTTTAGACCAGCTGGAAAACACAGATAATAAATTAGAATCACTTGCAGAATTGAGCGATAGTGATTTGTGGGGAAATTTGTCATCAAACACTGAAAAACACTTTTATTATTATTTGTTATAATTATTTATTATATTATAATTTATGATTTTGTGTATCAAACTTTATCATACCCGGGATGTCTACTAGACTCTTGTTTGGACAGATTTAAGTGAGTTATTCCTAAGAATTGCAGGCCTACAATATAAAACGCCAAATTTCCATGCAAAATAATGGTACCGCTTTCTGCACCTAAAATCCGAAATAATCATACCACCATGGACGTTAAAGTAGAATTACAGCTAAAGGCTAACTAGTATTAAAACAATACCTTCCTCCCTCCTAACATCAATACTAACTAACCTGTGTAAAAGGATCCATATACCTACCTATTTTTGGGCCCACTCCTGTCCAGTCACATGCCCTGGCTCCCCTGTGCCATCCAGCGGTGGCTGCAGGGGAGAGGGGGGACCGCCGACAACAGCTGTGCAATGGGAACCTATGGGTGATGTCATCGCTCCTGGCTTTCACAGCCAATGTCCTGCATTCTCTCCTCTCCCCTGCAGCTGCAGCTGGCTGACACAATTGATCACGTGATGGGACCAGATCTACCTTAAAGTAGGTACGCAGTCCATCTAAGTCTACCCTATCCACAGGATGACAACACTACTGCAGTTGTTACCTTGTGAAAAGAAGTGGAAAATTAACGGTTTTACTGGAATCAACAGGTAATGAAACTTTATTACAAGGTGGACTAAAAGACCCCCCATAAAACTGAGTTAATGGTATTAACAGGCTGTCATTTTTAAACCACCCCCTAGCCATTCAATTGTATATGAAAAAAATACCTTTAGCAAAAATCCTGACATAAGGTAATGATAACAGCCAGACAGTAAATTGCTGTGACCCCTTACTTTGGTGGTCAGCGTAGGCAGATGATAATTCTGCCAGTGTTCTTTCTCCCGTTCAACCTCTGGAGGAGTCCTGGTTGAGTAAGGCACCTGTCAAATGCTTACATGATGACAGTACATGACCATTTATGTGTGTGACACATTAAGCAGACAGCTTACATGCACCATTTAATGGCAGAGGTGTATTTCATCCAGCATGAACATCTTTTTTGTACAGATAAGCTAACCTTCGTGACTTGGCTAGCCACCGAAGAAATTTCGAGCATGTCAGATGTAAGCTTTTCTGCATGGTGAAATACTTATTTGACCACTGCTTCACTATTTTCTTTTTCAGTTCTTTGTTATTTAAAGTAAGGTAAACAAACAAAGGTGTCAGAAAGTGTCAGTAAACCATTCGCACTATGCTGCTTTGCTGTGGAGCATTGCTGCATGTACATGTCTTTATGTGAGTTGCGTTAAAGTGTATGGACAAAGCAAAATGTAAAAAAAAATTGCGATCTCCTAATTTTACTTCTGAAATGACAATAAATATATAGCGCACCCACCCCAGACTTTACCTGCTTTTCTTAACTTGGCTCCTCCGCAGGAAAGACTGAGGCACACCGCACTACAAGCCCCTACCCTCCTGGATGGGGAGGTTGAGCGGTGTTAGTTTTCTCGGGCCTGTCTGTGGCTGGTGTTTGAATCCTCCCGAGCTGATCTCACTTCTGGCTTGGCCAGAAACAAGTCCTTAATTCTCCCCAGTAAAGCCACTGTCCACACCAACTGAAAGTCCAACTTCTGTATTTATTTCACATGGATAATAAATAGTCCCTTTTAAGAGCAGACAGGTTGAGACGAGACACAGGTCAGATAAGGTGGGATGGAGGTCCAGGCACAAACTCAAATCTTGGTTCTCTTACTGTTCTGATATGCACGAACAGGTTTGGCGTGCGATCTTTATCACAGACCTAATGAATATGAAAGTCACTGCCACTAACTTGTTGAAGATGGTCACTGCCACTGACCGGGTGAATAGGGCCTTGCCCTATTTGGTCACTGCCACTGACCTGGTGTGCGTAGAGTCACTGCCACTATGACCTACAGAACATGCACTGCCTTCTTGGAGAACTTGGCCCATGTCAAAGAGAAAAACATCCCTCTGGAGAGTTACCAGAGGCCCTCACTGTCACCACGACTCTGCGCTGGGTCTTCAGAAAGGGTCACCTCCCTGGCCTCCTCGATCCAAGATACGGGTCCCCTCGCAAGGCGGTACCCTGGGAGCTCGCGATCCTTAGCGGACCCCAGCCGAAGGATGCTGGGCCCCGGGCCTCCTATTTAGTACCTCACCCTAGACTGAAGGTGTCTGGGATGGAACAGCAACTCCACCTCCGGGCCTAGGGCACCCGGCGGCGACACACACACCCAGGCCTCCGGGCCTAGGGCACCCGGAGGCGACACACACACCCAGGCCAAGGTGCCTGGGTGCGGAACAACAACCACCCCTCTGGAAGATGGCCGCTCCTTTTTATACCCTCTCCCGACAGTCACAGCAGGTTCCCCGCCCCGCCGCACTGCTGTCAAGAGGGGACAAAAAAGGCACAACCCTGTACTGCGGTTCAACCCGGGCCTATGGCAACAGTGCCACCTATAGGCCCCAGGGAACTTCACATCAGTACTATCTCCCAGGGACAGAAATGGTCCATGAACCCTAACAATTTGTGTATCTGAGCCTTATTACCACTCAGATACTTCCCTTAAATATAGCACCCCGCTACACATATATGAATTCCTGTGTGGTGTCAGCCCTGCCTACTTCATTTCTGATTATTCCATAACCCCTCCTTCTGAACAGGCAGAGAGTGTTATCAGCCCAGGCACAATCAACAGGTAATTTTTCCACCTGCTGAACTCCGAGCAGAAATTTTATGATATATTTATACATGTTCTTCCATACCTTTTAAATAGATTGTTGGTCTTACAAAAAAAAAGTTTTTGTAGAGTTTCCTGGAGCGTTCTTCCAGCAGAAATGCTCCTAAACGCCATTATTAGCGTTTTTTTTAGCTTTTTTTTTTTTCCTTTTTTAGTGCAAAAACGCCAATAAAATGCTAACAGCTCTTAAACGCTGCTACAAAAAGCTATTACCAGCATTTTTTATCCAGTGATTTCTTCCCAGTGTTTTTTGAGCTAAAAAAAAAGCTAGTGTAAAAACGTTGATCAATTGCGTGTTTTTGATGCCCCCCAACCCAAATGCAAGTGTACACAAGCCTTTAGGCCCCTTTCACACAGGCACCTCTGCCTTATGGAATTGCTCAGCCGAGGTCCCTCCGCTGATCCCCACTGAGCAGGCGGATGACAGGTCCGTGTCTGCTCCGCTGTGCAGAGCAGACACATACACAGCCCCGCTCTCCTCCATGGGGAAACAGGGTGAAAACGGACCACCTGGTGGATGGAAAATAGGACCACCGTCCGTCTGGATTTTGCGGGTAGGATCGGATAGCGCTGACATCTGCCACTCTATAGATTAGACTGCAAAAACTGACAGGCGGACCTGAACGGAAACCCGTGTGAAAGGGCCCTTAGCCAGCTGATTCATTTAGAATGGTCTGTCAATGCCCAGCAACAAAAGGCAAACTTGACCAGTATCACAACATGCATGTTCGTTGCAATAAATGCATTACTGTAACCTATAGATTTTGAAAGGGGCTACGGAAACAAAGGGCATCTTATTTTAACCTCTTAAGGACCAGCTGCCCCAGTTGTACTGCGGCAATGTGACTGGCTCCCACGAATCGCCGTCATTGTACATCAGCTCGTACATGCCAATTTGTGGCCGTGCGCACGCCACTGGCCAGTGGGGAGCCATTCAGCGGGTGGTCCCGGCAGTGACAGAACGGGGATCTGCCTGTGTAAACAAGGCAAATCTCCGTTCTGACTGGGGAGATCACACAGATCCTTCCTATGCAGGAAGACGGAGCAGTGTATTTCCCCAGTCGCACAGTCCCCCATACCGTTAGTAAACACACTGAGGGAACACAATTAACCCCTTGATCGCCCCTAGTGTTAACCCCTTCCCTGCCAGTTCCCAAAAAAGTGTCAAAAATGTTCAGTTAGGTGCCCGATCTGTCCACCGCAATGTCGCATTCCCACTAAAAATCACAGATCACCGCCATTACTAGTAAAAAAAATTATAATAAAAATGTCATAAATCTATTCCGCTTATTGCGATTTTTTTTTTACCAAAAATATGTAGAAGAATATATATTGACCTAAACCGAGGAAGAAATTTGTTTTTTTTTTATTTATTTTTTGATATTTATTATAGCAAAAAGTAAAAAATATTGTATTTTTTTTAAAAATTGTGGCTCTTTTTTTTGTTTAAAGCATAAAAAAACGCAGAGGTGATAGAAAGCTCTTGATAGAAAGCTCTATTTGTGGGGAAAAAAAGGACATTCATTTTGTTTGAATATGTGGTTGCACGACCACGCAATTGTCAGTTAAAGTTTGGGCAGCACAGTGGTGTGTAGTGGATAGCACTTTTGCCTAGCAGTAAGAAGGGTCACTGGTTCGAATCCCAACCATGACACTACCTGCCTGGAGTTTGCATGTTCTCCCTGTGCCTGCGTGGGTTTCCACTGGGTACTCTGGCTTCCTCCCACACTCCAAAGACATGCTGGTAGGTTAATTGGCCTTTGTCTAAAATTGGCCCTAGTATATGAATGTGAGTTAGGGACCTTAGATTGTAAGCTCCTTTAGGGTAGGGACTGATTGTGAATGTATAATATATATGTAAAGCGCTGTGTAAATTGACGGCGCTGTATAAGTACCTGAAATAATAATAATAAAAGCAACGCAGTGCCCTATTGCAAAAAATGGCCTGGGGGGGGGGGGAAATCTTCCGGTCCTTAAAGCGGGGGTTCCGCGGCCAAACATTTTTTTTTTTTCCTGCATTCAATGGGGTTTACCAATTCTAAGGTACTCACTTGTTTCGTCTCTGCAAGTATCTGCTGTCTGTTTTCCTCGTAAAGAAGGAGTTATAAAATCCGTTCCTCTGTGTTTCCATTTTGCTTGTGGGCATTGTGAAGCCCACAAGCAATCATTTCCTGGAAGCGGTGAATGCTCAGCTCCCAGCATTCACGGCTTATTCTCGCGCCTGCGCAGTGTTTACTGCGAGTAGCGCCGTAAACGAAAAAGTTGCCATCACAACGGGGCGGCGTCATTGAAAGTTCACGGCCTGTTGTAATGGTATGCACAATCTAAATAGAGACGCCCTCGTCACGTGACCGGCGTCATGCGTCACTTCGTATGTAAAATCTCTCGAGATTTCGCAGCACTGCATACCACAATGTATCTTGGGAAGCACGACCCTGTGCTCCCAGAAAACACTGCAGCTAAGTCCCACATTGCATTGCGGCGCCGGGGAAAGGCTTGGAAAGGCCTACTCCCGCGGGAGGGGAATCCCGGAAGTCGCTTTATGAAAGGCAAATACAAGGTATTTACATATGGAAAAAGAAAATGTTGTGCCTTTTGATGATGTACATATTGCAGCGGTTGTGTTACAATATACTGTATTTATTGGCGTATAACACTCACTTTTTTACCCTGAAAATAGAGAGTAAACTGTGCCTGTGTGTTATACGCAGGGGGCTGTGGAAAGTTTTTTTCCCTGAAACCTCCTTCTTAAAGTTAGGGTGCGTGTTATACGCCGATAAATACGGTAGTTGTGATTTTGGGTGAACCTTAAATAACTAATTGCTTTCCATCTATACACACCAATTGTAATATCATGAAATCTTGTAAAGTATCATATCTATGTGCAGAGGGTACTTGTTTCCTGCTGTAAGTGAAGGAGTTAATTTGGTGAAGCATGCTCTGTGTTCACCAGCCTGTATCAGGATCTGAACCATTCCAAGATGCACAATGAAGTCAAACAGTCACTTTTCTCTGCAGTCAGTGCAGCCAGGACCCAGATAGCTGGAGGTCAGCGGGTGCTGGAATGAGAAGGAGGGTGGGACTGCTTAGGAGTGGAAAGAAGGGAAGTTGTTCAACTTTTCTTTTTCTTTTTTTTTTTTGTGTGTGTGTGTGTGTGTGATCCTTGCCCTGAGCATTGCTGGTGCATTCAGAGAAAATGTCAGAGCAGATCCTGCCTCTCACTATCTATACCCTACAGACAATAGCAGCACCATGAAGTGTCTCCTAACCCCAGCACAAAGTTTTGCTACAAAGTCGCTGTAACATGGGATGAATGCAGATTTGTAACAAAGGTAACCCATTTTTGTTACTTCTTCTTTTCAGCTATCTCTTTATTTTTTAGATATCTAGCTACTTCCTCTGTCTGTTTGACATTCACGCCATTTCTTTTTCTACCGATTTTTAAAAGACGTATTTCAAATCGTGGTTTGCATTAATCCTGATAAGAAAAACATTTGAATTACTGTTGTGATTAATAAACACGGCGGTGCTGTGGATTAAAAATTCAGCATGCGTGTAGTAGTAAGGACAGGTAGTTCTGTTATCCGTCCGCTGATATGTTTATTTTCCAAGGACTGGTGGCTGTTTGATTAAGATACAATCACAAAGAAGCCCTTTACCTTTCAAAGAAATGAATACTTGGCTGTTCTTGTGTGCGTCCTTGTCCTTAACAGAAAAGTATTTTTCTCCTCTAAAAGGTGATGTCACAGCAGTGATGTCACCTAGTTTGGTGATTATATACGTACAGACAATAATATTGGTAAATATACAAAATAAACGTATATTAGTAAGGCACAGATGTAAACTGGCATAGGGGGCAGTGTTTAAGGCACAGATGTAAACTGGCATAGGGGGCAGTGTTTAAGGCACAGATGTAAACTGGCATAAGGGCCAGTGTTTAAGGCACAGATGTAAACTGGCATAAGGGCCAGTGTTTAAAGCACAGATGTTACCTGGCATAAGGGCCAGTGTTTAAGGCAAAGATGTAACCTGGCATAAGGGCCAGTGTTTAAGGCAAAGATGTAACCTGGCATAAGGGCCAGTGTTTAAGGCAAAGATGTAACCTGGCATAAGGGCCAGTGTTTAAGGCACAGATGTAACCTGGCATAAGGGCCAGTGTTTAAGGCACAGATGTAAACTGGCATAAGAGCCAGTGTTTCAGGCACAGATGTAACCTGGCATAAGGGCCAGTGTTTTAGGTGCATTACCTTTGAACTCTATGTAACACGCGTTTTCATGAACGCGCACCAAAGTTGCAGAAAGCAGTTTTTTGGGGGGGTTTTTTGCACCTAAACACACACATAAAATACAGGTGTGAACAAAAGCATAAAATAAAACATCACCACCAAATTGCCACATATTGCAAATTTATTTTCAATTCTGTCCAAGTGTGACTACTTTTATTTATGCCATTTTGGGATCTCTCGGGTGGTCAGGCGGTAGTAAAAAAACAGGCTGTAGTTTTACTGCCCCCTGGAATGCTAACCATACAACCAGACAGGGATGTACAAATGTTGTAGCTGAGATGCTCTGTTTTCGCAGATGCAAGGTTTTCAACTCAAAGTGCAGAGTTCAACATATGGCGATGCCTGTCAAACTCTTACTATTAAGTTCAGTAGGGCTGCAACCGCAAGCTGAATGCTCAGCTCACAGAGGCGGCGAGGTCCAACAATGAAAAACGGCTGTATGGCAATTTTTAAATATAAAAATAAAATTAAAACGGGTGTTCAGGAGGTGGCAGTAGTGCTTCTTGAATAATTGTCAGCTTCGGTTATACCACCCTCTGAAAAATTATCCACTGTGGATTGCTTTTCAGAAGGTGGTGTTTTACCTGTGTGAAAGAGACCTAATACTACGTAACACAAGGTGCCGGTTCTAGAGCTTGTCACTGGAATACTTTTGAACCTCATGGTGCTGCTCCAAGCAAAGTTATGCTATCCTGCTGGTACTCAGAAGTAGGGGTGCCAGCACGGGATATCACTCATCCAATAATGTAAATGATTAAAGCAAGAAGGCCGACGCGTGGCCGACCCGATACTAGTTGTAGCATGTATATGTGGCCGCTTCAGCCAGCGCTGCTCCACAAAGCACACCGCCCTGCTCATTTTGCCCCGCTTAGGGGCTTAGTCATAGACTATGAATAAAGAAGGCCATACACGGTTCGAAATTTGCATGATTTTCCCTATCACAGTGCTGACAGAGGAATCCCTCCTGCCAAGAAATTGTCTTCTCCCGGTGGGGTCGGGCAAAGCCATCCCCGCTGGGAGAAGACAGTGATTATCGCTAGCGGCTATAGTGATAATCATAAGAGAATTCGGCAGGCTGGTTGTACACAAGTTGATCGGTCAACTTGGTACATTCAGTTTGCCCATTAACTGTGGAACCGGCCAAGAGAATCCGGTAGGCTGGTTGTACCCAAGTTGATCGATTAACTTAGTACATTCAGTCTGACCATTAATGGCTGAATCTTAGCCGATTCTTGATGAACCGGCCAAGATTCGAACGTGTATGGTCGGCCTAAGCCCCCAATGGGCGGAGCGAAACGTATCAGAGGGTGCGGTCTGGGAAGTAGCGATGGCTGAGGCTTCGACATATACATACTACATCTAGCATCGGGTCGGGCAAGCGGCAGCTTCTTTGCTTTTGTCACTGGAATAGATTTACTATATTTTTATTTATTTTTTTATGACAGATTCTTTCCAAAGCATGTACTGGCATTGTGATTTAAATAAAGCAGTTGTGGTCCCTTTTAAGCAGTATTCATCCAAAATTGCTTACTATCAATAGAGACAGAAATACATTTTTTATCGTGTTACCATATAATAACGGAATCTGCCTTGATTCACGTCATTCTTTTTGTACTGTAAGCTGCATTTACATGATATAATTATAGACTTCTTTTTCTGTATTTACACCACTAATGGTGGAGTGCAAAGGAATATTCATGGTGCACCCATTTCTGGATCATCTCAGTTTTTTTTTGTGTTTACACTGATGTTGGCTCTGAAATTGTGCAACACTGGTGATAAATGGACGCAATGGGGATTTATTAAAACTGGAGAGTGCAAAATCGATTGCAGCTCTGCATAGTACCCAATCAGTTTCAAAGCTTAAAGGGACACTAAAGGTTCCCGTTTGTTATTTTTAATAATAACAAACATGTTACACTTACCTCCACTGTGCAGCTCGTTTTGCACAGAGTGGCCCTGATACTGGTCTTCTGGGGGCCCTTGGTGGCTGTCTCGACTCCTCCCCACAAGAACCAACCCCCTTCATGGGAGCTCTCTCCCATGGGGCTTAGTTATAGCGGGCGCGCTCCCGTGATACAGCCTGCGGCTATAGGAAATGGCTATAGGAAATGTTTTGTGCTTTAGCGCAGCACTTTCTGCTTCATTGCCTAGGGGGGAATAATGTGGGGAACCCCTGATGCCACCTAGGATACCCACCTCACACATCCCAGGTGACTATGTTTTTCTGATTGGTGCATGTGTGCCGTGAGACTCCACACATACACAAACCTGAAGCTGCTCTCTGACAGGTATTTGGGAACTGCCAGAGCCTTGCAGAATGTCTTTGCACCCATGGCACATACAGTACATGACACAGGGATCTACAAGGTCCCAGATACTAGACACCAGTGGGAGACTGCTTTGCAGAATCAGAGAAATATATAACTACCCGCTTTCCACGCTAAGCAATTGGGATGGAGAAATCTCCTTGTGCAGGCTATTATAACATGACAGACACCATCTTCGGCAAGTCTGTGCCCCCTTGTGCTGACGCCATTACACCAGATGGAGCTAGCGGTGGTGGTTGTGCTTACATGCGATTTATCCTTGCACTTATGTAAGTATGTGCACAAATACTTACCGTATTACAATAAATCTGCAGATTGCACTGTGGAATACTTGCTTATCTCACATGGCTTAATGTACATGGTGGAGCGGAGGTGCAAACCGTTAATCCCTGCTGATGTACCCTGGAGTTCCTAAGTGCCATTATACAAACTGTTGCTGTGTTATCCCAATAGGTTTCCAAGGCTATGGATGGATTATTACTGACAACATGCTGTTATAAGACCACCTATAACTTGGGGTCTTATCGCTTGGTAAGAGGCTGCAATTAGGTGTTGGTGTGGAATTCACAAGGCTGCTTATTGCCATTCACAAGTGGAAACGTATGACAAGATTTGCAATAGTGGTGGAACCCTCCTACACATAATTGATTGTTTTTTTTGGACATTTGCATATAGGTGGTGGACCTCCATCAGGATCTATGTTTATTGATTTATCAATTGGTATTTTTTATTTTTTGTGTCACTTTGAAATAGCGGCGTCACCCTTTGAATTATTTTTTTTTTCAGTTGTATTTGGATTCATGATATTGGTACTCATATCTCATTTATTTTTTGTAATATTGCGATCCGTTGTATTGGGATATGTATAACTAAGGCACATTTAATTTAGTAACACAGCACAAAATTTGTATTCCTTTTAATTTTGGTTCAGCACTGGTATTATGTGTTGTTTGAGTGCATCTGTGGGATTTATGATTTTGATTTTTGTTTAATGCTGATCTCAATGTGAAGTTTGTCTGCCATTTAGATCACATATTCTATAATCCAATTATATACATTCCCTGGAGAATCATCCCCACCAATCCAGTTAAGTCCATATTTTAAGTAGGATGTATCATTATTATTCTTTTTTTTATTATTACTGTTTTTAGCGAATTGATAAACTGAAATGTTATGTTTTAGGCCCCTTTCACACGGGCGGACCATTTAGGTCCGCCTGTAAGTTTTTTAGGCGGACCTAAAAGGATGCTCCATACAGGTCTATGGAGCGACGGATGTCAGCGGTGACATGTCCGCTGACATCTGACCCGCTTCGATCCGCTAAAGTCAGACGGGTGGAAATCCTATTTTCCATCCGTCTGGCGGATCGGATCAGATGAAAATGGACTCTACGGTCCGTTTTCATCCGATCCCCCACAGGGGAGAGCGGAGCTCTGACAGGTCATCTGCCTGCTCAGCGGGGATCAAGGGATCAATGGAGCGATCCTTTCTGAGCAAAACGGAGACCGTACACGGACACGTCAGTGTGAAAGAGCCCTAAAGTCAGATTTTCACATTTGTCTGAGGTTCTTATATATGGATTATCTATTCAATGTTAACTGAATTTTTTACTATTGGATTCTTGGTTTCAGATATTGTACTGATATGGGAATGTCCTTATGTTTTTTCTAGCCCTGATGAAGGGGGCATTTTTGGACCCCTAAAATCTGTTGGCTATTTTTTGGATTGTTCACCTGACTGTTTTCAAATAAAGTTGTATCTGGACCTTTTAGCAGTGGTGTGGAATTTAAATTTTTATTTTTGCTACTAATGATAAAGATGTCTACTTGCAAGCCTTTCAGGATACAGTTATAGAGAATGTATGCGACTATGTGCATGTGCTGTACTATTTGGCCCTGCATGTTCAGAGTAGATCTCCTACATCGGGCTGACATCTGATTCAAGGTATTTACAAGAGCAAGAAATGGTAATGAGAGAGGGTTGTTAGGCATAGGTAGTTTAACCGCTTGCCAACCACGCAATGTAGCTTTAATGCTACAGTTGTATGCCAGCTGCGCAGAATCACGTATGTAACCGTAAATTTGCCCTTCCGCATAGGGGGCGCGCATGCACAGAGTGTGCTGTGATTAGTCAGCCAATGGATGACCGCCGACATCCACTGATCGGCAAGGAGGAAGACAGGACAGCAAAGCAGTGAAAAAACCCCAGCACATCTCTTGGTGAAAGCACCTCACAGTACACACATAAACACGTTAGGCACACATTTGTAACCCTTTGATCGCCTTCGATGTTTAACCAGGGTTGCCAACTTTCAGTAAATTTACGAACAGTTTGTAAAATCTGTACTTTTTGCATCTGTCCTTGAATGTCCATTACGGACATGTAGGTTGCATGTCTGTAACTGACATTCATGGACAGATGCAACAATTATGGATTTTACAAACTGTTTGTGAATTTACTGAAAGTTGGCAACCCTGTGTTTAACCCCTTCCCAGACAGTGTCATTAGTACATTGTCAAAGTATATTTTTAGCACTGATCACTGTATTAGTGTCACTGGTTCTCACAAAGTGTCAAAAGCGTCAGTTAGTGTCAGACTGCCCGCCATTCTATCGCAGTCCCGCTATAAGTCACTGATCACCGCCATTACTAGAATAAAAATAAATAAACATTCCAATATATACAGTTACACAGAATAGCGAATGTCCCTTTCCCTTTATCTGTGATCAGCTGTGTCTGAAGGACACAGCAATCACCGTACATGCCCGATGAGTACCCTGGGGGCACACGGCGGGGCAGGGTTCTGAAAGGACCACGCTGTAGCTGTCTGTTGGCTATAGCGCTTTTGGCAAGAGGTTAAACCTAATATGTTTTTTTTTATTGAAAGTAAGATTTCAGATGCAGCTTCCGTAATGTACTACTGTAATTACAAATTGCATAATCATTTTTATAAGGAAAAGAAATGCTAAATGACTGAAAATATTAGAACTTTTGCTGTCGCTGGTCCATGAAACGTGTCTTTAGTCTGACCGCAGAGGCATGGACCAGCTTAGAAACTGATGAAGACAAATTTTGAATTTCTCACCCGAATGTTGTTGCTCACATTTGTCACCAGCTATACTGTCTCATTTACTTCTGCTTAGTGGTGGGCTATAAAATAATGAAAATGACTAATGCAGCAAACCACTGACAGATAAAGGCCCAATTTACAAAAGAATTATGCGCTGAAGTTGCAAGATTTCAATAAGAGGATTTTAGTGTAGAGATGAAACTTGTCTGCCTGACACATCACTGCAGTTTATTGGGCATCTGATTTAGTGTATGTGTTTCCTGTACTCTATAAAACGTACAATAAATACTCATTCTACTCCCAAGCCGTTCAGATGCATTAACAAAAACCAGAGTTTTCTGCCAAAAGTGCTAATATTGTCTTGGCTGGACACCACCACATCCAGTGAAGCATGTTTAACTTACTGGTTTATTGTAGACACACCTCTACATGTGGATTCCTTTAATCATCAAATGTAGACAGTTTCATATTCAACTTTTTCAATAAATCTGCAGACATAGCAAAGATGTGAATATAAATTGTGGACAATTTATACAGTATGTGTCACCTAGGTTTCTCACATACACATGGTGAGGGGCTCCAGGTTTTGTGTCTGATATGGAGAAAACAAATTACTGTATATACTCGAGTATAAGCCGACCCCAATATAAGCCGAGGCACCTAATTTTACCACAAAAAAATGGGAAAACATATTGACTCGAGTATAAGCCTAGGGTGTCCATCTGCATGCCTCACCTCACTGTGTCCGTGTGCATGCCTCACTGTGCCCATGCCTCACTGTGCCCATGACTAGACTGATGTTTAACATGGGAGTCTATGGAAGGGGTGCCCGGCTTTGAAAAATCGGTACTCCCCGGCCGTAGCTCCCCAGACAACAAACTTTGCACACTTGTAGAGGAGAAATGGGGCTACATGTGTGCCAAGCTTGGGGTCCAGGGGACCTACGGCCAGCCGGTACCGGGTCCCCAAATTCACTGGAGAAATGACCGTTTAACATGGGAGTCTATAGGGGTGCCCGGTTTTGAAAAATCGGTGCTCCCCTGGACAACAAACTTTGCACATCTGTAGAGGAAAAGTGGAGCTACATGTGTGCCAAGTTTGGGGTCCAAGGTACCTACCGCCGGCTGGTACGGGGTCTCCAAATCTGGGAGATCAGGCGCAAAAAGGTTACTCGAGTATAAGCCGAGGTGGGCATTTTCAGCACTAAAAAATGTGCTGAAAAACTCGGCTTATACTCGAGTATATACAGTAGTTGTTTTTTCTGAATCTTACAGTTAGAGCCGTTTCACACAGGGGCAACACGACTTCCAGCGCTACTTTGGGAGGCAACTTGGACATGACTTGAGTATGAATCGCAGCGCATCATGAGGCAACTTACAAGGCAACTTCAAGTTGCCTCCAGGACAGGAGGCTTTCCAGTGGCCAGTCAAACAAGAATCAGCTCTGTGGGAGGGAGGGGGGAGGGAGGGGTTTGCCTGAGAAATGTATGTTCTCTTCCTGTATTGTTGCTTCAGTTAAGACAGGGGATCCAACTTGGAGGCAACTTCCATTGAAATCAATGGGTACAAGTCGCCCAGAAGTCGGATTGAAGTCGTACAGGAACCTTTTCTGAAGTCGGAGCGACTGCAGTAGTGTACATTAAGATGGATCCATTCACTTCCATTACTTTTCTAAACCGCGCGACTTGGGGCGACCTGAAGTCGGATCCCAGGACGCCCCTGTGTGAACCGGCTCTAATTGTAAAGGATCGCATTTTATTTTTAAACAATAACAAATATGTTCTACTTACCTGCTCTGTACAATGGTTCTGCACAGAGCAACCCTGATCCTCCTCTTCTGGGGTCCCTCGCTGGCGATCCTGGTTCCTCCCCCTGTCGAGTGCCATAGCAAGTCACCATTTGTAGAACGCCCATTGACTAGTCGCAAAATTTAGACCCCTTTCACACTGAGGCGCTTTGCAGGCGCTATAACGCTAAAAATAGCGCCTGCAAAGCGCCTTGGAAGAGCCGCTGCTGTCTCTCCAATGTGAAAGCCCCGATGGTAAAAAAAGTCCTGCTAGCAGCATCTTTGCAGCGCATTAGGAGCGGTGAATACATCGCTCCTAATGGGCAGCGCGGCCGAACCGCTGGCAAAGCGCTGCTGCAGCAGCGCTTTGTGGGTGTTTTTAACCCTTTCTCGGCAAAAAATAGCGGCAATTTACCGCCAACGCACCCACCTCCCCAGTGTGAAAGGGGCATTAGTGTAGTGCAGTGGTTCTCAACCTTCCTAGTGCCGTGACCCCTTGATAACATTTCCCAAGTTGTGGGGACCCCTAACAGTAAAAATATTTTCGTAGTGTGGGTTGTCAGCACCCAAGGCAAGACAAGTAATTTGCTCCCCTAACCCACAGGCATTTAACGCTCCCTGAGTCCCTTCCACTCGTACAGTATTAAAGCCCCTTATGGTACATTTATGATGTACCACTCTTTTTCTTTGTTGTCCTTTCTTTCCCTTTTACCTCTCTCTATCCTAATTTCTTGTTTTTTTTCCCCCCATCCCTCCCTCTAGCTATCTTTCTTGTTCTTTCTCTTATTCTTTCTCTCCCTTTTTTTTGTTCCTCCCCCTCTTTTCCTCTCTCTTCCATGTATTCTTAATTTTTATTCGCTATCTTACTCCTTGGTGGGGGGGCGGGTGGGGGGAATGGGATGAGTGGCAGTGCTGGCAAGGAGTTGGGATGAGTAGCAGTGCTGGCGGGGAGTTGGGATCAGTGGCAATGCTGGGGGGAGTTCTGATCAGCCAACTTAGGTGCTCTTGATCAAGGGCATCTGCTGATCTAAAAACTGTAGTGGGGACTTTTAATGGCAACTCTAATCACAGGTAGTGTTACTCACTGTGTCTCTGACTTTGTGGTGTCTCGTAGCAGTGACACCTATGCCAAAATCAGGAGATAGGGTCTCCTCCAGCCCCTCCCACTTAACATTTCTCTCCAGTCAGCTGACCTCTAGTCTCTGCCTCCCAGCCATGCCGTGAACTGAATAGGCGGCTGCGGGCTCCAGGGACAGCCCTGCTGGGTGGCTGCAAAAAGGCAGGGAGAGCAGTGCGGGCTTCAGGAATAGCCCAGGATTTGGTGACCCCTGGCAAATCATCATTTGACCCCCGAGGGGGTCCCGACCCCCAGGTTGAGAACCACTGGTGTAGTGGATCTTGCCACACTCATTGGTGTATACCAGTGGACTCCAAACTGTTGCTTGCCTTTATCTGGCCCTCCAGGAAATATTTCTCCCCCTGACACCAAGGATGAGGGACTATTCCTCCCACTGACACCAAGGATGAGGGACTGTTTCTCCCCCTGACAACAAGGATGAGGGACTATTCCTCCCACTGACACCAATTATGAGGGACTATTCCTCCCACTGACACCAAGGATGAGGAACTATTCCTCCCACTGACACCAATGATAAGGGACTATTCCTCCCATTGACACCAATCACGAGGGACTATTCCTCTCACTGACACCAATGATGAGGGACTATTCCTCCCATTGACACCAATGACGAGGGACAATTCCTCTCACTGACACCAATGATGAGGGACTATTCCTCCCACTGACGCCAATGATGAGGGACTATTCCTCCCACTGACACCAATAATGAGGGACTATTCCTCCCACTGACACCAATGATGAGTGAGTTAGTGAGTGAGTGAAAAACTTGTATAGCGCTAACAAATGCGAACTAAATCGCCTCAAGGCGCTTTGCATCCAGTAGCTTCATGATCCTTCAGAAGAGGTGGGTCTTAAGTTTTTTCCTAAAGGTCCGATGGTTTTCTTCCATACGGATATCCGTGGGTAGCGCGTTCCATAGCCGTGGTCCTTGGACTGCAAATCTCCGTTCTCCCTTTGATTTGTAGCGAAACTTGGGGATGTGAAGGAGATTTTGGTTTGTTGATCAGAGAATGCGTTTGGGGGTGTAGTGCTTTATCTTCTCGCATAAATATTGCAGAGCGATTCCTTGTGTGCACTTGTGGGTGAGACAGAGGGTCTTGAATGTGACCCGATCCTTTATGGTTAACCAATGAAGGGTCCTCAGTGCAGGGGTGATGGGTTCCCAGGGTTTTTTTTCCTGTTATCAGTCTGGCTGCCGTGTTCTGGACGACTTGTAGGCATGAAATCTGGTATTTGGGTAGTCCGGGGTAGAGGGAGTTTGCGTAGTCGAGTCGGGAGTTGATAATTGATCCAACTACTACTGCTGTGTCCTCTTCTGGGATGAAGGGAATGAGTCTACGCAGCAGGCGGAGGAGATGATGAGATCCGCTGATTACTGATCCTATTTGAGCGTCCATCGACATCCCCGAGTCAAAGATGACTCCGAGACTTTTGACTTTGGTGCTCGGGATGATGGTCTGTCCGAGAATGGTGGGTGGTGTCCAAGAAGTTTTAGTTTTTTTGTCTTTCGGTTAGCGTGAAGGAGAAGCAGTTCTG
Source organism: Rana muscosa (assembly GCA_029206835.1). Taxonomy (NCBI): domain Eukaryota; kingdom Metazoa; phylum Chordata; class Amphibia; order Anura; family Ranidae; genus Rana; species Rana muscosa. Next base: position 501,136,735 of record CM055116.1, on the reverse strand, counting down.
TTTTGGATCCGTTGAGTTTAAGTGAACTCTCAGTCATCCAATCATCGATCAATGTGAGGCACTTTTCCAATCCGTGATATTGGTCTTTTTTTCCAGTGATACTAAAGTAGAGTTGGGTGTCGTCAGCATATGAGTGGTAGCACAAGTCCTGTTTGCTAATGATTTTTAGGAGTGGGCGGAGGTAGATGTTAAAGAGCAGGGGTGACAGTGGTGATCCTTGAGGGACTCCGCAAGAAATTGTGCGAGACTCAGAGGTGAAGGCTCCTAATTTCACTGTCTGAGAACGATTCTCAAGAAAGGAAGCGAACCAAGATAGGTCAGGGTCTGAGACTCCTGCTACTTCTTTAAGGCGAATGAGTAGAGTTTTGTGGTCTACTGTGTCGAACGCTGCACTGAGGTCCAGCAGCACCAGGAGACATGATTCTCCGTCATCTGCGGCTTCGAGGACGTCATCCCATATTTTGAGAAGTGCTGTTTCTGTGCCATGGCCTGGGCGGAAGCCTGATTGTAGTGGATCCAAGAGTTTGTAAGTGTCCAAATGGCGTTGTAGCTGTTGTACTACTGCTTTCTCCATGATCTTGGAAATGGTGTTGAGGCTTGTTACCGGTCTGCGGTAATTTGGGTCCTTCGGGTCAAGATTGGGTTTCTTTAGGAGGGGTCTGATTATAGCTTGCTTGAGGGAGTTCGGAACCATACCTTCTTTGAATGATAGATTTACGATGTGTGTTATGGTAGGAGCTAAGATGTCGGTACATTCTTTCAGGAGTTTTGTGGGAATTATGTCATTTGAAGATGTTGTGTCTCTGAGGCTTCTGATGATGTTTTTGGTGGTGTCAATGGTGATCGGGGCCAGCGAAAATGTTGCTAGTTGTATAATGTTCGTATTGATTTCCTCTGTTTGCTTTGGCTGTGTGAAGTTGGTTGTTTTTTTCTGTTGAATTATTTCCCAAATGTTTTCGATTTTGTAGATAAAAAAATCCGATAGCTCATTACAGAACTCTTGGGTTTCGTTTGCTGGAGGCTCTAGACAGTTAGGGTTCATAGTCCGAGTGACCAGTTTGAAGAGTTCACGAGGCCGGTTTAGGGCTTTTTTTATGGTGTTTGAGAAATCTTCCTTTTTTGCTTTAAAAATTGCTTTGTGATATTTCTTAGTGAGTGCTTTGTAGTTTGTGTGGTTTTCCTCCGTTGGGTTTCTTCTCCAGGCTCCTTCAGCTCTTCTGCGTTCTTGCTTCAGTAGAGTAAAAGTGTCATTAAACCAGCCCGAGTTGTTTTTACGGATGTGTGCTCTGCGTCTCGGAGCGACTGTGTCCGCTGTTTGTAGTAATATTTTGTTTAAGGAGTTGAGTGTTTGTTCCGTTGAGTGGCTATGCTTTAGCGTTCCTATTTTTTTTGATAGAGTGGTTTTGAAAAGTTTCGAGTGTAGTTTCTTCTGAGATCTTGTCCAGTATGTTTTTGTTGAGTCTTCTGGTTTTTGGGAGATGGTGCTAGTGGTAAATTTAAATTTGATAGCGTGGTGGTCCGTCCATGGTAACGGCATGTTGTCCAGTATGTTGATGTCCATATTTTGTTTGAAGATGAGGTCAAGAATGTGACCCGATCCATGCGTGGGGGCATTTATCAGTTGCTGCAGACCTAGTTCTTCCAATTGGTTGATGCAGGCGGTGGCGATGGGGTCCTGAGTGGCGTTAGCCAAGAGGTTGAAGTCCCCGAGTAGTAAAAAGTTTTTGGTTTTTAACGTGTATGTCGAGAAGAATTCGGCGAAGGGTGTGAGGAGATTTGTCTTTGGTCCTGGTGGTCTGTAGCATAGCAGTATGTGAATGGTGTCCTGGGGTGTTGTTTGGAGTTGCAGGGTGAGTGTCTCCATGAATGGCAATGAGTTCTGTAGGGTTGGTTTGGTAAGAGAGAGGTGCGATTTGAAGATTACTGCTGAGGGACTATTCCTCCCGCTGACACCAATAATTAAAGGGACTATTCTTCCCATTGACACCAATGATGAGGGACTATTCCTCCCACTGACACCAATAATTAAAGGGACTATTCTTCCCATTGACACCAATGATGAGGGACTATTCCTCTCACTGACACCAGTGATGAGGGACTATTCCTCTCACTGACACCAATGATGAGGGACTATTCCTCTCACTGACACCAATGATGAGGGACTATTCCCCTCACTGACACCAATGATGAGGGACTATTCCTCCCACTGAACAAACCCTTATAGCTAGCAGGCAGTTGATTACGGAAACTGTGTGCGGTAGCGAGAACAGTGTCACCCTGCTGGCATTGCAGGTTATGATTCACTAGAGTAGCAAAACAGAATAACAAATATTTTGTCAGCTTTGGCTGTTCACATAAATGTCTTCTTGGACTTAATTACACTTTAATTTAGCGCATTTTGGTTATGTTCTGTCTTATATTTTTGGGTTAAATGAGTGTGTTATACAGTAAAACCAAATGCATGCCTGGAATTAATCTGATTCAGTGTACCATGATCTGTCACTAGTAATCAGTGTTGCCTCTTGTTAACAAATGTGAAGTCATTTTCACTTAATAAATCCAGCAGTAAATGGCATACATGAAAAGAGCATTCGCTGCTCAGGTATAAAGAGAGGCTATTAATAACATGTGCAGATCTATGTAAGGGCCGATTGGCTTGTGCGTTTCAAACTAACTTTTTGTAAATTATGTGTGTGTTTTGCATTTGTTATTGCATGCATTTTATATAAATTAGTAAGAAGTTGAAGTTTTTTTTTCTAAACATGTGTGCAGCTGAGGTACACGCTAAGGCCTCATTCACACAGGTGTACTGATATGTACATCCATGCGAAGGGCAGTCTTCACCTGTGCAGGATGCAGAGGTGTTCAGTGCATCCACGTGCAGGCAGTCCCATTCATGTTTATTGGGACGCAGTGGCTGTATAGACACAGCTGCTGATCCCAATTTGACAGCTGTCTGGGTGTGCGGCCCCCGAATGCACACTGTCTGTGTTTGGGGCCGTGTACCTGTATTGCTGTCAAATTGGGACCAGCATCTGTGTCCATACAGCGGCTGCGTCCCAATAGACATGAATGGGACTGCCTGAGTGGATGCATGGAACACCTGTACAACCATGTGAATGAGGCCGGAAACTGCACGTATGTATCATTACCATACTTCCGGTTTACTACCCCTAAGCTGCAGCCTGGTAGCACTGCATAGTACATTAGTACAAATCTCGCCATGTGCTTAAAGTCTATCTTTTGCAACAAATAATAAATGCATCCTATTATGAGCCTTCAAAGCGTTGCAATCATGATCAGTGGATCACGGTTGCAATGCACATACTCTTCCTTTAGCTACTTGTCCGTACCAGGGTATGGACGTTAAAGAAGAGCTTCAGTCTCCCCCCAAAAATTTAAAGGCAGGGTCCGGCATATTGAGTAAGGGAAACCGGCAGTGAAGCCTCCTGACTTCACTGTCAATTCCCTACTGCGTGAGCCGAGCTGCGCTTTGTGAATGGTCCCACAGTGTTCTGGGACCTGTGATGTGTCTCAGAAGGCTGCAGGGAAAAGGAGGAGGGGGCTGAACTGCTGCACAGATTGGTGCGCCGATCTGACCGGAAGTGGAAACGGGTACCATCAAAACCAGGTACCCCCCCCCCAAAAAAAGTGTGAAATGTGGCAGTGGGGGATGGAATCGAGTGGAACTTCCCCTTTTGGGTAAAGTTCCACTTTAAGCTAGAGTGCTGGTGTCAATAAACTATGAATGCTGTAAGTACTGCACTTGATAACTACAAGTCCATCTTCCACTGAGGCAGACAGGACTTGTAGTTTATTTTTTCACAGATCTCTGCGAATGAATGATGAGGCTATGTGGGTGGAGTCACCGCTGCACCAATTTCAAATCTGACAGCTGGCCCTAGTATTTTAGTGCATGAATAAAACGTGCGATAAGAACCTTAGATTGTCCTAATTTCCAGCGCTGGGGACCCGGAACTTTTCCCTGCTTGTTATCCTTGTAGTCCCATCACCACCCCCCATGTAGTTCTCATGCCAATAGAAAGTGTCCACTTAGCGCATTCAGTGACAATGGACACCCAAAGAAGGACCCTGCTGAATGTAAACAGAAGTGGAGAGAAAGCTTGGAACTTGAACGTTACGCTCCGTGTAAGTAAAAAGAACATTTATTATACGTGATCAGTTAGAGAGGCATAGGGTGGGGTTGTTGTTTTACCCAGAGTTGGGCCTTAATGTTTAAAGTTCACAACACCGTTTTTGAAAAGTTATGCCGCCGTACACACGATCGGACATTCCGACAACAAAACCGTGGATTTTTTTCTGGCGGATGTTCGCTCAAACTTGTCTTGCATACACACGGTCACACAAATGTTGTCGGAAATTCCGAACGCAAAGAACGCAGTGACGTACAACACTACAACGAGCCGAGAAAAATTAAGTTCAATGATTCCGAGCATGCGTCAAATTGATTCCGAGCATGCGTAGGATTTTTGTGCGTCGGAATTGGATACACACGATTGGAATTACCGACAAGAACTTTTGTTGTCGGAAAAATTAAGAACCAGCTCTCAAACATTTGTTGTCGGAAATTCCGACAGCAAATGTCTGATGGAGCCTGCACGCGGTCCACACTTGCAGCTCTGTTTCCCTCTGCATTTGCACTGTGGTGTGTAGAAATGAATGAAAGTCAAGCCTATAACAGTAAACAGGAGCTTTGTGCTTTAACCACTTGCTTACTGGGCACTTAAACCCCCTTCCTGCCCAGGCCAATTTTCAGCTTTCAGAACTGTCACGCTTTGAATGACAATTGCGCAGTCGTGTTACGTCGCTCCCAAACAAAATTGACGTCTTTTTTTCCCCACAAATAGAGCTTTCTTTTGGTGGTATTTGATCATCTTTGTGTTTTATTTTTTGCACTATACACAAAAAAAGAGTGACAGTTTTCAAAAAAACACAATATTTTTTTACTTTTTGCTATTATAAATATCCCCATTTAAAAAAAAAAAACATTTCCTCAGTTTAGGCCGATACGTATTCCTCTACATATTTTTGGTAAAAAAAAAATCGCAATAAGCATTTATTGATTGGTTTGCGCAAAAGTTATAGCGTCTACAAAATAGGGCATAGTTTTATAGCATTTTTATTAATCTTTTTTTTTTTTTACTAGTAATGGCGGTGATCAGCGATTTTTTTATTGTGACTGAGACATTATGGCGGACACTTCGGACACTTTTGACACCATTTTGGGACCGTTGTCATTTTTACAGCGATCAGTGCTATAAAAAATGCACTGGTTACTGTAAAAATGACACTGGCAGTGAATGGGTTAACCACTAGGGGCGCTGAAGTGGTTAAGTGTGCCTAAGTGAGTGATTACTACTGTGGGGGGAGGGGACTGACTGGGGGAGGTGACCGATCTGTGTCCCTATGTACAAGGGACACAGCATCGGTCTCCTCTCCCTGACAGGACGTGGATCTCTGTGTTTACACACAGAGATCCACGTCCCTGGCTCTGTAAATGCCGATCGCGGGTCCCTGGCGGACATCGCGGCCGCCAGGCACGCGCATCGGCACCCGCGTGATGCGGTGGGCACGTAATTGACGTCCTCCCGTCATTCTAGGTCTGCGCTGTAGCCGTCATTCGGCTATAGTGCGGGCCTCTAGTGGTTAAATGTGCAAAGCTGCACCAGCCAGAACTTCGTCCATGGTAAAATTAGGCGTTTTAACTTTAAGGAAGTGCGAACCACCCCTTAACGCTCTCCCTATTACTTTCTGTTGCATCAAAAGCATGGTATTCTGCTGGTCCTCTACATTAAACCACCAGCAGGTGTTTCTAAGCTGTTGACCCCTTTCAGATGGGCGTCCGTGTACACCTGCCTACCATTGGGTCCGATCAGGCCCGCAAAAAAAAAAAAATGGGAGAGGACTCCATCCTCTTCTGTTTACCCACAGCAGATCGGAGGAAGCCAGGTGTAAGCAGACAGCAGAGTCTGTTTACTCCCGGTCACCCATAGAGAAGAGCAGGCACTGCAGTTATCGAGCAGACACAGACCTATCATCCATCCGCTCTGCTCCAATCAGCAGGCAGTCAGCGCACAGATCCCCTGCTGATCGCAATGCGATCCACCCTGTGTGAAAGGGGCCTTAAAGCGGAGTTCCACCCTTTTTTTATGTTTATTAAAAGTCAGCAGCTACAAAAAGTGTAGCTGCTGGCTTTTAATAAACATACACTTACCTGTTCCACTGTCCAGCGACGCGCCGCCTGGAGCTCCGCTCCTCTTCCCCTTCCTCCGCCGGCGTGTCCATTCACAGTGTGGGCACCCAGCCGTGACAGCTTTCGGCTTCACGGCCGGGCACTCACTGCGCATGCGCGAACGGCACAGCGCTCTGTGAGTGGACAGGCGATCGCCTGGGACCTGTCACGTCCCAGGTGATCGCCTACAGGGAGGAGCCGCCACAAGGCGATATGACGTATCACCTAGGCGGCTCCAGGGCGGAAGGAGGAAGTGGGACAGGAAGTCCCACTCCTACTGAAGCCCCCACTCCCCCCCCAAGAAAATTACATGCCAAATGTGGCATGTAAGGGGGAGAGGAGTGGAATAAAAAAAAGTAAAAAAATTGGGTGGAACTCCGCTTTAAGAAACTGACTGAAACCAACTCTAGCCACTTCAGATCCAAGGTACGTCCCTGGACGTCCTTGACTTTGAGCCGGGATATCTGAATGATGCCTGCAGCTACAGGCATCATTCAGATATCATTTTTTAGAGCCAGCGATTCTGTGTACCGTAAGAATGATCACAGCGGCTATTCCGCCGCTTGATCATTCTTACAGGCGGCAAGAGGGGGCGTCCCCCCCCTCCCGCCGCTCTCCGGTGCTTCTACCGACTCACATGTGCGATCGGTGAGTCGGTGACAGGATCCGCCGGCCCCGGCTTCTTACTATAGAGATTTCCGGCGGACCAGATGGTCACCGGAGTCTCTATGATCGTTCGGAGGCCGGCGCGATGTTGTAATGTCATGCCCGGCCTCTGCATTAAAAAAAAACGGCACCGCCTCGGCAATGAAACGGTGATCATTTTTTTATGTTTTTTATTTTAGGCCTCCCAGCCTAGAGGTGAGATGTGGAGTCTTATTGATCCCATATCTCACTGTAAAGAGAACCTGTCATGCTCATTCCTATTACAAGGGATGTTTACATTCCTTGTAATAGGAATAAAAGTGATAAAATTATTATTTTTTTTTTTTTAAAGTGTCAAAGTAAAAAGTTTAAAGTAAAATTAACAATAATTTTTTTTTTTAAATGCCCCCGTCCCCGGGAGCTCGTACGCAGGAGCGAACGCATACGCAAGTCCTGCCCACATATGAAAACGGTGTTCAGAACACACATGTGAGGTATAGCAGTGAACGTTAGAGCGAGAGCAATAATTCTAGCCCTAGACCTCCTCTGTAACTCAAAACATGTAACCAGTAAAAAAAATTAAAGCGTCGCCCATGAGGATTTTTAAGTGCCGAAGTTTGGCGCCATTCCATGAGCATGTGCAATTTTGAAGGGTGACATGTTAGGTATCTATTTACTCAGCGTAACTTCATCTTTCACATTATGCAAAAAAATTGGGCTAACTTTAATGTTTTAATATTTTTTAATTCATGAAACCGTTTTTTCTCCCCAAAAAATGATTGCGCAAATACCGTGCAAGATAAAAAGTTGCAATGGCCGCCATTGTATTCTCTAGGGTCTTTGCTAAAAAAAACATATATAGTGTTTGGGGGTTCTATGTAATTTTCTAGCAAAAAAAATTGGATTTTTACATGTAGGAGCGAAGTGTCAGAATTGGCCCGGATGCGAAGTGGCTAGAGTGTTTGTTTTTTTGTGATTTTGGAAAATCTTTGAAAATGATTAAAAGAGAAATATGGATTTAGGTAAAAAAATCTAATAAAATTATACTCACTTGGGTGGATGCAGCATCGGTCTCAGTGAGCAATCCACTGCGCTGTAAACAATAGGCTGACCTGTTACTGCCCTCACCAGGACCTGTGGCTGCTAAGCCAGAGCCTCCTCATGGTAGGGCTAAATCTCTATCACTCTATCTTTATCTCTCAGTAAGGCCCCTTTCACACTGAGGCGTTGGGATTTTACTGTGTTTTTACCGCAATTTTTTTACCGCGATTTTACCAAGATAGCGTTAAAAATAGCGCTAATGCCTATGCTTTATTACCGCGGTTCTCATTCATTTCAATGGGGATAGGCGTTTTTACAGCGCTATTTTATGCGCCCCAAAAATGCTCCAAAAAAGCTGTTTGCAGGATTTTTTTCAACGCACAGCCAGCACAACGCCTCAATGTGAAAGCCCTCAGGGCTTTTTACATTGAGAATGCTGGGGCAGGATTATTTCAGGCATTTTTACAGCGCTATTTTTACAGCGAAAACGCTGTAAAAACGCCTCAGTGTGAAAGGGGCCTTACAAAAAATAAAGGACCTTTTTGTCTGCGAAGGGTCTCATCAACAAACGGACTAGCACCCACAGGTGGGTGTCATTGTCCTAGGGCTTTAAGTGGTGGCCTTCAACCCAGAGACAGTCTCTGCCCTCATTCAAACTTCAGCATAGTGTATTCAGGCGATTCAGATTTTTTTGCGGGTGTGTTTTGTGTATTTTTAGTGATGGGTGATGTCCATACATTTTTTTTTTTCTTTGGGGCCAAAATCTTGATTTTGTTTGAAAAAAGGCATGTGTATTTTTTGAGCATCAAGTGTGGAGCTACACGAAACTGAGTGCTCAGGTATGAACAGACATATTTGATGTTGGTTGTTATCCTGCATAGGGAAATGTGAGACAAAATGCTCAGGTGGCCATGGGGACTCCAGCAGAGCCCATAAATAATACAGCTCTTATGCCCTGTACACACGATCGTTTTTTTCGATGAAATAAGTCTGATGGACTTTTTTCATCGGAAAAACCGATCGTGTGTGGGCCCCATCGGACTTTTTTCCATCGGTGTAAAAAAATAGAACATGTTTGTAAATAAAAAAAAATGATAGGAGATTTCGATCGTCTGTGTGGAACTCCAACGGAGAAAAACCCCACGCATGCTCAGAATCAAGTCAACACATGCTCAGAAGCATTGAACTTAATTTTTCTCGGCTCGTCTGAGTGTTTTACGTCACAGCGTTTTGGACGGTCGGAATTTTGTCTGATGGTGTGTAGGCAAGACTGATGGAAGTCAGCTTCATCGGAATTCCGACGGAAAATTCCATCTGATTTTATCCCATCGGAAATCCGATCGTGTGTACAGGGCATTACAGCTTCTCAGAAACAACAGTGACTAAGTCCTACTACTTTGTACCCGCTCTGTGGAGTTACCTGCGTATAAACCCCTCTTTATTTACTGATGCTTTATATGGATGCACCCCTGTACAGTCCTAGCCAGTAGAATACTACTGTTTTTTTAGGATTAACCCAGTTACGTCAAATAAAAAAAAAAATTCAAGGTTCATTAATTATAGACCATTTGAGTCCCTGTGTGTCTTCTTGATAAAAATGGTATTTGGTGCATTTGATCTATTAATCTTGGAATGTAGCTGCATTCCATACAGAAAGGAATTTGTGTCTGCAATGTCCGCCAGTGTAAGCAGCTTGCTTGTCTGTAGAGTGGATTTGATTGAGGGTTGTATAGAGAAGTGTTTGACATGTTCTCTATATGTAGTTAGGCCTCATGCATGTGGACAGAAAAAAAAACTTTTTTTAAAAGCATTTTCCTTTTTTTCATGCAGATCTATATTGGCCATTGGGGGTTTATTTACTAAAGGCAAATCCACTATAAGTGCAAAGTGCACTTGAAATTACACTTGGAAGTGCAGTCGCTGTAGATCCGAGGGAGACATGCAAGGAAAATAAAAAACAGCTTTTTTAACTTGCACATGATTGGATAATAAAATCAGCAGAGCTTCCCCTCATTTCAGATCTACCCCTCAGATTTACAGCGACTGCACTTTCACTGCAATTTCAAGTGAACTTTGCACTTGTAGTTTGCACTTGTAGTGCGAAGTGGATTTGCCTTTCGTAAAAAAAAAAAAAAAAAAACATTGTCCATTCACATTGTGGTGTTTAGATTCGCACTTTAGAGCAGCATTAAAGAAAATGAAAATGCCCAATTCATTCAGAGAGAAAAGTACTAGCATAATTTACGCGAATGCTGTACGTGCATAAACGCTCACATATGTGCGTAATTTCATTCCGAGTGGCTAAAATTAATCTAGCTGCTAGAATAAAATTATGCAAATACACCTTTAAGAACCATATGTCTAATGCCTGGTACACATGACGAGATTATCGGACAAATGATTGTCTTTTTTTTTGCATGCTAGTCTCATATCAAAAATAAAAAAGTTCGGAAAATTCTCTTACAACAACATACAAATTCGGAAGTAATGTCATGTGTTGTAGTGTATTTGTATTGTATTTTTGAATGACAACTGTACTGATTAAAAGAAAATCATACAATCTCATATCGTACGAGAAAATTTTTCATGCTTGTCCCATCGAAATAATTTTGCTTGAATTGAACGATTTTGGTATCATTTTCTGATCGTGTGTAAAAAATGCCAGCATTTTTCATAAAGGATTTTCCTGTCAGCTCCTGGTAGAAAGTTCCAGCGTAAATGGCATTATTTAATATGCTCGTGTGAATGTAGCCTTGTTCTTTTTGTCATATATTTTGAATTTTGAAAAAATGATTAAATAGACAATAGACATTATCTTGCATGTACTGTATCTGGTTTGAATCACTAGTTACGGTAGTCTACTGATATATTTATTTTCCTGGTTTTCCTGTCTTCATTTAATGTTTTAGTTGTTGCTTTAACCTATTTGATATGTTATTTTTTGCTTGGGGTTATGTTAGTTGGTGGAGTTAGGCCTCATGCCCACGGACGTTTTTACAGCCGCGTTTTTGAGCGTTTTTTACAGCTTAAAAACACCTGTCCATGTTAGTCTATAGCTTCATGCCCACCTAGCCGTTTTTGAGCTGCAAATAGCATAGGTGTTTTTAAGCTGTAAAAAAAACCCAGGACCAGTGCGTTACTCGGCGTCGGCGTTAGGCATAAAAAAAGGCGCAAAAATGCACAAAAACGAGCAAAAACACCGCAAATGCGTTTTTTGAGCTCCGTCGTTTTTTTTTTTTTTCAAAAAGAAATATGGTCGAAAAATTTATACAATAATGGACAGGCGTTTTTAAGCTGTAAAAAACGCGGCTGTAAAAACGTCCGGGGGCATGAGGCCTTATTGTGCACAAGAATGCCAATAACTTTAATTAGATTATGTAAAAAATGTGTTTAGTATCAATTCAGTTGCCAGGAAGATACAAAATAGTCTGGTCATCTCTTAGGGGCAAAGGACCATTTCCTCTGTGGTGTTGCGTTTTTTGCAAAACTTAAGGCCCGGTTCACACAGGGGCGGCACGACTTTGGGGGCGACTCGGCGGCGCGATCTCAAGACGACTTGAGACGCCCGCCTGAGGCGATTTGCATAATGACTTCTGTATAGAAGTCAATGCAAGTTGCCCTGAGTCGCCCCCAAAAGTAGCACAGGAACCTTTTTCGACCGGAGTCGCTCCTATTAGAACGGTTTCATAGTACAGAGCGGGACGTGACTTGTCAGGCTACCGAGTCGCCTGACGAGTTGCCCCTATGTGAACCGGGCCTAATTAATAAATGTTGTAGACATTTCTAAGGCCCCTTTCACACTGAGGGTAAAAACAACGCTGTAAAAATGCCTGAAATAATCCTGCCTCATCATTCTCAATGTGAAAGCCCTGAGGGCTTTCACACTGAGGCGTTTTGCTGGCTGTGCGTTGGAAAAAATCCTGCAAACAGCTTTTTTGGAGCATCTTTGGGGCGCATAAAATAGCGCTGTAAAAACGCCTATCCCCATTGAAATGAATGAGTACCGCTGTAAAAACGCGGTAAAAAACACCCAGAAGCTGTGGGAAGGTCACATGACCGCAGTAGAGTGGAGGATTGTGGGATACCAAATAATCCTTTTTACTGCAAAACGCTGTAAAAACGCGGTAAAAACGCTTATGCGTTAGCGCTATTTTTACCGCGAACGCGGTAAAAACGCGGTAAAATCGCGGTAAAAAACATCAGAATTTTTTTGCGTTTTTTTTAACGCCTCAGTTTGAAAGGGGCCTAAGTAAATGTATAAAGGGTTCTCTACAGTCTGATTTTTTTTTTTGTAAACCTTTATTGAATATGCAACTTTTTTTTAAAATATTTGTTTAGACTTTTCTAAACAAATAATTAAACATAAAATAACATCTGCAACTTAACCACTTAAGCCCCGGACCAATACGCAGCATAAAGACCAGGCCCCTTTTTGTGATTCGGCACTGCATCGCTTTAACTGACAATTGCGCGGTCGCGTGACGTGGCTTCCAAACAAAATTCACGTCCTTTTTTTTCCCACAAATAGAGCTTTCTTTTGGTGGTATTTGATCACCTCTGCGGTTTTTATTTTTTGCGCTATAATCAAAAATAGAGCGACAATTTTGAAAAAAATTCAATATTTTTTACTTTTTGCTATAATAAATATATTAAAAAAAAATTTTTTTTCCTCAGTTTAGGCCGATACGTATTCTACATATTTTTGGTAAAAAAAATCGCAATCGCCACTTATTGATTGGTTATAGCATTTTCAAAATAGGGGGTAGTTTTATGGCATTTTTTTAAATTTTATTTTTTTTTTTACTAGTAATGGCGGCGATCAGCGATTTTTTTTTTTGTGACTGCGACATTATGGCGGACAAATCGGACACTTTTGACACATTTTTGGGACCATTGTCATTTTTACAGCGATCAGTGCAATAAAAATGCACTGGTTACTGTAAAAAATGACACTGGCAGTGAAGGGGTTAACCGCTAGGGGCGCTGAAGGGGTTAAGTGTGCCTAAGGGCGTGATTCTAACTGAGGGGGAGGCGTGGCTACGAGTGACACGTCACCAATCTCCACTCTGATTACACAGAGCGGAGATCACTGACATTGTCAGTAGGCGAGCGGGGAGATGTTGTGTTTACACTGACATCTCGCCGCTCCATGCCTCCGTGAGACGAACGCGGGGATCCCCGCGGCGATCGAGTCCGTCCGACTCACGGGGATGACTGCAGGGTCGCGGGCGCGCTGCCGGACGCACGTCCACACGGCAGGCAGTTAAAGGCCCACGTACAGATACATGATTGTGCCTGTACGAGCCATTCTGCCGACGTATATATGCCGTGAGAGGTCGTTAAGCGGTTAAACTGCTTTTGAGACTTGTCAACAGAAGAACGTTTGAGTACACTGTTTCTTGGGATGGATCAATAATGAGTAAGGCTAAAATAGCCGTCCTTGAGAAAATTATGCTTCAAGATCCCTGTAGCGCTGCCTCACATGACCAGAAGCCTTGGAATAAAGGGGATCCCCTTTCAAGTGAGATCTAGTGACAAAGGGGGTTATTTACTAAAGGCAAATCCACTTTGCACTTGAAATTGCACTGAAAGTCCACTTGGAAGTGCAGTCGCTGTAGATCCGAGGGGGACATGCAAGGAAAAAAAAAACAGCATTTTAGCTTGCACATGATTGGATAATAAAATCAGCAGAGCTTCCCCTCATTTCAGATCTACCCCTCAGATTTACAGGGACTGCACTTCCAAGTGCACTTTCACTCCAATTTCAAGTGCACTTTGCACTTGTAGTGCAAAGTGGATTTGCCTTTCGTAAATAACTCTCATAATGTCTATCTTGTCTGTCACATGACCATCTCCATTGGGAGCCTAAAGCCGTTACAAAGTGTTATGTGAAAAGCCGGGTGGATTTGATTTAAATCAAGTCAATTTGAATCATAGTTGTTAAAGAGCAACTGTCATCTCTGTCCCGCAGCGACTCCTCCTCTGACCCGCTGTTGACTCACCGACAGTCCCATTCACTTTAATGGGACGGCTGGTGATGCGGCAGTGACACAACAAGGTGAGGGACGTGGCGGCAGCAGGTAAGTGGATGCCCGCGAACAGGCGCTGCCATGATGGATCTGAAATGACAGGTGCTCTTTAAATGTAAGGACTTATTCTTGCTCGTAGTTAGAATCTTTAATATTTTCAAACAAAATGAAGGTCTCCTATTTAGAATAATAAGCCGTCAGGTTAGTAAAACAGCGATATCAGTACCAATTCAATCATACAGTTTGTAGTGTACTTAGATTTGCAAAATAATAGGATAAAGGGATATTCCTGAACTTTGTTTTATCTCATGGTTACTGTGAAATTGTGTGAATGTATCAATGCAGTGCATGTTATCTCAGCTTGCAAAGCTTGGAGTCATTGAATGAGTTTACCAAAAATGTAAATATTGCAGAATATACAGCCTCATGCTACATAACCAAGCTCCATTTCATGCTGAATAAACTAAATTATTAATGTATCCTAAATAGAAAACTACCCTTTAGACAGATTTTTACTCCAAAAGCAAAAATCCAATTAATAAAAAAAAAAAAATGCTTTTTTTTTATAGTTTGATACTTTATTTTTTTTAAATCATAGATTTTTTATCCACCCTGTTAAGAAGCAATTGGCAAATGTTGTGTTGCGCCACTGCTTTGTGGAGGTGACCATCTTGATAGTGGAGTAGGACTTTTCTTTCTTGTGTAAGGCTCGATTCACACTAATGCATGTTGCTTTTGAGCATTTTTGCCTTGCTTTTTGCGGTGCTTGCCGCGTTTTTCAACATGCATTTTTACCGCGATTTGCGTTTTTTTTTTTTTTATTAATTTTTATACATTAATTTTTATTTTTATACATTTCCCTAAAAAAAAAAAAAAACACAAATCGCGACAAAAACACGGTAAAAATGCAGCAAAAACGTGGTACTTGCGTTTTTGGTGCTGTTCCATTGATTTCTATTACATGCAAAACGCTGCTTTTTGCAGGAAAAAAAGTCCCCGACCCTTTCCAAAAACGCAGAGGCACAAAAATGCATTGATGTGAACATGTTCCATAGGAACCCATGTTAAAACATTTCCATGCATTTCTGCAAAATGCAAAATGCACCAAAAAACGCATTTGTGTGAATCGAGCCTTAGGGCCACCTAAGATGACTAGTGGTTCAATGACTGGTGATATATTTAACCATGTCATATTGAACGCACCCTGCATGCATTCTGGGACCCGCACGCATGACATATTGGGATATAGCGGCTGTGTTTCTCAGTAGGAATAAATGGGATGCCAGCATTGGGATGCATGTAACACTTTAAGCATCCCCAAGCCAGTAAAAGACAGCCCTGCATGTTAGACGCATGTCTGCAGCACGCCCTGTGTGAATGAAGCCTAAAGATGAATTGTTCTGTCATTCTATATCATCATTATTATCATGATAATCACACAATACAGGTGCTGTGGCTCAACGCACCTGTACCGTGTGATTATCATGATGATAATGATTGGTAATTGTAATATGGCACCTGGAGTAAGTTAATGTACTCACTGATGTATTACTGACCAGTGGCAATTAATTAATCCCTTTGTGCTGCATTAGTGGCACTAGTGGCAATGTTTATAAACCACTTCATGCTGTAGCATAAAAAGGGTTAATTAACACTGATGGTGCCACTGACTGTCATTAATGCAGCACAATCAAAGGGGTTAATTACCACTGGTCAGTAATACATAGGTGAGTACATTAACCCCCTCCAGGCTCCATGTGCTATATTGCAATTAGCATTGTACATTATTTAACCCCCCTTCCCCTCCCCCAAAGAATTAACCACTTCACACATCTAAGGCAAGGTGTTAAATACGGCATTGTTATGTAAATGAGCTACGTGATTACTGACTTGCAGTGCACTGAGCTCTGGCTGCAAGTCCTGACTATCAGCAGCATCTTGTTGTCTTCAATGATCCCGCGCTCCCCCCCCGGATCCGCCCCTGGTCTCGGGTCTCCCACAGCAGCCTGTGCAGTGTGCACAGTGTGAGGTGAGCCAAGGAGGAATGCTCTGTGGAGCCAGGACTGGGTTATGACTTGTCGGGAGTTGGGGGACACTCGCTCCACGTGTCTCTCGCATGGTGACGCCGTCAGCGGGGGGTGGGAAAGGAGGCGCGACGAACACCCACGGCTTCTTCGGCTGCATCAGCCGGGGGCGGGAAAAGAGGCATGGCTAACGCCCATGGCTCCTTCGGCTGCTTTCAGACTCAAGGCAGGGCATATAGCGGCACGCAGGTGACGTCATCATAATCGATTAATGCAAGTCGTAGCATCGATGCCGCATCGTGGGTGGTCGAATCGCAATGCATCAATGCTACGATTAATTTCAACACCCCTAACGTCCGCGCAATGGTGACAAACGATGTAAATTTTACTATTCATAGGCGACATTTTAAATGTCTTTACAGGTTACCACTTTATATCTACGGAAGAGGTCTAGTGCTAGAATTCCTGCCCATAATCTGAAGTCCTTTGCACTTGAAAGCATTCAAAGCGCCAAAATCTGCATTTCTTTTTCGTACATCACGGGACACAGAGCGACTTAGTCATTACTAATGGGTTATATAGTTTACCTTCAGGTGCTGGCACTGGCAACTTCCAAACCCTCCCCTATATAAGCCCCTCCCATCCGGGAGCACCTCAGTTTTTTTGCCAGTGTCTAAGGTGTTGGCCAAAGAGTAACATGTGTTTTCACTGGGCTTGCGTACAGGTTCTTTTGGGCCTTAGTAAGCTGTTCCGGATCCCACCAAAAAAGCTTCATAGCTAAACGGTCGGTACCCGGGCCTTGCAGCAGAAGAGCAAGGTTTTGCCTGTAATGCCTCTCTTAGGAGGGCTGGACCCTGGGATCCAGAGCTCTGGTCATACCCACGACCAAGATGTTGTCTGTGCAGGGTGCTATACAGGTCCAGGGGAGTGGAATCCTTGGGAACCCGGTCCCTGAAGGTTTAATTACAATGCCTGCCATGATAGGTGAAGTTTGGGCTTCTGTGGACCAAACAGAGTCCTGCGGCGGGGATCAGGTAAGTGGGGGCCCCCAGGAACTTGGTTCTATTGGGGGACCCCCAAGCCTAATTTGTCTTTCTGTCTGTTACCTAACGGTATTCCCGCTAATATCTGTGTATGCCTGTAACTACTGAAAATGTAAAATTTTAATAGTAGTCAAGAAAAAAAAAAAAGAGGACCGCGGTACCTGTGTTAAATCACTAGAGGCCGCTGTGGTCCATTTTTCTTGTCATGTGGATCTTTGGTTTTCTCAAGTCAAAAGATCCAGGCAGTTGGTAAGTTTCTCTGTGGGAATCCACTTCCTCTGCCCTGTTGCTGCGCTCATCCACCGCACAGGCCCTCCGGCAAAAAGGGCCCTGGCTCCTAGTCCCTGTTTGATTTTCGAAAAGGGCGCCAATGGCGCACGGGCGCGCGCGCGGGCGCGTGCACGCGCCTCCTATGAAAAAAAAAGGGGCGGGGCGGGTGGATGACGCTCGATGCGCGCCACGGCGCTTCTGCGCATGCGCAGGCGTCCCAGCTTGTATAAAGACACAGTACAAGTGTCAGCTGGATGCAAACAGAGCTAGCAACAAACAGTGGCACACAGAGGCGGTTGATGCAGGCATCCCCATAGAAAGGCACTTTAGTGGACACCAGCTGGTATATAGCAGCAACTGTGTTAGACTATTACCAGCAAAATTGGTGTATGACGACGGGAATACCTCAGCTTTGTGCTTAAAGGATATGTCGTCCAGACGCTCCGGAAATAAGTCTTCCAGGAAGCCAAAGGGGTCTCCATCGGGCTCTGAGGATATTGGGCATGCTTGTACTGCACCAATCTCCCCTGAGAATTCAGAGGTCAGTAGCCGTAGAAACCCCGCAGGAGTGCCTGGTGCTGCGGCTGTCCCCAGTCCACCTGCTCCTGTATATATAACAGAGGAGGTTTTATCCTCAACTCTGGGAGGATTGGAAGAGAGATTAACAGCATTGATCGCTGCTTCCCTGTCACAGGGAAAGCGCGTCCGATCTCCGTCTCCTCCTTCAGAGTGCCTGTTAGTGGAGGAACAGCCCCACACAGAGATCGACCTACCTGAAGGGGATCAGGATGAGGTTGATTCAGTTATGGAGGAATCAACAGTGGAAGAACCTTTCTCAGCATCTCAGGCTGAAAGATTATGGGTTCAGTCTCTGACTAACATGGTCCGATCAGCATTTAAAATGCCTCTGGCGGAACCACCAACCACTACGGTTTCCTCGCTGGGGTCGCTAAAAGCTCCCCAGGCTGTCTGTTCCTTCCCAATCCACCCTTTATTAGAAGGGCTTATTTACCAGGATTGGGAGCATCCTGATAAAATATTTGCTCCCCCCAAGAGATTTCCGGTGATCTATCCCATGGAGGATAAGTTCATAAAAAAATGGAGGGTCCCTACAGTGGACGCAGCCATCTCTTCTGTGAACAAATCACTGACATGTCCAGTAGATAATGTTCCAATGTTCAAAGACCCAATAGATAAAAAATTGGAGTCTTTACTAAAATCTGCTTTCTCTACAGCAAGCATGGTGACACAACCTGCGGTAGCAGCGATTGGAGTCTGCCAAGCAGTGAAAGATCAGTTGAAACAAGTCTTAAGGGACTTACCAGATCAGCAGGCTCTTGCCCTAGCTGACCTGCCTAGAGCCTTGTGTTTTGTGGTGGATGCCATAAAGGATACAATCCAACAGGCCTCCCGCTTTACGCTGTCTGTAGTACATATACGTAGGCTTCTGTGGCTCAAAAACTGGTCTGCTGAAGCTCCCTGTAAGAAACTGCTGGTTAGCTTCCCATTTCATGGAGAACGCTTATTTGGAGAAGATCTGGACAAATATATCCAGAAAATTTCTGCCGGTAAAAGTTCACTCTTACCGGTTAAGAACAAGAGTAGAAGTCCTTCTTTTAAGAGGCCTACTTCTCCAGTCCCGGGCACATCGGCTATGAAACAGTTCCGACGGCCTCCGCGGTCAAATTCAGGGGGCAGAAATCAGGGACAGTCACAGGGTAACAAGAAGCCCTGGATCAAGAGAGGTACAAAACCTCCCCCCAAGTCATGAAGCGTTGCCCCCACTCAATCGGGTGGGGGGAAGGCTTCAGTTGTTCACAGAGACCTGGCGGGACACCATCAGAGACAGATGGGTGCTCTCCGCAGTAAGTCTGGGATACAAGCTGGAGTTAAAAGGCACTCCTCCTGCCCAATTTATGAGGTCAAACGTGCCAAGAGATCCCCAGAAGAGAGGATCCCTCCTTCTGGCACTAGAACAACTATTGCTCCAAGGTGTAATCATGAAGGTTCCCCTGGAAGAAAGCGGATTCGGGTTTTACTCGAACCTTTTCACAGTCCCCAAACCAAATGGGGACGTGAGGCCCATATTAAATCTAAAAGGGCTAAACAAGTTCCTAAATATCAGGACTTTTCGGATGGAGTCGATCCGATCGGTGGCCACCGCCCTACAAGGGCAGGAATGGTTAGCCTCGATCGACATAAGGGATGCTTATCTGCATATTCCCATCTTTCCGGCCCACCAGAAATTTCTACGCTTTGCAGTAGAAGGGCGCCATTTTCAGTTCAGAGCCTTACCTTTCGGTCTGGCCACAGCACCACGAGTGTTCACAAAGGTTCTGGCCCCACTATTGGCCAATCTAAGAACACAAGGTGTAACGATAATGGCATATCTAGACGACCTGCTACTAATAGACCACTCAGTGGAAAAGCTGGAAGTAGCTATTCACAAGACAATCAAGTATCTGGAATATCACGGTTGGATTATCAACCGGGACAAGTCAGCTCTAAGACCAGTCAAAAGTCTGGAATACTTAGGGCTAAGGCTGGATTCAAATCAGAGAAAGATTTTCTTACCTCCAGAGAAGGTGTCGTCTTTAAAAGATTTGACCCACTTAGTGGGTACAAAAAGAAAACCATCCATACGCCTGTGCATGAGGCTGCTGGGAAAAATGGTGGCTTCATTCGAAGTGGTACCCTACGGTCAATTCCATTCAAGGAATCTGCAAAGGGCCATACTGTCAGCCTGGAACAAAAAAGTTCAGGCTTTAGACTTACCAATGTCCCTGTCCCCTTCCGTTCGCAAGAGCCTCCATTGGTGGTTGGTGCCCCAGAATCTGGAAAAAGGGAAACCCTTCAGTCCGGTTTCTTGGAAGGTGGTCACTACAGATGCCAGCCTCATAGGCTGGGGGGCAGTACTGGAGCAATGGTCTCTCCAGGGCAAGTGGTCAGAAGCAGAAAAGGCCCTGCCCATCAATCTCTGAGATACGAGCAGCCCGGTATGCCCTAGTAGCATGGACATCCAAACTCCAAGGGTCCCCTGTCAGAATTCAATCAGACAATGCCACAGCAGTGGCATATATCAATCACCAGGGTGGCACCAGGAGTCGTGCAGCCCAGAGGGAAGCAAATTGCATCCTGGAGTGGGCAGAAAAATATGTCCCAGCCATATCCGCGGTTTTCATCCCAGGAGTGGAAAATTGGAGAGCGGACTTTTTAAGTCGCCAACAATTATGCCCGGGGGAATGGTCTCTTCACCCCGAGGTTTTCCAGGCAATATGCCAGCGGTGGGGAACACCGGATGTAGATCTGCTAGCATCCAGATTCAACGCAAAGGTGGACAGATTTGTGTCTCGCACAAGGGATCCCCTAGCTTGCGGCTCGGATGCCCTAGTGTTCCCTTGGGATCAGTTCAAGCTGATATATGCATTCCCACCGCCACAATTGTTACCGCGATTACTCCGCAGAATCAGGGTAGAAAAGAAACCAGTGATTCTGGTGGCTCCAGCGTGGCCCCGAAGGGCATGGTACGCGGAGATTGTAAAAATGTCAGTGAGGAGTCCTTGGACCCTCCCACATCGTCCGGACCTGCTGTCGCAAGGACCGATATACCACCCTTCCTTACCAGCCCTAGGTTTGACGGCCTGGCTATTGAAGCCCACATTCTGAAAAAGAGAGGGCTCTCTAATTCTGTGGTATCTACCATGATCAATGCCAGGAAGCCGGTATCCAGGCAGATCTATTACAGGATCTGGAAAGCGTACATTACGTGGTGTGAGGCCAAGAAATGGCATCCACGTAAGTACGTGATAGGGAGGATTTTGGACTTCCTACAGTGGGCTGTAGATAGGAAGCTGGCCTTGAGTACTATCAAGGGTCAGATTTCGGCCTTGTCAATATTTTTTCAAAGGCCCTTGGCTTCGCATTCACTAGTCAAAGCTTTCATACAAGGAGTGATGCGTATTAGCCCTCCGGTTAGTATTCCCATATGTCCATGGGACTTAAACCTGGTTCTGTCGGTTCTACAGAAACAACCGTTTGAACCATTGCAACACATTTCAATGGTTCTTCTCACCAGGAAATTGATTTTCTTAGTAGCCATTTGTTCGGCTAAAAGAGTATCGGAATTAGCCGCCTTGTCCTGTAAGGAGCCATATCTGGTTGTCCATAAGGACAGAGTAGTATTACGTCCTCATCCAGCCTTTCTTCCCAAGGTGGTATCGAGGTTTCATTTGAACCAAGATGTGGTTCTTCCTTCTTTTTTCCCCAAACCTAGCTCGGTAGAGGAAAAGTTATTACATTCTTTGGATGTAGTAAGAGCAGTTAAAGCTTATCTAAAAGCCACTGCTCAGATTCGCAGAACGGATACTTTGTTTATTCTGCCGGAAGGCCCTAGAAAGGGTCAGGCAGCATCAAAATCTACTTTAGCCAAGTGGATTCGACAGGTCATAATACAAGCCTATGGCTTGAGAAAGAGACCGCCTCCGTTCAAAGTTAGGGCGCACTCCACAAGAGCAGTTGGAACTTCATGGGCAGTGCATCACCAGGCCTCCCTGGCTCAAGTATGTAAGGCCGCAACATGGTCTTCAGTACACACGTTTACTAGATTCTACCAGGTAGACGTTAGAAGTCAGGAGGATGTCGCCTTTGGGCGCAGTGTGTTGCAGGCCGCAAAAGATCCTCATGCCTGATGGCGCCCAGCTTATGTATCCCTCCCCTCATTTGGCATTGCTTTGGGACGTCCCATTAGTAATGACTAAGTCGCTCTGTGTCCCGTGATGTACGAAAAAGAAAAAGGGATTTTTATAACAGCTTACCTGTAAAATCCTTTTCTTGGAGTACATCACGGGACACAGAGCTCCCACCCCTCTTTTTGGGACACTTATTGCTTTGCTACAAAACTGAGGTGCTCCCGGATGGGAGGGGCTTATATAGGGGAGGGTACTTCCGGTTTGGAAGTTGCCAGTGCCAGCACCTGAAGGTAAACTGTATAACCCATTAGTAATGACTAAGTCGCTCTGTGTCCCGTGATGTACTCCAAGAAAAGGATTTTACAGGTAAGCTGTTATAAAAATCCCTTTTTTTGAATACTTTCAATTTTTCAAAAATGGCACTGTTGACCGCAAGGTAAACTGAAGGACATGTCGCTTCCGGGTTACCATAGCAGAGACCCGATCAAAGCCAATTCCAAGGGCTGGAATCGTGAGTTGTTCATGTATGTGCTTAATGGTATGCTGGAATGGAAAAAGTTGTTTATGCTAGTTTCTTACCATTTTTGTACCTGGTATTTTATTTCATCAATAAAAACCTCTTTGATTTAAACCACTTCAGCCCCAGAAGGTTTTACACCCTTAATGAGCAGGCCATTTTTTGCAATACGGCACTGCATTATTTTAACTGACAATTGCGTAGTCGTACAACGTTGTCAGTAGTGTATTTAGGTTTTGTGCTGCCCTAGGCCTGACTAAACTCGTGCACCCCCTTATTTAAATATGACCCACCCCTTCCTGTCAAGGCCACACCCCTTTCTGTTTAAGACCCGCCCTGAGTGGGGACACTAGTTCTGAGGGTCTTGGCGGGGGGGGGGGGTGGCAATGAATTCCCTTAATTTGCATAGATTTCCTCTCACTTCCTGTTTGGCTATGGGGCAGGAAGTGAAGGGAAATCTCTGCAATGGGACAGGGATGGTAAAAAATAAACTGACAGGGGCTATAACCCTCCCTTACTCTATCCAAAATGAAAAAAAAAGTTGCCTATAGTAACAGTGTAGAGCAAGCCGGCGGAGATACTTTCCGTGCTGCCCCCCTGCAAAGTGCTGCCCTAGGCCTAGGCCAGGATACAGCACTGGACGTTCTACCCAAATAAAATTGATGTCCTTTTTTTCCCACAAATAGAGCTTACTTTTGGTGGTATTTGATCACCTCTGCGGTTTTTATTTTTTGCGCTATAAACAAAAAAAGAACAACTATTTTTAAAAAAAAACTACTATTTTTTACTTTCTGCTATAAAACATATCCAATAAAAAAAAAATCTGGTCTCTGCCGGCTGCATCAGAGCCAGTGTGACTGTTCCCAACACCAATAAAGTGCTTCAATATGGAGATGTCCTTTTATCTTCACTACTAGTGCTCAAGTGATAGGTGTGAACTCACCAGAGGTGTCTGACGCCTTGTTACAGGAGTAGCTAGCCAGGTCACATGATATTGACATCGCACATGTGGGCATGTACTGTATACAGACAGTAGTGGAAATCTCCTCCTACCTGAACACACAGCTCTGGAAAAACTCTGCAGGTTATCATGTGACTGTGGTATACAGATCTGCCAAAAAGGTATACAGTATATAGTGGTATTAATTTTATGTAAAAAGAAGATTTATAAACTGTAGGCACTGTGGGTGGGCAGATTAACTATTATCATATTACTGGGTTTAGTAACACTTTAAGTACCGGGTACGTGATTTAGCGGCAAGTGGTTAAAAAGCAGCAGGTGCAGAAATCAAAGATCTACAAAATGAATAAGTAGAAGGAAGATGTATGCAGTAAAAATCCTCAGGTAAGGCTTTCTCCGTCGCATGGTAGTAGGAGTAACAAATGTCACCCCAAGTCCTGTAAGACTACCACTAGAGACATTGGGGTTGACTTACTAAAACTGGAGAGTGCAATATCCGGAGCAGTCCTGCATAGAAACCAATCAGCTTCCAGGTTTTCTTTTCAAAGCTAAATCAAACAAGTTAAAATTAGAAGCTGATTGGCTACCATGCATAGCTCCACCACATTTTGCACTCTCCAGTTTTAGTAAATCAGCCCCATAGTGTCTCTCACACAGCCGATACATGTCCACTTGAGACCCGCGCTATAGACGAAAGACGTCTGCAGCGCGGCTCTCAAGTGCCGGGTGGACGTCCTGCTATGTTTACATCCCCCCGTGCGCCGCCGAGGGCACGCGGTGGGGAACAGCTGCGCCCGCCGCGTCACGTGATGCCGATGCGCGTGCCTGGCGGCCGCGATGTCCTCCAGGTACACGCGATCGGTTGTTACAGAGGCAGGACGTGGATCTCTGTGTGTAAACACAGAGATCCACGTCCTGTCAGGGAGAGAGGAGACCGATGCTGTGTCCCTTGTACATAGGGACACAGATCGGTCACCTCCCCCAGTCAGTCCCCTCCCCCACACAGTAAGAATCACTTCCAGGGAACACATTTAACCCCTTGATCGCCCCTAGTGTTAACCCCTTCCCTGCCAGTCACATTTATACAGCAATCAATGCATATTTATAGCACTGCTCGCTGTATAAATGTGAATGGTCCCAAAATAGTGTCAAAAGTGTCCGATATGTCCGCCGCAATATCGCAGGCCTGACAAAAATCGCAGATCGCCGCCATTACTAGTAAAAAAAAAATATATAATAAAAATGTCATAATTATATCCCCTATTTTGTAGGCGCTATAACTTTTGTGCAAACCAATCACTATATGCTTATTGCAATTTTTTTAATCAAAAATATATAGAAGAATACGTATCGGCCTAAACTGAGAAAAAAAAATAGTTTTTAAAAAAAAATTGGGATATTAATTAAAACAAAAAGTAAAAAAAATATTGGTTTTTTTTTTCAAAATTTCTGTCTTTTTTTGTTTATAGCGCAAAAAATAAAAACCGCAGAGGTGATCAAATACCCCCTAAGAAAGCTCTATTTGTGGGAAAAAAATTATAAAAATATCATTTGGGTACAGCGTTGTATGACCAAGCAATTGTCATTCAAAATGCGTCAGCGCTGAAAGCTGAAAATTGGTCTGGGTACGAAGGGGGTTTAAGTGCCCAGTAAGGAAGTGGTTAAAGATGAGACTGTAGACACAAGTGTAGCTAGGCAGCGTCTAGCAATTTTTGTCACTCTGTTGACTTATAATTTAACCAAAGATGTAAATTTTTTTGACACATTTTTAACCGAACACTCGCTGCAGAAGTTCAGGGAAGTGGATTACAGAGATACACAACAGTGGTCAATGTGTAAAGAGGAAAGAACAATCACAAAATTAAGTTCAGTTTATAAAGTAAATCTATAGAGAAACATTAAATAAAAGCTGAGGGTTTAATACTACTTTATTGAAAATGTCTAATATGCTTATCTTATAGTAGCAATCAAGAAGATTTCAGTCTGATCTTGAACAACAACCTGTCACAAGACATGGGCAGTTCAAACAGAATAGATAATAGAAACATGCAAAAGCAGCAGTACTCTAAAGTGAAAACCTCATGTCAAAACAATCAGTAGTTTCTGAAATATTAACCACTTGACAACTGGGCACATAACCCCCTTCCTGCCCAGGCGAAATTCCAGGTTTCAGCGCTGTCACGATTTGAATGACAATTGCGCGGTCGCGCGACGTGGCTCCCAAACAAAATTGACGTCCTTTTTTCCCCACAAATAGAGCTTTCTTTTGGTGGTATTTGATCATTTCTGCGGTTTTTATTTTTTGCGCTATAAACAAAAAAAGAGCGACAATTTTGAAAAAAACACAATATTTTTTCATTTTTGCTATAATTAATATCCCAATTTTTTTTTTAAAAAACGATTTTTTTCCTCAGTTTAGGCTGATACGTATTCTACATATTTTAGGTAAAAAATAAAAAAAAACGCAATAAGCGTATAGTGATTGGTTTGCGCAAAAGTTATAGCGCCTACAAAATAGGGAATAGAATTATAATTTTTTTTTTTTTTTTTTTTTACTAGTAATGGCGTCGGTCTGCGATTTTTTTTTTTTTGTGACTGTGACATTATGGCGGACACATCGGACACTTTTGACACATTTTTGGGACCATTCACATTTATACAGCGACTAGTGCTATAAATATGCACTGATTACTGTATAAATGTGACTGGCAGTGAAGGGGTTAACCACTAGGGGGCAATCGAGGGGTTAAATGTGTTCCCTGGGAGTGATTGTAACTGTGGGGGGAGGGGACTGACTGGGGGAGGTGACTGATGGTTGTCCCTATGTACAAGGGACACACCATCCGTCACCTCTCCCTGACAGGACGTGGATCTCTGTGTTTACACACAGAGATCCACGTCCCTGGCTCTGTGACAGCCAATCGCGGGTACCTGGCGGACATCGCAGCCGCCAGGCACGCGCATCGGCACCCGCCTGACACGGCGGGCACAGCTTTTCCCCGATGCGCGCCCGCGGCGGCGCGCATCGCGGAAGTGAATGGGAGGACGTCCATAGACGTCCTATCAGCAATTCGCGACCGCTTTGCGGACGTCTTTTGCAGATAGGCCGGGCGCGAAGTGGTTATTAAAGGGGAGTTCCAGCCTTTTTTTATGTTTATTAAAAGTCATCAGCTACAAAAAGTGTAGCTGCTGGCGTTTAATAAACAGACACTTACCTGCTCCACTGTCCAGCGCCGCACCGCCTGGAGCTCCGCTCCTCTCCCCCCCTTCTCCGCCGGTGCCTCCATTCATTGTGTGGGCACCTGGCCGCGACAGCTTTCGGCTTCACGGCCGGGCACTCACTGCGCATGCGCGAACGGCGCAGCACTGTCTGAATAGACAGGCGATCGCCTGGGACCTGTCATGTCCCAGGTGATCGCCTAAAGGGAGGGGCCGCCAAAAGGCGATATGACGTATCGCCTAGGCGAGCCCAGGGCAGAAGGAGGAAGTGGGACAGGAAGTCCCACTCCTACTGAAGCCCCCACTCCCCCCCCCAAAAAAAAATACATGCCAAATGTGGCATGTAAGGGGGCGAGGAGTGGATAAAGCGGAAGTTCCAAATTTGGGTGGAACTCCGCTTTAAGAACTGAAATTACATGCTAATCTGAGCTTTTGGCCCTACTGCCATTTACGTCCCAATTCTTCTAGTTGGTCATTGAAACCACCTGTTAAAACAAAATGAAATGAAAATAAAACGCCAATAAAAACATCCTGTGAACAAATAAACGTTAGGCCTCATGCCCACGGACGTTTTTACAGCCGTGTTTTTGAGCGTTTTTTACAGCTTAAAAATGCCTGTCCATGTTAGTCTATAGCTTCATGCCCACCTAGGCATTTTTAAGCTGTAAAATACGCTCAAAAACGCGGCTGTAAAAACGTCCGTGGGCATGAGGCCTTATACTTGTTTGTCGAAGATTAAGTTACTGTATTTATTGGCGTATAACACTCACCTTTTTACCCTGAAAATAGAGGGTAAACTGTGCCTGTGTGTTATACGCAGGGGGCTGTGGAATGTTTTTTTTTCCTGAAAATTCCCTCTAATGCTGCGTACACACAATCGGTTTTTCTGATGAATCCATCGGTGTAAAAAAATAGAACATGTTTTAAATTATACCGATGGAAAAAAAAACAATAGCAAATTCTGATCGTCTGTGGGGAACTCCATCGGACAAAAAACTCACGCATGCTCAGAATCAAGTAGACGCATGCTCAGAAGCCTTGAACTTAATTTTTCTCGGCTCTTCTGAGTGTTTTACGTCACAGCGTTTGGGACGGTTGGATTTAAGACTGATGGAAGTCAGCTTCATCGCATTTCCGATGGAAAAATCCATCGGATTTTATTCCATCGGAAATCCGATTGTGTGTGCAGGGCATTAAAGTTAGGGTGCGTGTTATACGCCAATGTAATTATTTTCTTTGTTTGAAGAGCTCTGGGTGTTGTTACCATTTGACACTTCCAAGTGTGTCGGATAGTTTGTCCCCTTTTGGGCACCGTGGGTCCTCCTGTTGACTACAGGGTAAATTTAAACAAAGAAACTAATGCTGCGTACACACGATCGGAAAATACGACAAAAGTCCTATGTGAGCTTTTGGTTGGAAATTCTGACCGTGTGTATGCTCCATCGGACTTTTGCTGTTGGAATTTCCGGCAGCAAAAGATTGAGAGCAGGTTCTCTATTTTTCCGCCGGAAAAAATTCTTGTCAGAATTTCCGATCGTCTGTATGCAATTTAGACGCGCAAAAAAACACGCATGCTCAAAATCAAGCAGAAGAGCCGAACTGCCTATTGAACTTCATTGATCTCGGCTCGTCGTACGTGTTGTACGTCACCGTGTTCTTGGCGATCGGAATTTCTGACAAGATTTGTGTGACCGTGTGTTGAGTTTGAGCTAACATTCCGTCAGAAAAAAAACAAGTTTTTCTTGTCGGAATTTCCGATCGTGTGTACGCGGAATAAAGCTAACATTTTGGTCTCATAATTTCTATGAATATTCATAGAAGGCTGGCACACAAGCAAGGAAAGCTTATGAACAATTGGAAGATAACCAGCTTCTGTCAACAACTGTTAATTAAAAACTATACCAAACATGCAATAAAAATTCATAAACCCAGACAGAAAATTCCTGTGTGGAAGTACCCGGACTCAATTTTTAATCTGGCAGTGAATTCCGGTAAATGTTTTCTTTCTGATTAACAGTACCTAAATACTTTATTTTCCTTACTATACACTTAACATGATAATGACATTCAACATTCAAGGGAAAACTGAGTTTGCAGTTATAAATCCAATGAATTCATATTTTTTTTCAATAAGCTTTAATGAAAATGATTATTGTAATTTATTTTCCCTTTATACGGAAAAATCACATTAATATGTATTTTATTTATATCAAAATTTTAAAAGATGTCCAGAATATGTAATCTAAAAAAATCACAGAAGCACTATGCACCATTAAGCAGGATAAATCAGGATAACAAATACATAGAGATGAGATGTTAAGATGCGTAGTACAGCATGAGCAATTAAAGCGGAAGTAAACCCATCCATAAAACCGGCACGTGGTTGTGCTCTCAACCAAACTGTCAAACCATCCAATGGCTGGTGTCTAAACTGATCACATGTGCAGCATCATGGCAGTTGTAGATTAAATAGAGGGAAAGATGGCCGCTTCCTTGGCTGAAAACGATAGGGGGGTTTACTTACACTTTAAGTTCAGTTTTGTAGCAGGGTCAGTCTTTGGTCAGCATTATTTCCGCTTTGTCCCTGTCCACCTCTTCTATAGATGTACAAAAATGTAGAGACATAGCTCATTGCATGTGGCACCACATCCGGAAAATAATCGAACAAAAAAAATAGAAATTGTATGGGACTTTACTGGCTGCCACTAGTAGTCCCAAAGAAGAAGAGTTCTCGTTTAGATATAAAACTCTAACATTTATTATAAAATCATGATAAAACATCTTAAAAACATGTATCAAAAAAGAAAACATCTCAAAAAGAAATCCAAAAAATTGTACATAGTACGTGTATGCAACATTCTCCAATAAATAGACTGGTTACATACGTTGTACAGAGAAACCTGTTAAGGTGCCCGTGGGTATAAAGAACTTGGTTCTTGCGTCCATATAGATCTTCCATATCAGGGCTGACAGGGAGTCACTGTACCAAGGGATCACTACACATTTCGCTTACAGCTTCTTCAGGGGATCCTATTGGTACTGGGGGATGCAGCATGATTAATATGTGATTTTTTATATATTTAGATACAAGTTTAAGCATCATAGTTACAACAAAGTGCTTTCGTCATTGAACATGAAACATATTCTAAAACAAAGGCAATGCTTTTCAGTCTATTTATGGGAGGATAATGCATACACGTACAATTTACTCTTTCGTCCATGGACCGACACAGCTTCTCTATTGACAAAGTGGGTATTATCCGTTAATTAGGAGTGACTAGGCAGAAAAACTTGTAAAAAGTGTTGCATCACACCTTCTACAGTACCGCCCAGGGGGTGGACCCTCTGGGTATAACCTCTCAGTCTGCATCTCGCAGATCAGTTTTTTTCTGTCTAGCAAGGAGTAGGACATGGCTCCCTTCGGGCCCATTAGTCCGGGGGAAAAATATATATATATATATTTTTTTCATTTGTTGTTTCCTGCGATCTTCGATCAACTGCCGACTGGGTGACAGGCTGGATCCTCGATCCTTGTAGTCTCCCCAGTTTCGGCCATCGAGCGTGTGCCGACCCTAGCTACGCGCTGGGTTTTCCACAACATGCCCGTCGCTCCACGGGTGGCCGGTGAGCCTACGCTCCAGGGCCTGCATCGGACCGCTCAGCTTCGGCTGACCTTACGGCCGAGTCGCAGCAGCCTGGCCGGTGAGCTTACGCTCCAAGGCTTGCATCGGACCGCTCAGCTTCGGCTGACCTTACGGCCGAGTCGCAGCAGCCTGTCTGGTGAGCGTCACGCTCCAGGGCATACATATGATCGTCCCTTTTGGGTCCAATCACAGCATGCCTGGCCAACAGTCACCTTCCGTGCGCGGACGATGATCTGTTTGGAATGTCTTCCAGCATAATACATGCAGGATAGGTAAGTAAAACTCCCCTGCCTCGGCTGGGTGATTTAGCTGGACATTCCTGGAGAGATCAAGTAAGTGGTTGTGGCCCCTTTCTTCCCTCTCTCCCTGCATTTCCCTCCTCCCTGGGCTTCTAGCTAAAGGTTGCTGGGTGCTGGGGGTCACCTAAGGGGTCCCACTGGAGCAGGGCTGGCTGTAACTAACATTTAAAAGAAATGTCATTTCTGCGTACCTGTGTGTGTGTGTGTGTCCTTCCTCCTCCATGCTGTCGGCGGCCATTTTGAGGTGGTCCATGCCAAGTTTGGCCTCTTGTGACGGCCCGGCGGCCATCTTCCTGTGGTTCGGCCACACCCACTGGCCCCTATCAGGTGATCGGCGGCCATGTTTGTCCAACCTGTATGTATAGATTGCCATTCGGCGGCCATCTTTTTGTGGGCTACGGCTGCTTGACCTCTATCTTCGGCTCCGCGGCCATTTTCTTGGAGCCCACATTATCTTCCATACAGACGTTTTTGGCAGCCATTTTGCGAGAGCCTCCGGCCTCTAGGGTGCATTACACTGGTGCGAAAATTCACACAGGAAGTGCTGATAAAAGAAGCAGACTGACACAGCAGCAGGGGGGACAGCATCACAGACGCAGCACACGGCAGCATAGCAGTACCTATCCAGGGTGGTGAGTCCTCTGGTCGAACCCAGCCTCTCTGCAGCACAGGAGGGTGGCCTATTGATATCTTGCCTGGAGCCCTGTGGGTGTCAGCGTGTGGTCAGCATGGCATCTGAGCCAGATGTCTTCTCCCCTGAAACACCAGATTTAGCAGCTGGTGTCCCTGAGGTGTCTATGGACGCTATGTCGGCAATCCTAGAGGCGTTTGCTGCCAGGGTGGAAGCAGCACACGGGAATACAGGGGGTAATAAACGCCCCCGTCCCGTGCAATCTTCTGGGGATATTTCTGATGCAGAACCAGGTCCAGCTACGGCTCATGGCCCAGATTCTGATGCATCAGAGACTGCAGACCGTGACCGATTGGACAGTGAGGAGGACTCCAAGTCCAGGTCAGTAGGCGAGACGGCTTTGGTATCTGACCTTATTACTGCAGTGCAGGATACGCTAAAGTTGGAAAATACTGCAGAAGTAGCAGATACTCCAGTCCCCTTTGGGTTTCGTAAACCTGCCCGCACTGCTAAGGTGTTCCCTTGTGTGTCTTATTTTGACAAACTCTTATACAAGGAATGGGAGAACCCACTGAGGGTCTTTACAGCCCCAAAGAGGTTTGCAGTACGGTACCCCTTTGAGGAGAGTTTTCTGAAGATATGGACCTCTCCCCCTATAGTGGACCCTTCGGTGTCCAGACATAATAGAGCCACCACTATTCCAGTAGAAGGGGCTCCGGTTTTCAAGGACCCTGTGGATAAGAAGGCTGAAGCACTCGCTCGCTACCTATACTCAGTGGTAGGCTCGGCAGTACGCCCGGCATTGGCGGGGACCCTAGTGTCTCAGACACTTACTGAATGGGCAAAATTGCTACTCCAGGGGTTAAAGGAGCGAGATGCTCCTCCTAATGAGATAACTTTGGCTGACCAGTTGGTCCAGGGCCTTAAGTTTGTCTGTGATTCAGACATGGATACTATTCCCCTGCTGTCAAGAGCTTTGGTTTATGCAGTAGCAATACGCCGCCTGATCTGGCTAAAGGGCTGGTCTGCGGGCCAGACTTCCAAGAAAGCCATGTTGGATCTGCCTTTTAAGGGCAACAGACTTTTTGGGGCTTCTCTGGATGACATCATCAAGGATGCCACAGGAGGTAAAAGCACTTTGCTTCCCCAAACTAGCAAGGGTAAGGGGCCACGCCAAGGGCAAGGGCCCTCCTTTACTGCACGCAAGCGTTTTTTTCGCCCCCTTAAGGCGACAGGGAAAAGACCCCAGGACGATAAAGCGCCTGCCCAAGGACAAAAGCGTCCTTGGTCCCGCAGACCCAACAAGCCTGCGGACAAATCTGCGTCCACATGAAGGTCCGCCCCCACCCAGCTCTCGGGTGGGGGGACGTCTTCGCAAATTCGCGACTCAGTGGACTGCTCTAGTCTCCGACAGGTGGGTTTGCGAAATAATCTCCTCAGGCTACAAGATAGAATTTCTCTCTTGTCCACCGGACAGATTCATCACCTCCAATCTCCAGCTACTACCGTCCCGTCGGGAGGCCCTGTATGGGGCGGTCCAGGGTCTACTGGAACGCAGGGTAGTTATTCCAGTTCCAGAACAGGAACGGGGTCAGGGTTTTTACTCAAATCTGTTCATTGTGTCGAAGAAGGAGGGGGTTCGGCCAATCTTGGATCTCAGAGCCCTCAATTGCTTTGTGAAAGTACAAAGATTTCGGATGGAGTCGGTTCGATTTGTAGTCACGGCTCTCCATCCGGGGGACTTTCTGGCCTCCTTGGACATCAAGGACGCATACCTGCATGTCCCCATATACTCCAGACACCAGAGGTTTCTGCGATTTGCTATCGGGAAGAACCACTACCAGTTTGTGGCCCTCCCGTTTGGCCTTGCCTCAGCACCCAGGACGTTCACCAAGGTGCTCGCTCCGATTCTGGCACTTCTAAGACAGCGGGGTATCGCTATCACAGGTTACTTGGACGACCTTCTGCTGAAGGCCCCTTCAAGCTCAGAATTAGAGGTAAGCGTGTCCATTACCTATCAGACTCTTCGAGACTGTGGTTGGATACTAAACACGCAAAAGTCAGTATTGGTGCCCACTCAACGCCTAGTGTACCTGGGGTTGATTCTGGATTCCTCAGAGGCAAAGGTATTCCTCCCTGTGGAGAAGTTGCAGACCCTCCGGGCTGCAGTACAGCAGCTGACTTCCAGGAATTGGTCGTCACTCTGTTTTTGCATGCGAGTGTTGGGCCTCATGGTAGCCTCCTTCGAGGCGGTCCCATATGCTCAATACCACACTCGAGTGTTACAGAAGGAAGTTCTGTCCAGATGGAACAGATGCCCTTCATCTCTGGATTATCAAATCCGAGTGAGCCACCTAGTCAGGAGATCCCTGGTATGGTGGCTGACAGCACCGGCTGTAATGGCCGGGAAGTAATTTCTTCCGGTTTACTGGATAGTGATCACGACGGACGCCAGCCTTACAGGTTGGGGGGGAGTCTGGGGTGTCCAGTCGGCGCAAGGTCGCTGGACCCCAGAGGAAGCCCTCCTGCCGATCAATGTCCTGGAGATCCGGGCGATCAAGCTGTGCCTCTTCAAATGGTCTCAGAGACTGCAAGGGCGTCCAGTCAGGATCCAGTCAGACAACGCCACAGCGGTGGCATATGTCAATCATCAAGGAGGAACAAGAAGCTCAGCTGCAGCATCGGAGGTTGCTCGCATCCTGAAGTGGGCAGAGAAGAGCGTACCGGCACTATCGGCCGTGTACATTCCGGGTGTGGAAAACTGGCAGGCGGACTACCTGAGCCGCCAGATGCTGGACCAGGGAGAATGGTCCTTACACCCGGAGGTGTTCCAACTCCTCTGCCAAAGATGGGGCACACCAGACGTAGATCTTCTGGCTTCCCGACTCAATCGGAAGGTATTGAGATTTGTGGCCCGGTCAAGAGACCCATGGGCAGACGCAACGGACGCGTTGGTAGCATCGTGGGGTCAGTATCGGCTAATCTATGCCTTCCCTCCCTTAAGGCTTCTTCCTCTTCTGCTCCGCAGAGTGGAGGCAGAGGGAATTCCAATGATCCTAATCGCTCCAGATTGGCCTCAGCGTCCTTGGTACGCCGATCTAGTACGTCTGGTAGCAGACGTCCCCTAGCGCCTACCACTACGGAAGGACCTGCTATCGCAAGGTCCCATATTCCATCCTGCTTTACAGTCATTGGCTTTAACGGCATGGCTGTTGAGAACCAGGTACTGAGAGGCCGGGGCCTGTCAGAATCAGTAATCTCTACTATGAGAAGTGCTCGAAAACCGTCCTCTAGGAAGGTTTATCACCGCACTTGGAGGGCCTACATCTCCATGTGTGAGGAAATGAAATGGCATCCGCGTACCTATTTGGTTTCCAGAATCCTGCTGTTTTTACAGCATGGGGTGGACCAAAGGCTTGCCCTAAGTACGATTAAGGGTCAGATATCTGCCCTGGCTGTCTTTTTTCAGCGACCCCTGGCGACTCACTCTCTCGTGAGTACATTTGTGCAGGGGGTTCGACATGTGGCCCCTCCGGTCCGTCCCCCGTTACCTCCGTGGGACTTGAACCTGGTCCTCTCGGTGCTTCAGAAGGCACCGTTTGAGAAGATTAGAGATATTCCCCTGTTGACACTTTCTCAGAAAGTGGTCTTTTTGGTGGCTGTTACGTCAGTTAGACGAGTCTCTGAGCTGGCAGCCTTGTCCTGCAAGGCTCCCTATTTGATTTTCCACAAGGATAAGGTGGTGCTGCGGCCGCAGCCTTCCTTTCTTCCGAAAGTCGTTTCGGCTTTTCATCTCAACGAAGACATTGTACTTCCATCCTTGTGTCCTCATCCGTCGAATCCTAAGGAGTCGGCGTTGCATGCCTTGGACGTTGTCCGAGCTTTGAGAGTATACATATCTGCTACTTCCCTGTTCCGGAAGTCAGACTCACTGTTTGTTTCGGTGGCTGGTCCCAAGAAGGGCCAAGCAGTCTCGTCGGCCACCATCTCTAGGTGGATCCGACAGATAGTAATCCAGGCTTACGCCTTAAAGGGTCAGGCGCCCTTCTTTCCTGTCACGGCGCATTCGACCAGGGCAATAGGTGCCTCTTGGGCTTTCCGACATCAAGCGTCTGTTTCCCAACTATGTAAAGCGGCGACTTGGTCGTCCGTTCACACTTTCACAAAATTCTACAAAGTTGATGTAGGTGCATCTTCGGATGCCTCTTTCGGCCGCAAGGTTTTGCAAGCGGCTGTTCAGAGTTGCAACTCCTCCGTTGGAGGAGTGCTGTTTTGTGTTTTGGGGTGAAGTTTGTTTTTATGCTGTTACCACCCCTCGTTTTTTTCTCTGACACTGCTTTGGGACGTCCCACTTTGTCAATAGAGAAGCTGTGTCGGTCCATGGACGAAAGAGTAAATAGGATTTTTTACTCACCGTAAAATCCTTTTCTCTGAGTCCATGGACCGACACAGCACCCACCCCTCCTTTTAAGTTTGTACTGCTTTTTGATGAACTGATCTGCGAGATGCAGACTGAGAGGTTATACCCAGAGGGTCCGCCCCCTGGGCGGTACTGTAGAAGGTGTGATGCAACACTTTTTACAAGTTTTTCTGCCTAGTCACTCCTAATTAACGGATAATACCCACTTTGTCAATAGAGAAGCTGTGTCGGTCCATGGACTCAGAGAAAAGGATTTTACGGTGAGTAAAAAATCCTATTTTTTGATTTCTTTTTGATATGTTTTATTTTTTGATACATGTTTTTAAAGTGGAACTTCAGTCATTTTTTCCCATCTATCAAATCTTCTGCCCTTGTTCTTTTAACTTTGGATAGTAAAACATTTTTTTTTCTGCCAGTAAATACCCTATACAGCCCACTTCCTGTTTCTTGTCTGGTAAAAAGCCTAAGCTTATCACATCATGCACAGCTATCACTCTCTTGAGAGTTTGCCAAGAAGGGAGGGGGGGTGTGAGTCATAAGAGGGCCCATGAGAGCTGCAGAGCTGGAGGTGTGTGTCTGTGTAAATCCAGGAAATGAACAGGCAGCAGCTTCAGCTGCCCACAGTTAAAATGGCTGCTGCCAGACTTAGTGTAGGGAGATTTCTGCAGCATATTTGGCAAGTACAGAATCACAGTGTACATACATACAGTGTGTGTGTATATATATATATATATATATATATATATATATATATATATATACATATACCGTATATACTCGAGTATAAGCCGAGTTTTTAAGCACAATTTTTTGTGCGGAAAATGCCCCCCTCGGCTTATACTCGAGTCACCTGTTTGCGCCTGATCTCCCGGACTTTGGGGAGCCGGTACTGGTCGGCCGTAGGTCCTCTGGACCCCAAACTTGGCACACATATACCCCCACTCTTCCTCTACAAGTGTGCAAAGTTTCTTGTCCGGGGGACCTACGGCCGGGGAGCACCGATTTTTCAAAACCAGGCACCCCTTCCATAGACTCCCATGTTAAACGGTAATTTCTCTGGTGATTTTTGGGACCCGGTACCGGCCGGTCGTAGATTCTCTTGACCCCAAACTTGGCACACATATAGCCCAACTCTTCCTCTACAGGTTTGCAAAGTTTCTTGTCCGGGGGACCTACGGCCAGGGAGCACCGATTTTTCAAAGCTGGGCACCCCTTCCATATACTCCTATGTTAAACGTCAGTCTAGTCATGGACAAAGTGAGGCACACCCTAGGCTTATACTCGAGTCAATAAGTTTTCCCAGTTTTTGTGGTAAAATTAGGTGCCTCGGCTTATACTCGGGTCGGCTTATACTCGAGTATATACGGTATATTTATATATTTTTTATATCTAAATGAGTACTCTTCTTTGGGATTACTAGTGGCAACCAGTAAAGTCCTATACAATTTCTCCTTTTTCCTCTTCCGTAGAAGCCTGGTGCTTGATGATGGCACCCTAAAAGGCATTTGATCTACTTAATCCTGCATCACACTCCCCCCCCCCCAGAACTACCCTTCGTTCACCTGTTATGAGATCATATCCTACTGTTATTTTCATTCTGTTTTCAACTTTCTTTATTGATTTTCGTTCAACACATAACATACATGGTACAATACATATACAGTACAATACATACGGTCTCAATGTGTCCTATTACAAAAAAAAGATTTTAAAAAAAGGGTCTACACATCCTTTATAAAAACCTTCATTAAAAAATCATAAGGCACTTTCTGACACTTATTATCCTTTCTTCTTTACCGTTACTGACCCTTAAATTGCGGTTTTAGCTGTTATTGTTTCTAACTTGCTTTCCCCCTCCCTCCCTCTTTTTTTATCCCTTTTTTTACAAAATATATACATATGAGAGATGTGCTAGTCTTCCAGTGGGCACCTTGAGATTATGACTTTTTTTCTTGGCATGTAACCGTTGGGTGTCCAATTCATCATTTTGCAGTAGTTTATGAGAAACCAGTGTAGCTGTGGATACCGGAAGCCATATGGGTTGTTCTCAAAGTTTATATTGTTTGTAAATGTAATCTGCACCCTGGCATTTTGTAATATTCTGTCTACTATCACTGACTTGTGTGTATATGTTCCTAGGTGTATCACATCTGTAAAATTCAATAAAACTTCTTTAAAAAAAACAAAAACATGATGACATGATTTCGCTTTGAGCATTTATAAATTTAGTCTCTGGCTCTCCCAGTTTTGCTGCAGCGGCAGCAGATCAGAAGTGAATGAGGGGGGGGGACGACGACAAGTGCAGTGCGTGACTAGCTGTGTCTCTGTCCCTGGATCCCTTCCTTGTGTCCCGGTCATCAGGTCCCTCCCGCACGGTGTAGACTCACCCTCCAGCCAAACAGATGTACTACAGGAAAAGACTGAACTCCGCTGCTGCCCATGAGTACAAGCTGCCCCCCTCTCTGCCCGCCACCTTCCAGCTCTGATTAGTACAGAGGGCTCTGATCTGCGTTCCCTCTGACCGTGCCAGGGTATCTGGGGTCCTCTCCGACACTGTCCTCTACCTTCTACCCCTCTCCTGACTCTGTACAGGCACCTTCTCCTCTCCCTGAACCTCCCATCTACCCTGCACCCCTCATCTCATACTGATCTACCCTTCAGAACCCTGCCCCCTCACTGTTCACCCTGCTCCCACCCCATAGAACCCTGCCCCCCCTCACTGTTCACCCTGCCCCCACCCCACCTCATAGAACACTGCCCTCTCACTGTTCACCCTGCCCCCCACACCATAGAACCCTACCCCTCACTTTTCACCCTGCCCGCACCCCATAGAACACTGCACCTCTCACCCTGCCTCCACCCCATAGAACACTGCACCCCTAACTTTTCACCCTGCCCCCACCCCATAAAACCCTGCAGCCCTCGACCTGCCCCCACACCATAGAACACTGCCCCCTCACTTTTCACCCTCCCCACCCCATAGAACACTGCATCCCTCACTTTTTGCCCTGCCCCCACCCCATAGAACCCTGCACCCCCTCAACCTGCCCCCACCACATAGAACACTGGACCCCTCACTGTACACCCTGCCCCCACCTCATAGAACCCTGCTTACCTCGCTATGCACCCTGCCCCCACCTCATAGAACCCTGCACCCCTCACTATGGACCCTGCTCCCACTCACCTCATAGAACCCTTCACCCCTCATTATACACCCCACCCTCACCTCATAGAACACTGCACCCCTCACTATACACCCTGCCCCCACCTCATAGAGCACTGCACCCCTCATCGCTCTGTGCTATCAGCCGTGTCCTTACTGTTTGACCCCAACTCTTTTATTAGGTCTGACCATCTCCTGTAGCATGTCTGCACACTCTATGACCGTCTCTTGTATCATGTTCGCAATCTCTGACCGTCTCCTGTATCATGTATGCACACTCTCTGACCATCCCCTGTATCATGTCCGCACACTCTCTGACCATCTCCTGTATCATGTCCGCACACTCTCTGACCATCACCTATATCATGTCCGCACACTCTCTGACCATCACCTATATCATGTTCGCACACTCTCTGGCCATCTCCTGTAACAGTAGATGGAACACTGATTGAATAAGTGTTCTGCCTATCGCACAAGCCAGTCTAGGGGGGCGGGACCTT
The DNA here is from genome assembly GCA_029206835.1 of Rana muscosa. NCBI lineage: Eukaryota > Metazoa > Chordata > Amphibia > Anura > Ranidae > Rana > Rana muscosa. Next base: position 501,097,388 of record CM055116.1, on the reverse strand, counting down.
GTTACATACCAGCTCCGTGACACACAGCGGGAGATGCTCGCTTTGTGTGTGTGTGTGATCCATCATCCAGGCAATGGTGAGTCTGTATTGATGATGGGCACAGTAAAGCTGCATTTGATGGGGCACAGTGACCCTGCATTGATGGGGCACAGTGAGGCTGCATTGATTAGCACAGTGAAGCTGCATTGATGGGCAAAGTGACGCTGCATTCACGGGCACAGTGAGGCTGCATTTGATGGGCACAGTGCATTGATTGCATTCATGAGCACAATGAGGCTGCATTGATGGGCACAGTGAGGCTGCATTTAAAGTCACAGTGAAGCTGCATTGATGGGCACAGTGAGGCTGCAGTGATGGGCACAGTGATGCTGCAATGATGGGCACAGTAAGGCTGCAATGATGGGCACAGTGAGGCTGCAATGATGGGCACAGTGAGGCTGCAATGATGGGCACAGTGAGAGCGCATTGATAAGCACAGTGAGGCTGAATTCATGGGCACCGTAAAGCTGCATTTGATGGGCACTGATCAGGCTGCACTGATGGGTACTGATATGCTTTATGTTAATATTGTTAAAGTTGTTGTTAATATTTATTTTTGGAACTTAATTCTGCATAAAACATTTAATAGTGCAATTTCATGAGATAATTTATGAGGGCGTGTTTAGGGACAGACTTAGAGGCAGGGCATGGGAGGGGTTGGGTGGGGCAATTGGTGGCGAGTAACTCTTAAGGCCTGGCTAGTGGCTCAGGACTTGAAATTTTGAGCCCTGTGTGTATATGTACCGGTATATATGTGTGTATGTATGTGAGTGTGTATGTGGGGTCTTGGGTGAGTTCCCACACTTTTTTTCCCCAGAACTTGACCCCTGGTGTAAACCATTACAATGCTGTAACCTATTTATTGCTCAGAAATAATTAAAAACAACAACTTATTTTTAAATAGTTAGGTAGTCGACTCAGACTTTGCATGCACATAAGCTGATTAGTACACCAGAAATAGTAGTATTTTAAACTTACAGCCAGAAGTGAGAGGAAAGTACATCTCCCTTGTGACATCAGAGAGCTTTTGTGTTCGCTTTCAGTCCCTAAAAAGGTAGTTCATTTAAAATTGATATTTCAGTTTTTAGAAGAATCTGGAGGCATCATTTCATGTATCTCGGGGACCCTGGTGGCAAGATCTCTATTTAAATTTCCAAAGCTAAATTTTACAGGACAGTTCCAAGGGAGCCCTAAGCTTTTTGTTGGAATTGTATTATTATTTATTAATTCTTTATTTGCATTTTTCAATAAGACATACAGGAGAAGGGATTCTCAACAGATCCATAGATACAGTAGAGCATATGAGCGATCACTGTATAAGCAATCATTTTGACTTTGTGTATGGCATCTGTTCATGTGATTGTTCACAGCTATTAAATGGACAACAGGTCTGATGTGATTGGCCGTGTACTATGTGATCATTGTGACCAATCACAGAGATCGCAGTAGTACACAATAGCGATGAATGACAAGCCATTGTTTACAACAGACGTTTATTTGCTGGGATTGGTTACAGGTATTACATGGCACCAGAGCTGGCTCGGTGCAATGATCTATGTTCCGCTGTGTAAGATCCTGTCGCCGCACGCCCCTTATGAGGTTCGTGACTGGGAGGACGTCATATGGCATTCACCCAGAATAGCAGTGCTCCCACCCAGCTGTTTTATTACTATGGGCCAGGTGCGAGGTGGGCCATGGAGTGCTCCCATGATCGCGCTGTCCGCTGTGTGATCGGTGAGTCCTTCAGACTCAGCTGATCACAGATCGGGTTAAAGGGCCAATCACAGTGGCCCTTTACCACGTGATTAGCTGTGTCCAATGACAGCTGATCATCGGATTTAAACACAAGCCGGTTATCAGCTTTTCTTTCCTCACGCTGACAGCGAGAGGAGAGGAGAGGAGAAGAAAGCTGGTAACCGGCTTGGGTTAAAGCGACATTGGCACTGATAATCAGGGCACTAATTATCAGTGATCTGATTATCAGTGCAGTGCCACCAAACCGTGCCCATCAGTGCTGCCCATCAGTGTCACCTTTCAGTGCTGCCTATCAGTGGCCATCAGTGCCACATCTCAGTGCTGCCAGTCAGTGCCACCTCAGTGCCCATCAGTGCCACTCATCAGTGCTTCCTAATCAGCGCCCATCAGTGCAGCCTATCAGTGCCCATCAGTGCAGCCTCATATGCGCACATCCGTGAAGGAGAAAAATGACCGGTTTGCAATATTTTATAACAAACTATGAAAAATATATAAAAGATACTTGGATAGTTTCCAGAAACAGAAAACCGTATGGTCTCCCAGTCCGACGTGAACAAAATAAAGGACCAAGGAGAGACAAGGCTCTCACATAAATCAGGATTTTAATGGGGGACACCGGTTCTGTTTATAGGTGAGTACACTGAGACAATAAATTAGAAACAGTCAGCCAACATGTTTCACACTGTTGTGGTTCGTCAGGGCTTTGCACTTGTCTTTGGTTTCATCAGGTCTGTACAAGACATAAAAGTTTGTAATTAATGTCAATCAATGATATATAATCAATAGTATCAATACATATGCATTCATTAATTCATTAATGCAGACAATTTGTGTCATATTAATGAATGCATATGTATTGATACTATTGATTATATATCATTGATTGACATTAATTACAAACTTTTATGTCTTGTAAAGACCTGATGAAACCAAAGACAAGTGCAAAGCCCTGACGAAGCACAACAGTGCGAAACATGTTGGCTGACTGCACAACCTAGCTCTTTGTTTCAAAGTATTTATGGTCTTTGTAAAAATGACAACAATTTTAAAGATGTTATGAATAAATTTATATTTTTCTAATTTATTGTCTCAGTGTACTCACCTATAAGCAGAACTGGTGTCCTCCATTAAAATCCCAATTTATGTGAGAGCCTTGTCTTTTCTTGTTCCTTTAAACTATGAAAATTTTTTGGGTTTTCTTTCAAAACTTTCAGTAATCTTTCATTTGTTTAGCAAAAAATAAAAAACCCAGTGGTGAGCAAATACTACCAAAAGAAAGCCTTTATTTGTGTGAAAATAATGATAAAAATGTCATAGGGGTAGAGTATTGCATGACCGCGCAATTGTCATTCAAAATGTGAGAGCACTGAAAGCTGAAAATTGGCCTGGACATTTTCCAGGAAGTTGTAACCCGTTCAGACTATTTGATATCTAAATAACTGATCTGTATTTAACTTGCTAGCATACACCACAAATAGCCACAGAAGCCCTTTTTGTTCACTGGCCTCCCATATGGGAAAATATAGTAAATATCTGGTGGATTCTGTGAGCTGCAGTATTTTGATGCTACTCCATCTGTACCTTATGCTCACATGGCACAGTCAGGTTCATTCATTGCTGATTTTTTTTCTTCGCAAGACATGCAGGCAGTTCTGTGAAGACCTTTTAAGCCAATCTTTTTCTCAGCATGTGTGTGTGGCATGTGCACTATGACACGAACAGTCATCTTCACCAGAAATTGCATAAATAGCTTTCCCGAAAAATTATTCTGCGGGCTAGTGTTGCTTTTCTGTGTGGCAATGACTGTGAGGATAAATATACAGTAAAGCCCTGTACACACGATCGGATATCCTATGGATTCTAATCCGATGTTTTTTTCCATCGGAAATCCAATGAAACTGTCTTCCATCAGTCTTGCCCACACACCATCAGTCAAAAAACCGACCGTTTCAAACGGTGTGACGTAAAACACTCCGATGAGCCGAGAAAAATTAAGTTCAATGCTTCTGAGCATGCGTCAACTTGATTCTGAGCATGCGTGGGTTTTTTATCCGATGGAGTTCCCCACAGACGATATTAATTTGCTATCCGTTTTTTACAACGATGGAAAAAAGACCGATGGGGCCCATACACGATCGGTTTGTCCGATGAAAAAAATCCATCGGACTGTTTTCATCAGTAAAACCGATCGTGTGTACGCGGCTTAAAACCTTGGATTGTGAGCATAATTTGTTCCAGAAACATGCTTGTAATCCAAATCACTTGTATATCAAAGCAAATTTCCCCATAAGAAATAATGGAAATGCAGTCGATTCGCTCCACAACCATTTATTTATAAGTCCTTCAGTTTAAAGCTCATATAAATAGAATATCACAATGTGATGGTTTGTGTAACCATAAAATGTCCATCCACAAATGGCGGCCTCCACAAGAGGATTAGAAGCAAAATCCAGCAGGAGCTACAGAATATAAAAGAGAAGAGAGACGCCTCTGAAGCCTCGTACACACGGCCGAGAATCTCGTCGTAAAAAACACGTCGTTTTTTTAGACGAGATTCTTGGACAAGAAACTTGTCCCGGCCGAGTGTACACACGCTCATTTCAAAGAACCCGCGGTTCTTTGAATGGAGCGTACGCGGTGACATCATCGAATACGACGAGCATGCGCTCGTCACATTCGCTGCCGTCGCCGCCATCTTGGTTCACCCTACCTATGCCTAGGAAGCTACCGCACATGCGTCAAAGTCATTTCGAGCATGCGCGGGCTTCCCGGCGAACAGGTAAGTGTACACACACACACTTTTCTCGTCGAGAAACAGGCTGACGAGAATCTCGACGAGAAAATAGAGAGCAGGTTCTCTATTTTCTCGTCGAGATTCTTGTCGCTTTTCTTGACGAGAAACCATACACACGAACAAATTTCTCGGCAAAAAATCTCTGCCAGCAAGTTTCTTGCTGGTTTTTGCCGAGAAACTCGGTCATGTGTATGAGGCTTAAGGCTACAATCACACTGCGGCAACGGCTGCGTTGGCGGTAAAGCGGCGCTTTTCCGCTGCTAGCGGGGCACTTTCAACCTCCGCTAGCGGCCAAAGAAAGGGTTAAAACCACCCGTGTTGCGGCGCTCCCTAAGAGCTTTTCAGGCCAAAGGGCAGGGGCTGTTTAGGAGCGCTGTATACAACACTCCCAAACCGCCCCAAAGATGCTGCTTGCAGGACTTTTTGTAACGTCCTGCAAGCGCACCACCCCAGTGTGCAAGCAAAACAAAAGATCGAGTCTTCTGGACAGCAGCACTCCAATAAAAAGCCTTTAATATGTAAAATCTTCAAAAATCCAAATACAGCACAGCAAGTCACAAAATTCTGGTATAGAGCTGACTAGTTTCACACTTTCTTAGTGTTTAATCATGTTTTCGTTTTTGTTCGTCATTTGCTCTGGACTTTTCCAGTGTGAAAGCACTCTGGCTTTCACATTCGGTCGGCATGGGAGGCGGTTTTCAGGCGCTTTACAGGCACTATTTCTAGCGCTAAAACGCCTGAAAACTCGCCTTCAGTGTGAAAGGGGTCTAATGCCGCGTACACACGATTGCACATTCTGACAACAAAACCGTGGTTTTTTTTTCCGTCGGATGTTGGCTCAAACTTGTCTTGGATGCACACTGTCGCACAAATGTTGCTTGGAAATTCCGATGGTCAAGAACGCGGAGACGTGCAACACTACGACGAGCCGAGAAAAATGAAGTACAATGATTCCGAGCATGCGTCAATTTGATTCCGAGCATGCGCAGCACTTTTGTGCGTCGGAAATGGCTACACGAGGTCGGAATTTCCGACAAGAACTTTTCTTGTTGGAAAAATTGACAACCTGCTCTTCCGACAGCAAATGTCCGATGGAGCCTACACACGGTCGGAATATCCGACCAAAAGCTCACATCGAACATTTGTTGTCGGAAATTCCGATCGTGTGTATGCGGCATAAGTGTAGGAGGATGGTCTATGGGGACAGCTTTACCCCGGATGCCTGCATACTTAGATGTGCCTCTTTTATTTCCAATAATTTTTATTGAGGTTTTCATTTAAACAAAGATGGAGAAGTATGCAGCATACAAGAAATAGAGAAAAATAAATTATATCATAAATATTACAAAATAAAATATAAGACAGTTCGGAAAGGAATAGGAACACATTCCCCTGATGTAACAGTTATTCGATATACCTATGTATTAATCTAAACATGGTAGAGATGGGATTTTGATGAGTCCCTCCCCAGGGAGCATGCTATGACAACCACTAGCGATCTCTCAATATGGTCATAGTGGCCATCTTTCTAAATACCCCAAAATCCCATTTGAAGTCTGCCTTTTCAGAGTGTTATGACACCTTCCCAATGAAGTCTCTGTGTCTATTAACTATATCATCAGGAAAATAAAAAGATAGCATGAAATTAAATATAGAAAGTAACAATAATATTAACCAGAGATGTAACCAGAGGTGTAATCCTTACTCCAAATAGACAACGTTGCTTCATTCTATTCATTATACCAATTGTGCCAGGGTGCCCAAAGTTTGGCTATTTTATCATATTGTCCTATAGCTGATGCATGGAGAATCTCATAGGTACTATGCGTCTGAACTGTGTTTATAACTTCTGGGAGAGTTGGGGCTTCTATGTTCTTCCAGTGCCTGAGTATGGTAAGGCGTGTAGCCATCAGTAAGTGTGCAATCACAGTTCTAAATGACCCAGCGATTAAATCCAAGTCCCTCTGCTCCTTTACCGTTTTCAATGTCAGTCTGTTTGCTGGGCTTAGTAGAGGATATTACCCCTATAGAGACCGAACAAATATTTATTAATACAACATTATTCTACGCAAGAAAATCTATTGCATTATATTGGAAGAAACCTCATCCTCCTCCGTTTTTATATTGGAAACAATTGATTAATAATAATCTTCCATTGTACAGAGATACCTATAGGAATAGGGGTCGCCCTAGTAAGTATGATGAGGTTTGGGCAAAGTGGCTGGATAAGCCATATACGGCATCTAACATAGAGGGAGGTAACAACTCATAGAAGGGAAGTTCCCTATATGGGATATTTGTGTTTAGAAATGATTGGAAATAATAGTGATAATCATAATTTCTTTATTTCTTGTTTTTTGCTATGCAAGGTGATGGGATCGTGTTATTTTACTAATATATTTTAGATTTAATGTGTATGATGTGTTGTCATGTTATGTTATGTTTTGTTTGTTTAAGAAATTAAATAAAAAGATTAAAAAAAAAAAAAATCCAAGTCCAGGGATAGTATTGCCATACCCGGATGTAGAAGTATATTCATGGGATAGAGACTATGTATCAGATTATAAATCCGATCCCACAGCTGTTTGATTTTTGGGCATGCCCATAGTATATGAATGAGTGTGCCTCTTTCTCCGCACATTCTCCAGCAATCCGAAGGAGTGCCGGGGAAGATCTTTGAAAGTCTGTGTGGGGTAAGGTACCAGCGAAGAAGTAGTTTCTGGTGCATTTCCCACAAGTTTGTACTTTTGGTGGTGGCAAGTTGCATTTTAATCACTTTCTCCCAATGTGAAGTGGGAACATTCATTCCTATGTCCCTTTCCCAGGCTAAAATATTCGGGGATTTCACCAGAATATCCTTGTTTTGTAGTTCCCTATAAATGATGGATATACCTTTTGTCCCTCTTAATATCTTGGTGATAAAATTTAGCTATTTTTTTCGGAAGTTGGGTAAATAGGTGAGGAGTCTTTTTTATCATCTGATTTATTTGCATATACCTGTACTGCTCCTTTGGTGGTAATTTAAATTCTTGTTGCAATACATGAAACTGTTTAATTTGGGAATCCATAATTATATTTTCTAAGTGCTGTATACCATGATCTTCCCAAGTGTTGAGATTTATATCTGGAATGATGTGGTGTACTGCTTTAATGTTAAGATTCAGAGAGATTGTCTCTGCTTCCCATGTTTGTGCTGTGCAGAGATGAGTCCAAGCTCTCAGAGAAGCAAGTATGGGTGGTGACATATTTTTATCTAGTGTTCTGTAGTGATGAGCTGTCATCAAAAAATTTCCCAAGTTACCCCCCGGGATTTGCCTGCATTCTAGGTCTTTCCACAATTGTTTGTGGGTTGGCCCTATCCACATTTTTACCTGAGCTAGGATTGCTGCAAAATAATAATCCTACAGTACAACATGACCTATACCCCCCGCTGACCTATTTTTAATCAGTTTACTGAATGCACATCTTGCCTTTTTCCCCTGCCACAGATAATTATTGAGAATTGACTGAAGGGAGGCAAAGTATGCACCAGGCAAAGGTATCGGAAGGGTTCTAAACATATATAACAATTGAGGTAATATCATCATCTTAAAGGCCGCCAATCTACCAAGACAATTCAGAGTGAGAGATTTTTTTTTGTAGTCTACTATGGAAAGACTTCATAAATGGTGTGTAATTGGCGTTGAGTAGATCAGCTGTGTCTGGGGTTAGCGTTATGCCTAAATATCCTATGCCGCCATCTGCCCAAACATAAGGAAATTTGTTCTGTAAATCTGCCTTAGTTTCTGGAGCAATACCCAGGCTCAGTAAATAGGATTTGGTTTCGTTTACCTTATAGTAGGAGATTGAGGAAAAGGTCTGTAGTGTTTCATGCACCCTGGTCAGAGATTCACTCACATTAGTTAAAAACAGAATTATGTCATCGGCAAATAGGCTAATGACATGTTTCCTGTCGCCCACTTGCAGTCCAGTAATTCACGGATGTCCCCTCACGTACATGGCAAGAGGTTCCATCAACAGATTAAAGATGAGTGGGGACAGGGGGCACCCCTGACGCGTACCATTCGTTATTTTAAAAGGTGTTGATATAGCTCCTGCAATATAGACCTGGGCCGACGGGTGTGTATATAGCGCCAATATGGCCGAAAGGATAGGGCCTTCAAAGCCAAACCTGTTCAGCACCTACTTAAGAAATCCCCAGTGTATCCTATCGAACGCCTTCTCTGCGTCCAAAGATAGGAGCAGAGAAGGCAGTCCTCTCCTGTTAGCAATGTGTATTAGATTGACCAATCGCCTGGTAGCATCGGCTGTTTGTCTCCCCCTAGTGAATCCGGATTGGTCTATATCCACAATTTCAGGTAGTATATCAGCCAATCTGGTAGCCAGCAGTTTGCATAAATCTTGATATCATTGTTTAGTAATGAAATAGGCCTAAAGTTTTGCGGTACATCCGGTGATTTCCCCGGTTTAGGCAGGGCTATAATGGTTGCAGTGAGCATTTCAGGAGGGAAAGAGGAAGATGCAGCAGCGTAGTTAAGCATTTCAGTCAGGCGTGGGCATAAAGTATCTTGGAACGTCTTATAATACTCCCCTGTGAATCCGTCTGGTCCGGGGGATTTGTTAGTGGGAAGAGACTTTATAATCTTTTCCACCTCTTGAGTGGAAATAGGGGCATTAAGGTTTTGAAGTTGTTCCTGTGTGAGTTTGGGGAAGTTAATTTTATCCAGGAATACATTAATTGCGTCTTTAGTAGGTTGTATAGTAAGGAGGTCATCTTTGTGTTTCAATCTTTTTATTCAAGTTTTGTCATACAAAATGTATAAAAGTCGCCACATAACATTGTACAGTCACAATCAACATTTGGGGTAACACAATGAAGATCACCAAGTGTAGGGGTCCTTGGAGTAGTCCGAAGCTCCGTAGAGCCGTTAACCCCTATTAGCATCGCAGATCATATCTGAACCGTCCACCCAGATGAGCCGCCCCCCCATCCATCTATCGGGGGGGGCGCAACTCAGCCGGCCATGTGGGCAGCCCAGAGGTCCGATCAGACTGACAATGGTCCCGTAGGAGCTGAGAAAACAGGGAGCAGCACAAACCTCTAAGGTCTGGATCTGACTCCAAAAATAAACAATAAACAAATTTCAAAAGAGAGGAAAGAGGACAGTGACAAAGAATAGAAGGAAGGAGACAGAGTAAGGAAAGGACAGTTGAGGAGGGGGGAATGGGGGGAGGGAGGGGGGGAGGAGCCCCGATTCAGCATCCAGACATCTCAACCTAATCCCCTAGGCTATGCTGTAAACATCCCCGGGTCATTAGTTAGGTAACGAAGCCATGGGTCCCAAACTCCATGAAACAGTTTCATTTTATCTTGGGCCAGAGCGGTCAAGCGTTCGTTTAGCATCAACCAAGACAATTTGCCTTTAAGCTGATCGAATGGTAGAGCTGCCGATTTCCAGTTCCTAGCAATAGTGATTTTGGCTGAAATAAAAATAAATGTCAAGAGCCTCTTGCAGGACTTGGAGGCTTCCACATCTCCTCCCCCCAGTAGTGCTTGCTTAGCTGATTTAGTTAGGTTTAGTTGGGTAAGGGAGTAAACTAAATTATACACCCTGATCCAAAACCTCCGGACCTTTGGGCATGTCCACCAAATATGATAGGTGGTGCCCATCTGGCCACATCCTCTAAAGCACAACGGGGTAGCTCCTGAGACAAAAGTTGCCAGTCTGACCGGCACCATATACCACCTCAGTAGAACCTTATAATTGGCCTCAATTATTGAAGTATTGACGAGCGAACGAGATGCTGTCTCGGCTATCCTATGCCATTCGTCCAGATCCAGGGTTTCCTGCAAGTCGGTCTCCCATTGGACCATATAAGTCAGCTTTGTCGATACACTCAGCAATATCGAATATATAGCAGATAAATGTCCTTTAATTTTATCATAATTTTTGCATAGATGTTCCATGGGAGTTTGGGTTGCTAGGTTGCTCTTGCGAGCCAGGGTTTGTACATAATGTGAGATTTGGGCGAACCTATAACCCTCCGCTGGAGGCATTTGATGTCTGTCAGCCATAGTCCGTTCGGTCAGCATACCTCTATGATCGCACAAGTCAGCAATACACTTAAAACCCTTATTAGTCCACCATTCGAACGCTAGTGGAGTGAGACCCGGGGTGAATGCTTTATTTTGAAGCAGAGGTGTCAGTGGAGAATGAGGAGATTTGAATTTGTGAGATCTGGAGAGTCTGTCCCATAGTTCCAGTGACATGGATAAAGTAGGGCAAAGTATAGGAGGTCGCTCCTTGATAGGGAGCCATAAAATATAAGAAATAGGTTTGGGACGGCAGGAATAAGATTCCATAGCCATCCAAATGGCCTGTGCCTGTTGGGAGTGAAACCTTGTAAGTTGTGCTATCTGGGCAGCATAAAAATATTTTAATAAGTCTGGAAGACCAAGTCCTCCTCTCCGCTTCAACGTGTATAGAGTGCTCCTATTCACCCTGGGTCTCTTATCACCCCAAATAAACTGTAGTACTTTATTCTGGAATCGTTTAAGGTCATCACGGGCCAATGAAACTGGCAAGGTACGGAAGAAATACAATAATCGAGGTAGAACATTCATTTTAATTGAGTGAAGTCTGCCAAACCACGATGGCGGGTGAACCTGCCACTTAGCCATGTCAGCTGTTAGCCGTTTGAAAAGGGCTGGATAATTCTCTTTGTACAACTCACCAATAGATGAGGTCAGCTGTATGCCTAAATAAGGGAGAGCTGTGGATTCCCATCGGAATTGAAATGATTTTTCAAGCGTAGCCTGAGTGGAGCTTAGCAAAGATAAGTTCAGTGCTCTTGACTTACTATGATTAATTGCCAATCCGGAAATGTTGGAGAAAGGCTGCAAAATAGCATACAAGTTAGGTAGGGATGTGATCGGTGAGGTCAAGGTCAGCAACAAGTCGTCCGCAAAGAGTAAACATTTGTGTTCATAGTCTCCGCAATAAATGCCCTGTATATCTCTGCAGGCGCGAATTTTGAGCGCTAGTGGTTCAATCGCCAGGGCGAATAATAGTGGCGACAACGGGCAGCCTTGTCTAGTTCCTCTCCTGATAGGAAATGTTTGGGATGTATATCCTCTGAGCATTAGCGAGGCACTGGGGGAATCATATAATATGTGAAGGAGATCCAGAAAGCGTCTCCCAAATCCAAAGCGTGTGAAAACATCAAAAAGATAGTCCCAGGAGATAGAATCGAACGCCTTCTGGACATCCAATGAAAGTAACATTCCCCTCCTAGTCCCCTTTCCATCCCAATCAGACCGAACTGCCGAGATAAGGTTAATTATCCGGCGGGTTTGGTCCGATGCCTGTCTTGTCGGGACAAAACCTGCTTGGTCAGGATGGATATAACACTGAAGAAAAGTATTAAGTCTCTGGGCCAGTATTTTGGTTAGAATCTTAAGATCCGTATTGATCAGAGAAATTGGGCGATAATTGGAACAGTCTGCATGGTCCTTTCCTGGTTTCGGGATAACACTTATATAGGCTACATTTTCATGGCTGGGGAGCTTGCTGCCGCTTCTCAGGTCATTAAAGTAAGTACAGAGATGTGGGGCCAGAAGATCGTGATATTTCCTATAGTAGTGACCCGGGAATCCATCTGGCCCAGGGGCCTTGGTAGGGTGTAGGGTTTTGATTGCAGCCCTGACTTCAGGCTCTGTAAGAGCACCGTCCATCAGTTCCGCATGGGCTTGTGTCAATTTAGGCAGCTGTAAGTCGCGAAAGAATGTGCTCGCTTCAGATGAATCGAACTTGTCCTGCACTCCATACAGCTTAGCATAAAATTTGTGAAATTCTCCAATTATCCGTTCGGGGTTCTGGGAGGTTAGGCCCGTGGATAGTCGTAGTTTAGGCAAAGTCGGTGTGTACGGTCGAGGAACCAGTTTTCTAGCTAACATTGTGGTAGGTTTATCACCCATCGTATAGAACCTGTGCTTAGACCAACTAATATGTTTCTCCGCTTGAGTAGTCAAGCTAAGATTTAGTGCTAGTCGAGCCTCGTCAATTTTATGCCTTATATCTACCAGGGGATTTCTGTGCTGTTCACTAAGTAAGTTATCTAAGTTAGTTTCCAGAATCTTATTTGCCTGTTCCCTATTGCGTTTAATCCTGGCTGCCACTTGTAACAATATGCCCCTAATCGCTGCTTTATGAGCTACCCAGTTAATTGCGGGGGATGTGTCCGATGCCTTATTAAGTCTAAAGTATTCCTGTATTTCCTTTTGAATCTCTAAAAAGATTGTAGGGTCATTCAGCAAGCTCACATTAAGTCTCCACGGGGAGGGTCTAGATTTAGTCCATAGCCCTGAAGTAGAGAGTTTTATCGGGGAATGATCAGACCAAGGGGTAGATAAAATCTTAACCGACTTAATAAATGGTAGCAAAGGCGTACGTACTAGAACGTCGTCTATCCTCGAGTAAGTATGATGGGCTTGTGAAAAGTGTGTAAAGTCTCTGACCGTAGGGTTATTTTCTCGCCAGGCGTCGATGAGGTCATAGAAATGAAACAGACGTGCAACCTTGCTGCTTCCAGTCGGTGGGCGTTTCAATGTTGGTCTAGAGGAGTCCGATTTATCCATAATTCTGTCCAAGGGAATATTACTATCGCCTCCCATAATGACCTGACCCTGGACTTTGGGCATAAGAATCTTCAGCATTTTGCTAAAGAATTCCGGCTGTCCAGTATTCGGGGCATAGTATGATATAAAGGACACCTCCTGGTCATGGAGCCGCCCCACTGCCATAATATATCTACCCCTCTTGTCCTTAACGATAGCGATGGGGGTAAAGGGGGTCCGTTTCGAAAAGCAGATGGCTACACCGCCCTTCTTTTCCCGACCCCCTGCCAAGTAAAACTGTGGATACTTCCCATTGAGGTAACGGGGCGCTGAGACATTGGAGAAATGAGTTTCCTGCAATAGCAGGACTTCAGCCTTCTGTTTATGATAAAACTGGAAAGCCTTAGTTCTTTTAGTAGGGGAGTTAAATCCATGTACATTGTGGCTAACTATCGAATAGTCTGTGTTATATGTGGTGGCCATCGTGGTAGGGCAGAGCACTCTTACCTTGCATAATGAATGAAGCGAGAAGGGTCCCGATGATGATGACTGTTTGGCTATGTGACCTCTCAGACCATGACATAAGGGAAGGGCGCTGAACCGAGGCTCCGAAGAAAGAGGGGGAAGGGAGAGAAGGAAAAGGCATTAGAGAAGAAGAGAAACAAAAATAAAAGCAAAAAAACATATACATAGGCCTTAGGCCCAAACAACCAATATAACTCAATCCTAGCTGATGAATGAAGGAATGGGGAATAACCCCTGCCGGAGACAACATCCGGCAAATTAGGTGCAAGGGTACCATCCTTGTCGTAGGATAGGTAGTCTTGCAGTTGGGTGGCAAGCATGACCACCCCGACCCAAATATGATTACACTCTGTACAAGCAGGCTATTCGAGGTCATATCGGAAATGACAAAATCAATCAATACAGTTTTAACATAACAGGCTGTCTATAGGAACATGCATTCCCAAGGCCAGTGGCGCCGGGGCCGGAAGGGTCCCCATCGGTCGTTCCGGCCCCCGAGCCACAGCCCAACAGGGGAACACATTGCGGTCCGACTAAGGCCCCCAGACTGCTAAAAAGCAAAATTTCTTCGACCAGGTTGGGCCCGTCGGGGTTGTAAAATATTTGGCTGGCAGCCAGTCCGAAGAACCAGGAACTCCAGTAACTTTGTAACCCGTGACTTTGTAACCTGTGAACTGTGAACGGTAACGATGGCCCCATGAGGCCCATAGTCCACCATGGGCCCAGGCCATATCCGTGCAATCAAGCACTAACAGTTCCCAAAAGGGGGCAAAAAAGCAAAAAGAGAGAAGAGCAATAATACTCAGGTATTCCGGCGAGCATTTCTGGCCTGTGAGCGTGTGCGATCCTGCCATATCGGGGAGAGGGGACGATGATCCAGACGAGGGGGAGATGAAATCGGAGTCGGAGAGTCCCGTGCAATGATGCCGAGACTAAGCAGTAGGTCTTCGCCTGCTTGGAACGTGGAAAAGGAGTGGGACTTTCCGTTGTAAGTGAATGATAACTTAAAAGGGAACGACCATCGATACTTAATCTGTTTGGCCATAAGTTGCTGGAGTAATGGCCGTAGGTTTCTGCGTTTCTGGACCGTTGATGGCGCCAAATCTGTAAAGAGCTGTATTGGTGTTCCAAATAGCGACAGGTCCGGCCTGTTGCGAGCCGCAAGCATCATCTTATCCTTAATGCGGTAGTGATGTGGCTTAACAATAATGTCTCGTGGTAGGCCGTCGGCCCTTGGGGCTGTCAGTGCTCGGTGAACGCGATCAACTTCCATGTGGTGGTTGGCTATATCAGGGATAAGGGTTTTCATCAGGTCTTTTATAGCCCCCTCTAGATCTGTGTGAGTTTCAGGGAGGCCACGCACGCGGACATTGTACCTACGAGAACGATTCTCCAAATCTTCAATTTTTGTGAATGCCTCTTCTAATCTATCCTGGAGGTCTGTCACCATGGCTGAGTTCTGGTTGACCCTTTTGATGGCTCCATCCACTTTGGTTTCAATTAGCTCAAAACGCTCTCCCAAGCTATGGATGTCTTTTTTCAGGTCAGTGGTGATTAATGTGCAGGCCTTAGAGAGCTCCTGCTGCAGCATGGTGGAGAATCTGCCCAACAGTACAGCATCAGGGGAATAGTGTGAGAGCTGGGGAATTGGCATATCCTGGCTGGATTGGCTGGATTGGCTAATGAGGACTTCTGCTAAGTCTGCCATGTTCCTATCCATGGAGGAGGCAGGGGAGGCAGGGGAGTTTGGAGAGTCATGTCTATCAGCGTATATGGCTGGGGATGGGGGATGTGATAGTGACTCACCCCGCTGTCCGGTCTCCACCTCTCCCGAGGATTGTGAGGAGAATGGATCCCTAGTTGGCTCCAGATTTAGCTGCCTGTCTCCTCTCTGTGTAGCGCCGTCGGATCTGGCTGCTGCCGTGCTGCCTCGTGTGTCTGGCTTACCCGGCGCCATCTTGGATCGCGGCTGTGCTGTAGGGGAAGGCCCTGCTCTCTTCTGGGCTGTAGTTTGCGTATCGTGTCCTTTCCGCGGCTGCCCCTGTGCCCTACGGTTCATCGCCACTTCGGGGCTGGTGTGGGATCGGTCCTGGCTCACGGACCTCAGTGCCTGCGCTATCGTTAGCTCTGGTGGGTCGGGGTGCCGGGAGCTCGGTCAGCACACGTCCTTCTCCGAGTCCCCGCGCATGCGCAGGAGGTCATCTTTAAGATTGTACAGTGCACTATAGTATTGGCTAAAGGTGTCCGCTATTGCTTGGGGATGAGTGTGTTTAACCCGAGTAGTTGGGTGTATGATATGTGAAGTTTGAGTTTTGGCTCTGTGACCCCTTAATTTGTTAGCCAGTAGTTTCCCTGCTCTATTACCACTAGTGTAATATGTCAGTTTCAGTCTTCTAGCTGTCCTTTCATAGTCGCTTAGGAATTTTAACCTTAATTCTGTGCGCAGTTGTGTCACTAGATCTGACAGCATTTGGGAAGGCCTGTCTTTGTTTTGCCTGTCTATGTCTTCTATTTTGGATATTAATTGTACTGTTTGCTGCTGCATGTCCCTCTTATACCTCGCCCCTTGTTGTATCATGACACCCCTTATTACCGCCTTGTGGGCGTTCCATAGAACAAACGGGTCCGATACTGAACCCTGATTTTCATCAACATACTCAGTAAGTTTCCCCTTAATGTATGACCTGATCGGACCTTCCTGGAGTAGACGGTGGTTAGCTCTCCACAAATATGCAGGTTTTTGGAGGGAAGGATTCCCTACCGTTAGACAAACCGAGGCATGGTCCGACCACGTGATACTATTGATTTTAACCGACTTACATTTCATCAGCAACCATCTATCAACTAGAAACAAATCAATTCTACTATAGGACCTATGGTAGTTTGAAAAAAAAAGTGTAGTCTCTTTCGTTTGCGTTCAAACATCTCCAAGAAACAAATAGCTCCCGATTCTGTATGTATGTCTTCAATGCTGGAGGACACCTCCTATGGGGAGGAGGAAGAGTCCACACTCAGATCAGGCATGATATTAAAGTCCCCACACATGACTAACATTCCCTTTTGCACTCTCCTCACTTTTTTCACAATCCTGTGAAAAAATGTAATTTGTCTTAGATTTGGTGCATATACATTTGCCACTGTATATGTGGTAGAGTTGATGTCACATACAAGTATGACGAAGCGACCCATTGGATCACAAATAGCAGTATGAAGATGAAAAGCGACCGAACTTCTTATCGCTATCATCACTCCTTTTGTCTTTGATGGAGCCTTCGCTTGAAATATATGGGGAAATTGGGGATGTGTGCATTTGGGCGATGAATCCTGTTAAAAATGGGTCTCCTGGACGCATAAAATGTCACATTTTTGGTGCAGTGCCTCCTTCCACAGAGACCTCCGCTTGGCAGGGTGGTTTAGGCCCTTAGTGTTCAGTGTCAAAAAATTTACAGCCATATGTGGATATCAGGGTTACTCACATGCAGTGGAGCTTGTTGAAGAACTCCCGCAGAAGCCTTATGTTGATCCGGTATACTGTGCTTGTGTTTGTTTGCAACGTCTTCATCTTGGTTTGTACACCTGTGTCTCTGGTCAATAGGGTAGAAAAAGTTTAGTCCAAAAAAAACAAAGAAGAACATAACAAAGGCTAACCGCCAAGTAACAGAGTGCAGAAGTGTGTGACACATAGTCACTCAAGAATTATGTTGGGAAAGAAGGAAAGTTCGGAACTCAGTCCCTATCTCCCCAGCGGCA
Source organism: Rana muscosa (assembly GCA_029206835.1). Lineage (NCBI taxonomy): Eukaryota > Metazoa > Chordata > Amphibia > Anura > Ranidae > Rana > Rana muscosa. The sequence continues at coordinate 501,079,908 of CM055116.1, read as the reverse complement.
CTCATTTGTGAAAATCTAACGTATCTTCCAGGCTAGTTATGAGAGCGTGCGTTTCTGCGGTCAACTGTGCGCCATTCAGGCTCTATGGTTTTTGATGTATTTCCCCTTTGGGGTTGAGGTTGAGTGTCAGGGACAATTCCCCAAGATTGCAATAAAGCCATGCCTTTGGCTAGTGAGTCCACAACATACTCTTTATCCTCTTTTGTGACTATTAATTTAGTCGGGAAGCCCCATTTATAGATCAACTTGTGGTTCCTGAGGGCCTTCGTTACAGTATTGAGGTTTCTACGTTTTTGAAGCGTGAACTGTGACAGGTCCGCATAAAATTGGAGGTCAGCATAAGGAGCAGGGATCCGCTCTTTTTGGCGCAACGCCGCCATCAATTGCTCCTTAGTGTGGTAAAAATGCAGCCTAAGGATTGCATCCCTAGGTATATTTTCTGGAAGGTAAGCTGGTTTAGGAAGCCTATGAATCCTGTCCACCGTAAAGTCCAGTGCAGTCAGATCAGGGAGGACTGAGGTGAACAATTGGGCAGTATAATTGCGCAGATCTTGGTTTTTAACAGATTCTGGGATACCCCTAATCTTCACGTTGTTCCTTCTGGACCTGTCCTCTATTTCTGCCAGCTTAGCTTTAACAACGTCCATATCCTCCTCCGTTTTCTCACTAGCATCCACCAGATCATTAATGGTGGTGGCGTACTCCCCAATCTTGTCTTCTACGTGTGAAACTCTGTCAGCCACATGTCTGAGATCTGCGCCAAATTTGTGCACACACAATATCATATCAGACTGTAGCGAGCTCCTAAGAGACACTAGCATCTCCTTTAGTACCATGTCTAATACTGGCTTGTTATTAGCGGGGAATAAATCAATGGAGTCAGGCAAGTCTCTGGTGTCATCCCCTGAATCTGTGGGAGAGCTCACCTCATGTCCAGCATCCGCTGCATCCCTCCGGGCCCTCGCCTTCTCAGGGCTTCCAGATGTTGGTGTAGCTAGTGGGGAATGTGGGCTCTTGTGTGGACTGCTCCTTTTCAGCGCTGTCCCCTTCTGCTGTGTGAAGTGTGATGAGCCATGTTGTGGCGTGGAGGATGATCCGGCGCCATCTTGCCTGGGTTCCATAGAGAAGAATGTCGTAAGTTTGGTCGGCCGGTTCCCCTCCTTCTTGCGCCTCGTCATGCTGCTGAGCTGTCCCCTCCGTTAGTAGGAGTCAAAACGCTGTGGTTTGGCAAGTTTTGGGTGCCTGGATTACCCGCTGTGAGCCGTGAAAGTGCCGCTGGATCCGGAGCTCGGCTACAGCATGTCCTGCTCGATCTCCGGCTAGCTCCACCCCCAGATGTGCCTCTTTTAATCATCAACCATGTGAGTTGCTAAATGTTGTACCTTCATTAAATGTAATTATTTTGCTACACTTAGAGGCGCCTCTCTTCTCTTTTATAGTCAGTTGTGACATGACGCCACTTATATCAATACATCGCTCGTTTATAAAAAAATGTTGCTTGTCTTGCAAGGTTTTACTGTAATATGATAATGTTTTGGCCAAAATTTAAGTGTTTAGCAAGTGACCATTTATATATATTTTGATTTTTTTAAGCTTTTTTGGGGTAGTAAGTATTCATGTAAGATGAGCATCTCCTTGCAATATTGCATCTACTGACTCTAAACTTGGAGAACTGATCTCCGATAAGTGAGAGGTTGGAAACTGTCCCAATATTCTTTCTGTTTGCAGAGCCTCCGCTTCGAAGGGCCTTGGGTTCACAATCAGGATTCCCTCTTTAGAACACCTTGCCCCCAGCAGTTACACTTACTGCAATAAGTGCAGACCCGCTCTTTGAAAGGGTTTCAAACATTTGATGCAGTACTTGACCGAAGTTAACAGGAGAAGGTAGAATACCCAAATCTCTTCCGAGGATCATACAGCTTCTCTCTCTAGCAATTGTTCCACAGGTCTAATCAAATAGGAGCCCAGGCTACTGCTGAAGCAGGTCAGCCGTAAAACTGGAGGTTCTTCTGTTTTTCTGTTCCAGCTCTCTGACTCTAGTATAGAACAATTACTGTATATACTCGAGTATAATGCCGCGTACACACGGCCGTTTTTCCCGTCGAAAAAAACGAAATTTTTCCCATTCGACGAGAAAAACGATAGTCTGTGGGCTTTCTGTCGTTTTTTTCGACGAGAAAAACGGCATTAAAAACAACGAGAAAAATTAGAACATGTTCTAATTTTTCTCGTCGTTTTTTTCGACATGTTTTCCACGGCAGTGTTTCCCATAGGGAAACGCTGCCGCGGAGCCCACACACGGTCGTTTTTTTCGACCAAAAAAAAAATGACATTTAAAACGGCCGTGTGTGAGGGGAACAAGCTGTTCCTCGCTTTTAACGTCGATTTTTTTCACCGTCGAAAAAATCGATCGTGTGTACGCGGCATAAGCCGAGTTTTTCAGCACATTTTTTTGTGCTGAAAATGCCCCCCTCGGCATATACTCGAGTCATCTTTTTGCGCCTGATCTCCCGTAGTTACTGGTAAGTCTAACTTGAATTTTTTTTCCCTAGAGTTACACTTAAAAATTTTTTTTTTACCTGTTCCGACTTGCATACAAATTCAACTTAAGGACAAACCTACAGACCCTATCTTATTTGTAACCCGGGGACTGTCTGTATTCAGTGTTCTTTAAACTCTTTACTTTCCGTATATACTCGAGTATAAGCCGAGTTTTTCAGCACATTTTTTTTGTGCTGAAAATGCCCCCCTCGGCTTACACTTGAGTCACCTTTTTGTCCCTGATTTCCTGAACTTTGGGGACCCGGTACCGGCCGGCCGTAGGTCCCCTGGACCCCAAACTTGGCACACATGTAGCCCCACTCTTCCTCTACAAGGGTGCAAAGTTTGTTTTCCGGGGGACCTACGGCCGGGGAGCATCCAATTTTCAAAGCCGGGCACCCCTTCCATAGACTCCCATGTTAAATGGTAATTTCGCTGGTAAATTTGGGGACCCGACGGAGAAAATCTGGCAGGAGCTTTTGCCCCTCCAGGTTCCCTCTGTCATCTCTTCTCGTGATAAAGTAATACAAACAAAATTGTTATACAGATCCTACTTTACTTCATGCTTACTATTTAAACTGAATAGATTGCCCTTTGCATTGTGCTCTCATTGCGGCATGGCTGATGGCACGTTCTTTCATTTAATGTGGGAGTGTGCTCTGATCAGTCAGTTCTGGTCAGAGGTCACGGCCTTCATTAGTTCATTGACACAATTACCTAATGTCTGTAATCCTCTAAGGTGTTTACTGGGCTATATTGATGATGATAGTATATCCGAGAATACACAAACATTCCTGAGAATAGTATTGTTTTATGCTAAGAAAGCAATAACCTTCCATTGGAAGTCTCCATCCTTACCCACTATTGCCTTCTGGCTCACAAATATTAACCATGCTGTATCATTATACAAACTGACATATGAGGCTAGAGGGTGTCCGAAAAAATTCAGGAAGGTTTGGGGCTACTGGGTTGATTCTGAGAGCACTGTCTCTCCTGCTCCTTAAAAATGTGACTGAATATTGTCTTCCTGATATACGCTAATTGTTTACCAGCTTTCTAAAATACATTTTTTGCACTGTACTGGATTGGGCGATGTTCGCTCCACGAGTGTCTGTTTGTTGTCTATTGTATGTCTTGTTTTGAAATAAAACGTAATAAAAATGTACCTTTAAAAAAAAAAGAAATTGGGGACCCGATACCGGCCGGCCGTAGGTCCCCTGGACCCCAAGCTTGGCACACATGTAGCCCCAGTTCTCCTCTACTTGTGTACAAAGTTTTCTCTCTGGGGGACCTACGGCCGGGGAGCATAGATTTTTCAAATCCGGGCACTCCCATGTTAAACGTGAGGCATGGGCACAGTGAGGCATGGACACAGTGAGGCATGGACACAGTGAGGCATGGACACAGTGAGGCATGGACACAGTGAGGCATGGACACAGTGAGGCATGGGCACAGTGAGGCATGGACACCCTAGGCTTATACTTGAGTCAATACGTTTTCCCAGTTTTTTGTGGTAAAATTAGGTGCCTCGGCTTATATTCGGGTCGGCTTGTACTCGAGTATATACGGTATCTAAAACTCATGGCTCAGGCCAGAGCTCCATCCCGGAGGGCTCCCAACCCCTCCACAAGGACCCTTCCAACACAGGGCTCAGATTTTTTCTTAGAGAATGGTCCTATCTTGTTTAAGGAGAACTTTACTTGGTTTAAATTTTGTCCTACACTGTGCTCCTGTTTTTATATAATTCAGGAACATTGGCTTTTGATCCAGTAATCAACTCCTGTTTTGCAAACTATTTCTCCAGCCAAGTATGCTTTAAAGAGAAAATACTAACCCCAGCTCATTCAATTGATGGTTGCAGGATCACTTGTTTGGTCACATGACATCTGTTGAAAGTAGGCAAAGCCAATCTCCGCTCTGATCTTCCCTGTTAACTGAGTACATACACTCGCCGGCCACTTTATTGGGTACACATGTTCAATTACTTGGTAACACAATTTGCTAATTAGCCAATCACATGGCAGCAACTCAATGCATTTAGGCATCTAGCCGTGGTCAAGACGACTTGCTGAAGTTTAAACTGAGCATCAGGATGGGGAAGAAAGGGGATTTAGGTGACTTTGAACGTGGCATGGTTGTTTGTGCCAGCTGGTCTTTTAAAAACTGCTGATTTACTAGGATTTTCATGCACAAGCATCTCTAGGATTTACAGAGAATGGTCCAAAAAAGAGAAATTATCCAGTGAGCAGCAGTCGTTTGGATGAAAATGCCTTGTTGATGTCAGAGGAGAATGGGCAGACTGGTTTGAGAAGATAGAAAGGCAAAAATAACTCAAATAACCTCCCGTTACAACCAAAGAATGTAGAATACCATCTCTGAATGCACAACACATAAAACCTTGAAGCAAATGGGTTACAGCAGCTGGAAAAACGTTGCCTGGTCTGACGAGTCTCAATTTCAGCTTTGACATTCAGGTGGTAGGGTCAGAATTTGGTGTAAACAACATGAAAGCATGGATACATCCTGCCTTGTATCTACAGTTCAGGCTGGTGGTGGGGGTGGTGGTGGTGTAATGGTGTGGGGGATATTTTCTTGCCACTCTTAGTACCAATTGAGAATTTTTTAAATGTCACGGCCTAACTGAGTATTGTTGTTGACTGTTTATGACTACAGTATACCCATCTTCTGATGGCTCCTTCCAGCAGAATAATACACCATGTCACAAAGCTCAAATCATCTCACCACTGGTTTCATGAACATGACAATGAGGTCACTGTACTCCAATGGCCTCCACAGTCATCAGATCACAATCCAATAGAGCACCTTTGGGATGTGATGGAACGGAAGATTCCCATCATGGATGTGCAGCCGACAAATCTGCAGCAACCGTGTGATGCTACAATGTCAGTATGGACCTCGGATGCTGCCGCCGCCATTCTCGGTGAAGGAATCAGGAAGTGAAGCCTTGCGGCTTCACTGCCCGGTTCCCTACTGCGCATGCACGAGTAGCGCGGCGCGCCGTCACTGGTCCCCGCTCTCTCCTGGAACCAGTGTGTTTCCCAGAAGACAGCGGGGGGGGGGGGGGTGGCGCGAAGGGGCGTGAATACCTGTTTTATACAGGTATCTGCACCCCCCTTCCCCCTGAAAGGTGCCAAATGTGACACCGGAGGGGGGGAGGGTTCGGAAAAGCGGAAGTTCCATTTTTGGGTGGAACTTCGCTTTAAGAAATGTTTCCAACACCTTGGTGAATCTATGCCACAAAAAATGTAGAGGAGAAATGGAGCTACATGTGTGCCAAGCTTCGGGTCCCCAAAGTCAACAGAGAAATGACCGTTTAACATGGAAGTCTAAGGTAGGGGTGCCCGGGTTTGAAAAAACGGCGCTCCCCCCGGCCATAGGTCCCCTGGACAACAACCTTTGCACACTTGTAGAGAAAGAGAGGGGCTACATGTGTGTCAAGTATGGGGTCCAGGGGACCTACGGCCGGCCGGTACCAGGTCCCCAAAATCCGGGAGATCAGGCGCAAAAAGGTGACTCGAGTATAAGCAGAGGGGGACATTTTCAGCACAAAAAAAGGTTCTGAAAAACTCGCCTTTTATACTCGAGTATATACGGTATTACAAATCAATGACAAAGAAAACACAATATATACAAATACATCACAGACTTTGAACGAAAAGAGACATAACCCATGCACTGATCATAGTACCAACCTGTGTATTCAAGAATAAAAAATCAATCAACGTTCCTATTGATTATGGAAGGATGTGTTGGACCATTTGGGAGTATCATAGAGAGGGGAATGGACTGGGAGGAACTGTAGATCCATCTGTATTGAAGGTAGATATAAATATCTCAAAAATTGTTCCTAAAAACTTCCAAAAATATATAAAAAGAGGAATCTCATGAGGAGCCTACTTACTGTTGAGTATATTGTACTGATCTATATGTGATAATTTTTATGTTTTTCCAATATGAACTTTTATCAATAAATTTTTCTATTTTTGGAAATCTGTTGTTTATGCGCTTAACCTTCTATCTATTTCATGTAACAAGTGGAATTTATGTGATGAGTAGATACCATTAATATTGAGCCTATTAGGCATGACACCTTGAAGAATGCTTTTACTACCATTTTTATGTAGCATGAAATGCCTTTAGAAAACACATTGCAGGAAGAGAACACACCTCGGTGGCCACAGAAAGTGCATAACTGTGTCTAGTACAGGCGCTCAGTATATTTGTAGTGGCCCCTACTCCCCATAGAGATGACATGAAGTTTTTCAACATTGCAGACAGCTGTAAAATCAAGACAGACCTTTGTGTTTGAGACTTAAGGATAGTATGGTAAAACACACATCTGTGCTAATGCTTGAATAACATTTTACTATTAGCAGGTGATGTTCAACATTAATTTAAAGTGACCCTAAACTCTTGTTTAAACTCTGTGATCTGACCTCCTGTAGAGGGTAAATATGCTAATTTTCCATTTAAAATATTTTATTGAAGATAATACAGTACATGTTATTAGTACAAATTTTGAAATAAAACAAGATGAACAGATATAAGTATCAAGGCTTCTCGGTAATCATTGGAGACAAAATAAATGTTATTGATTAATTTTATTAGATTAGTAAAAATAATATAGGTATTCTTACTAAATATATCTTTTGTTTATGTCTGTTACATATAAATGTAGCGCCCACCCCATTTAGGGGTGCTATATACCCAAATTTAGGGGGCTGGTCTGAGATAGTAGTTAGGCTCAGACCATTCTCAATTTATAGGTTGTGCTGTTTATTTCCAGGATGGTATACTGGTGTGCAGTTCCCTGTGGCCTGTAGGTGGCACTGCCATAATGGGTCAGGGTTGAACCACTGGTATTAGTGATGTGCCTTGGGTTTCCTCATAAGGGGCAGACGCCACCTGGGAGGGGTCTTCGTTCCAGAGTCGGAGTCCTGGTGCGTGGCGCATGGTCCTCCAGGCCATGGGGCCACGTGTGCATCAGTCTCAGACACCTTTAGTCCTGGGGCTGCATCTTCAACACTGGGCCCAGCACCTTTTAGCTGGAGCCCGCTTCGAGGAGGAGAAGTCCCAGGGTGTCTCTCGCGAGGGAGCCCGCTTCTAAGAGGAGGAGGCTGAGGGAGGACCTTTCTGACGTGACCGGTGAGAGTTCGCGGTGAAGGAAGGGGCCTGGTAACTCTCTGGAGGGATTCTCCTATTCACCAAGGGCCTAGTAATGTGCTGCTGCTGACACCTGTCCTTAAAGGGGAGTTCCACCCTTTTTTTATGTTTATTAAAAGTCAGCAGCTACAAAAAGTGTATCTGCTGGCTTTTAATAAACATACACTTACCTGTTCCACTGTCCAGCGCCGCGCCGCCTGGAGCTCCGCTCCTCTCCCACCCTTCTCCGCCGGCGCCTCCATTCATTGTGTGGGCACCCGGCCGTGACAGATTTCAGCTTCACGGCCGGGCACTCACTGCGCATGCGCGAACGGCGCAGCGCTCTCTGAATGGACAGGCGATCGCCTGGGACCTGTCACGTCCCAGGTGATCGCCTACAGGGAGGGGCCGCCACAAGGCGATATGACGTATCGCCTAGGCGAGCCCAGGGCGGAAGGAGGAAGTGGGACAGGAAGTCCCACTCCTACTGAAGCCCCCACTCCCCCACCAAAAAAATTACATGCCAAATGTGGCATGTAAGGGGGCGAGGAGTGGATAAAGCGGAAGTTCCAAATTTGGGTGGAACTCTGCTTTAACCACTTAACGACCGCCCACTGTAAATATACGTCAGCAGAATGGCACCGACAGGCAGAATCACGTATATGTACGTGATTGCCTTTGTATAGTTGGGGGGTCCGATCGGACCCCCCTTCTTTACAGTGGGTGGTCGTTTTACCTTCGGGAGCGATCCGGCATGAGGGGACGGCCGTTCGATTCCGGCCACCCCCTCTCGATCGCTCCCGGCGAATGAGAGAGCTTCCCCTGCCTGCCAGGAAGGAGGAAGTGATGTCATCTCTCCTGGGGCGCTCACATATACCGAGCGCCGTACAGGAGAAGATGCAGGTTAGTACACAAAACAGCACACTGACACCAGGACACATAGGCACATAAATCACCCCCCCCAGGCCCCCCCAGACACCCCCAGATCACCCCCCAGCCCCCCCCAGCCCCCAGTCACAGTGTCACTGATTGCAGTGACCATTTATTTAGTGATCACTGCAATCAGTGACATTTGTGACTGTAAAAGTGTCACTACATTTAGTTTTAGGTCCAGTGTAGCCCCCTAACCCCCCCCCCCCCTAATAAAGGTTTAACCCCCTGATCACCCCCCAGATAACCCTTTCACCCCCTATCACCACTGTCACTAAGCAATCATTTTTCTGATCGATGTCTTAGCGTCGGTGATGCTGATCGGTAGCCAGTAATTTTTTTTAGGTTCGCCGCAGGTTTTTATAGCGTCGGGTACCCCCATATATTACCTAATGAAGGTTTAACCCCCTTGGTCGCCCCCCAGGTAACCCTTTCACCCCCTATCACCACTGTCAATAAGTTATAATTTTTCTGATCGATGTCTTAGCGTCGGCGATGCTGATCGGTAGGCAGTAATTTTTTTTAGGTTCGCCGCAGGTTTTTATAGCGTCGGGTACCCCCATATATTACCTAATAAAGGTTTAACCCCCTTGATCACCCCCCAGGTAACCCTTTCACCCCCTAGCACCGCCGTGGCTATGCGATCATTTTTCTGATCGATGTCTTAGCGTCGGTGATGCTGATCGGTAGCCAGTAATTTTTTTTAGGTTCGCCGCAGGTTTTTATAGCGTCGGGTACCCCCATATATTACCTAATAAAGGTTTAACCCCCTTGATCGCCCCCCCAGGTAACCCTTTCACCCCTATCACCACTGTCACTAAGCGATCGTTTTTATGATCGTTGTCTTAGTGTCGGTGATGCCGATAGGTAGCCAGTAATTTTTTTTTAGGTTCGCCGTCAGGTTTTTATATAGCGTCAGGTACCCCCATATATTACCTAATAAAGGTTTTAACCCCCTAATTGCCCCTAGTTAACCCTTTCACCAGTGATCATCATATAAGTGTTACGGGTGACGCTGGTTAGTTAGTTTGCTTTTTATAGTGTCAGGGCACCCGCCGTATATAACCCAATAAAGGTTTAACCCCCTGATCGCCCGGCGGGTGATATCAGTTAGATTTTAGCGTCAGAGAGGGTCTGCGTCACACCCCAGGCAGCGTCAGGTTAGTGCCAGTAGCGCTAACACCCACACGTGAAGCATACACCCCCCTTAGTGGTATAGTATCTGATCAGCTCAATATCTGATCTGATCAGATCTATACTAGCGTCCCCAGCAGTTTAGGGTTCCCAAAAACGCACTGTTAGTGGGATCAGCCCAGATACCTGCTAGCACCTGCGTTTTGCCCCTCCGTCCAGCCCAGGCCACCGAAGTGCAGTATCGATCGATCACTGTCACTTGCAAAACACAACACACATAACTGCAGCGTTCGCAGAGACAGGCCTGATCCCTGCGACTCCAGTGCTGTAGGAGGTAATTTCACCACCACAGTTAAAAAAAAAAAGCATATATGCCGAAGCATTGGGGCAGCAGGAGCGGAGGAGCGATTTTGCTCCTAATGCCGCGTATATACGGTCGAAATTCCGACGGAGGCTTGCCCGTGGAAAAGTCTGACCATGTGTACGCGGCATAACTTTTGCGAGAAGATGCCCCCATGCTTCGGCATATATAAATGGTGCGTGTATGCCCATCATTGGAAGTGGGTGGATGAAGGGCGGTATTCTAATGGTGGGCATACCCACCGATCAATCTTTTTTTTTCGTTCAGCCAACAGGCTGCATGAAAAAAAAGATTACAATACATGTCCAACAAGGACCAGCAACGTACTGGTATGTTGCTGGACTTTGAATGTTTATACCAGATTGATGCCTGCGGGTTTAGGTATCATCTTGGTATCATTCTTTTCAGCCAGCGGCCGGCTTTCATGTAAAAGCAATCCTAGTGGCTAATTAGCCTCTGGACTGCTTTTACAAGCAGTGGGAGGGAATGTCCCCCCCCCCCCGTATAAAAAGCGCCATTGGGAAATTGGGAAAGCATTTTATCACACCGATCTTGGTGTGGTCAGATGCTTTGAGGGCAGAGGAAAGATCTAGGGTCCAATAGACCCCAGTTTTTTCAAAAAAGAGTACCTGTCATTACCTATTGCTATCATAGGGGATATTTACATTCCCTGAGATAACAATAAAAGTGATAAAAATAAATATGGAAGCAACAGTTTAAAAATAAAATAAAAAAGCAAAATTAATAATAAAAAAAAAAAAAAAAAAGCACCCCTGTCCTGCCCTGCTCTTGCCCAATGGCGAACGCAAGCGTTGGTCTGGCGTCATATGTAAACAGCAATTGCACCATGCATGTGAGGTATCACCGCGAAGGTCAGATCGAGGGCAGTAATTTTAGCAGTAGACCTCCTCTGTAAATCTAACGGGGTAACCTGTAAATGCTTTTAAAGGCTTTTAAAAATGTATGTAGTTTGTCGCCAATGCGCGTTTGTGCGAAATTTTAAAGCATGTCGTGTTTGGTATCTATGTACTCGGCCTAAGATCATCTTTTTTATTTCATCAAACATTTGGGCAATATAGTGTGTTTTAGTGCATTAAAATTAAAAAAAGTGTATTTTTTCCCAAAAAAATGCGTTTGAAAAATCGCTGCGCAAATACTGTGTAGGAAAAAAAAATGCAACACCCACCATTTTATTCTGTAGGGCCTTTGCTTTAAAAATATATATAATGTTTGGGGGTTCAATATAATTTTCTTGCAAAAAAAATATGTTTTCATGTAAACAAAAAGTGTCAAAAAGGGCTTTGTCTTCAAGTGGTTAGAAGAGTGGATGTAAGCTTCCTAATGTTGTGTATAAAATGCCAGAACAGTTCAAAACCCCCCCCAAATGACCCCATTTTGGAAAGTAGACACCCCAAGCTATATACTGAGAGGCATGTCGAGTCCATGGAATATTTTATATGTTGACACAAGTTGCGGAAAAAATACACTTTTTTTTATTTTTATTATTTTTTTGCACAAAGTTGTCACTAAATGATATATTGTTCAAACATGCCATGGGCATATGTGGAATTACACCCCAAAATACATTCTGTTGCTTCTCCTGAGTACGGGGATACCACATGTGTGAGACTTTTTGGGAGCCTAGCCGCGTACGGGACCCCAAAAACCAAGCACTGCCTTCAGGCTTTCTAAAGGGTGTCACTTTTTGATTTCACTTCTCACTGCCTATCACAGTTTCGGAGGCCATGGAATGCCCAGATGGCACAAAACCCCCCCAAATGACCCCATTTTGGAAAGTAGACACCCCAAGCTATTTGCTGAGAGGTATTGTGAGTATTTTGCAGATCTCGCTTTTTGTCACAAAGTTTTGAAAATTGAATAAAAAAAGAAAAAAAAAAAAATGTTCTTTCTTCATTTTCAAAAACAAATGAGAGCTGTAAAATACTCACCATGCCTCTCAGCAAACAGCTTGGGGTGTCTACTTTCCAAAATGGGGTCATTTGGGGGGGTTTTGTGCTATTTTGGCATTTTATGGCCTTCAAAACTGATAGTGAGGAGTGAAATCAAAAATTTGCGCCCTTAGAAATCCTGGAGGCGGTGCTTGGTTTCCGGGGTCCCGTACGCGGCTAGGCTCCTAAAAAGTCCCACACATGTGGTATCCCCGTACTCAGGATAAGCAGCAGAATGTATTTTGGGGTGCAATTCCACATATAACCATGGCATGTGTGAGCAATATATCATTTAGTGACAACTTTTTGTAATTTTTTTTTTTGTCATTATTCAATCACTTGGGACAAAAAAAAAAAATATTCAATGGGCTCAACAGGCCTCTCAGCAATTTCCTTGGGGTGTCTACTTTCTAAAATGGGGTCATTTGGGGGGGGGGGGGGGTTTGTGCTATTTTGGCATTTTATGGCCTTCAAAACTGTGATAGGTAGTGAGGAGTGAAATCAAAAATTTGCGCCCTTAGAAATCCTGAAGGCGGTGCTTGGTTTCCGGGGTCCCGTACGTGGCTAGGCTCCTAAAAAGTCCCACACATGTGGTATCCCCGTACTCAGGAGAAGCAGCAGAATGTATTTTGGGGTGTAATTCCACATATAACCATGGCATGTGTGAGCAATATATCATTTAGTGACAACTTTTTGTAATTTTTTTTTTTTTTTTTGTCATTATTCAATCACTTGGGACAAAAAAAAAAAATATTCAATGGGCTCAACATGCCTCTCAGCAATTTCCTTGGGGTGTCTACTTTCTAAAATGGGATCATTTGGGGGGGGGGTTTGTACTGCCCTGTCATTTTAGCACCTCAAGAAATGAGATAGGCAGTCATAAATTAAAAGCTGTGTAAATTCCAGAAAATGTACCCTAGTTTGTAAACGCTATAACTTTTGCGCAAACCGATAAATATACGCTTATTGACATTTTTTTTACTAAAGACATGTGGCTGAATACATTTTGGCCTAAATGTATGACTAAAATTGAGTTTATTCGATTTTTCTTATAACAAAAAGTAGAAAATATAATTTTTTTTCAAAATTTTCGGTCTTTTTCCATTTATATCGCAAAAAATAAAAATCGCAGAGGCAATCAAATACCATTAAAAGAAAGCTCTATTTGTGGGAAGAAAAGGACGCAAATTTCGTTTGGGTACAACATTGCATGTCCGCACAATTTACAGTTAAAGCAGCGCAGTGCAAAATTCTGAATTCACCTCTGGTCCTCTAGCTACCAAATGGTCCGGGGCTTAAGTGGTTAAGTACCAGAAGTTAAGAGGTTCGGGGTCTGATAGATTCTGTGACAGAGAGTCTCCCGATCGCATCTAGGAAAGAACTTGATCAAACGTCCGAGCATCACTTCGGCTGCTAGGATCCACTTGTAGGAGACTATCTGGGTGAGCTAAACCTACTCAGGGATAGAGTAGTGATTGTGCTATCCATTGTGCCTGAACTAACCTCCCAAACCTTGCTATCCTGTCTCTCTTCCACCCTTTACCTGTCTGCTGAACATTGAGAAAATAAACTCAACGTTGGAGTTTGAAGTGGTGTGGACATTGGAATTACTGGGGGGAATACAGAGACTTGTCCCTATACCCTAGGAGACGAGAACCAACTGACGGAAGAACCTAGCTGTGGGACCCAAATACATAACACCGCTTAACCTCCTCATCCAGGAGGGTACGGGCATATAGTACGGTGTGCCTTTTTCCTGCAATTGAGCCAATGCAAGGGAAAAGGGTCCGTGTGCTACATAAATAAAGAGGTTGAGTGAAGAGAACAAATAAACAATATTTTGAGAACATGGAATCGAAAAAAAATAAAAGATAAAGTCGTTTATTGGGCAATAGAATGGTTATCTGTGGGATAGTTGGGGTTGATATACTTTTTAATAGGGGCCAAGGTCCGGCTATGTGGCTTGGCGTATCCTGCAGATAGGATTATTTATGCCAACTATCTCAAAAGTACCCATCACATATTTAATTAAACTTGTGGATGGGAGACTTCATTAACTTGATTTTTGTACATCAGAGGATCAATAGGTCATAAGTGGTGTGAGATTAGAAAACAAAAAGTGTAATGCTGCGTACACACGGTCGGAATTTTTGACAACAAATGTTCGATGTGAGCTTGTTGTCGGAAAATCCGACCGTGTGTATGCTCCATCGGACATTTGCTGTCGGAATTTCCGACAACAAATGTTTGAGAGCTGGTTCTCAAATTTTCCGACAACAAAACTTGTTGTTGGAAATTCCTAGCGTGTGTACACAATTCCGACGTACAAAATTCCACGCATGCTCGGAATCAAGCAGAAGAGCCGCACTGGCTATTGAACTTAATTTTTCTCAGCTTGTCGTACACGTTGTACGTCGCAGCGTTCTTGACGTTTGCAATTTCCGACAACATTTGTGTGACCGTGTGTATGCAAGGCAAGTTTGAGCCAACATCCGTCGGAAAAAAATCCACGGTTTTGTTGACGGAATGTCCAATTGTGTGTATGCGGCATAATGGGTGGATGGGGGAGGATAAGGGGGAAATTTGGAGGAAAGGAGGTATCTCCAGAGGGGATCAAAGATTCAACTAGGTATGTATTGTTCATGAATAATGATGTGAGAGATGTTAAGCAACTTTAGGATAATATAAGTGAGCAGTCAAAACGTGGTGGTAGATGATGATTTATCCATGGGAGCCACAGAGATTCGAATTTAGGAAGTTCGTCTAAAAAAATAGCCTCTGTTTTGTCATGGATCATCGCTTGTGTTTCTCGATGTTTGACCGACATTATGCATAGAGTAAGTGATTTCCATGCTGTCGCTATTGATTGTTTAGCTGCCGTAGTGACATAGTGTAGAAGTTTAAATTGACGGTGTGTTATATGTTGTTGTTTGTTTATCAAGAGAGCTACTGTTGGGTCAGGTAGCAAGGTGGTTTTGAACATGGTGGAGAGTAGGTTGAATACTCGTGTCCAAAAGGCGAGGGCTATAGAACAGGTCCACCATATGTGCAGATGTATACCGATGTCACTGCAGCCTCTGAAGCATTGGGGCGTGGGAAAAAGCGTTATATTATTGGACTGCTCATTTTCCATTATCCCGCTGTATGTAGAGGGTAGCCACCCTGTCTTTCCCACTCCTGAGATGGAGCAGTACACAAGACTGAAACTAACATGATGATTACTGTATTTATTGGCGTATAACACACTTTTTTACCCTGAAAATAGAGGGTAAACTGTGCCTGCGTGTTATACGCAGGGGGCTGTGGAAAGTTTTTTTACTGAAAGGTCCCTCTTAAAGTTAGGGTGCGTGTTATACACCTGTGCGTGTTATACGCCGATAAATACGGTATATATAGTGGGAAATCCCAAGCATGCTTAGTGGTGAACTGGCACCAGATCCCGCGCACATGTGAGCAAAATTGCACATGCGTCCCCACAGTGGTGATTTATTGAGGGGTGCTCCTGATATAAACAGGGTGCTGATGCATGACCAACTATCTTTTAAGTGTGCTCGCATGGGCATCTTTTTTGGGCACTCCACCGCCACCTTCACCACTCTGCCCCCTTACCTTGAAAACTCTACCCACCCACCACTACTGAGCCACATGCCCGTCCGCCTACTTTTGCTCTCCCCATTCTTCTTTGCATCAACTCTCTGCAGCCCCCCACAGTCTTACCACTCTGCCACCTCTTCTGCTGTCAACACTCCCATACACCCTGAGCCTCCTCCCTTCCAACTCTGCCACACGCCCATCCTTGTTCCCACCATTTGACCTTGCACCCCTCTCTCACCAGTCTGCCCCAAAACCAAGGAAAACAGGTGTATAGGTGCATAAGGAAAGGGATGGTCGGCACTCAGGATGACATCCAAAATAGTATTCCTTTATTAAATACACGTACAGAGCTGTAAAACAGCCTACGCATTTCAGACGTTAGTTCTTGGTCATGGCTAAGGACTAACGTCCGAAACGCGTAGGCTGTTTTACAGCTTTGTACATGTATTTAACAAAGGAATACTATTTTGGATGTCATCCTGAGTGCCGACCATTCCTTTCCTTATTCTAGTCTGCCCCACAACCCCTGCTCTAGACAGGCTTTCCCCCACTTCTTCACCCCCCACCTTATCACCTTCGCTAGTCACTCTTTCCTGAATTTGTCACTATTCTCTGCCCATATTAATCTTCCTTGCCTTGAATCACGTTTTAATCAAGCTTTCCTGCTGTTACCTCTTTTTCCTTCGCTGCAGATTTTAAACCCCCTTGCCCCTCCCCCAACCCACTACCACACCTGTAAACCCCTCCCCACACCCACCCCCACACAGATCTTCTGTCACCACTGCACTTGCCACCACCTCGGCTCTACTCCTGAAACCATCCCCAACCTTGCCTATTATGGAACTGGCACACTTTTGCTATCTCTTGCTAAAATTGTTTTGAAGACCTTGTACTATTTTCGTAATCCTTTTTAGAAGCCTATTTGTAAAGTGCTGTATTACAAATTCATGGTTTAATGGACAGCTTGCTGAACTGTCCACGGTTTGATATTTACAAAACAGCAAATTCAAAGGCCATTAAACAAGATAAAACCATAGAGTTGCTTTTGAAAGTTGAGTGCCAGCCTTTAAAAAAAAAAAAAAAAATCTAGTGAAAAAGAACAAGATGGGAAAACTGGCACAAACGTTGCACATTTTTAGGAGAAGGAGAGAGTTGTACTTTTACTTGTGTGTATCAGTAAACTATTCTGCACCAGAGACGTGCGGTGAGGTCAGTGGCTGGTGAGGCACTGGCTAGTATCAGAGCCAGATACACAGGTTACGTACGCCGCGACCGTTAGAGCGAGAGCAATAATTCTAGCACTAGACCTCTTCTGTAACTCTAAACATGTAACCTGTAAAAAAAATTAAAGCGTCGCCTATGGAGATTCTTACGTTTGGCGCCATTCCACAAGTGTGCGCAATTTTAAAGCGTGACATGTTAGGTATCTATTTACTTGGCGTAACATCATCTTTCTCATTATACAAAAAAAATCATGCTAACTTTACTGTTTTTTTTTTAATTTTTTTTATTCATGAAACCGTTTCTTTAAAAAAAAAAAAAGTGTTTGAAAAATTTCTGCGCAAATATCGTGTGACAAAAATTGCAATGGCCACCATTTTATTCTCTAGGGTGTCTGCTAAATATATAAATATATATATATATATATATATATATATTGTGAGGGGGCTAGCTCGGCAGCGGGTATGTGTGACCCCCGGGATGGGCTCCCCACCCAAAAACAGGCCCAGCAGACGGAGGTTGTGGTTTTCAAAATCAAAAAAGGTGCGGTTTATTTTCTATTTACAGTGACAAAAACACAGCAAGGCAAAAAAAACAAACACAAAATAAATCCTGGTCAACTTGACCTCTGACTAAACTTACAGGTTTCCTAACTAACGACTGGGATCAGCCTAGTGCTGTCCTAGTCCCTGGTTTTAAATGTCCAAGCAAAATATAGCCACACAGGCTTTCTCTCACCGCACAGGGGTTCACTCTCCCTAGACAGTCCACACAGGTCTGCTTCCAGGCATGAGCCAACATCTAATGAATCTGGGCTTTCTTATAGAGGCCTAAATGAGCTGACAAGGTTCAGCTGGACTCATCAACTCCCTGTCTGCACGACGCCCAGCCCTCTCCCTAGAGGTATGAGTCATCAATGAGCCCACTAGTCTCAGCTGGGCTTATACAACTCTCCACCTAGCTGTATAAATCGGCGTAAAGCCTGAATCTGGGCGAAATATATCTACCCCCCTGGATGCAACCAGGTGACTTTACCTTCCTGCTGTCACATACCCCCCCCCTCTTGTTTTAACCTCGGGGTTGGAACACCAGCAATCAGGCATTCATGTACTCGAGACAAAGCATCCACATTCCCCATTTGAACGCCAGGGCGATGCTTTACTGTGAAGTTGAATTCCTGGAGGGCCAGGAACCACCTATTCACTCTTCTATTTGTTTCCTTGTTTTGAGCCATCCACTTTAACGGAGCGTGATCCGTAACCATGTCAAAGTGCCTACCTAGCAGGTAGTACCGAAGGGAATCTAGAGCCCACTTCACCGCTAAACACTCCTTTTCAACGGTGGCGTAATTTACCTCATGGGACTTCAACTTCCTGCTGAGGTAAATGACTGGGTGCTCTTCCCCGTTCCAGACCTGGGACAATACTGCTCCTAACCCCACATCTGACGCATCACTTTGTACGACAAAGTCTTTAGAGAAGTCGGGTGAGTACAACACTGGCTGGCTACATAAGGCTTGTTTCAAGAATTGGAATGCTGCCTCAGCCTCGGGGGTCCATTTAATCATGACCGACCCTTTCCCCTTCGTCAGGTTGGTTAGGGGCACAGCCTTAGAAGCAAAGTGGGGAATGAATCGCCGATAATACCCAGCGATTCCCAGAAAGGCTCGTACCTGCTTCTTGCTGTTGGGACGTGGCCAACTCTGGATGGCCTCGACTTTGTTGAGTTGGGGTTTTATTACTCCCCTCCCAATGGTGTACCCAAGATATTTGGCCTCCTCCTGCCCAATGGTACACTTCTTGGGGTTAGCCGTAAACCCTGCTTCCCGAACAGAGTCCAGGACTGCTTGCACTTTTGGCAGATGTGAGGCCCAATCTGTGCTATGGACAATTACGTCATCCAGGTAAGCCGCAGCATACTTCCGATGGGGCCTCAGCATCTGGTCCATTTTCCGCTGGAATGTGGCCGGCGCATTCTGTAACCCGAACGGCATTCTTTTATATTGGAACGCCCCGTCTGGGGTTACAAATGCGGTTTTCTCTTTGGCTGACTTGGCCAGGGGGATTTGCCAATACCCTTTTGTGAGGTCAAGAGTCGTCATGTATCGGGCTGTTCCCAGCCGGTCGATCAACTCATCTATACGTGGCATGGGGTAGGTGTCAAATTTTGTAACTTTGTTCAACTGACGAAAATCGTTACAAAATCGCCAGCTCCCATCCGGTTTAGGCACCAACACAATGGGACTAGACCAATCACTTTGGGACTCCTCTATCACCCCTAAGTTCAGCATTTTCTGTACTTCCTCCCGTATTGCCTCCCGTCGGGCCTCTGGGATCCGATAGGGTTTTAACTTCACCCTTTCACCGGGCGGGGTAATAATGTCATGCTCTACCCCAGATGTTTGTCCCGGCAGCTCAGAGAATACCTCCTTGTTGCGAAGCACAAACTCCTTAACCTCCTGTTGTTGGGGTTGTGACAAGGTGGCTGCGATTCCAACCTCAGGAATCACGCAACCAGTTTGAGCTGGTGACCAAGTGTCTGCGACTAGGGACTCTCTATCCCTCCAGGCTTTCAACAGATTAACGTGATAGATCTGTTCGGGCTTTCGCCTTCCTGGTTGTCTGACCTTGTAATTCACTTCGCTCACTTTTTCCATTATCTCGTAGGGGCCTTGCCATTTGGCAAGGAATTTACTTTCAACCGTAGGGACAAGTACCAATATCCTATCCCCCGGGGAAAAGGTACGGGTCTTGGCTCCACGGTTGTACACTCTCTGCTGTGCCAACTGCGCTTGGGCCAAATGTTCCTTCATAACCCGGGACATAAAGGGTGTACCTTGGTCCGTAAGCAGTTCTTTACAAATACCCACCCGGCTAAAAACAAGAGATAGCTCTTTGGCTATGGTTTTGGCCGAGGTATTTCTGAGAGGGATCGCTTCTGGATAACGGGTGGCATAGTCCATTATAACCAATATGTACTGGTGCCCCCTAGCGGACTTGATTATAGGACCTACCAAATCCATTGCGATTCTCTCAAACGGGACCTCAATGATGGGTAGAGGGACCAGCGGGCTACGGAAGTGTGGCATCGGGGCCGACCTCTGACACACAGGGCAGGAGGAACAATAATTTTCTATGTCCTTCATCACCCCAGGCCAATAGAATCTCTGTAATACCCTCTCTCGGGTTTTCTCTGTCCCCAGATGACCTCCAAGAATGTGCCCATGGGCCAACTCCAACACCAACTTCCTGTAAGGTTTGGGCACCACCAGCTGCTCAACGGTTTCTTCTGCCCTTTTTGCCACCCGATACAGTAGGTCCTTCTCTACGCTGAAGTATGGGTAAGTGCAGGTATTATCTGGGTTCACTAACTCGCCATCTATTTTCACTACGTTTTCCCGTGCCTTTATTAGGGCGGGGTCTTTCAACTGTTCTGTGGCAAAGTTTTCCCTGTGAACCTCAAGATCAGAAAACTCCACAGACGGTAGGTTTTCGTCTGAGGAGGTGGGCTCCTCTCCAGTTTCTTGAGTCTCCCCTGCCAATACTGACAAGGGAAATTCGGGAGAGTCCTCACCACTCTCAGAGGAGTTCTGGCTATCATATTCCTGGTACATAGGGGCACCAGTGGGGGGCTCATGATCATCCCACAGTTCCCAGAACTTCGGAAAATCCCTTCCCACAATGGCGTCATGCGGTAACTGAGACACTAAGCCCACTGGATGAGAAAGGGTACCTTTGGGGGTCTCGAAACACACTGTAGTCACTGGATACTCTCGGGTGTCCCCATGCACACAAATAACGGCTACCTTGCTATTCCCAGAGACCTCTGTTTTAACTAACTCAGCCTTTATCAGGGTCACAAGGCTACCTGAATCCAGCAATACCACAACATTTCTACCATTAATACACATTTTGCATAAATGTTTCTCAGTTCCCCGAATGGCAGTGCATGCGACTGTCGCACACAGCGACTGACGTCTGCCCGTCAGAAAGTCACACTGCATGGGTTCCTCCAAAACCGGGCAATTTGCTGCAATATGTCCCGCTTGCCGGCAGC
Source organism: Rana muscosa (assembly GCA_029206835.1). Classification (NCBI taxonomy): domain Eukaryota; kingdom Metazoa; phylum Chordata; class Amphibia; order Anura; family Ranidae; genus Rana; species Rana muscosa. The sequence continues at coordinate 501,058,959 of CM055116.1, read as the reverse complement.
GGTAGCAAATGATCCTTCTTGCCGCCTCTTGAGCCGCTGATTTCCCAGGCTGTTCTCGCCAAACTTGGGGTAGAGCTCCCACCCTCTCACTCTCTCCACCCTTACCCCTTGGAATCATCTTATCCGCCCCTGGGGATGGTCTGGTCTTAGGGTGGAAAGTCCGAGTGTCTCTGGAAGAGGCCGTCAGGTTCTCTGTAGCCAAGTATTTCTCCACACGATCCACAAGACCATCGGCCGTCTCTGGGTCTCCATGGCTTACCCACTTTTGGATGGCAGTAGGAAGAGCTCTCAAAAACCGATCCATTACAACACGTTCCACAATCTTTGGTGCGGACAAAGTCTCTGGCTGTAGCCACTTTCTGCTCAGGTGAATGAGATCATACATTTGAGACCTGGGGGGTTTTCCAAGCTGGAAAGTCCAGTTATGCACACGCTGAGCCCGGACAGCCAGGGTGACACCCAGCCTTGCCAATATTTCAGCTTTTAGCATCACATAGTCTTTTGCTTGGTCAGGCTCTAGGTCATAGTAAGCTTTCTGCGATTCACCCGTTAACAGAGGAGCCACCAGTCCAGCCCACTGTTCCTCAGGCCACTTTTCTCTTTCAGCGGTCCTTTCAAATGTGGTCAAAAATACCTCTGGATCATCCTCTCCAGTCATTTTTGTCAATAAACGACTCACCCCAAAGGACGCGGTATTAGTGGGACGGCTTTCCTCACCGGTCTGCGGACGTTGCTGCATTACTGCTTCCATCTGTTGTTGTAGTCTCTGCTCTTGCTTCTGCAACAGGTCTATGAAGCGGGCCTCAGATTGCTGTTGGGCTTGTTGCTGAGCCTCCAGACTCTGTTGTAAAGTTGCAAGGCTCTGTTGATGAGCTTGCTGCTGGGCTGCAAGGCTCCTTTGCAAACCTGCATTTGTCTGCTGTTGATTGGCATTTGCTAGAGCCAGCTGTTTCAGTATCTCCTCCATGCTGGCTTAAAAAAAAACTGCCACTGGTTCTCCACCAACTGTGAGGGGGCTAGCTCGGCAGCGGGTATGTGTGACCCCCGGGATGGGCTCCCCACCCAAAAACAGGCCCAGCAGACGGAGGTTGTGGTTTTCAAAATCAAAAAAGGTGCGGTTTATTTTCTATTTACAGTGACAAAAACACAGCAAGGCAAAAAAAACAAACACAAAATAAATCCTGGTCAACTTGACCTCTGACTAAACTTACAGGTTTCCTAACTAACGACTGGGATCAGCCTAGTGCTGTCCTAGTCCCTGGTTTTAAATGTCCAAGCAAAATATAGCCACACAGGCTTTCTCTCACCGCACAGGGGTTCACTCTCCCTAGACAGTCCACACAGGTCTGCTTCCAGGCATGAGCTAACATCTAATGAATCTGGGAGTTTTTATAGAGGCCTTAAACGAACTGACAGGCTTCAGCTGGCCTCATCAACTCCCTGCCTGCACGACGCCCAGCCCTCTCCCTAGAGGTATGAGTCATCAATGAGCCCACTAGTCTCAGCTGGGCTTATACAACTCTCCACCTAGCTGTATAAATCGGCGTAAAGCCTGAATCTGGGCGAAATATATCTACCCCCCTGGATGCAACCAGGTGACTTTACCTTCCTGCTGTCACAATATATATATATATATATATATATATATATATATAAAATGTTTGGGGGGTCTGAGTATATTTTCTAGCAAAAAAAATATATTATTTTTACATGCAGGAGAGAAGTGTCAGAATTGGCCTGGGTGGCAAGGGGTTAATTACCATAAGTAACATACAAATAATTATTATATATTGTTTTTAAGGTAATTTTACTATATTTTCAAAAACTGTACTCAAGCAGGTGGCTTAACGGACAAATTAAGGAAGTTTGAAGTTATAACTTCCAACCAGTAATTTCACAGTAAATAGATAAATAATAAATTATTATGTTATAACATATAGCATATAAATATATGATTTAGCTTGATTATAACAGTACCTTTTCAGCAGCAGCAACAGATTCCCATTCTCCCTCTTAGCTGTGTGAGAAAAACATGGGATTGTGGGTAAATCTTATACTCATAAACACATGTTTTTTCTTCTAGTTAGGAGGTCTGGCCTGGCAGGAGGCATGTGTCTTTAAGGCTGCATTCACACCTGAGCGTTTTGTAGCCCTAAGCCTGAAGCTACAAAACGCTAGAGGGGAAAAAATACATTATTCTCTATGGAGATGGTTCACATCTCCACTCAAAAACGTCTGAAGCCGAACGCCTGAAGCTCAAACAAGTTCCGGACCCTTTTTTGTCGCGCGAATCGGGCAGATTGGGCGTTTTAGGATTCATATAATGTAATGGAAACGCCCGATTCAAGCGTCTAGCGCGACAACGAGCGTTTCGACGGGCGCAAATTCGCACGACAAAACAATGGTAAAAAACGACTGTAAAAACGCCCGAATCGCTACGCTCAGGTGTGAATGCAGCCTAATGCCGCGTACACACGATCATTATTCACGGCGGTTAAAAAACCGCCGTGAATAATGACAGGAAAAACGAGGGAACCGCTTGGTTCCCTACACACGGTCGTTTTTCCCGTCATTTTTTCTCTTGACGAGAAAAACGACCGTCTGTGGGCTCCGCGGCAGTGTTTCCCTATGGGAAAACTGCCGCGGAAAAAAATGCTGGAAAAAACGACGAGAAAATTTAGAACATGTTCTAATTTTTCTCGTCGTTTTTTATGCCGTTTTTCTCGACGAGAAAAACGACATAAAGCCCACAGACGATCGTTTTTCTCTGCGAAAAGAAAAAATGCACTTTTTCTCGTCGAGAAAAGCGGTCGTGTGTACGCGGCATTAGACACATTCCTCTTCTATGACACTGCAGTGAGAGGACAGCCTCCACTGCAGCATTTTTATTGGACAGCTTGGGCCAATGGTACTTCACTATTGGTCCAAGACTTCAAGCTGTCTATTGAGCTCAGTGCCTCTGACAAGAAGTGAGGAGCGGCACTGTGAGCTCAACCTCTCAGTCTGATGCAAACAGCTTGTATTTAAACTGTCTGCTCTGTATGTAACTTCGAACAGGCTGCGCAAGGAGCCCCATATCTCTGGAACCATAGGTCGTAGGAGCCCCACATTTTGACCAGTGGTGGGGTAGGACTTCAGCTACCTACTCCCAGGTACATTTCTCTGTCTATGTGATTCCAGGTCACCGAGCTACGACCCTCGAAGCTCAATAATTTTTTAGGGGGGGGGGGGTGTTATTTTTTAATTTTTTTTGTGGCAGGTGCCTCACCTGCTTCCCTTGACTGCACATCCCTGTTCTGCACCCTTACAAACAGGCTGCTTAGGTTAGCACTATCTTTATTGCACTTGTCTCCAGAGTTGGACACAATGTGGTTGATTTACGAAAACTGAAGAGTGCAAAATCTGGCTCTGCATGGGAGCCAATTAGCTTCAGCTTGTTCAATTTAAATGTTGCTAGACTCAGGACCCTGCATTCACTATATCGGGTCTCCCACAGCACACAGAACATGGAAATGCAATTTTTTTTGTAAATATAAACTGCTAAATACCTTTTCTCATCAGTAGTATATAGCAGTCTTGTGACTTCTATCAGTGTCTGCTTAAAACTTGTATGAGGAATTTTCTTTCTCCTCTGACTATCCTATGAGGCTGCAGGACCCCTGACCCTCTGTCTGGATAGTGCTGATTGGCCCTGTGCTGATCATATGCACTCTTCCAAGAATACAAAAAATCTCTAGCAATACACACCAAACCAAGCATAGTGACTCCAAAGGCTCTGTACTATCAGGAGATGGATTGGGGACTGTGAACGTAGGGGAGGATCAGAGAAGACAGAATCAAACAGCCTTTTTACACAATGAAGAGGATAACCCCTTAGGTTCCACAGTTAGTATAACAAGCATGCTTTACTGCATACACAGACTGATTTTAGACTACTTTCACACTGAAGCGCTGGATGTGCTGGCGGTATAGCGGCGCTATTTTTAGCTCCGCTATACCGTAGTTTTTGGCACGATTTGCGGGAGCTAGCGGGGTGATTTTAACCCCCGCTAGCGGCTGAAAAAGGATTAAAAACGCCCGCAATAACGCCTCTTTGCGGCGTTTTGGAGGCGCTACCCCATTGATTTCAATGGGCAAGGGCACTATAGGAGCGGTATTTTTACCGCTCCTATCGCGCCTCAAAGATGCGGCTTGCAGGAGTTTTTTTACCCTCCTGCAAGCACAACGCTCCAGTGTGAAAGCCCTCGGGCTTTCACACTGGATACAAAGTAGCAGCTTTTTTAGGGCGCTCTGCAGGCGCTATTTTTAGCGCAACAGCGCCTGCAAAGCGCCTCAGTGTGAAAGGGGCCTTACTGTTTTGGACTTAGTAACACTTTAAGCTTTGACAAAAGAACCTAGAAGCTAAATTGGTTTCTATGCAGAGTTGCACCAGATTGTGCACTCTCCAGTTTTAGGAAATCAACCCCAATATTCAGGGAGGTCACTTTTTTTTACAGAGCATTTCTGAAAAGCTGCAAAATACCGTTCTCATATTAAATATACTACCCCCCAAAAATGAACACATAGGTAATTGTGCTGATGTACAAATTCATAAGAAAGCCAATATCATCATTTTGACATTTCAGCATTAATTGTACCTGCTAATAATGGAGCAAAACCTTATTGCCGAATAAAAAAAAAAATGACCTTACGCTATAAAAAGAACAAAAAAACAAAACAAAGTTACTGAACCTTTTCACACCTTTTAGCATGCATTTATAATAATTTTGTCACCACTGAAACAGGTTCATTTAAAGGCTAAAGATGAATGACTAGCAAGCCTTCCGCTCACCCGTTAGCCAGAGTAATTAGAAGTATTTCATCCCTACTTGCTGGTGTGTGAAGGAGTTTGAATTAAAAGTAAAGTCACAGATAATAGTGTGCACAAGCTGTGCTTGGTGATTAATGCAGCTGAATTTCCCACAGACTGTAGACTCTGTACAGAACTGTGGAATATTTCTGTAAGGAGCCAGGAAAACAAAATTTACTGACAACTAGAGATAAAGAGCTCTCCAAGAGCCGTTCACACAACAACACAATGTGCTGCAGCGCACACAATTTGATGCATTGATATACTTTTTATTGTGGTGTTAAGCAGCCCACTCAAAACGCATGCTGCCCCTCCTTCTTCACCTCCTGCTCTCTGCACTACTCCCGGTGCCTCCATCTGAGTTCACAGGAGATGGAACTACAAAGGAGGTTTCGGGTATTAATGTGCACTGACAGTATTGACTGTCAACGAGCATTAAGAACAACATTGGGTGGTATACATCCATCACAATGTTGATTTGCAGCAGAACCCCTGGGGACCACCAAAATATTCTCGTGGACTATCAGTGGCCCACGGACCACTGGATGGTGACCACAGCTATAGCGATTGCAGCGTACTTGGGCTTTTCAGGGTATGGTATACTCAAATTTCCATTTGATATCCAGCTGGGTTTCCCATTCCTTCCTAAATTGTTTTCCGTACTATAACTATTTCAGATCTTGTTGTATGGCTAACTATAGAGAATTATTTTCTGGTGATGGTTGGTGACTTAAAGTGGTTGTAAACCCAGATAAAAATATATTTTTTTTTAAATCACCTGCAAGACAATGCCATAATGAGCTAGTATGACTAGCATACTAGCTCATTATGCATAACTTACCTTAGATCGGGACCCCCGAAGCCATCCTCGTCCCCCGCTCCGTCCGCAGCCATCGCTCCTCAGATACCCGGAAGGTTACTTCTGGGTATCGCCGCTCCAGCCAATCACAGCGTCGCTGCGGCACTGTGATTGGCCGGAGCGGCGAAGACGTCACTCCGCGCATGCGCGCGGGAGCTGTCTATTCCGGCAGAGCCGGAATTGTGAATGGGATTAACCCTGTGGATGTACCATTGTCTACGGCGCGCATGCACTGTAGACATCGGTGCATGTCTTTTTTTGCAAATATCTCCTAAACCGTGTAGGTTTAGGAGATATTTCTTGCACCTACAGGTAAGCCTAAGGCTTCATGCCCACTGACGTTTTTACAGCTGCGTTTTTTACAGCTTAAAAACGTCTGTCCATGTTATTGTAATTAAAAAAAAAACAAAAAAAAAACGTCGGAGCTAAAAAACGCGACCGCGCGTTAGTGCGCGTTTTTGAGCGTTTGACGCTCGCGTTTTTTTCTGCCTAACTCCGACGCTGAGGAACGCACTGGTCCTGGGTTTTTTTTACAGCTTAAAAACGTCTATGCTATTTGCAGCTCAAAAACGTCTAGGTGGGCATGAAGCTATAGACCATGGATATGCAATTAGCGGACCTCCAGCTGTTGCAAAACTACAAGTCCCATCATGCCTCTGCCTCTAGGTGTCATGCTTGATGCTGTCAGAGTCTCGCTATGCCTCATGGGACTTGTAGTTTAGCAACAGCTGGAGGTCCGCTAATTGCATATCCCTGCTATAAACTAACATGGACAGGCGTTTTTAAAGGGGTTGCTCCACCGGAAAAAAAAAAATTAAAGCCTACAGCTACAGCAGCTGCTGGCTTTTAATATTTGGACACTTACCTGTCCTGGAGTCCAGCGACGTCTGCAGCAGAGGACGAGCGACCGCTCGTCGCTCTGCTGCTCCCTCCGCCATCCTCGCTGAGGGAACCAGGAAGTGAAGCCCTGCGGCTTCATGCCCGGTTCCCTACGGCGCATGCGCGAGTCGCGCTGCGCCGTTCTGATTGGTGCTCCTGTGTTCTGGGAGCCGAGTGTCTCCCAGAACACCAAGGGAAGTCTGCGGGAAGTGACGTAACTCCCGCAGATTCCCGGAGACAGGACTCCCGGATGTGGGTGAAAATACCTGTCTTAGACAGGTATCTTCACCCCCTCCCCCCTGAAAGGTGTCAATTGTGACACCGGAGGGGGGGAGGGTTCCAAATAGCAAAAGTTGCTATTTAGGGTGGAGCTCCACTTTAAGCTGTAAAAAACGCTCAAAAACGCAGCTGTAAAAACGTCCGTGGGCATGAGGCCTTAATCTAGGCTTACCTGTAGGTGTTTGTTTACAAAGTGGGTTTACAACCACTTTAATTCAGATTAACCATACAAAGATATTTTTTGGTCACTCCTTTTTTTTTATTTTTTTTTATGCTGGACATTTATTGATGGTTCATGGTTAATCCCATGCAACCAGAGTGGACAGCTTTGGCAAACGCTGCTTTACCCTATCTCTATGACTAAGCCCTATGGGTGAAATGTGTTAGAGGGGCAGTCCCGGATGGGGACTGTCAATGTCAAGCTTGTAGATGTCCTTTGAAGTAAATGTGAAAACCATTAATCCCTTTTGATGTTTGGTGGCTTTCTTTTTACCACTTAGTCTGTCTGTGAGTGGGGATGGCTTGCTTCACCCCCAGTACCGGGGTGGTAAACCGGAGCATCTTAGAGTTGAAACGTTTTTGTGCCTAAGCATCCAAACGTGAGCCTGTTGTAAACTTTGTTCTAAATGTTGTGGGTGCTCCTTAAGGCCCGTACACACGGTCGGACTTTTGGCCAACAAACTTAATTTTGAGCAAGTTGGACCAACAATCCGACCGTGTGTACGCTCCATCGGACAAACTTTTTTGCTTTTTTTTTGTTTTCATCGGACAAATGTTGGGTCTGCAAACAGACAAACTTTGGGCCAACAAAAGTTCGATGGAGCAAAGTCCGACCGTGTGTACAGAAAACCATCGGACTTTTGTCCGATGGACAAAACAAATAATGTTACAATCAACCAACAATAGCAGAAGTTGACCAAAGGGTGGCGGTAAAGAGCAGAAAAACCACGTGATGTTGGAAAAAGTTTTGGGAAAGTTTGCAGAAAAGTCAGAGCGTGTGTATGCTATGGGTGTTCCCGACCAACTCCGTTCGGAAAAAAACCCACGGAAAAGTCTGATGGAAGTCCGACCGTGTGTACGGGGCTTTAGGCTCCATTCACATATCTGCAAATTGGATGCATTTTTAAATGCATCCAATTCCTCAAGACATATGAACTGAAGGCTTTCTCTATGGAGCCGGTTGCATTTTTAAAAAGAGTCCTGTGCATTTTTCAGTTGGGTTCAGATGCAATTTCAAGTAAAAATTTGCATTTGAATCGCACCTAAACCAGTGAACAAAACCGCATTGGACTCCTTTGAAAAGTATGTGAATCATCCCAAAATTGTGAAATTTATAGTTGTGTTCTCCCAAATAATAAACTTTTTGATATACCAAGCGTGTCATATTGGTGTTTTTGGGCACATGCAGCTATCTTGCTTATTCGAAAACCCTCAGTGCTTTAAAAATGTTTACATGAAAGAGGGCCCAGCTGTACTCCAATTAACAAAAGCCATTCTTCCATATATAATTTTGCTAAAATTTCAAGTGGTTGTTAACCCACAGGTTTAAATTTACGCTATCCTCTCTGTTTATTCATGTAATGTCCCCCTGTGACTGTGCTTTATAAAAATATTGCAGCTATATACCTGTTTACAGAGTGCAGATCGGTGCTCACATGACCCGATTCTCTCCTCTCTCGGTCTGGCAGCTTCAGCAGGTGAGGCTGAGGATTCCCCGCTGATGTCAGTCAGGAGGGGAGAAGGAGAGAGCCGGTGGGTCACATGAGCGCCGATCTGCGCTTTGTAAACAGGTATATAGCTGCATTATTTTTATTAGACACAGTGACAGGGTGACATTACATGAATAAACAGAGAGGATAATGTAAATGTAACCCTTATTTGAGCTGCAGGAGGGGAGGGGGTGGGCACGGAGCTGACAGGCAGGGAGGGGAGGGGGGAGAAGACGGAGGAGAGCACAAAGAGACAGGAGACACAGCGGATGACGGAGGCATGTAAACTGACCACGATGTCAGGGCTCAGCAGCCATAATAAACCATGGTCAGTTTACAAAGGGGAGGACAAAAACAGGCAGGATCAGCCAGGTATTTCAGGTGTTACAGAGGGCCAAATTACACAGCACAAGCACATGCTTTAGGCTCCATGTACACAGAAGCTCAAAAACGGTCGTTTTGAACGCCAGATTTTTGGCAGAAAAAGCTGCTTTAAAATATAGCTTTTATCAGCGTTTTTCAGTGTAGCGTTTTTTTGCATTTTTTCCCGCCGAAAAACGGCACTTTGAACGCAAATTTCTTGCGTTCATAAAAAAGCCCATTAACTCCAATGCTCATTAAAGCTAAAAAACGCTATGTGTACATGAACACATGGGCTTTTTAAAAAAACGCCAAAACGCCAATAAACTGCAGTTTATCAGCGTCAGTGTACATGGAGCCTTAAAGGAGCAGGATCCTTTTTTTTTTTTTGGTTAACAAACGCTTTAAGCTAATAATTTTTATAGCTTCTTTCTCTGGTACAATTGTTACTATAATTACCAAATGAGGTGCTGCTTTCAAGGGATACACTACAACCTCCTTAAGGCCTGGTTCACACCTATGCATTTTTTATGCCATTTTCAGTTTTGCAGAAACACACTACAGTCCATTTACCATGGTTTTCTATCAGTCATGTTCACATCTGTGCATTTTTTGGGAAGGGCCAGGGACCAGCAGGTTGTGTTTTTGGTTCCATAGACTTCAATAAATCAAAAACGTGTATTGAAAAACACAAAGTGCACCTGGAATATGCATCAACTGCAACCCGAATAGGTGTGAACCAGGCCTAACAGATTAATTCCATTAGGTTGTGCCAAGTGGTTCATTTATATTTGTCACGCCTGTCATATTATTTCAGGTTAGTTACAGTGACTACCGAAACTGTTTGTAACACTAGCATAATATTGTATAGAGTTTTGTTATGTTATGTATTTTATGCATTTTCTGTGCAAAAGGCAATTGTTTTCCAAATGTTTGTTGTCTGAAAAAAAAATTGATTTGTGTTTGCTTTTTTTTTTTCTAGTGATGCAGGACCAAGCAACAAACCCCTAGAGGCCTCATATGACATGGGCAGCACTGAAATCCTTCAAAAAGGAAGCACTGAAAACCTCAGCAATGGGACCAATAGTAACTTACAAGCTGCAAGACGCCTGGCCAAACGTCTCTACCAGCTGGATGGATTTAAACGCTCTGATGTCGCAAAGCATTTAGGAAAAAAGTATGTATTTTACCTTCACGCTAGATAATAACAAGCTGCATGTGCTGGTGCAGACATCAATATTACCTTTACATGATTTGCCAATGTAATGGCTGGGGTTTAAAGTGGTTGTAAACCCTATTCATGAAATCTGACCTGGGCACATATATCTGTAGTGTTTACTTCTCTCTATCCAAAGCCCTAAGTCCCATGTCTTTCTGCTGCTCCGTTCCTCTGTTATCAGCATGATAACTTCTGACAAGCTCTCCGACATAGGAGATAAAAGCAGCTGGAAATTGTTTCGGGGAGGAAACTTAGAGATAGATAAGCAGAGAGCTGATCTATGTACAGCCCAGCTCTGCAAGTTTCTTCGTTCATCTGCCTATGTGGTGGGGGAGGCGCCTTTTCTCCAATAAGCTCACACAGTGTATGCCCAGACTCCCCTACCAGTGCTGAAGCAGGAAGAAATACTTGTAACACAATGTGCACTTTCTAAAGAATATAGAAATGTATAGACAGCAGATATACATGTAAAACTTATGTATGGAGATTTGTTTCATCTCTGTGTATCATCTGAGGCTATTCACTTCACTGTGTATATGTGAGGGTTTACGACCACTTTAAAGATAATCTGCCACTTTTAGAATATCTTATTCGGTTTGATTCATGTTTTTAATTTTTCTTGCTATAAATGGTAGTTTTTAAGGGTACCACTGTATGGAGATGATTGATCTCAAGCAGGGGTCTCCAAACATTCTAAACAAAGGGCTGGTTTATTGTCCTTCAGACTCTAGGAGGGCCGGACTTTGGCCAGCGGGAGTTGAAATTTAGGGGGAGGAATAGTTCCCCATCGTTTGTATCAAAGGGAGGAATAGTTCCCAATTAGTGGTGTCAGTGGGAGAAATGGTGCTCCATTGTCGGTGTCAGATGGCAGAATAGTGTCTCGTATTAGTGGTAGGGATTGTGCCCCAAGGGCCACAGTTTGGAGACCACTGATCTAAAGCAAAGTCTGGCCAACATGGAAAATGCTGAACCTCATCAATTCAACCCTATCTGACAGTTTCCACTCAATGAAAGCTTATTGCCTAGTCTGCTGCGACTTATTTTCTGTAATTTCTAGGCAAAATAAATAGCAGGGAGCCGTTTACATATCTATATCAGGTAGTGTTTGGTAGGCATGAACTCTTTTCGGAACTTCCAAAAAAATTGGCTTGGTAGATATCACCACAGATTAAAAATTTGCATGCTTAAAGTGTAAGTTCACCTTTACAGAAGATCTGTAAGATGAACTTACACTGGACCCCCTTCCCATCGCTCTGGGTCCAGCGATCACCCACTCTGACACATCGGATAGCCAATTTCCCGGTCTGGGGATTTCAAATCCCCACAGCTTTCTCTCCTCTTCTCCAGCAATGACAGGATGGGCTACGATTAGTCTGTGACGGCGCTGCATGTGACGGCGCTGACCAATTAGAATGCCTCCTATACTTACCTTTACAAGGTACTTTAGGAGATTAAGCCGAGGGGATTTCTAATCCCCGGACTGGTAAAGTGGCGACCTGATATGTCGGAGAAGGTCATCGCCGGACTCCAGGTCAGCGGGACCAGGGGGGGTAGGGAGGGGGTCCAGTGTAAGTTCACCTTACAGATTTTTCTGTAAAGGTGAACTTACCCTTTAAGGCAGATTTAAAGAAGGGATAGATTTGGGACAAAGTTTCAAAATGCACCCATTCTAGAATTTGTAATATGTTTTTTGGTACCATTTGAGAATGCAGTTGGCAGGTTCTCTGCAATCTTTTATCCTCACACCATACCCAGAGCTTGTGGGAGATTCCCTTCTTTGGCCTCATTTACATTGGACAAGCTATTCAAAAAGATGGGAACCATCCCAATTTATAACTAGCCTTTGCAGTAAGGTGCATATAGAAAGGAAATGCACATCACAAACAGACAAAAGTTTCCCAGCACACTTACCAGCTAGCCAGCAACCCCGCCAAAATAAATAAATAAATAAATAAATTAACCCACCTAACAATTCATGTGAAAAACAGAGGTTTTAGTTGCCCACATATGTGGAAGTCAAGGCTCCTCTGTATACAGCGGTCCTAATTCTATATTTTTGAGAGTCTCTAAGTTGGAGCATAGATAGCGGTAGATAAATTAAAGGCAACTTTGCCTGGAGGAATCCCACTCTTCCTTTAAGGCAGGGGTCTCCAGACTATGGCCCTCCAGTTGTTCAGGAACTACAATTCCCATCATGCCTAGTCATGTCTCTGAATGTCAGAGTTTTACGATGCCTCATGGAACATGTAGTTCCGCAACAGCTGGAGGGCCGTAGTTTGGAGATCCCTGCTTTAAGGCACAGAGATACACCCAGCATGAGCACAATGGCAGCTAAATGCATCCAATGTGTTCCCACACCAAATCCAGCGAACAAGCTATACAAAAAAGGAGGCAACCTCCGCAATTTATAACTAGACTTTGCAGTGAGGTTCACATGGAAGGGCAACACACATCACAAACAGACAAAAATGTCCCAGCAGACATAGTTACATAGTTAGTCGGGTTGAAAAAAGACACAAGTCCATCCAGTTCAACCAATAAAGGGGAAACAAAGTATACAATCTTGGATACAATATCGATCCAGAGGAAGGCGATAAACCATCCAGCAGTAATACAATTTGCTCCGGCAGGGGAAAAAATCCTTCCTGATCCCCCAAGAGGCAATGGGATATTCCCTGGATAAACTTTACCTATAAATGTTAGTATTCAGTTGTATTATCTACATTTAGGAAAGAATCCATGCCTTGTTGGGTGGCCAGAACCACCTCTGGAGGGAGTCTATTCCACATTTTCACAGCTCTTACTGTGAAGAAACGTTTATGTATTTATAGATTAAATCTCTTTTCCTCCAGATGTAAAGAGTGCCCCCCCCCTTGTCCTCTGTGATGACCATAAAGTGAATAACTCAACCAACACTAAGTTCACTATATGGACCACTTGTGTATTTATAAATGTTGATCATATCCCCCTTGATCTCCTCTTCTCAAGAGAGAATAAATTCAGTTTCTCTAATCTTTCCTCATAGCTGAGTTCCTCCATGCCTCTTATCCGTTTGGTTGCCCTTCTCTGCACTTTCTCCAGTTCCCTGATATCCTTTTTGTGAATTGGTGCCCAATACTGAACTGCATATTCCAGATGAGGTCTTATTAATGATTTGTACAGGGCCAACATGATTCCTCTCTCTCTCTGGAGTCCATACCTCTCTTAATACAAGAAAGGACTTTGCTCGCTTTGGAAACTGCAGCTTGGCATTGCATGCCATTATTGAGCTTATGATCTACCAAAACCCCCAGATCCTTCTCCACTATTGATTCCCCCCAGTTGTACTCCCCCTATTATGTATGATGCATGCATATTCTTCATCCCCAAGTGCATAACTTTACATTTATCAACATTAAACCTCATTTGCCACTTAGTATAAAAAAAATCCAACTTTTTTGTGACTTGTTCACCTTCAAGGGGCAGCTTAATTTGCATATTCCTCATTCATAGGGCACCAATTCTGGGTATCCAACCACTATATACTGTACATAGTTACATTGCTTCAAGCTGGACCATTGTAAATATGTAAAAATATCCATACATGGAATTCTTCTCTAAATACAACAGTATTTTCCATATGTAATAAAACTCCTATTGTGCATAAGGCCCCTTTCACACGGGCGGATCTACTTGCTCAGCAGGGATTGATTCATTGATCCCCGCTGAGCCAGCGGGTGACAAGTCTGTCTCTGCACACTGTGCAGAAAAGGACCTGTCAGATCTCCGCTCTCCTCTACGGGGGGATCGGATGAAAACGAACCGACTGTCCGTTTTCATCCGATCCGATAGACAGATGGAAAATAGGGTTTCCATCCGTCTGGATTTAGCGGAGCGGATCGGATGTCAGCGGTCATGTCACCGCTGACATCCGTTGCTCCATAGAGATGTATGGAGCGTCCGTTCAGGTCTGCCTGAAAAACTGACAAGCGGACCAGAATGATCTGCCTGTGTTAAAGGGCCCTAAAGGTTTCTAATATTGTTTGTTCTGTTCTTTGTTTTCTGTGCATTTTTTGTAACTTTATTGTTTAATTTTCACAATTCATATCAGCAGTAAAATGCGAACATATCAGATAATTAGTATAGGTCAAATGTTGCTTTTTTGATGCTTATTGTGTTCTTTGTAGACCCTGATTCCCAGAATTCCCTAGTGCATACAATTTTACATTTTACAGAGATTTACTGTTGATTGTTAGGCAAATTAAGAGGCTGCATTTGAATTGAGGCATTTAAATACTTTTAAATTGCATGACTCATTCATCCATTATAATTTATTTTGTTGCATTTGTAATTTCCTTTTTTGTGTACAATATGTTGCTATGTAATTTTTAACGCATGAATAATTATAACTGGGACCCTTGAGTATGCTTTTAAGGAAGCATTTTAGGCACTCTAATTACTGCTGTCAAAATGAGCTGTTTTCTAATTAAACAATTGTATTGCACAACACATTTACATTGTTTTGTTTTTTATTTATTTTTCTAACAGCAATGAATTTAGCCAGCTTGTGGCAGAAGAATATCTTACATTTTTTGATTTCACGGGTATGACCTTAGATCAGTCACTCAGGTGGGTATGCGAGATGTACTATAATGTTAGATTTAGTATTATTGTATAACATTATTATAATATTGTTACTTTTACATTCTTCCTCCCCCAGATTCATGGACTAGCCACAAATTCAAGAGTCTAAGGTTGGAACACAAGCCTGTGGACTGACCTTTATTTTATTTATTTCTTAGCCTTTAATAAAGCAAATAATTAATGCAAATATGTGATCAGCATTGCATTGCTTATAGAATATTATATTTTTATTGAATTGTGGTTGTGGGGTGCACTGCATTGAGTGGTTGTTCATACCAGATGCGTTGTGGCTATGCTGGCAGCTCTTTGCAGATCAGCCCAAACCTGTGATATGCACTCAAAAAAATACATGCAGTACTTTGTGTGCAGCAGGTTGTGACGTGAACCATTAAATTACAACGCATTACTTTACATTGATAAATAAAACTGTATTGAAATGTCACTTGTGATGGCTTTGGCCAGTGGTGTCCTGCAGATACCAGGGCAGATGGCTGAAATTGCAGCCAACTTTGACTGCATACAAAAACTGTAGAAGATGTAACATTGTAAACTATTATGCCGCGTACACACGACCGTTTTTAATGTCATTAAAAAAAACATAGTTTTTCTCTACGTGATTCTTCTCAAGCCTGCCTTGCCTACACACGATCATGAAAAAAAAGGCTAGAGCAAAGCGCGGTGAAGTACGAAATGTACGACGGCACTATAAAGGGGAAGTTCCATTCGGATGGCGCCACCCTTTGGGCTGCTTTTGCTGATCCTTGTGTTAGTAAAGTTTGGTGAGAGACGATTCGCGCTTTTCAGCCTCGTGCTCTTCAGTCCGTTACAGCGTGACGAATGTGCTATCTCCATTACGAACGCTAGTTTTACCAGAACGAGCGCTCCCGTCTCATCACTTGCTTCTGCGCGTTTTTTTCACGTCGTTAAAGCCTACACACAGCCGTTTTTCATGACGAGAAAAACAATGACGTGAAAAACTATGAGAAAAATTAGAGCATGTTCCAAATTTTTAATGGCCATTTTTCACGTCGTGAAAAATGCTCTGGAGCCCACACATGATCGTTTTTAATGACCAAATAAAAAAATGTCATTTTTCTCATCATGAAAAACGGTTGTGTGTACGCGGCATTACAAATGAAGGCAATATCAGAGCAATGGGGAAGCAAGATTTCAAAGAAACTGGGTTAATGTGTAGCTTTTCCTTCTACATTAAGTGGGTTAGGAATACACCTAAAATTCCCCCTCTGTGGCACCTAGCTCGCTAGTACCATATTGGGAAGCATTAACCAAAGAGCTTCATAGGATTTTTTGAAAGTACAAATTTGACATGATTTTATCTACAAGGAGTGAAAGCAACTGCCACAGCCTTTTTGCTTTCTGAGAGCGCTTTTCAGTGATTATCCCATTAAAAAGAAATTTACTAAAACGTGGGTGTTTCGTCTGTATTGGACCTTCCATTTTCTCATTCAAACGAGACCATGTGTATCCCGATGGGGAATTTGTCTTAATTTAATAATCCTTCAGACAATATGGCGGCAGCCATTGACACGGTTGAGATAGCCTTAATGCACCCAGTTTTAGCATGAGCGCTTGTTTCACAAACTTTAAGAGACTGGGCAAAACTCTTACACAAGGGTCTAGCGGAGGAGGTATGTGGATTTGGAAAAGCAGTTGGTACAGGAAGGGACATTTATAATGAATTCAGTCCTTATAGGCTATCCGCTTCAGCTGTGGTCATCTACAGGTTGCTGTTGCTGAAGTGATGGTTGGCTGACCAAACGTCTAAGAAGGTCCCTGCAGGTCTGCCATTCACAGGGGGATTGACTTTTCAGGGTAAGCCAGATGAGGTCATCAGGAAACTCTCAGGAAGATCAAGGAATACCTGCCACAAACATGGGCCTTTCTTTTCATCATATAAGCATTTTTTTCATTCCTGAGGAAATTTAGACATGGTGACTAAGGCTACGTTCACACTGAAGCGCTGGATGCGCTGGCGGTATAGCGGTGCTATTTTTAGCGCTGCTATACCGTAGTTTTTGCCGCGATTTGCGGGCACTAGCGGGGTGATTTTAACCCCCACTAGTGGCCAAAAAAGGGTTAAAAGCTCCCGCAATAACGCCTCTTTGCTGCATTTTGTGGGCGTTTTGGAGGCGCACCGCTCCAGTGTGAAAGCCCTCTGGCTTTCACACTGGATACAAAGTAGCGGCTTTTTCAGAGCGCTTTGCAGGCGCTATTTTTAGCGCAATAGCGCCTGCAAAGCGCCTCAGTGTGAAAGGGGCATAAGTCTTCTAAGTCTGCCACCTCTGCAGGAGGGGCTAAGCATCACTGGCAGTCCTCGGTTGTTAAGAAAAGCATTAGTGACAGTATTACCAACATCAAGAGAGATACTGATTGTGGGGTTCTTGGATATTCTCCAGTTGTGTGTGGAGTACTGCTGGGAACTATAATCCACCCTGTCCATCACCATTCAGACTCTGGAGGAGTTTTTATAGTCTTTAAATCTCGAGATTTCATTGCTGGACCTATCAATCAATCCGCCCATCCTCCATTCATAGATCCTGTTGTACAGCTTCTATGAATGACACATCGGGGTAGAAAGCGCAGGCATGGTCAGGCATTCTTAATGAGAGCCTGTGACAGGCACTTAGTTTTGTTTCTCCCCTGCTGCCATAATCTTCCAGAGCTTCTCCAGCTGGAAGATCTATTATTTTTGAGCTGCTGTGCGGGCCTATGAGTCGTGATTGTGTCACTTTTCACAATTACGCCCCTAGGGCAGTGAGTGCTTCTGGTTTTTCTGTCATCTGTGTCTGAGGTCTGTACAACCTTAACGACTCAGAGGAAAGGGGCTTTATGGTGACTACAAAAATCATGTATTTTTTTGGACTTACTGTAAAATCCTTTTGTCCTATGTTCATTGGAGGACACAGCATCCACCACTCTGCTTTCGCTTTTCTTGTGTTTAAACATTTTGTTTTTACACTGCTGTGTCATTTAGCTGAGCTTGTTCCACGTTGTAAGAGCTTTACCACTGGCAGGGGCCACCCCCGGTCTTTTTGTTTATTCTATCTAGAGTCTCACTTCTGTAGGTGGCACATACCCAGTAGGTGATGATCTCCAGTGAATGCAGAGAAAAAGATTTTGGTCAGTACCAAAAATCCTATTATCTTATTTGTACAATACAGAACAGGACTGTATTCGTAGACCATGCTACCTTCAGCTGATTAGACACTGGCAAGAAAATATGCTAGGATTGCCCCCAGAGCACACCAAATAACCCCAATTCACATTGTGAGACTCCATTTTTTGCTAGTGTCTTTAGGTAATGGACCTGTTCTCCTCTGGAGAAGTATTTTTCTTATTTTGCTATGTTGTTGTCCACTCCCTCAGGTTGTTGATTGGTACGTCCTATGGTCTAAGAATACAAGTTCTGTGTCATGTACTGTACAATTAAGATAAAATGAATTTTGATTTACCTGTAAATTCCTGGAGTACGGGGAAAAGCAAAAGTCCTCCCTAGTAGTGGGGCTGCACCCACACTGCAAGGGTTAAATGCTAGTTGAATCTAGGGGACGGTACAAGCAGTTTTAGTTACCCGAGCTTCCACTCTGTAACCCACTGCAAGGGTTAATGTTCGTTCAATATAGTGGACAGTTAACCACTTGCCGACCGCCTACCGCATATATATATATATATACTGTGGCAGGTCGGCTCTACTGCACAAAATCACATACCTGTGCGTGATTTTGTGCAATAGCCACTAGGGGGGTGCACGCACGCCACCGGAGGCGCGATCGCATGCTGATTGGACACAGGGGGAGCCTGCCTGCATCCGACGGGCCACCCGTGATCGCTCCCCACAGAGATAGAACAGCGGTCCGCCGATGTAAACAAGGCAGAACGCCATTCTGTCAGGCATGGACACTGTGATCTTGTGTTCCTGCTAATCACAGTGTCCATGCAGTGAGCACATCCCCCCCGCAGTAAGAAAGCACAAACAGGTAACACACTTAACCCTTTGATCACCCCTGATGTTATACCCTTCCTGCCAGTGTTATTTATACAGTGTCAGTGCATTTTTCTAGCACTGATCACTATGATAATGTCACTGGTTCCCAAAAAAGTGTCAGGTGTCTGATCTGTCTGCCTCAGTGTCGCAGTCCCACTAAAAATCTCCGATCGCCGCCATTACTAGTAAAAAATAAATAAATAAATAAAAATGCCATAATTATATCCCCTATTTTGTAGACGCTATAACTTTTGCGCAAACCAATCAATATAAACTTATTGGGATTTTTTTTACCAAAAATATGTAGCAGAATACATATTGGCCTAAATTGATGAAGAAATTCGATTTTTTACAGTTTTTTATTGGGTATGTTTTAGAGCAGAAAGTGAAAAAATATATACATTTTTTTCAAAATTGTCTGTTTTTTTGTTTATAGCGCAAAAAATAAAAACCGCAGAGGTGATCAAATGCCACCAAAAGAAAGCTCTGCTCGTGGGGAAAAAAGGACACAACTTCTATTTGGATACAGCATTGCACGACAGCGCAATTGTCAGTTAAAGCAACGCAGTGCCATATCGCAAAAAATGGCCTGGTCATTAACCCCCTTGGCCGCAACGTCGCAGGGAACAGAGCTCGGCACCCGGCAGTGTGAATCGAGCGAGATGACAGCTCGCACACACTGCGGGGAGACATCGCAGGATCCAGGGGACAAGGTAAGTAACTTCCCCTGGATACTGCGATGCAATCCCGAGTGTGGCTCGGGGTTACCGCTCTTAGCATTAAAAACTCACCCCGAGCCCGACTTGGGAATACCGCCAAGGGGGTTAATGACCAGGCCATTTTTTGCGATATGGCACTGCGTTGCTTTCAAAAAGTGAAAAACACACAATACATACAGTATACTGTAATCTTACAGATTACAGTACTGTATCAAATAATTACACACCCCCTTTGTCCCTAGTGGTCTGTCCAGTGCCCTGCATGCACTTTTATATTATAAATACTGTTCTTTCTGCCTGGAAACTGGAGATTGTCCATAGCAACCAAAAAGTGTCCCTTTATGTCAAAAGAGGTTTTAGACCAGCTAGAAAACAGCGATAATAAATTAGAATCACTTGCAGAATTGAGCGATAGCGATTTGTGGGGAAATTCGTCATCAAACACTAAATCTAATGACAGCGACAATTCTGCAACTGAGCAAATTTCAGTGTTTTTGATTTGATTACATTATTGAATAATTTTTATTATTATTACATTACTATTTGTTATAATTATTTATAGTTATTTATTAATATTATAATTTATGATTTTGTTTTTCAAACTTTATCATACCCGAGATGTCTACTAGACTCTTGTTTGGTCAGGTTTAAGTAAGTAATTACTAAGAATTGCAGGCCTACAATACATAACACCAAATTTCCATGCAAAATAATTGTACCGCTTTTGGTACATAATTCCAGACAGAATCATACCGCCAGGGAGGTTAAGGGGCTAAAATCTTCTGGGGCTGAAGTTTTTAAAGCAGTTCTACTTACCTGTCCTCCTGGAAAATGGTGGTTTCCTATGCTTCATCAGTGGATTGTTCCTTAGCATCCTCAAGTCCAAATCAGGGCTGTGGTTCCTACATCGGGTCTTCATGATGCTCAAGGACGTCCAACTGCAGGGGAGAAGAGGCTGCAGGGATTGGTCTAGCAGCATGGAGGATCAGCATCTTTAAAATGGCCCTAGACATAAAGTAGTTAACCCTTGCAGTGCGGGTGCAGCCCAACTGCATGGGAAGACTTTTCCCTGAGTTTAGCTTTACACATTAAAAAGAACCTGTTTTAGCAGCTGTTTCCGCAGACAGCTGATGCACTTCATCTAGGATTGCTGCCATTGTTGACTTCCGGAAGCCATTGTGGTTTGGGGCAGTGCACAATGGTGCAGCATGAAGCACAGTGATGTGTTATTCCCAGAACTTGGACCTGACTTGAAACGGGCAGACTCCAGCTACACAAGAGAGCCTTAGCTATGAAAGGTAACAGCTGTAGTGACACATTGGCTAAAAAAAAAAAAAAATAGAAGCGAAAGTGACAAGTGGACAAAGGATGTAGACACAATTGCGACAGTGACATTCTAACCCCTCAGTATGCGATATATTTAGAAACAGATTGTAGTTCAAAAATGTGAGTTTCACGCTCTGTAGATAAGACTATCAAGAGTGCCACCTATTGATTTAAGGAGGAAATACATTTTAGCTTCTGGAACTCTATAAAAGAACTTTCTATGCTCTAAAATATCATTCTAGAAGTGATTAAACAAAACTGTGGGTGACTGAGGAATTTGTCTAAAATTAAATTCTTTTTTAATAACACTGTGTACAGATACTTGGAATCTTTATGTTTATCGGGAAGTCTGGGAATCACTAGCAGTGCCAAGTATGGCAGAATGGTTTCGTAGTATTATTATTATTATTATTATTATTATTATTATACAGGGTTTATATAGCACTGACAGTTTACACAGCACTTTACAACAAATGTAATGTATACATGTTAAGTGTATGTCCCTACATCTATCTATGTGGCGGTGTCTGTTTGCAGCCAGGATCAGTACGGGCCCTAGGGGAGATACAACAATTAGGTGGACTACTGATATATGGGGACCACCTATCTGTCTAGGATGGCTTGGCTTTATAAATGACCAGTTATTATTCCACTTGTTGCCTCCTTGGATAATCCATATATACGGTGTAAATTTTACCTCAGGGCGAGCTCTCTTACTTGGCTGAACTACACCTAATGCACTCTCACTCTGGTGTTGTCTGTGCGCTGCTCCCCCTTCTCTTATTTCCACACTGTGGGCTGAGCATTCCATGTTTCCCATCCAAACCTGGTACCAATAGGATCTCCTGAGGAAAATGTAAGCGAAACGCATAGTGATCCCTTGGTACTCTGATTTCCTGTGGGCCCCTGATATAGAAGATCATTTTAGATACAAGCAATAAACTCTTCCTACTTATGGGCTTAACTACGGGTTTCTTTGTACATATATGATCAACCGATATGGGATGATATATCATGTACCAATCTTTTTCATATTATTTCCTTTGATTTTAAAGTGAATGTAAACCCCATTCATGAAATCTGACCTGGGCATATATATCTGTAGTGTTTACCTATCTCTCTCCAAAGCCCCAAGTCCTGTGTCTTTTAGCTGCTCCGTTCCTCTGTTATCAGCATGATAACTTCTGACAAGTTCTCCAACACAGGAGATAAAAGCAGCTGGAAATTTGTGTCAGGGAGGAAACTTAAAGACAGATAAGCAGAGAGCTGGTCTATTCACGGCACAGCTCTGCATGTTTCTTTATTCCTCTGCCTATGTGAAAGGGGTGTGCCTTTCATCCTATCAGCTCATGCACAGTGTATGCCCAGACTCTACACCCACTGCTGGATGAGGAAACAAGATCTCAACAAGATGTGCACTTTCTAAAGAATATAGCAAACTGAAGACAGCAGATATACATGTAAAACTTATGTAGGGCGATTTGTTTCATCTCTGTGCATCATCTGAGGTTGTTCACTTCACTGGGCATCCACTTTATTGTGTTTTTTTGGGACTACTAGTGGTTACCAATTAAAAGTCCATTTAAATTCCTGTTTTTTCTTTTATACATGTTAAGTGCATGACTGCTGATGGCATGTGCCTTTTGCCCTTTGTATTTTTAGTGATCTCAGAACTGAAGAAGACAACCTAGTACCTGTTTACCCACCCAGAAGGCTATAGAGAATGGTTATAGTGGCACATGTTACCACTTAGGTTTGTAGAGGCATTTGGCTTTGGTTCATAGGGCTGTGTGCAGGGCAGCCTGTTCATTTTAATGGACTGCTTTACCTGTGAGAAACACGGGGAAAGACATCACGGCCCCTTCTGGAAAATTGTGCCACACTAAAGCGCATGGTGCTGTGGTACCATGCAGGTGGGCGTGCATGAAAATTCATGTGGTTTGCCAGTGCGTGGGGGTGTGCTATGGCACCCCTATGCGTCTGCTAAAGACCAGTGGGGTATATATACTAAAACTGGAGAGTGCAAAATCTGGTGCAGCTGTACATGGTAGCCAATCAGCTTCTAACTTCAGCTTGTTCAATTAAGCTTTGGCAAAAAAAAAAAATGAAAGCTGATTGGCTACCATGCACAGCTACGCCAGAGTTTACACTCCCCAGTTTTAGTAAATCAACCCCTATATGTTTCTCTGCATGTCAGCTGAACACTCAGAGATGTGAACTAGGCCTTAGGTTTCTCTGCATGCTGGCCATAATTTAAGACTATCAGAATATTTTTATTTATTGCTGCTTTAGAATTTAGAGAGGCCATAATTCCTTCAGGATTGCTGCCACGGCTTTAATAAAGTTCTCAGGAGAGACAGAATGGCGGTCTGCCTATGTAAACAAGGCAGACCACCGTTCTGCCAGAGGGGAAAATTGAGATCTTGTGTTTCTGCTAAGCAGAAACACGGATCTCTGTTTTCCCCTGGTCAGAACACATCCCCCACAGTTAGAAAGCACCCCCTAGGGACACAGTTAACCCTTTGATCGCCCCTGATGTTAACCCCTTCCCTGTCCTTGTCATTTGTACAGTGACAGTGTATTTTTTTTTTTTTTTTTAGCACTGATCACTGTATCGATGTCACTGGTCCCCAAAAAGTGTCAGATTTGTCCGCCGCAATGTCGAAGTCACACTAAAAATCACTGATTACTAGTAAAATAAATAAATAAATAAAAATTCCATAAACTTATCCCATAGTTTGTAGACGCTATAACTTTCGTGCAAACCAAAACCTTTACACTTATTGGGATTTTTTTTTTACCAAAAATAAGTAGCAGAATACATATTGGCCTAAACTGATGAAGAAAGCCATACGCTGAGCACATTTTGGTTCATGGGTGGCCCTGTGGACACCCTTCTGCTCGAGATCCTTCAGTTGTAAAATCTAAGGAGCCTGATGGAAAATTGTTGCGCAGCGGCTACATCCAGTTCGATGCAGCCACTGTTTGAGTATTCTGACAGCCTCCAGCACTGGCTGTCAGAATGAAATAGGCGGTACTACAGATTCATCTATCTGCGCTGTAAAGTATGTATGGAGGAATTTGTTAGATTTTTTTTTTCGCAAAGCTTGCAGGCTGAGAGAAAGACATCTACCAGAGTATGGCCTGCTTTAGTGATGGGTCAGTAGGACTGTTTGCAAGCAAAAGGGAGTTTTAGCTGAACTTTATATCTGCTATCAGCTTTATTTTTTTAAATGATAGAATTATTTATGTTGCTAAGTGTTAATATAATTTTTTTTATTTTCTACAGGAGCTTCTTTAAAGCCTTCTCACTAGTTGGAGAAACTCAGGAAAGGGAAAGAGTTTTAATTCACTTCTCTAACCGATATATTCAGTGCAACCCAAACAGCATATGTTCTTCAGGTACAGTATATCTGTTTTTGTGTTCCTCATCATCATATGTATGTAGCGATACCCCCGAAGGAGCTGCTGGGTTAATTTTGGGTCCTGCCGTTACCCCACACTTCACCGTCCCAGAACTTAAGAGTCTATGTTAGTAGTTTTGATTGCCAGTCACTTCAGTCTTTTTCTCAATTTGCTTTATTACACAACTTCAGATAGGGGATAGAGGGTTAGGGGAAGTTCAGATACCTTGGTTTCTTCCAGATCACTAGTGCGATTCTTGAATCCAGATGGCACAGCTTTCTGCCTCTGGTTCTTGCGACTACCGGATAGGCCTCTCACACCGACCTAGCAGCCGGTATGAAGCACGGACAAAGTCTCTGCCACAGACTTGAGTAATAATGGACAATGTCTCTGCCACAGACTTGAGCAATAGGTGGAAACTCCTGGATAATCCCCTGCCACAGGATTGTTAGCCAGTAGTCAGTTAGTTAGGTCAGCTGCACAGTACCTGAACCTTTAAGCCATCCGGCAGTACTGTGAGGTAGGTTACTTGGGTGCATCCTTCAAACGAGTCACCAGGCCCTTCCTGAGATACCAGCCATCAGCTCGGTCCTCTCCATTAGGGTCCTCCCCTGGAATATTCTCTGCTTGAGTGGCTTCTTCCCGCAGGACAGAAAGCACAGGATCACCTTTCGTTAAGTAGGCCCCAGACAGGCTTCTGGGCCTACTTACAGCAAACACAGCAGCATAGCCTCCGGCCTAGAGGGCCATGAGGCGAGACGAACCCTGAAGCACATGGCACTGCCCCTTTAAATATCCTTCTCCCAGCATGCCCAGCTACAAAGAAGCTCCTGATTGGGCTGTTTTCTGGGAGAAAGAATATCCAATACGCTTCAGCTGGCTGTATTTCTCACACTGGCCTGTGACAACAGTGACACCCACTGGCAACAGTGGGAAATACGTACAACAGCCAAAGCTGGAACGGAACCAACAATTTACATAGATCAACTCTGAGCTACTTACAGCTCAGATAACCCCTAAATTTACACATAGTGCCTACTTGAAAAGTAGCAGGGCGCTACATGTATTTCCCTTTGTTGGCTGGTAATTGTGTTTGAAAACAATCAAATGGCTGCACCTCAGAAGCTTTAACACATACACTGCATCAGAAGTTACTAAAATGACCCAAAGTTCTCTGATGCGTTTAGGTGTTTAGTGGGTCTGTTTTAGTCAACACAGTCAGGCCGATTTATAATGGTAATATGAAAATCAATGTGCAGTAACCATTCAGATTTCACCTTTAGCCCTGGCTCACACTACTGCGACTTGTAATCTGACTTGAGAGTTAAAAGTCGCGTTCCATTACAGGCATTGGAACATTTCTAATCAGTGCGACTCAAGTCGCTCTGACTTAAAAAAAGGATCCTGCACTGCTTTTGGTGCGATTTCAACATGACTTGCATTGACTTCTGTTAAAGAAGCCTTATGCAAGCCACGAAGTCGCGCAGGGATATCAGATTTAAAGTCGCGGCAGTGTGAACCAGGGCTTAATCAGCAAAGAATAGTCAGAACAATTAAAGATTGACAGTTGGTTTGTTTGGGTTATGGCATTATTCAAATATTGTCTTATTAAAGAGAATGAGTAGTATTTTTTAATTTATTTTTTAGATATACCAGCAAAAGTGTCTCCAATTTATAAAGGACATAGTTAAAGTGGAACTTTAGCCAAAAGTGCGAGTTCTGCTTTGAGGCCTCCTCCCCGGCTCCTCTTTGACATTTGTAAAAAAAAAAAATTTGGGGGGGAGGGGTGGGGGGGTTGAATGGTTTGGGGAGTGGGTACCTGGTAGAGCTTCACGTTTAATTGTTAAAGAATCAAGATCACAATTCAACCCCCTTCTCAAATCTTAACATAGCAATTCCTCGATTAAGTGCAGAGAGTTCTCTGCTCAAGCTGTCAGCTGTCAAAAGCCAAACAAAAAACAGGCAGCTTGCCAAGTTTATCACAACGTTGCTCAGAGAAAAAATTTAACATTTTGTTATTTTAGATCAAAGGAATGAACTTCTGTCTATAAATGAGGTCAGTTTAACCACTTAAAGACTAAACCTTTTTCTGACACTTGTTGCTTACAAGTTAAAATCAATATTTTTTGCTAGAAAATTACTTAGAACCCCCAAACATTATATATATTTTTTACCCAGAGACCCTAGAGGATAAAATGGCAGTTGTTGCAATATTTTATGTTGCACTGTATTTGTGCAGCGTTCTTTCAAATGCTATATTTTTGAAAAAAATACACTTTAATGAATTAAAAAACTAAACTAAACAGTAAAGAGACCAATTTTTTTGTACAATGTGAAAGATGATATTACGCCCGATAATCATGAGAGAATCGTGATCTTTATTCTAAGCAAAAAAAATCATGATTCTCAATTTAGCCAGAATCGTGCAGCTCTGGTACCTGGTTTTGGCAGGCACCCACTCCCACTTCATTTCCACTTGGATCGACTAGGCCAGGGGTAGGCAACCTTGGCCCTCCAGCTGTTTTGAAACTACAAGTACCATGAGACATTGCAAGACCCTAACAATCACAAGCATGACTCCTAGACACAGAGGCATGATGGGATTTGTAGTTTCACCACAGCTGGCGAGCCGAGGTTGCCTACCCCTGGCCTAGGCAATCCAAGCGGAAGTTCTCCTTCCTCCCCCTCCCTGCACACCTGTCAAATTAGGACCTGAGGCCGTGTTTGTACAGCCGCAGTGTCTCCATACAGTAATGCCCTGTACACACGATCGGTTTTACCGATGAAAACCGTCCGATGGACTTTTTTCATCGGACAAACCGATCGTGTATGGGCCCCATCGGTCTTTTTTCCATCGGTGTTAAAAAATAGAACATGTTTTAAATTTATCCGATGGAAAAAAAAACGATAGCAAATTACTATCGTCTGTGGGGAACTCCATCGGATAAAAAACCCACGCATGCTCAGAATCAATTTGACGCATGCTCAGAAGCATAGAACTTAATTTTTCTTGGCTCATCGGAGTGTTTTACGTCACGACGTTTGGGACGATCGTTTTTTTTGACTGATGGTGTGTAGGCAAGACTGATGGAAGTCAGCTTCATCGGATTTCCGATGGAAAAATCCATCTATTTAAAATCCATAGGAAATCCGATCGTGTGTACAGGGCTTAACAGGTGGCTCCACTCATTCAAACAGCCAGAATACCTGTGTTAAATTAGTAGTAGGGGGCCTGTTCACATGTGAGGTTGTAAAACTCCATGGTTGAGCTGCACTTTTACTGTCCTCCAACCGCTACCCCCTGTAGATTTGTGTACACATGCTGCTGCAGGAATTTTATCCCCTGTCGAACGTGACCCATTTTAGTGAATGGTGCTGCGTACTGCAACCATGTGCAATGCAGACAGTTGAAGCATGCTTTGTTTAGCTACCCCAAGTGACAAAGTGGAGGTTAAATATATTCATTATGATAGGACAGAACAAGTAAATGAGATCTACTCGATATACAGAGACATTCCATGTCTCTTCTGCAATAAAGAGCCTGCATGTTCTTTTATTTTCTGAGTTCATTTTTGCTTTAGGCTTTTTTCATAGTAACCTAAGATAGGTTTGGCCTGTAAAATAAGAAAAGGTTCTGTTTTAAAGGGATGATCCTAGCATTGTGGTGTTGCAAAGCTACCAGTCCGGTTCAGTCTTGCACTGTAAAATGAAATTTGAAAATTGAAAGCTTGCAGCTGGTTGCTATGGTGGCTGTGAAGGCAGTTTTTATCAGAGACATGATAAATAATGCCAAGTGTGCTTGTATTGATGACCTTGCCAGTTGTTACATTAGTGCAGAACAATGAAAGAATACAGATTGAAGATATTTATAGGTATTTCAAATGGGAAAAAGGACCCTCTTATGGGATTTTGAAGGCAGCCAAAAAAGAAAAATGCATAACCATTTATACATAAAATCAATCAGCTTTTATTACAAACACACGTGGCCGTATTTAGGCCAAGACCCATTGTACACATCAATATACAGTTGATACTTTGGCAATGTTACATATCTCTTTGAAGGATTTGATGTTCAGCAGAGAGTTTCCTTTAGCATCACACATCCAACACGTTTCTAGATTTATTAATTACATTAGAACCTTGGTTAACGAGTAACGCGGTTAACAAGCGTTTTGAAAGACGAGCAACTTTAAAAAAAAAATCCTCACTCGGTTTGCGAGTGTTGTCTAGCAAGACAAGCAGAATTCAAGCTAATGGGGTGTGCAGTACCACATTTGGCCAGAGGTGCGGGCGCTTGTGACACTCGGAACGGTTCGGAGTCATTCGAAAAAACTCGGAAATACTCAGTTCCCGAGTGTTTCCGAGCCTTTCCAAGGGTTTCCGAGTTCAGCCGAGCTGTCCCTGAGTGTTTCCGAGGCTCTCCGGCGCACCCCCTACCTCTGGCCACATGCAGTATTGCATGCGATAGAAGTCAATGCGGAACAAATTACCGTATTTATCGGCGTATAACACGCGCCAGCGTATAACACGCACCCCAAGTTTAGGAGGGAATTTTAAGGAAAAACACTTTTAGGAGGGAAGTTTAAGGAAAAAAAAACCTTACATTTAAATGCCCATCAATGCAGCCTTATCAGTGTCATTTGCAGCCTTGTCAGTGCAGCCTTGCCCCAGTGTCCATTGCAGCCTTGTCAGTGCAGCCTTGTCAGTGCAGCCTTGCCCCAGTGCAGCCTTGCCCCCAGTGTCCATTGCAGCCTTGCCCCAGTGCAGCCTTGCCCCCAGTGTCCATTGCAGCCTTGGATGAATTTAAAATTGGCACCGCCGAGATTGCCGCCGAGACTGGGCGGAGCGGAGCAAACGCTGCCGAGATCGCAGGGACTGGGCAGAGCCAAGATACACATAGCCGAATGTACTCGGCTCTTCTCGGCTCCGCTCACAGTCACACCCAGTCCCGCCCTATGATGGACATAACACAGGCCCAATGGTGGGACTGAGCGTGACTGTGAGCGAAGCCAAGAAGAGCCAAGTACACTCGGCTATGTGTATCTCGGCGGCGATCGTTCCGCTCCGCTCACAATCAGTGGGGATCAGCGTATAACACGCACCCACGATTTTCCCCTGATTTTAAGGGGAAAAAAGTGCGTGTTATACGCCGATAAATATGATATCTTTGTTTCCATCGACTTCTATGGGGAAACTCGCTTTGATATGCGAGTGCTTTGGATTACAAGCATTCCCCTGGAACGGATTATGCTCGTAATCCAAGGTTCCACTGTAATCTCTTTTATAGGTATTTAAAACTTAGAAAAACATATTTTAGTACTGTAAGTATTACTATATTGTAGCATATTTATATATGTATTAATCTGTATTTTAGATGGAGTGCATTGTCTTACCTGTGCAATTATGCTTCTCAATACTGACCTACATGGACATGTAAGTATTCACATAATGAAAACCTTCTGTGTTAATATAACTGTTTAATTGAAGAGGAATGTCCACCTCTTTTGCTTTTTTCACTGGGTTAAGCTCAATAAAAATAGTTACAAGCGCAAAGAATCCAGCACTGTTCTGTTGTAATCTGCCGTTCCACTGTTGCATGCCTGGTCGGTAAATCAACAAAAAAAATACAAGTTCATCTTTTTTAAATTGTGGGATTGGAATGGCACAAAGTGGAATTTCTTCAGACCAGGGGTCTCCAAACTGCGGCCCTGGGGCCGGATGCGGCCCTTTGCTTGCCTTAATGCGGCCCTTGGGGCACTATTCCATCCAACTCCAATGGGGCATAATTCTTGTTGCTTACACCAATGGGGCACTATTCCTCCTACTGACACCATCAATTCTTTCCATTGACACCAACGATGGAGCACTAGTCCTCCCACTGTCACCAAAGATATGTTATTATTTACTCCCACTGGACACTTTCTACTCCCAATGGCCCTAGTCTGGCCCCCTAAAGTCTGAAGGACCGTAAACTGGCCCTTTGTTTAGAAAGTTTGGAGACCCCTGTTCTAGACTATCTAGAATGTAGTATACGCTGCTGGGAAATGTTTCCTGAAGACTAGGATAAATGTACACAAAATCATTGAAAAAAAACCCAGAAACATCTCCTTAGATTATCATATGGCTGTAAGGACAATGACAAACAAAAGATGGGGGCTTGTATGTTTGTGTTTAACTTATTTTACTGTAAGAATACATTTACG
This sequence comes from Rana muscosa, assembly GCA_029206835.1. Lineage (NCBI taxonomy): Eukaryota > Metazoa > Chordata > Amphibia > Anura > Ranidae > Rana > Rana muscosa. The sequence continues at coordinate 501,028,523 of CM055116.1, read as the reverse complement.
CAAACCATTTATGGTATTTTCCTATACCATGATATTCGGTAGTCCCTCAGTAAACCATTTAATCACATTAATCCATATCCAGTTTCTTAGATACTCGCAGGAGCAGGGTAGATAAAAATCAATGATTTTTTTTAGAAAAATGTAAAAAACCATTTTTTATTTTATTTATTTAAATTTGTTTGTTTTTTTTGTTTTTTTATCAAATTTATTTTAATTAAATGCTTTTGGAGTAAAAATCTATTTATAGATAGTTTTCTATTTAAGATACATTCATTATTTAGAGTATTTATCATGAAATGATGCTTAGTTATGTAGCATGAGGCTATATATTCTGCAATATTTACATTTTAAGGTTAAAATAATTCAATAAATCCAAGCTCTGCATTCACACAATTTCACAGTAACCATGAGATAAAACAAAGTTCAGGAATATTCCTTTATCCCATTGTTTTGCAAATCTATGTACACTACAAACTGTATGATTGAATCAGTTCTGATATTGCTGTTTTACTAACCTGACAGCTTATTATTCTAAATAGGAAACCTTCATTTTGTTTACAAATATTAAAGATTCGAACTACCAGCAAGAATAAGTCCTTATATTTAAAGAGCACCTGTCATTTCAGATCTATCATGGCAGCGCCTGTTAGAGGGCATCCACCTGCTGCTGCTGCCACGTCCTTCAACTTGTTGTGTCACTGCCACATCACCAGCCATCCCATTAAAGTGAATGGGATTGACAGTGCGCCAACAGCGAGTCAGAGGAGGAGCAGCAGTGGGACAGAGATGACAGTTGCTCTTTAAACATTATGATTTAAATCCAGCCTTTTTACTAATGATTTAAATCATAATTGAAATTGTGATTTAAATAGACTTGATTTAAATCAAATCCACCCTGTGCAGGAGTCTCCAAACTTTCTAGATTCAGGTTTGGAGTTTGGCCAGTGGGAGTAGAAAATGTCCCGGTGTCGTTGGTGTCAGAGAAAAAGTGCCCCCTTGTTGGGGTCAGTGGGAGGAATAGTGCAGGGGCCAGATAAAGGCAAACAAAGGGCTGCATCTGGCCCCCGGGCCACAGTTTGGAGACCACTTCTCTACAGTTTCTTCTCTCATTGTGGACCACGGATCCCCCCTTGCTTAGGTTTGAAGAAGGAAATAAACCTACCTAGTTATTCCACTGGAATATTCTTTGACCTTCCATAATTTCCCTCCACAACTTATGTAGCCAATATTGACCTTTTTGTCTCCAACTGATCTTTTTTTTTCTTGCTTTGTAACCTGCCTGTGTTTAAAGCCCCGTACACACGGTCAGACTTTTGCCCAACAAACTTAGTTTTAAGCAAGTTGGACCAACAATCCAACCGTGTGTACGCTCCATCGGACAAACTATTTTTTGTTTGGTTTTGTTTTCATCGGACAAAAGTTGGGTCTGCAAACGGACAAACTTTTGCCCAACAAAAGTCCGATGGAGCAAAGTCCTACTGTATGTACAGAAAACCATCGGACTTTTGTCCGATGGACAAAACAACTAATGTTAAAATGAACCAACAATAGCAGAAGTTGACCAAAGTGTGGTGGTAAAGAGCAGAAAAGAGCAGAAAAACCACGTGATGTTGCAAAAAGTTTTGGGAAAGTTTGCAGAAAAGTCCTGTGGTGTGTATGCTATGGGTGTGCCCGGCCAACTCCGTTCGGACAAAAATCCACGGAAAAGTCAGATGGAAGTCCGACCGTGTGTACGGGGCTTAAGAAGCATCTGTTGAGTTTGGACTGCAAGCTAGAGTAGGCTGATTTTTGTAGTAATTGGGTGGTATGTTCTGTTGGCCCTAAAACTGTTCCTCCAGTGCTCCCCTGTCATGTGCCCAATTTTCCGCTGGACCTGCCCCCTCTCTTTATTTTCACTGGATGCCCTCGTTTCCATAGTATACTTACCTGGTAGCGCCATAGAGCCTAAACTGCAGGTATAATTTTATAAATGCAGATATGTGTAATGTTTTATGCATATCTTCTTGAATTAGTTTAGGGCTAAAAAATTAAAATCTCATTTTGAGTCTGGTGAAATAGAAATATTGAACAGGAAAACTGCATATTTTTGCACACAACCAGCAGCTCCTTTACACAAGAATTGCAGTCTTTCCTTGTGTTCTCTCTTTAGCTAACCCATAGTGCTATGAGTATCCTTTGTCATGTATAAAATTATTGTAAAACAAAGATTGTTTCTTTGTGTGTGTATATGTATATATATCTAGATATCTAGATATATATCTATATATAGATATATACATATAATGATGTGTGCACTCCTGGCATTGGCATAAAAAGGCAAGTCTTGGGAAATTTGTCTATTTTTTTTCCAGTGATCCTCTTTGTGTCAAGTTGCATGAATAATAAATCCACACACACACACTGTAGAGTTTTTCTCTATTTCCTTTGTATGGATTTTAGAGCCACAATCCTGAGCCTAGTAAGTATAGTGATGGAGCCGTGTGATGTGATAAGATTAATTACAGTATGTATTGAAGAGTAGTGTTGCCTGTTGGCGAAAGAATTGTCAGTTGATGAGTAGATTATATGATCATGTGTTCTCAACTGAATGCAGTCAATGCCCTATTTTGTCAGCTTGACTTGGGGCTATTATATCTGGCAGCCTGTGCTACTGTGTTGCATGCAGTCCATGCTTGATATAATATAAAAAGCTATATTAAAAAAAAGGCAACCAAAACTGACCTGATATCTTAATTTTCTTTCTTTATTCTTTTGGATGTCTTATTGGATGTCTTTGTAACTCATAATCTCTAGGTGGTAAGTTTATTACTTTTATATCTTATGTGTGTTTTCCATGCATAACACAATGAATGCGCTAGATCATTTCATTTCACAACACATGACCCTGGACCTTCTAGGAAAGCTGTACTGAGAGAACGGTACTGGTTGTCATTTGTGACCTCCTGCTGAAAATGCTTGTTGTCTGGATGTGTTTGGCTTTAATACTGTCTTGGCTAAAAAGCAAACATGCAGCCAATAAAATCAGAACTCATGATCAAATGCTTGTACCAGTCCAGTGAGACAGAGAACATTGATTACAATGGATCACTAAGACTGGTCAGCAATAGCAGCCCTACAGGTTTCCTTTCAAAGGACATTCCAGGCTTTGTAAATATTCATATGGGATCAGGCACAACAAACTGAATACGTAAGGCCTATAAAATGATAGACATATGTCTCCCTAGGTAATGGCTTTAAGCCTGGTACACACAATCAGATTTTCCATGGACAAAGCGTAGGACTTTTGTCCGAAGGGCGCTGGCCATGAACTTGTCTTGCATACAAACGGCAAAGAATTGTCGGCCAACAAACATGAAACTACGTGGTTTTTCAGCTCTTTAGCGCCACCCTTTGGGCAACTTCTGCTAATGTTGTGTTAGGGTTAGTATTGCTTCTGAGCATGCGTGTTTGTACTTTGGAGCTTTGTCCGAATGACTTCTGTACACATGATCGGATAATCCGACAACACACATTTGTTAGCGGAAAATTTTAAAGCATGCTATCCAACATTTGTTGGCGTAATATCCGACAACAATTGTCCGATGGAGCATACAAACAGCCTGCCATCACACAATTCCCATCGGAAAATCAGATTGTGTGTACGGGCCTTTACTCTGCCACATAGGCCTGTTTCACACGTGCTTCAGCTTGTATAAGAGCAGTGTGAACAGCAAGCTTTATCAAAGCATTTGAAGAGCTTTTAGCAAGCTTTTTTGAAGCTTTTAAAGTAGCGTGCAGCTCCAGTTTGTAAATGTTAAACACTTTGGCCCCTTTCACACGGGACGGATCCGTGATGATCCGCCCCGTGAACCTCCGCTTGCTCAGCGGAGATCGCTCCGCTGATCCCCGCTGAGCCGGCGGATGACAGGGCGGTCCCCGCACACTGTGCAGGGACCGCCCTGTCTGAGGTTGCCACCTCATCCCTTTAAACCCGAACACATATGAATTACACAGGTTCTGAGGCTAATTTAATGCAGATAAGGCAACATTTGTTTTTAATTACCACCTTAATCAGCCACAGAACCTGTGCAATTCATATGTGTTCGGGTTTAAAGGGATGAGGTGGCAACCCTAGCCCTGTCACATCTCCGCTCTCCCCTATGGGGGGGGGGGGGGGATCGGATGAACACGGGTTCGTGTTCATCCGATCTGCTCTGCAGACGGATAGAAAAATAGGATTTTCCTCCGTCTGCAGAATCGGGGGATTGCGGACACGGAGGAGATTGTGACACCCGCGATCTCATAAGGATCAATGTATGTCCCTTTTTCATCCATAAACGGATGGATGAAAAAGCGGACATACGTTCCGCTAGTGTGAAAGGGGCCTTATCCTAATGGGAGTGTTGATTGCCACACAAGCTGCTAGCAGGCTTCAGCACTTCTTGAGGACAATCAACACTCCCATTAGGATCTGTGTTCAATATTTACAAAATTTAACTGAATGGTACTTTAAAAGCTTCGACAGCGCTTTCTGAAAGCTCTTCAAATGCTTTGTCAAAGCTTGCTGTTCACACTTCTCATATTATACAAGCTGAAGTCTGTGTGAAACAGGAATAGTGTGTGGGATTATTTTATCCATTTCATGAAATGGATTAAGGCTCAATTCACACTAATGCATGTTGCTTTTGAGCGTTTTTGCCTTGCTTTTTGCGGTGCTTGCCGCGTTTTTCAACATGCGTTTTTACCGCGATTTGCGTTTTGCGTTTTTTTTCTTTTTTTTTTATAAATTAATTTTTATTTTTATACATTTCCATAAAAAAAAACAAAAAAAAACGCAAATCGCTGCAAAATCGCGGTAAAAACGCGGTAAAACCGCATCAAAAACTTGGTACTTGCGTTTTTGATGCAGGTCCATTGACTTCTATTACATGCAAAACGCTGCTTTTTGCATGAAAAAAAGTCCCCGACCCTTTCCAAAAACGCAGAGGTACAAACATGCATTGATGTGAACATGTTCCATAGGAACCCATGTTAAAAAATTTCCATGCATTTCTGCAAAATGCACCAAAAAACGCATTAGTGTGAATGGAGCCTTAGAGGGAAAACCTTATCTGCACCTGGAACTGATTAACATTTCATTCATCTGACATTCCATCATCTGTGGCTGTTTTTCAACGTGCATCTTGCACAATTTATAATCTGTAATCATTTGTTATAGTAAATGATCATTATCTTTGGAAAATTAACTGGAATTTCAAATTAGGGTTGTAATGGCAACATCCTCATTTGTTGCTTAAAGTGAAAGAACCGTACTTCCTAAATTGTATCTTTAATGACAATACATGATCTGCAAATCAAAACATAGCTCTCTCTGCCCCATTTGTAGGGCCTTTCTTATTGTGGAGTCAAAGTACTTCTATCCTCAACATCTAACTTTAGTTTTTTTGTTTATACCAGACTGTCACCAAAGCTGGCCATAGATAGGTCATTTTTTTATTTTTGCAATTCCTCCATCCACACAAGTGAGATGGACGGAGAAATCCTGTCCACTGAGACATTTTATTCTGACAGAAGGACTCTCAGCTATAAAGCTGCATTCACACCTGAGCGTTTTGTAGCCCTAAGCCTGAAGCTACAAAACGCTAGAGGGGAAAAAATACATTATTCTCTATGGAGATGGTTCACATCTCCACTCCAAAACTTCTGAAGCCGGACCCTTTTTTGTCGCGCGTATCGGGCAGATTGGGCGTTTTAGGATTCATATAATGTAATGGAAACGCCCGATTCAAGCGTCTAGCACGTCAACGAGCGTTTCGACGGGCGCAAATTCGCGCGACAAAACAATGGTAAAAACGCCCGAATCGCTACGCTCAGGTGTGAATGCAGCCTAAGAATAAACTGATCAGCGACTGCAGCTAAAAATGTTCCAACATTCCCATTTCACAGTCGATCTAATAGTCACATTTTTTCTCGAACAGGAACACCCACACATGGATCACAATTTGTCTGGTTCCTGTTGAACTTTCCGAATTTCAATCCAACTATGGACAGCTTAACAGTGTGACATTGCGCTGGGGAAGCAATTCTCAAACTTATGTTGGCCTAGGGCTGGGCGATTTTCCCCCCCAAAAAAATCTGTTTTTTTTTTTGTAAAAAACTCGATTTACGATTCGATTCGATTTTTTTTTAATTATATTAACTAAAGTGCATCAACAAAGAAAATTGCAAAGGCAAACCCTTTCTCTAACTGCAAAGTCAGTGTGCAACAAAGATTGTTAAACATCCAAATTATTAATACTGTATTTGGATTTAGCTAATAAAACAACAAAAAATCTTGAGGTTACTCTTAGTTGAATTGAACTGTGCCTGTGCCTCACTGTGCCCGTGCCTCACTGTGCCCATTCTTCACTGTGCCCAATGCCTCACTGTGCCCATGCTTCAATCACTGTGCCCGTACCTGATGCAGATTTTCATGGGATACGGTTTTTACTGCTACACCGGCGGCCATTCCAGTATTCAAAAGCCGCGCCTCCTCCTCGTCTGTGATAGGAGGAACACTCAATTTCCCAGCATTCAGTGTTCCGCCTATCATGGACATCCTCTCATTCTCATAACACAGACGAGGATGAGAGGATGTCCGTGATAGGCTGAACACTGCCTGCTGTGAAATTGAGTGTTTCGCCTATCACAGACGACGAGGACTCGGGAGGCGCGGCTTTTGAACACTGCAATGGCCGCCGTCTGTCTGCATGACACGCTGATCAGGTAGGCAGACGGCGGCTTGTGGTTAGTTAGTGTTACATTACTTCTACTCGTGGCGGCTGCGGCGAGTAGATGTAATTGGGGTAACGCCACCCAGTGCCATTCCGGATACGCCCCCTGCAGCCCTGCTACGAAAACTTTGAAGGAAAAAAATATATATTATAAAAAAAAAAAAATTTTTTAATCGATTTTCTTCAAATCTGAATCGATTTGAACTCAAAACTCGATTCAAGATTAAAATCGATTTTTTTTCCCAGCCCTATGTTGGCCCATGGACTACTTTAAACCATCAGCAAACTGGCACTTCTTATGGAATCCACTGTGGATTTTCCATTAGTACTAGCCAGCACCTGCAGTTATAATTACAATGGCACTCAAGGTGTTGACAATTAAGCAAAGTGTTTAGTGGTACATTGCACAGAGGGGTCAAATATAGTTTTATGTTCCCTAAGTGTACCGTGCATAAAATGCAGTTGAGCAAAGGATGGGATCCCATGAAGCTGCACATTAATGCAGACCCACTGGTATTGGAATGAATGGCAGTCTCAGCATGGGCATTCTACAGGCCACACCCCCAACATGTTTCACTCTGCCTCTCGGAGCTTAATCATAGGAATAGAGACTCAAAGCAGGGGGTGGTTAAATACATCATCAGCTGCCAATCAATGGAAAATAAATGTCTGGTGTGCATTGGCAAGCCTCCTTTGCTCAGTTGTTTGGAGCCGAGACAAGCTCCTTCCCTGGCAAGCGCTCACAGTGGTGGACACAAGATTGTTTTCCATTGTAGCCTGAGCGGCACACATGTTCCATTACCGGGTTCACAATTTATATAATGCAGTGATATTTCTGAGGTTTAGTCATTCTTACAGATTAAAAAATAGTTATGTTATAAAGCAGGCTTTTCCATACTTTTTTCCGGTGCCTCCAATAGGCTTTTTTTTTTCTTCCATGTAGTGTGCTTGTATGGAAACATAGCAAAGTGGAAATTCTGTACTATTATAATTACAATTGGGATAGGTTTGGCAAACACTGGCTTGTAGACATAATTCTTTAGTGGCTTTCTTTAGTTTTGGGCCCATAGCAAGCATTCTTGGCAGTTGGAGTTACACAATACGAAATACATTGTTATGCCGTGTACAGACGATCGGACATTCCGACAAAAAAACTGTGGATTTCTTTCCAACGGATGTTCGCTCAAACTTGTCTTGCATACACACAATCACACAAATGTTGTCGGAAGTTGCGAACGTTAAGAACGCGTGACGTACAACACTACGACGAGGCGAAAAAAATTAGGTTCAATGAGAATCCCAATGAGAAAATAGAGAGCAGGTTCTATTTTTTTTTTCGTCATGATTCCCGGCAGTTTTCTCGACGAGAAACCATACACACGAACGGTTTTCTCGGCAAAAAAATCTGCCAGCAGTTTTCTTGTCGTTTCTTGATAAGAAAAACGGTTGTGTGTACGAGGCCTTATTCTTTCTCTTGCTTTTTATTTGTTCCTCCCCCTCTTTTCCTCTCCCTTCCATGTATTCTCTATTTGTATTCCTTCTCTTACTCCTTGGGGGGGGGGGGGGGAGTTGGGATGAGTGGCAATACTGGTTAGAGTTCTGATCAGCCAACTTAGGTGCTCTTGATCAAAGTCATCTGCTGATCTGAGAACTGTAGTGGGGACTTTTAATGGCAACTCTAATCACAGGTAGTGTTACTCACTGTGTCTCCTGCTTCACTGTCTCTCTGACTTTGTAGTGTCTCCTAGCAGTGACACATATGCTAAAATCAGCAGATGGGGGCCCTTCCCACTTCACATTTCTCACCAGTCAGTCGGCTGACCTCTAGTCTCTGCTGCCGCAGGTCACCCCCCTGCCCCAAAGCACCAAACCCCCCCTGTTGAGGGCATGTGGCCTGGTACGGTTCAGGAGGGAGGGGGGCGCTCTCTTGTCCCCCCCTCTTTTCCTGCGGCCTGTTAGGTTGTGTTCTCGGATAAGGGTCTGGTTTGGATTTTGAGGGGGACCCCCACGCCGTTTTTTCAGCTTAGGGGATTCCCCTTCAAATCCATACCAGACCGAAGGGCCTGGTATGCTCCTGGAGGGGGAACCCATGCCGGTTTTTTATTTAAAATTTGGCGTGGAGTTCCTGCTCAGGATTCATACCAAACACGTCGGATCCCATTCAATACAGTGTCGCATCTCCTTCTCGCTATTGCAGCGAGCGCGAGATGTCGGCACCCTGACGCTGAGAATCTCTGCGATGGGACCGCAATGGACATACAATGTCGGGGGCACCTACTGTACCACTAATGCCCCCAATACTACCCTCTGGACTATGTTCCGCGCTGACTATCTCTACCTCTGGACCCTCCCCCTGTCACCTAGTTTAATAACCCCTCTAACTTATTGGTCTGCTCTGATGTTTAGACTTTGGCTGTTGGAGCAGATGGGGGCCACTGCTCATGAGAAAAGTGCTCCTCCTACACTCCCTCAAGCTCCTGGAGGAGGGATGGAGGTGCCAGGGCTCTTCTGGAAAACTGGTTCCAATCACTCCTGTGTTCATTCATCACTGAAGCATAGTAAATTGTTTTTACTTAGCTTCAGTTTGTGAATGAGCAGGAAGCGCTTTCTATTCATTAATTTGTGCAGCTGAGGCTGTAGAGAAAGGGACTGATAAATAATAAAAAATAATGTCCTCAGTCACTTTCGCGGCCAGGGGGAACCTGTCAGGTAGGCTGTATGGGGCCCCATGATTTCTAACAGCAGCCCTGGTCCTCCCATTCTCCCAACTCAGTTTGCCATTTGTCAGACCTCATTATCATCACACCCAGAACAAGTATGCATTACAGGCTAAACTTTTAATTTTGATGATTTTTTTTATAGCCTAAAGCCAGCCCTACATGGATCGAAATTTAGTTGGTTCAGCAGGGACCGGGCCAAATTTCGATCCATGTATGGGCAAGGAGGTTGTACAGAAGTCGATCTACCAATCGACCGCTGTACAACTGTCTTGACAGAATTTCCCAACTCGATCAGCTCCGCAGGCTATAGGCAGCACTGATCAGTCTGTGAGAATACAATGACACAGGGGAGGATGCCCTCATCCACATCGAATGGGGGAATAAAGTAATTTTTTTTCCCCGTTCAACCTGCTGGTTGAACGAAAAAAAAAAAAGAAAACTGCTAGTCTATGGACTGCCTTACTCTATCCAAAGCTTTTTTTTTTTAGCTAGGTATAATGTTAAACTGTTGGAACCTCTGTCAATATTTTGTGTCCCCCGTTTGGAAATGTTTCCTTACATCCACTTTATTTGTCAGGTTTCAGATAGAGCAAAAAGTAACAATTTTGTGTCTATTTGATAGATACAAAGCAGAGATTGAGAGCAAAATCCCTCCAAGAGAGAGCACAGGCAACAATAAAACATTTTGCAGTGGGAGGGTTTGGATGCTCTACAGGTTTTATTGCTAACGGTTTCCCTTTGGGAATATTTCTCCTCACTCCCTGTATCTGTGACACAGAAGGAAGTGGGAGGAAATTACTCTAAAATGAAAGGAAATTCCCTCTCAGACTGTTGTCATCAAAGTGTCCCCTGAAAGATTTTTACTATTTTCTCTGATGCTAACAACTGTACAATTTTGCATTTATCAGTGACAATGATTTCCAAGACAAAAAATAAATAAAAAAAGAGAATCTCCCCATTGGTGACACAGACACCAGAATTTCTAACAGTTCCTCACTCTATCCAAAACTAAAAATAAAAATGGAGTTAAAAAAGTCAGCACATCATCAAATTTCTATTGTCACCAGTATAAACCATCTGCATGATGGGAAGTGGCAGGAATTTCATATGTCTGCTCCCTGGCTGCCACTAGATACTGCTAACTGACCGCCCTGCCGCTACATACTGCTTACTGACCACTCTACCACTACATACTGCTTACTGACCACTCTGCCACTACATACTGCTTACTGACCACTCTACCACTACATACTGCTTACTGACCACTCTGCCACTACATGCTGCTTACTGACCACTCTACCACTACATACTGCTTACTGACCACTCTGCCACTACATGCTGCTTACTGACCACTCTACCACTACATACTGCTTACTGACCACTCTACCACTACATACTGCTTACTGACCACTCTGCCACTACATACTGCTTACTGACCACTCGACCACTACATACTGCTTACTGACCACTCTACCACTACATACTGCTCACTGACCACTCTGCCACTACATACTGCTCACTGACCACTCTGCCACTACATACTGCTTACTGACCACTCTGCCACTACATACTGCTTACTGACCACTCTACCACTACATACTGCTTACTGACCACTCTGCCACTACATGCTGCTTACTGACCACTCTACCACTACATACTGCTTACTGACCACTCTGCCACTACATGCTGCTTACTGACCACTCTACCACTACATACTGCTTACTGACCACTCTACCACTACATACTGCTTACTGACCACTCTGCCACTACATACTGCTTACTGACCACTCTACCACTACATACTGCTTACTGACCACTCTGCCACTACATACTGCTCACTGACCACTCTGCCACTACATACTGCTCACTGACCACTCTGCCACTACATACTGCTTACTGACCACTCTGCCACTACATGCTGCTTACTGACCACTCTACCACTACATACTGCTTACTGACCACTCTGCCACTACATGCTGCTTACTGACCACTCTGCCACTACATGCTGCTTACTGACCACTCTGCCACTACATGCTGCTTACTGACCACTCTGCCACTACATACTGCTTACTGACCACTCTGCCACTACATGCTGCTTACTGACCACTCTGCCACTACATGCTGCTTACTGACCACTCTGCCACTACATACTGCTTACTGACCACTCTGCCACTACATACTGCTTACTGACCACTCTGCCACTACATACTGCTTACTGACCACTCTACCACTACATACTGCTTACTGACCACTCTACCACTACATACTGCTTACTGACCACTCTACCACTACATACTGCTCACTGACCACTCTGCCACTACATACTGCTTACTGACCACTCTGCCACTACACGCTGCTTACTGACCACTCTGCCACTACATGCTGCTTACTGACCACTCTGCCACTACATACTGCTTACTGACCACTCTGCCACTACAAGCTGCTTACTGACCACTCTGCAACCACATACTGCTCACTGATTGCCCTGCCACATATTGCTCACTGGCTCTTCTACCACTACATACTGCTCACTGACCGACCTACCACTACATACTGCTCACTGACTGTCCTACCACTACATATTGCTCACTGGCTCTCCTACCACTACATACTGCTCACTGACTGACCTACCACTACACACTCACTGTCCTACCTTTACATACTGATCACTGACTGTCCTATCACTACATACTGCTCACTGACTGTCCTACCACTACATACTGCTCACTGACTGTCCTACCACTACATACTGCTCACTGACTGTCCTGCCACTACATACTGATCACTGACTGCCCTACAACTACATACTGCTCACTGACTGTCCTACCACTACATACTGCTCACTGACTGTCCTACCACTACATACTGCTCACTGACTGTCCTACCACTACATACGGCTCACTGACCGACCTACCGCTACATGCTGCTCGCTGACAGCCTAATTACTACATACTGCAGTATCCTGCCACTACATACCACTCACTGACTGCCCTGACACCATACAACTCACTGACTGCCATGGCAGCTATTAGAAATCACAAGGCTCCATACAGCTTAACTGACAGGGCCCCCTTCCCCGTCCGAAATTGACTGAGGACATAGATTTATCAGTCCCTTTCTCTGTAGCTCTAGCTGCACAGATGAATTAATAGGAAGCATTCCGAGGCTTCCCGCTCATTCACAAACTGAAGCATAGTAAAAAAAAACTGTTTACTATGCTTCATCGATGAATGGATACAGGAGTGATTGGTTCCGCTTGCTCACTGTGTTCATTCAGAAAATGAAGGGGCCAGTAAATTACATATTTACTGGCCCCTTCCCCCAATCTCCATCTTGAAACATCAAGGTGCCGGCAGAAGAGGAGGGGAGGGCAGCTGGCATCGCTGAGGGGGAAAGGGTCACACATAGGGGCCTGGACAGCAGTTGGAAGGGCGCATGTGCTGGAACCAATCCGCCTTCATTGCAGCCGGAGGGGGAAAGAAGTGAAGAAGCTGGCAGTGCAGCAGGGGGAGGCAGAAGAGGATCGGTGTCTGCAATCGGACAGTACAGCCAGACCTCCTGCTCAACCGGTGCCCGGGCCCCCTTTTGAACTGATGGGGCCTGGGCCCAGTACAGGAGGGCTGGCTGTACTGCCTTATTAGCGGCCCTGCTGACTGCCCTGACACCATACAGCTCACTGACTGCCTTGGCACTACATACTGCTCAATAATTTGAATATTGAACAGGTACAAGGCAACTCTGCATAACAGAGTATTGACCACTGAACTCTGCGTCACAAATTATATTTTAGACTGGTGTGCCCAGAGATTGTGCATAATTCTAAAGGGTGCTTTGACTGAGTAAAGATTGGGTTAAGGTGTTTTTTTTAGCCAATGTATGTATGTTTATATGTTTAATTTTTCTCTGTTGTATAGTTAAATTATAGATTTGAGCTGATCTCTATTCCCTAAGGAGAAACCTGTCAGCTTTTTTTTTTCCTTTTTTAGATTAATAGCAGTGGAAGGTTTGTAGAAGACCAACAAAAACAACATTCTGCCTATTTGATGTGACACCCTAGAAATGTAATGGTCCTTGTAAATCTTTTATTTCTAGAGATTGTTGGCCACCCAGTAGTATCATTATTATGATGTCTTCCTTGTTAGTAACATGAGCGAAGACTTGCTTGCAGCATGCTCATTATGTGCAGATGATTGTGGAAAGGTGTAAGATGATTAAGGTAGTAACCTGCTGTCGGTGCAAGAAGTAGAGCACAATTATTGTTGGTGGTGTTCATTCTTCAATAATGTTTGAAAAGGCTTTGTCATTTCCCCAGTTATTGTTTAGCTAGAGCTCCCAGCAGGGATTTTGATGAATCTATTTGTATTACATAGATAAGGCTAGCCAGGGAGGTATAATAAATACCCATAGCTAACACAGCATATTAACAATCAATGTCAACTCATGTAGCAAATCTGCAGGGAAGGTTCTGTCTTCGATTTTAGAACAGAAAAATCTAAAGGACAATACTTGTGTTTGACTTCTGACAATTAAGCCTGAACAAAATTTCATTTCTCAAATCGCGGAATTTCAGTATTCAGACTTTTATTATTTTGCTTCACTTTGAACATTTGACCACTGGAGGGCAGCAATGCACTGTACCAGTAGTTGGGTCAATTAAAAAAAAAAAGAAAAAAAGATTAAGACAAGATACTGCTATTTATTAGGATGCAGGAGATTTTACCAGAATCGCTTATAATACACGGTTGAATCATAAAAATTGTATTTAGGAATATGTTGCAGAAGTCTTTGGTACATTTTGCATGTGTTATTTCTTTTTGGTGAAGCTAGCATATGCAGTAGAGGTTTATCAGTTCTGTTGCAAAGCAAGGCAGTGCTAAACAGGAGAAGCGGGATAGACTGAGACTGGTTTACCATAAGATTGCAGCTTTTTTCATGAATTTTTTCCTTGGCTGCTCCAAAGAACCAGTGCAACAACAAGAACAAAAACCTGGCCCTGGCCATCTTCTCTTAAGCATGGCATACACAATGCAAATTTGCTCAATTCCCCCATCAACACAGGCCATGTTGACAGGGGAATCCCTCCTGCCAAGTCATTGTATTGTCATGGCGGGGGGAAGCAGTGATTACTGCTAGAGACTATACCAGCTACTAGCGATAATTGCATGTAAGATCCGTCTGGTTGTACCCACGTTTATCGATAAACTTGGTACATTCAGGCTGCCCATACATGGTTTCGAATCTCGGATTGTTCCTGCTGAACCGGTCGAGATTCAAACCATCTATGGCTGGCCTTCATCATAAACAAGCCTTATGTTGATTGCTCACACAGATGTTCTGCTTTCCTAATCCTTTCCTAATCCTGCAATTAGCTTCCTCAGACCAATCAAGCTTCTTATTTTACCAGAAGCCCTGATGAAGGGGGAGTATTTTCTGGCCCCTGAAATGTGTTACATGCTTTTATAGTGCAAATCAATAAATAAAAGCAGACCTTCAGTCATTTTTTCAACTTTCCATCTATTAAATCTTCTGCCCTTATTGTTTTAACTTTGGATAGTAAAACATTTTTTTTTCTGCCAGTAAATAGCTTATACAGCCCACTTCCTGTTTCTTGTCTGGTAAAAAGCCTAGGCTTATGACATCATGCACAGCTCTCTCTCTCCCCTGAGAGTTTGCTAGGAAGGGAGGGAATGAGTCATAAGAGGGCCAATGAGAGCTGCAGGTGTGTCTGTGTAAATCCAGGAAGTGAACAGGCAGCAGTCCCAGCTGCCCACAGTTAAAATGGCTGCAGCCAGACTTAATGGAGGGAGATTCCTGCAGCATATTTGGCAAGTACAGAATCACAGTACAGCATAGCTCCCAACTGTCCCTGATTTCGAGGGACTGTCCCTGATTTGGAACAAAGTCCCTCTTTCCTCCTCGTTTGTCCCTCATTTTGATCTGATCTATCTATATATATATATATATATCAAAAAGTGTTTCCCAGTGCTAAACCTTTCATCTGATTTCAAAATTGCTGCATTTGTAAATGTCAAAAGTCAGTATAAAGGAATAATAGTGGGAAAAATATAATTTAGAGAGCGTGGCGTGGGGGGCATGTCCTATGCCTACATACATTTGCTAACAGGTTGTCCATCGTTCCAATCTCAAAAAGTTGTGAGGTATGGTACAGTATATATATAAAATAATATGCAAAGTGGTTGGAGGGAAGCTTCAGAATGGCAAAGATGTTTGTATTCCAGATTATGTGAGCAGATTCCTCTTTAACTTGGACTCTTTTCTCATTTGGTCTGGTGCTCCTCCATTGGTGCACATTTTTTCTGGTAACCACCTGGGTACCCTCAGGAAGATTGTTCTGTTTGTTGTGAGCAGCCCAACCTGAGGCAGTGAGCTCTCCAAGGTTTTTGTCCTCTCACTACTACTGTATGAACTCACATCAAAGTCCTAGCACCCCTTGAATGTTTTTTTTTTTATTGATATGAAAATCTGTCTTTTTTAGGCCTCATGCACACTGAGCGTTTGGCCATGGTGCATGGTATTCCAGCATTTCGGTGTGGGTAAAATGAACAGGCACGCCATCTAGTCCTGCTGGCGGCAGCCTGTAAGTCTGAGTGGCTGAAAGCTGCTGTAACTGGATAGGGTTGGACAGGGCACTGAGTGGCACTAACATTTATGGCGTTGTGCACCCAGGGACAAATGGCCAGAACAGTGTTTTTCAACCTTTTTTCAGTTGTGGCACCCTTTAAAATTCTGCACAATCTCAAGGCACCCCATTCTAAAATGTAACAAACTAAACACATAATTTTACATAATGCAGCAACATCCACACACATAGGACGTTGCACATTGGTACTAACTAGTATTCCGGGGTTTCTCTCTATCACTCAGCTAACATAACCCCAGTGCTGACAGGGAGGGAGAGGTAAGTGAGGATGCTGTGCAGGCACCTAATGTCTTCCTTATCAACCAAATAACATCATTGGTTGCTAGGATGCCAGCGACTGGCCAGCATGGTGTCCAAGGCTGTAATGCTGTAAAATGAAAGCCTATAGCTTTCCGTAACATAATGGCAGGCTTGATCCACCGCTGGCTAGTACACAATTTATGGGAAATTTTGAGAATTTTTTTGCCATTTTGCCATGGCACCCCTGGGGAACCCAGAAGGCACCACAGTGTGCCTAAGCACCCTGATTGAAAAAGGCTGGCCCATAATACAAGCAGTGTACATTTCGGGCATTTGTCCCTGAGGATATGCTACCCTACAAATTTGTACAGCTTGGTGCACCATCCTGCCACAGCAGGTGAGAGCCTCCCATAGACTTTTACAGGTTGCCCCCATCAGGACTGGACTGTGTTCTTTTGCCTTTCCACCCTCACCTTTGAAGAACTGTCTGGAGTTGGTTGCCTACGATTGCAGACACAAAAACTGGAGCATATACTTTGCTAAATGAACTACATTCTGGTTTGCAACACATGTACATCTTTGATGCTGATAGGCTTGATATATGTCTTTGATTGTATTTTCAGTCTGTTTTAAGGCTCTTTCATAGTGGCAGCAGGGGGTGGTAAAAACAGGTGGCTTCCTCCTGACTGCCCACTGCAAATCTCACAACACAGCCTGATGCTTTACTTTGCGGCCACAGCAGCAGAGTTTGACAGATGGCACTGGCTGTCAAAGTCACCCTTTGAGAGCAATGGGGTTGCACCGAAACCATGAGCCAAATGCTTTGCAAGTAAAAAAAAAAAAGCCATCAGGGGGAGAAAGTTGTTCCTCTTGAGCACCTATAGATTTTTATATTATCTTTAACCACAAATAAGTAAATTTTCCATCTTCATTACAAACCTAAAAACCAAAGAGGTGTTAAACCCATACGCATGGTAAATGAGACGCTATAGGGGTTGATTTACTAAAACTGGGGAGTGCAAAATCTGGTGCAGCTCTGCATGGTAGCCAATCAGCTTCTAACTTCAGCTTGTTCAATTAAAGTTTGACAATAAAATCTGGAAGCTGATTGATTTCTATAAAGAGTAAATCAACCTTTTATCTTTTTCCCTGCAGAAAGGGCTGAAGACATTTTTAAATGTACTGGAAAATCTCTGCTGGCAACAACATGTACTGCAAATGCTTGCAGGTTATTGAGTGGAAAAGTTTATAGAGTTCACAAATACAATTGTCACCAAAATTTGGCAGTGTATGCATGCTATACAAATGATGTGACTCTGGAATCCTGATTTGTGAAAGGCTTTCGTTATTTACTCCACTGCAAAATAGATGTAGCCTCTATTGATCATAAAGGAAATGTAAAAAGTTGTACCATCTCGGTTCTATATACTTAACGAGTGAAGTATAGTTATAATTGCTTGTTTTTATTTTTTGTAATTTATTCTTTACATTGTATTGTACAAATATGAACGGTACTATTTTTATGACTTTTATTATGCCTTATGAAAACACAATAAAATATTCAAACAAGGAAAAAGTTGTACCATCATCCAGAATCTTAGAAATGTGGAAATCGGGAGCTTGGTCCCCAACCAAGCCTCCTTAGAGGACAAAGGCAATTGGACTATCTTGGTACAGATTAAACTCAAATAAATTCAAATGTATGATTAAAAATATATAAAGATTTATTTATATATATGGATTGTCACCATGCTCTTATCCTGTAATAGGTTATTTGTCATGTTTTATTGACTATGTATTAATAAATCTTTATATATTTTTCTTTACTTTTGTTTATACATTTGAATTTATTTGAGTTTAATCTGTACCAAGATAGTCCAGTTGCCCTTGTCCTCTAAAGAGGCTTGGTTGGGGACCAAGCTCCCGATTTCCACATTTACTCCACTGCATTGTTTTTTGGAATCTTTAGAGCTTAATCCAGAAAACCTAATAACACAAATGTTAACAACTCATTTGTGTCTAGGGATGGAAAGGTGGTTTTACTTACCTGGTCCTCTACTCCCCTCCCACGCTCCAGCAGTGGACTGTTCCTCAGTTACTATTGATGGTAGATGACCTTAGACCACCAGAGCATAGGGGATCAGAGGCCGCAGGGAACGGTCTTGAAGTGTAGAGGAGCCTGCTGAAATGGAACGTTAAAGTGATTATCATTAGATGTGGTGGCTGCATTAGTTATCTTTTCTTTGGCTTCCCCCCCCTCTCTGCTTTCACCTGGTGATCTGGCTAGTAACGCACCTCCAGAATTAGTGAGACACTCAGCTATGGAGGAATGAGCACAACAGGCAGCAGCATTGTCAGTCGGGGGGGTATTAAATAGTTACATAGTTAATATGGTTGAAAAAAGACACAAGTCCATCCAGTTCAACCAATAGAGAAAAAAAAAGAAATTAGCAAAACACACACAAATCGAAAACCTCCATATACACAATCCTATACCCACAGTTGATCCTAAGGTAGGCAAAAAAAAAAAAAAAAAACAGCAGAGCATGATCCAATTTGTCCAGCAGGGGAAAAAATTCCTTCCTGATCCCCCGAGAGGCAAACCGATTTTCCCTGGATCAACTTTACCGATAAATATTAGTACCCAGTTATATTATGTACATTTAGTAAAGAATCCAGGCCTTTCTTTAAGCACTCTACTGAGCTGGCCAGAACCACCTCTGGAGGGATTCTATTCCACATTTTCACAGCTCTTGTGGCCCGTATACACGATCTGAATATCGGACGAAAACTTTAGTCCGAGGAAGAATCGTACGATTTTTGGATCGTGTGTACACTACTTTCGAGAGCCGATCACGACAGTTCATCCAATATTATTAGATCGGACAAGCATGAAAATTTTCCTCGTACGATACAAGATCGTACGATTTTCGTTTAGTCAGTATAGCTGTCATCCGAAAATACAATACAAATACATTACAAAACACATGACATCACTTCCAATTTTTTTTTCTGTCGTACGAGAATTTTCGTGACTTTAGTAACCTATTCAATTTCTACTTGCGACTATTAAGCGAAAAAAAAGTCGCATGATCTGTCGTACGATATTCGGATCATGTGTACGGGCCATGACTGTGAAGAAACCTTTCCGTATTTGGAGATGAAATCTTTTTTCCTCTAGACAGAAAGAAAGCCTCCTTGTCCTCTGTGATGACCTTGTGATGTGAATAACTCCACACCTAGATCACTATATGGACCTCTTATGTATTTGTACATGTTGATCATATCCCCCTTTAATCTCCTCTTCTCACTCAAGAGTGAATAAATTCAGTTCCTCTAATCTTTCCTCATAGCTGAGTTCCTCCATGCCTCTTATCAGTTTGGTTGCCCTTCTCTGCACTTTCTCCAGTTCCCTGATATCCTTTTTGAGAACAGGTCCCCAAAACTGAACTGCATATTCCAGATGAGGTCTTACTAATGATTTGTAGAGGGGCAAAATGATATCTCTCTCTCTGGAGTCCATACCTCTCTTAATACAAGAAAGGACTTTGCTCGCTTTGGAAACCGCAGCTTGGCATTGCATGCTATTATTGATCTACCAGAACCCCCAGATCCTTCTCTGCCATTTTATTAGCTGAGCTCCAGCTAACACTTTATAATCAGTTAGGGCAAACCATTTTTTTTTCCTTTTGGGATAAAGGCTTTGCATAAGACAAAAAAAAAAGTTGATAATTGTAATCACCCCTGCCATTGTTAAGTGGTTTGTGTCATCCATGTAAGCTGGAGAGCTTGAGCTTGTGAAAAACAACAGATTTGCTGGCTGAATCACCAGATTAAAATAGAAGAAAGACCGCCTAAAAAAAGGAAACAAATAAAGCCATCACATCCAAGAATTAGTAAGCTGCAATATAAAAAAGGTAAAAACTCTGTCATACAGTTTTTTTCCCAATTTAAATGATGTCAATCAGTACCAAGTCACAGCAGGATAGGATATGTGATTTGAGAAAGGTATATGTTTGACCTATACATACAAACTTAGCATTTTACTGATTTCCTGTATTCAGTATTCATTTAACACATTGGAGTTTGTTTACTAAAGCTGGAGAGTGCAAAATCAGGTTCACTTCTGCATAGAAACCAATCAGCTTCCAGGTTTTATTACCAAAGTTTAAAGAGGAAGTAAACCCTCTCTAGAAAAAAACAAAAAAACAAAACAAAACACCCTGCAGGACAAAGGCATAATGAGCTAGTATGCATAGCATACTAGCTCATTATGAAGTACTTACCTGAGATCAAAGCCCCTGCAGCGACCCTCGTTCATCTCCTCCGTCACCGCCATGATACCCGGAGTGACTTCCGGGTATCGCTGCTCCGGCGCTGTGACTGGCCAGAACAGCGACGACGTCACTCCCGCACATGCGCGCAGGAGGCGGCAGTGACGGCATGATCGCCTTCACTAGCGCCACGCTCAGTGCGCCTGCGCCGTTGTCTACGGCGCGCTTGCGCCGTAGACATCGTGCCCATTTTTTGGAAAATATTTCCTTAACCGTGTAGGTTAAGGAGATATTTCTTGCACCTACAGGTAAGCCTTAATCTGGGCTTACCTGTAGGTTAAAGTGGTCTGTAAGGGTTTACAACCATTTTAACTGAACAAGCTGAAGTTAGAAGCTGATTGGCTACCATGCAACAGCTGCACCACATTCTAAGTGCTTCAGTTTTAGTAAATCTACCCATTCTCTTTCAATGTTTTAAGAGATTCTTCTCCTTTAATTATTTATTACAACACTACTGACTGTACAAGCACTTGACCTTGTGTCACACACTTTTAATTAGTACACTTGTGCTTGTATCTCTTGCTTCCTGTGCAAATCACTTTTATTTTATCTGAAAGCTTTTCTAGCACTCATTCTCATTTGATTATATCACTGTGTCTTGACAAAAGACAGTTTTGTTTTTAAGTCTTTTGTGCAACTTTTTGTTAAAATGATTATATTTGTTGTATAAGCCGTGTTCAGCTCACCAGTAAATGAACTGAGCAGGCTTCTTGGAATCGTAATTTGTTTCTTAGTTAGGTCTAATATCAGGACTGAATTTCTTAGGTACAGTATGGCTTGATGGGTCACTTTTTACTTTTTCACTTCTACCATAGGTCTTTGTACCTGCATGATTCCATTAAAGAAAACTTATACTGAGATAAATACCGTTTTTTTTACAGTACTTTTTTCCATTTTTTTCTTTGCAAACTTTATTGAAATGCCAAAAAAGTGACATTTCATTCAGTTATTTTGGCCACAGTGCAATGCAGTGAATTGCGTTGCACCACACTACACTGAAGAATAGTACTTCATGTAGTACTTATTTTCAGTGCACACCATCGCAGCATGGCAGTGTAAACTGGCATGATAGAGAAAAAGGCTTTTTGCCTTGCCTTGTCTTGTGTTGGGCAGAGCTGGCGCAGTCTTGAAACAGGTCTATCTGCTTAGTTAATGTGGTGCATACCACTTCTGACAGTGAGTTAATTCCCCAGGTTGTTCAAAGATAAATTTGTTGTCAGTTGAGATTCTGTCTATGCATGGCACCCCACCAATCTTTTTTCTCTGTGGTTTATGAATCCTGTGTCTTCCGACTCTTTCCCACTACTGATATCGCTCAGCAGATTACTGTAATGGAGTAAGCACACACTGAGCGCATAGTAACCTCCTATACAGCCAGTTCACATTTTAAAACTGCATGGAAGACTTATGCCTAGTACACATGATAAGAATGTTGGATGAATGATTGTGTTTTTTTTTTTTTTTTTGTATGCTAGTCTCATATCGAAAACCAATAGGTTACCAAAGTTCTGAAAATTGTAATAAGACAGTATACAACTTTGGAAATTATGTAATGTCATTTATATTCTTTTGTTTCCGAGCATGGGTTGTCTTGGTCTTGTCCCTTTGGATAATTTTGCATGACCTGTCATGATTGGCTCTCGAAAGCTGTGTACGAATATCAGATTATTGGATGATCGCTCCGAAATCAGTGTTTTTTTCATTGTGTGTACTAGGCATAATACGGCGTGGGGTCTGTTACCCAGTAAGGGAATTAGGGGGCTTAGAAATGGAATGCTATAGGAAACCGGGTTAAATGTTTGTTTCACATCCCTGAAAGTAATACTATACTTTAGTAAGTAATGTATTCTCTAAAATCAGAAAGAGATTATTTTTTTTAACACTGTATCAAATTAAGCACAAATTTCATTAAAAATGTTTGTAATTTATTTAATTACACCTGGTTCAATCTTTTACAGTTATTCTCAGTAAAAATTTGGATTTTCTTGCAGTGAAGCCTCAGCTGCTATCCAACAGGTTTAATTATAGGCGCCTTGAGAACACAAGTCATGCAGTAATAACAAAACAAATCATCAAGATGCCTTCTAAAGCAACTTGGCTAGCCCATCCTGAGAGAAAATAATTAGAGATTACCTGAAAATAAGAATGACATACTAGATGATTTAAGTAAAAGATGAGACAAGAACCTCACTGCCTGGTCTGAAATGAAAAAAGATTGCTGTGTTAACTGACAAACATTTAAAGTGGATGCCTATTAGACAGTGTTTAAAATATATAGCACAAATATGCATCTTCTTTTTAATGATGCATAACTAATTCAACTATCATTGCATTGTATTTGGGTCTGTGGTTATATAAACAAAGCCATACGTGTTCCCGCTGCTTGAATTTAGACTGGAATTGATTCGTAAATATTAGTGGAAAGGGAAAAAGAAAGTGGTAGCTCAAACCAACCGGTCGGGTATTCATTTCACCCTCTAACTTGCTGTAGGAGAATTACAAATGCATTGTGATTTGCTGGAGTGGATAACATGTCTACTTTTTCTGACTTACCGTATCATTAATGATCTTAGTGCTCCAACTGCTGAAAAGTATATGTTGTCAATAAGGATGTATGGAAATGGTTTAATACTGGTCTACAGAGCTCAATAGCATAATAATTGTACTATTTTCCTCAAATGAAACAATCGTGATATTTACTAAGCCAGTGGTACTGATACAATGACTATTGGAATGCCAAAATGTTACAGAGTAAGTCTGTTCCCACTAGGGACTGACTGGTTGATCGGGACTTGTTAGTAGCAGAAACCATATATGCTAGGGAGGCAGACTCCTCGGTAAAACCATAGAGAGGATGTTGTGCACCCATTCACTCAACGGAGGTGAGAGCCCTTTAAAGCAGTGGTCATCAACCCTGTCCTCAGGGCCCACTAACAGGCCAGGTTTTATGTATTACCTTGGGGGGATGCAGACTAGAATACTGCAATCACTGAGCAGCAAATTATATCACCTGTATTGTATTTCAGTTATCTTGCAAACCTGGCCTGTTAGTGGCCCCTGAGGACAGAGTTGATGACCACTGCTTTAAAGGACAGAGGTACATAGTCTACGAAGCTGCCTGGTATTCATCAAAGCATCCTGCAAGGGGTGATGTGTTTTGCTGCTTATGGCTTCCCGGTTGCAGCCCTTTAGACACACCTGAATAGACAACTACTGAGAACTTAGCTCCTAATTACTGAAAGTGTCTCTTGCAGCTGGAGTCACAGGAGCAGGAGTACCAAAGGGAACTGGCTCTTAAAGCTTTCAATCTGTCACCCCCCACCCCTTTGGTTTCAGGGCCAATTAAGCTTGTCAATGCTCCACACATAGAATGAACAAACAAGTCATTTGCCCACCACTGACATCAACTTTCACAATCACAGAAGAGTCTGCCCAGACCAAGACTCACTCTGACATGTTTTACCCAAAAAGGTTTGAATTAAAGAGGAGCAGGGGTGATTGGAGTTTAAGTCAGATAGGGGTGCATAAGACACAAACACTGAGACAAAACTTTTATGAGCTCCGAGGTGCTTATGAGTCACCCAGGAACACAAAATGCAGACTGTAGTGCATTGGGGCACTGGGTGCAGGCAGGAGTGTACGGGGTCTCCCAGGAAGGCAGAATACAGTCTTTAGTGCACAGGGTCATACAGGAACACTTGGATGCCAGCTGGAGTATATGGAGTCACGCAGAAAAACAGAGAGCAGGCTGGTGTGCACAGGGTTACAGAAACACTGGATGCAGGCTGGACAGCACAAGAGCACAGAAGCTGAAGAAGTACAAGAGGCACCGGTGATCACTGGTCTAGAGATGCCAGGGGCTGAATGATAGGTTTGGCTGCTAGTGTGTGGATGCATTGCTCAAATGCCAAGCAGTATGCATGGTAGTCCTTTAAAGTGATAATAAATCCTTACACATATCCAATGAAGTGACTAACCTTAGGCGATACACAGAGAGAAAAAAAAATCCTCCTACATAAATTGTACCTGTTTGTCTGCAACCCCCTCTCCTCCACAGCCTTCTAAACCTGGCCCTACATGGATTGAAATTCTGCCAGTAGCTTTTGAGCTGATTTAAGGGAAAGGACAGCCTCCCCTCCCTCTCCACACAGCACACAGAAATACATGCACAGCTGAGGATATAAACCACAGGCTGTGTGCTGGAGGACCCATCCCCCTCCATCTCTTGGAGCCAGGAAAACCTTTCAGCAGTGACTCTTGCAGATAGCAGAGGAAAAGAGAAAAATTACACTCGATGCTTTGGATTGAGGCCGGTACACACTATAGGGATATGTGCTATGTTATTTTTTTTATGTCAGAGGCTTACAACCCCTTTAAAGACACAGTTGAGCTCTGATTGCTGCTGCAGTAAGACCCGCCACTGGATGGGCGTGCAGGTAAGTGTGACGACATAGGAGATGATTAAAAACCTGAAATTATGATCAGTTGCTGGTACTTGAGAGCTGGAGTTGATAAAACTAGTGCAGGTATAATATGCAGGTGCCTTTTGAACAGCTTCCCAAATCCTCCTGCCATGACTGAACATTGGGTTGTTGTGACAGGCAAAGCTTTGGCATATCCTTAAAGTAATGTACCTTGCCCGTCCCTCTTTCACATTTTTTATTGGCCAGCGAGTTTGCCCATCATAGTTCTGGACCAATATACATTTGTGGAGGCTGGTAATAACAGTAGGCTCTTAGCTTTGTTAGACCTAGATCTGGCATGTGACAAGAGTTTGGGAGGCTGCTGAAGGTATGTAAAAGAACCTCTAGGTGCATGCACTTTGTACCTACAGCCTCTCCTTTGTTTAACTTCCTTTTATTTATTTAAAATAGCCCATTTCAAGCCATGGTGATGACTAGAATGATCTTACCACTGAGTTCTAGTGATTACATTGGCAAAGGATACTGATTTAGTGGATTCCAATTGACAGCCCCCATGGTCTCTTATTGCAGCATGTTGCACAAGCAGGATGAAGGAGGATGTTTCCTAAGCAACTTATTAAAGAGTGGCATGAAATAATCGGTGACTGCTGCAAGTCTGTGTTGTCTTACCATTGGGTAGTACTTACGGACCTCATAGGAAGTTGCTAATTCTCTGGCAACCATGACTATTTTCTAATTTTATTAGTGACTTTGACTCAGAATCAGTATGCACATGACAGTTTTGGAGCCCCTGACCTATTGTTTTTGATTCTGGTGTGTTACTAAGTAGTGAAACTAAATGATCCACATGACAATTGGGAAATACGATGGTTCATTAATCAGTAGGAAAGCTTGAAAGTAGGTTGAGCTAAGCATAACATTTTCTTGTTCAGTAATAGTTACTGAAATTTTTCAGTACAGAAAGAAAACCCAAAGAGTTACTGTATTTATTGGCGTATAACACACTTTTTTACCCTGAAAATAGAGGGTAAACTGTGCCTGTGTGTTATACGCAGGGGGCTGTGGAAAGTTTGTTTACTGAAACTTCCCTCTTAAAGTTAGGGTGCGTGTTATATGCCTGTGCGTGTTATACGCCGATAAATACGGTACATCTGGTAACAATTGTATAAGTTTACACCTTGAGTTATTGCCAATATCAAGTCTGTTGTGAATACAGATAAAGGTACATGCATTTTTGGACTATAAGGCAACAGACAGTCATGTGAATTCTTGAGAAGGTAAAATAAGTGGAGCTTTATTCTTTGGGTTATGTATTGCACTGTATAGTATTCCAGGGATTGACGTGTATATAATCTCTTACTGTGTGTAACATTGGAATTATAGCGAGGATTTGGAATAAAACCAAATAAGTGAATAGGGCATCATTTCTGGAGGACTCCAAGAAATTGATGAACAAAATTAGTTTTAAGCTTAGGAAGGGTAAAAAAAAATGGGAAGCAGAGACAGAAGAAGGGCAAACAAGGAGAAGGGAAAGTGACATGGAAAGGGAGAAGGAAGGGTGAGTGGGGGAGGGCCTATAATTATTATTTTCCATGGGTCACCCAGGTACCCACATACTGTAGCCGATCTGGTTTGGAGTAGAATATCAACAGGGGCCATATTTTGAGTAATTTCTTGTGGCTATCAGAGCAAATGGCTGATAATTGTTTATTATATACAGTGCCTTGCAAAAGTATTCACCCCCTTTGGCATTTTTCGTGTTTTGTTGCCTCACAACCTGGAATTAACATGGATTGTTTGAGAATTTGCATCATTTAATTTACAGAATATAAAGGGTAAAAAACTGCGCTAGCAGAGAAATGTAGTAAAAAATTACTAAAGGAATTATAGGCAGCAGTAATAGTGTGACAACACCTATATAAATGGAAAAACGAAAAAACTGCGCCACCTTGTGAGATCAGAGCCTGATACAGGTTTTATAGGCTTATTTAAATGCACATAATGAACTAGCAGATATTAAGCCAAATAGTGCAATAACACTTTTACACAAGATCTGAAATAGTCCACAAATCCATATGGATGGGGAACCACAGAATTCACACCGCAGTGATCAATCAAGACAAAACGTGAGAAATCCACCACCAAAGGAAGGGGCAGCTTACCAGAGGGCAAGCGGTTTGGGACAATCGACTTTAACCCAGCCGCGGCCTTTAGTATTGCAATCATCCCTTATTGAGTCAGTACGATCCGTTCAGATGGTCCATAAGGGTTATATCCAGATTTTAGAACCCCAACATGTAATAGAGAGGGCAGACCAGAG
The DNA here is from genome assembly GCA_029206835.1 of Rana muscosa. Taxonomy (NCBI): domain Eukaryota; kingdom Metazoa; phylum Chordata; class Amphibia; order Anura; family Ranidae; genus Rana; species Rana muscosa. The sequence continues at coordinate 501,001,072 of CM055116.1, read as the reverse complement.
GGCAAGCGGTTTGGGACAATCGACTGTAACCCAGCCACTGCCTTTAGTATTGCAATCCTCCCTTTATTGAGTCAGTACGATCCGTTCAAGAGAAGCGCCGTTCACCTTCCACCCCCTGCCGGACCGAACCTTCAGCTTCCTGGAGAAGACAGACACCCGGGAGCTGCTGACCAAATGGTTGGGGTTCTAAAATCTGGATATAACCCTTATGGACCATCTGAACGGATCGTACTGACTCAATAAGGGAGGATTGCAATACTAAAGGCCGCGGCTGGGTTACAGTCGATTGTCCCAAACCGCTTGCCCTCTGGTAAGCTGCCCCTTCCTTTGGTGGTGGATTTCTCACGTTTTGTCTTGATTGATCACTGCAGTTTGAATTCTGTGGTTCCCCTGCCATATGGATTTGTGGACTATTTCAGATCTTGTGTAAAAGTGTTATTGCACTATTTGGCTTAATATCTGCTAGTTCATTATGTGCATTTAAATAAGCCTATAAAACCTGTATCAGGCTCTGATCTCACAAGGTGGCGCAGTTTTTTCGTTTTTTCAATTTACAGAATATGCCCATAACTTTGAAGATGTTTTTTTTTTTATTGTGAAGCAAACAACAAATAGGACAAAATAACAGAAAAAGTCAATGTGCATAACTATTCATCCCCCTAAAGTCAATACTTTGTAGAGCCACCTTTTGCGGCTATCACAGCTCCAAGTCGCTTTGGATAAGTCTCTATGAGCTTGCCACATCTTACCACTGGGATTTTTGCCCATTCCTCCTTGCAAAACTGCTCCAGCTCCTTCCAGTTGGATGGTTTGCGCTTGTGAACAGCAATCTTTAGGTCTGACCACAGATTTTCTATTGGATTGAGGTCTGGGCTTTGACTAGGCCATTCCAACACATTTACTTGTTTCCCCTTAAACCACTCAATTGTTGCTTTAGCAGTGTGTTTGGGGTCATTGTCCTGCTGGAGGGCGAACCGTCCTAGCCTCAAATCACACACAGAGTGGTACAGGTTTTGCTTAAGAATATCCCTGTATTTAGCACCATCCATCTTTCCCTCAACTCTGACCAGTTTCCCAGCCCAAACTGCTGAAAAACATCCCCACAGCATGATGCTGCCACCACCCTGTTTCACTGTGGGGATGGTGTTCTTTGGGTGATGTGAATTGTTGGGTTTACGCCAGACATAGCGTTTCCTTTGATGGCCAACAAAAAGTTAAATTTTAGTCTCATCAGACCAGAGCACCTTCCTCCATACATTTTGGGAGTCTCCCACCTGCCTTTTCGCAAACTCAAATTGTGCCATTTTGTTTTTTGCTGAAAGTAATGGCTTTCTTCTGGGCACTTTGCCATAAAGCCCAACTCTATGGAGTGTACGGCTTATTGTCGTCCTATGTACAGATACTCCAGTCTCTGCTGTGGAACTCTGCAGCTCCTCCAGGGTTACCTTAGGTCTCTGTGCTACCTCTCTGATTAATGCCCTCCTTGCCCGGTCTGTGAGTTTTGGTGTGTGGCCGTCTCTTGGCAGGTTTTCTGTTGTGCCATGTTCTTTCCATTTGGTTATGATAGATTTGATGGTGCTCCTAGGGATCATCAAAGATTTGGATATTTTTTTTATAACCTAACCCTGACTTGTACTTCTCAACAACATTGTCCCGTACTTGTTTGGAGAGTTCCTTGGTCTTCATGGCAGTGTTTGGTTAGTGGTGCCTCTTGCTTAGGTGTTGCAGCCTCTGGGGCCTTTCAAAAAGGTGTGTATATGTAATGACAGATCATGTGACACTTAGATTGCACACAGGTGGACATATTTTCACTAATTATGTGACTTCTGAAGGTAATTGGTTGCACCAGAGCTTTTTATGGGCTTCATAACAAAGGGGGTGAATACATACGCACATGCCAATTATCATTTTTTTATTTCTGAAAAATAGTTTTATGTATATATTTTTCTAATTTAGACTATTGAGTTCTGATCCATCACATATAATTCAGATTAAAAACAAACATCAAACTAAAGGCTGTAATGTAACAAAATAGGTAAAAGGCCAAGGGGAGTGAATACTTTTGCAAGGCACTGTATATTTATATAGTCCCAATTAAGCAAAAATTAAGCAGAAATAACCTTGGAGACATTTAATACTGGGGACTTTCAAGAGTGAGCTGTAGTTTGGTGGCATAAAAGTTATTATTTTGCTGCAAAGTGTGGGACATTTGGGGGAGAAGGGGGTGTTTGTTCATTAAAGCGTCTACTGAGTTTGTAATGTAAATTACAGCCCAGAATGTTCTGTGAGTTCTCCGAGGCCAAAATGTTAAATGAGATTTTGCATGTGAAAGTCCATATTTCATCCAGTTCTCTTCTGGTAAAGATTTACAGAGTTCCTTCTCCCAACGGAGCATGTAATGTGTTTTAGGTTGGAATCAGAGGAACGGTTGGAGGCCTGTATCAAAAAAAAAAAGGTGGCCTTGAAGGTGAGTGTTGGAGTGCCATTTACTTTCAAAGGCTTTTAAGACAAGGACAGTCATAGTGCGTTGCAACAAGCAGGAAACACATTGTTCTTATTTTTATATTGACATGGCTCACAATTGGGAGCCATGTGAGTCTCTTGGAAGTATTTAAAGGGCTTGACACCATCAAAAATGAGTAGAGAATTCACATCTTTAAACCCTTTTATGAAGCCACCAACAGAATCTAATTGGGAAGTCTATTCCTGGGGTTAATAAAGGGCATAATATTAAGTCCAAAAGGGGTACATGAGGTGAGATATGACCTCCTGAGCCAATTTAGGGAGTATTTTGCAACTGTGTCACATTCAGTTGCGTCAAGGAGATCCCAAATAGGGGTCTCTTGGCTAGTATGGAAGAGTCTTAAGGAGGCTATTTGTGCCACCTCATTCTACCAAGATAGAAGCATAATTCCAAGACCTTCTTCTATTTTTTGCTGATATAGGTTAGTTCTATATACTCTGGGGCATGTGGAACACCATATCAATTTCAATATTTTATTCTGTAGGCTGTGAAGGCTAATGATTAGGCAGCACTCAAAAATAGTAGCGCAGTTTAGGAAGAAAGGTAATTTTAATAGCATTGAGTCTTCCAAAAGAGAATATATGGCTATTGACTCCAAGTAGATAATTGTGAAGTGAATTTACAGAGCCTGGAAGGGTAATACAGGGGGGAGTATGTGGGTGTGAGGTAAACTCCAAGGTATGGCAGCTGAGTGAACCATCCAAAACAAAAAATCTGTCTTCAGTGTGTGAGGAAGAAGAATGTGTAAGACAACAATATTAAAAAGTCCATCATCTACAAACCGTGTGATTTTGTTGTCTAAGCATGATGTTTTAAAGCGGAGCTCCACCCAAAAGGGAAGCTCCACTTGTCTGCCTCCTCCCCCCTTCCGCTGCCACATTTGGGACCTTTTGGGGGGGAGGGAGGAGTGGGTACCTGGTTTTAACAGGTACCCGCTTCCACTTCCGGGTGAGTTTGCCATGACAAACTCAGCTAGAAGTTCGGCTCCCCTCCTCATTCCCCTGCAGCTGGCCCATTCACAGGGCGCAGAATGCTTTGTGCATGCCCAGTAGGCCGCAAGGCTTCACTGCCGGTTTCCCTTAGTGGAGATGCCAGCGGCAGCACCCGATAACTGAAAGGTCGGCTTGGGTGAGGACACCACTGGATTACTGGACAGGTAAGTGTCCTAATATTAAAAGTCAGCAGCTACATTCTTTGTAGCTGCTGACTTTTATTTATTTCTGAAGGAGCCTGGAGCTCCGCTTTAAGGAGAAGTTAAAATTTGCAAATAACTTAACCACATTATGTCTTTGGATCTGCTAAATGTTTTACATGAGATTTTCATAACCTCTTATTATTTTTTTATCATATTCTCAGTTTGAATTTCCCTGGTCTGTGACAGATTTGTTTTAAAAGCTGTGCATCCCCACTCATGAGTCTAATCATACATTCAAGAGTGAGTAATTAAATCAATAGTAAAGTGAATACTGCAACTCCTGGTTTATTTTTTATTTTTTTATTTTAATTGCTGCTGCAAAACCTGAGCTTATTGCCAGATCTGTTACAGATTGCCTCGATAAGGCCAGCTAAAAATTCAACGTGAAAAAGTTGCTTGATTTTCACTCTCTTTAGAAATCTGTGTTGAGCTGTAATGCCGCGTACACACGTCCGTTTTTAATGTCATTTTTAAAACCGATGTTTTTCTCTTAGTTTTTTTTCTTGTTTCCTCTCAACCCTGTCTTGCGTACACATGATCATGAAAAAACCCGCTCGAGCAAAGCGCAGTGACGTACAACACGTACGACGGCACTATAAAGGGGAAGTTCCATTCGGATGGCGCCACCCTTCGTGTTAGTAAAGTTTGTTGAGCGACGATTCGCGCTTTTCAGCCTCAAGCTTTTCAGTCCGTTACAGCGTGACGAATGTGCTATCTCCATTACGAACGCTAGTTTTACCAGAACGAGCGCTCCCGTCTCATACTTGATTCTGAGCATGCGCGTTTTTTCCCCTCGTAAAAGCATACACACTACCGTTTTTCACGACGGGAAAAAAAACGACGTGAAAAAATAAAGCAGGTTCTAAAAAAATTTAGGCCGTTTTTCACGTCGTTAAAAATGCTCTAGAGCCTACACACGATAGTTTTTAATGGCCAAGTTAAAAAATTTAATTTTTAACGTTGTGAAAAACGATCGTGTGTACGCGGCATAAGAGAGTGTCATGTTATATTAGTAACGGTGTCCCCTCCAGGTAATAAGCTGACACCGGAACTTTTGTTCCATCTATGAAAATTCCACATGGACTTTGCCAATTCCATTAAAACATGTAATAGCAATTTGAAAGATATGGTAGACCAAATCACCTTGACCAAAAAAATATGAGTTGGTATGTTTGATGACTGCCAATGTCAATGTTATACTGTATATGTAAATGTATTTGCAAAAGATGTCATAGGACTAAATATGAATATGAGGTACAGTGGATATAAAAAGTCTATACACCTCTGTAAGAATGCCAGGATTTTTCAGATGTAAATTTTTTTTTCACCTTTTAATCTGTGCATTTCAATTCATTTCAAACTGAAATTGTTGTTTAGTAATCTAAAAAACAAAAAAAACAAATGTTGTTGCATAGGCGTGCACAACCCTCTTAAAATTGGGGATGTGGCAATGTTCAGTCAGTACACTCCTACCATCAATGAAAGTGGCTGATTAAGCCCATATAAAGTTACGCTGTTTTTAGTAGGATTTTTCTGACATTTACATCTGCTTCTTACCGCCTCTTATCTGCCTCTTACCTGCCTCTTACCGCAAAAGTCATGATCCGCAAGAGCTTACGAAGCAACAAAGGGATCTTATTGTATCAGTCAGGAGAAAGTACAAAAAAAATTCTAATGCGGCGTACACACGATCGTTTTTCATGCCATTTTTTAAACCAACGTTTTTCTCGTCGTTTTTTTTTCATGTTTCCTCTCAAGCCTGTCTTGCGTACACACGATCATTTTAAAAAACGTTCAAGCAAAGCGCAGTGGCGTACAACACGTACGACGGCACTATAAAGGGGAAGTTCCGTTTGGATGGCGCCACCCTTCATGTTGGAAAAGTTTGTTGAGCGACGATTCGCGCTTTTCAGCCTCAAGCTTTTCAGTCCGTTACAGCGTGACGAATGTGCTATCTCCATTACGAACGCTAGTTTTACCAGAACGAGCGCTCCCGTCTCATACTTGATTCTGAGCATGCGCGTTTTTTTCCCCTCGTAAAAGCCTACACACTACCGTTTTTCACGTCGTTAAAAAAAACTACATGAAAAATGACGTGAAAAAATAGAGCATGTTCGAAATTTTTAATGGCCGTTTTTCACGTAGTTAAAAATGCTCTGGAGCATACACACGATCGGTTTTAATGACCATTTTTAAAAATGGCATTTTTAACGGCATGAAAAACGATCGTGTGTATGGGGCATAAGGCATTAGATACAGTGCCTTGAAAACGTATTCATACCCCCTGAAATTTTCCGTATTTCATCCTGTTACAACCAAAAATGTAAATGTATTTTATTGGGATAAATGAATGTGATAGACCAACACAAAATGACACAACTGTGAAGTGGAAGGAAAATGATAAATGGTTTTAATTTTTTTTTTACAAATAAACATGTGAAAAGTGTGACGTGCATTTGTATTCACTAAACAAGTAAAAAAAGGCGCAAAGCACAGGTACCTCAAGTAGTAGTACCCAATAGTCCAAGGGCAAAGGTAAGAAGGTGTGTGCATACACACATATATCAGTCAGGGCAGCCACAAAGAAAACCAAAAGCCGGTTCCAGTATGCTAGGAAAAAAACAAGAAAAGGGGGCGCCTCTGAGTATATATCATAAGAATAATTTAATAAACAACAACATCCACTCACATGGTAGAGTGGGTAAGTTGCATTCAGGTCCGGTTGCTGGGCTGAAGAGATGGAGTGGGAATGCAAGTCACAGCAAGTCCTGTAGAGCTGGCACCACATCAGATCCGTGCAGGATGGAGTGGGATGGTTGAGCACATCAAGGTTTTCTTCAGTGATCCAGGCTTGGGCATATCTTGGTCTATCAGAGAAAGTCCGTCTGAAAAAGATATGGGTTCCAGGTAAGGTGTAGTCGAGAAGGACAAGTGTCAGTGGTTATGGCAAGCCGTGCTGTGGCTTCAGTGTGCACTCTGTCTCTGTAGAGTAGGAAGTAAACACGGCCGTGTATTCAGAGTGAGGCTTGGTGAGGTTTGGAGAGCATCACAGCACGGCGCCCGGCAATGACATCACACACATGCGACATGTTTCAAAGCTAGCAAGCCATTGGTGGAAGAATGGAAAGACTTAGTCCTTATGCTTGACACGTGTCAAGCATGTCGCATGTGTGTGATGTCATTGCCGGGCGACCAAGATATGCCCAAGCCTGGATCACTGAAGAAAACCACGCTGTGCTCAGCCATCCCACTCCATCCTGCACGGATCTGATGTGGTGCCAGCTTTACAGGACTTGCTGTGACTTGCAGTCCCACCATCTCTTCAGCCCAGCAACCGGACCTGTTCTCCATGTTAGTGGATGTTGTTGTTTATTAAATTATTCTTATGATATATACTCAGAGGCGCCCCTTTTCTTGCATTTGTATTCAGCCCCCCAAGTCAATACTTTGTAGAACCACCTTTACTGCGATTACAGCTGCAAGTCTTTTTGGGGTTGTCTCTACCAGCTTTGCACATCTATAGAGTGACATTTTTGCCCATTCTTCTTTGAAAAATAGCTCAAGCTCTGTCAGATTGGATGGAGAGCGTCTTTGAACAGCAATTTTCAAGTCTTGCCACAGATTCTCAACTGGATTTAGGTCTGGACTTTGACTGGGCCATTCTAACACATGAATATGCTTTGATCTAAACCATTCCATTGTAGCACTGGCTGTATGTTTAGGGTTTAGGGTTGTTGTCCTGCTGGAAGGTGGACCTCCGCCCCAGTCTCAAGTCTTTTACAGACGCTAATGCCGCGTACACACACTCAGAATTTCCAATGGAAAAAGTCAGATGGAATTTTTCAATCGGATATTCCGACCGTGTGTATGCTCCATCAGACTTTTTCCATCGGAAATTCCGACAGAATTAGATAGAGAACATGTTCTCTATTTTTCCGATGAAATCGGAATTTCCGTCTGTCTGGATGCAATTCCAACGGACTAAAAACCACGCATGCTCGGAAACAATTCAACGCATGCTTGGAAGCATAGAACTTAATTTCCTCGGCTTGTCGTAGTGTTTTATGTCACTGCATTCTTGATGGTCGGATTTTAGTGTGACCGTGTGTATGAAAGACAGCTTGAGCGGAATTCCATCGGAACTCCGTCGGAAAAACCCATCAGAGTTTATTCTGACGGAAATTCCGCTCGTGTGTACAAGGCATAACAGGTTTGCTTCTAAAATTGCCCTGTATTTTGCTCCATCCATCTTCCCTGTCCCGGCTGAAGAAAAGCATCCCCACAACATGATTCTGCCACCACCATGTTTCACGGTAGGGATGGTGTGTTCAGGGTGATGTGCACTGTTAGTTTTCTGCCACACATTTTGCTTTTAGGCCAAAAAGTTCAATTATGATCTCGCCTGAGCACCTTCTGCCACATGTTTGCTGTGTCCCCCACATGGCTTCTCTCAAACTGCAAACAGGACTTCTTATGGCTTTCTTTCAACAATGGCTTTCTTCTTGCCACTGTTCCATAAAAGCCACATTTGTGTAGTGCACGACTAATATTCCCACCTGAGCTGTAGATCTCCGCAGCTCCTCCAAAGTTACCATGGACCTCTTGACTATTTCTTTAAAAATGCTCTCCTTGCCCAGCCTGTCAGTTTAGGTGGACAGCCATATCTTGGTAGGTTTGCAGTTTTGCCGTACTCATTTCCATTTTCGGATGATGGATTAAACCATGGTCCGTGAGATGTTCAAAGCTTTGGATACTTTTTTATAACCTAACCCTGCTTTAAACATCTCCATAACTCTATCCCTGTCCTGTCTGATGTGTTCCTTGGCCTTCATGATGCGGTTTGTTCTCTAAGGTTCTCTAACAAACCTCTGAGAGCTTTACGGAGCAGCTGTATTTATACTGAGATTAAATTACACACAGGTGGACTCTATTTACTACTTAGGTGACTTCTGAAAGCAATTGGCTCCACTAGGTTTTAGTTAGGGGTATCAGAGTAAAGGGGGCTGAATACAAATGCACGCCACACTTTTCAGATATTTATTCGAAATGTGTTGGTCTATCACATAAAATCCCAGTAAAATACATTCACATTTTTGGTTGTAACATGACAAAATGTGGAAAATTTCAAGGAGTATGAATACTTTTTCAAGGCCCTGTATACCATGGGGCACAGTGAAGATGGTCATCAACAAGTGGAGAAAATATGGAACATTGACATTACCAAGAACAGGACATTACATCTCAAAAACCTGTCATTTATACAGGGGTGTGTAGTCTTTTTCTATCCACTGTAAATATTAAATTTGGACATATTTACAAGACACTGCAGGCTATACATGTCTTGCAACCCATCAGTGATTTGCCACTCTTCTTCCTCTGATCTCTTGGTGGAATATTTGGTCACTGTTTTTGGTATAAATTATATTTCTGCATGGCAAATGATTTACTAGTAGGTGTAGTAGAGTAATGGAAAACCAACAGACCCAACAGTCATGACATGCATGCTGCTGATTCTGTGTAATTGAATCATTAATTAAAAGGGGCGTGTTCAAAATAATAGCAGTGTGGTGTTTAATTAATGAGGTCATTAAGTCTGTGAACAAACCTTATTTAAGGATGAAGGCAGCAAATGTTGTACATGCTGGGTATAGTGCATTTCTCTCTGAGAATCTGAGTCGTTACAGACATTGTTCAGAAGAACAGCGTACTTTGATTAAAAAGTGGATTGGAGAGGGGGAAACCTATAAAGAAGTGCAGAAACTGACAGGCTGCTCAGCTAGAATGATCTCAAATGCTTTAACATGGCAACCAAAACCTGAAAGTCGTGGAAGAACGTTGAAACCTACCATTCAAATTAATCGAAGAATAGCCACAATTTCAAAGACTCAGCCAAGGATCAACTCCAGGGTGATCAAAGAAGGTCTAAAGTTACCTGTGAGTACTGAAACATTTCACCTATGTGAAGCCAAGCTATCGGCAAGAATCCCCCGCAAAGTCCCATTGTTGAAAAAACAATGTGCTGAAGAGGTTACAATTTGCCACAGAACACTATGAGAAATAGGGCAACATTGTGTGGCAACATTGTGTGGACTGATGAAAGCAAGATTGTTCTTTTTGGGTCTAGGGGCTGCAGACAGTTTGCCAGATGACCCCCAAACACTGTATTAAAGCCACAGTACACTGTGAAGCCAGTGAAGCATGGTGGCACAAACATCCTGATATAGGGATGTTTCTCATACTATGGTGTTGGGCCTATTTATCACATACCAAGGATCAGTTGGAATACATCAAAGTACTTGAAGAGGTCATGTTGCCGTATGCCGAAAAGGAAATGCCGTTGAAATGGGTGTTTTAACAAGACAATGATCCCAAACACACCAGTAAGGGAGCAGCATCTTGGTTCTAGACCAACAAGATTAATGTTCTGGAGTGGCCAGCCCAATCCCCGGACCTTATTCCAATAGAAAACTTGCATCAAAAATGCTGTTTCTGTGGTAAAATCAAGAAATGGAGAGGGATTGTGGAATGTAGTGCAATAGTCCTGGGCTGAAATACCCGTTCACAGGTGCCAGAAGTTAGTTGACTCCATGCAACACAGATGTAAAGCAGTTCTCAAAAACAATGGTTATGCAACTAAATAATAGTTCAGCGATTCACAGTTTGTAAAGAAAAATGAAGAAATTGCAATTTTTTTTGGTAAAGCCTAATAGTCCTTTTCCTTCATTTTCTGTAAAGTAATAACAAATTTGAAACCTTTTTCTTCATGTTTTGATTTGGAATAGACTGTGCAGTGTTCCCAATGCATTGATGTGTATGGAAATAAAAGCTTTTTTATAAGGATTTTGAGCTTTACGCACTTTTTTAAACACACTGCTATTATTTTGAACACAACTGTAGCTATCTTTGGGGCTATTAGCACCAGACAAGTCTGCTGCAGTGCATTACTTGTACCTTAAGGCTTGGTTCACACTATTGCGAATTGGATGCAAATTTCCCGGCATCCAATTCGCATGTCAGGAGCCTGTGACCGGCTTTCAATGGAGCCGGTTCACACCGCTCCGGGACTACTGCGAAGCGAATTGCACAGGAGTCCTGTGTGTCTTCTGGTCCGTTTTAGGTCCGAATTTTGCCAAAATTTCGGACTAAAATGGTGAACAGGCAAGAACCGGACCCCTGCTGTGAGCGGCTCCGCACGGAGATGCAAACCCATCATAACACATTTTGCTTCATCCATTGTTGTGTGTTGTGTTAAGGCAACCCATTAATTTCAACAGGCTGGCCAATGCACCACAACTGACCATAAATCATGCATGCAGCATTTTCGGTAGTGCACGACAAAGCACATCTTTGTGTTTCTGTGCTGCAGCCCAAGGACCCTGGGAGGTACAATGAGCCACCTTTCAGAATGAATGACTTTGCACTACACCAGCACCCAAAAGGTGCAATACCTTGCATTGTGGTAACACACTTGCTACCACAGCTGAAGGAGTGAACCATAACTAAGTGAGCCATTATGAGATGATTTTGTTATTTCATATTATGAAAAAACAACAGGAAACCCTATGATACTGAACGATGAGCAGAAACAACCAGAACTCCCAAGTGGATAAGAACAGAGTGAGGATTTTTGGCAGGAATATCTTACTGTTGCAGTATCAAACACATACTGTAGAAGCCAGAGGCTGAATGCCCAGCAGTGTCCATCTATACTTACAATATCACTTTGGATCATGCTACTGGATAATAGGAAGAAGGAATATTTAACTTTACCATATGTGTTCTGCTTCTATATTTTGTGCCTTGTCATGTGCTACCAGCAGCAAACCAGCATTACCTGATCTACATATTTTTAATTAAATCTTTAACTAGTTAAATCTTGTTGCTGTGGGAACTGAACTTTACAGCCTTTTCCACAAACTGTGCCTAATTAAATTATGTACTTAATATTTCTATTTGTCTGTGAAGTATCATTATTCAACTTTTTCATATACATTTTTCAAAGAAATTAGATCCAAGCATAGACGTGCGGTGATGTTTAAATGTAATCTATCCTTCCTAAAATGTTTCTAAGATAACAGCGCTGAATATGCAGGCAACTTGTACCTGCAAGTATCAATGCTGGTCTTCAAAACAACCCCTGTATTTGCTTAAAGCAGAACTTAACTGTACCTGAGCACCACAAACTGAAAACACTGTTTAATTAATTTTAAAAATCAGAGCAAACTCACACATCCATCCATGTCATCAGGCTTTATTTCGCATTTTAGGGATTATTTTGAAAAACTCCCCCTAGCAATTCTAGCCGTGATGATCTTGCGTAGGGGCAGATGATTCATGTAGCCGTTGCTTTGTGGAATTAATTTGCCCTTAGCACAGGCATACAGACAGAAGGAAGTGCTTAGCTGGGAAAGCTCTTCCTCTCCTCCTCAGTGGCGTCACTAGGATGGGGCCATAGGGGGCCATGCCCCCCCAACATTATACTGTGCCCCCCCAAATTAAAAAAACAGACATTGTGAATGCAGGGGACAGATATGGACTGAGCCGCCGTATTGCTGGCTCTGGCTCCTCCTCCACCTCATGAGTCTACTCCCGGCCAGAGCCGGCATTGATAGATCTTTGTCCCCTCCTTCCTCTCTCGCACGGAATGATGAGAGAAGAGACACAGCCGATCTGCTCCTTCTCCTGTGTGTGCTTCGAGGAAAGTCAAGTGTGAAGCTAACGAGCTCACACTTCCCACATTACACACACAGGAGAGGGGAGAAGGAGCAGATTGGCTGTGTCTCCTCTCTCATGGTTCCGTGCGAGAGAGGAAGGAGGGGAGAGACTAGAGAAAGCTATTAATGCTGGCTTTGGGGCTCTGAGCTGTTCGAAACACTGGTGGGAGCTTTAGCTCCCCCATAATTTTACACATAGCACCCCCATCAGTAGCTGCCTCTGGAAGATATTTACTGTAGCCTGGGTGTGCTGCTACCAGCGCCCCACCCGCCCCTGTGTGTATGGAGACAGAACACACAGACCTCATACATTGATTTATATCAACAAAAATCATGTTTATTACAGAGGCTTCTATGACAGGGAGAAAATAATCCATGAGATCTGTGTGTTCTGTCCCTTTCCTGTCTCTGCTTGCTCCATCTTTAACCCTTTTGGCTCATGCACACTAGTTTTGCCCTTTAGAAAACATTAGACAGGTGGTGAGAAGGTGTTGTATCACCTCTTCCCTGTCTGCTTTATCTCCTTGAACCCCACACTAGTGCACCACAACTGTGTGCTTTGCAGAGCAGCCCTATTCACTTAAATGGGTTGTGTTCAGTGGGTGGTAGCACCTGCCAAAAGCCAAAGGTTCCTACCAGGCTCCCAAAATTTAGAGTTAGGACTACAGAAAATGGGGTGCTTTGACGGGGCTCTGTAGCTTACGCATTTATTTGCAAATGTATGCTGACTAAACCCCGGCTTTTAACACCTACTGTTAGACAGAATAGTTTGGTTGCTTAGCAGGCTGGTCAGTAAGTTCATCTGGGGATGTCTTTGGTTTTGTTTTGCGTGCGTTGCCTTTCCCTGTGCTCCTTGCTGCAAAGGCCAGTTATAGGTGAGGGCAGGGGCCATTTGTTTGTACTGAAACTTGAAAGTGCAATACTTGCACTTTCAAATAAATAATCTTTGAAAGGGTTTATGCACTACTATGGTAGATTTTATTTTTCATGCATATATTATGACTGCAGCTACCATGTGATGATGTCATTCGGCAAGCCTTTGAAAATTGCAATGTAGCTTATTAATTTGGAACCAGTCAGAGTGGGATTGTGCTGCGGGATTACAATTAAGTGTGTTTGGGCCTATGTATTGTGGCTGCAGCCTCTGGTAGCGCCCTGTATGCTCACATTTGTGGTGGTGGCGGCACACCAAAGTGGGTGTAAAGATCTCAAATATCCAGATGAACTTTTTGTTTTATTGCACGTCACTTTATTTTTGGTGGAGGAATAATGAAATGGTGGCTAATAGCCTTCAGGAGATCCACTTTTGTTCGTAATACATAAATTAATTTAATCTGATGGTTTCAACTGTATTCACTTATTCTAGTTCTGTATCACTTTGTTTGCACTCAGCACTTTAATTCATTTTGCACAGAATGAAATCGGCACAAATTGGCACATCTATTTAATAATTAGGTATTTCTCTAAGTATTTGTTCATTCACACTGAATGCAGTGTGCTGTTTTCTGCATATTATTATCATTTTTTTAAATTTATTTTTTATCTTTTAGTGAATTACCACTAAGCACTTTAGTTTCTATGCACATTTATCAGATTCTATTTAACCTATTTTTTTAAGGCCCCTCCCACTGTTGGGTGTTATCTCTGCATTCCCTAATGGGCACTGATAGGAGGCACTAATGAGCACTGATAGGAGGCACTAATGAGCACTGATAGGAGGCAATAATGAGCACTGATAGGAGGCACTAATGGGCACTGATAGGTGGGATTGATGAGCACTGATAGGCAGCATTGATGGGCACTGATATGCTGCAATGATAAGCTGCATTGGTGAGCACTGATAGGCGGCACTGATGAGCATTGATGGCCACTGATGAGTGGCATTGATGAGCACTGATGAGTGGCATTGATGAGCACTGGTAGGTGGCACTGATGGGCTGCATTAATGAGCACTGATAGGCGGCACTGATGGACATTGAGCACTAATAGGCAGCTGCACTGGTAAGCGGCATTGATGAGCAATGATAGGCGGCATTGATGAGCATGTATGTTAGCCCAACATTGAAAGAACAATTACACTCTTTAAATCTAAGTGGCCGCCTGCATCTGCAATCTTCGGCTAACATCTCTTTCTAGCAAGACCTCTGGAGTGCATTCTATTCTTGAGAGAAATATAAATAAAATTGTGTTTTATAGTTGCCCCCCCCCTACTTTTGTCGCTGTCCCCCAATGTGCCCCCCTAAATATGAAAGCTGGAGACGCCACTGCTCCTCCTCCTCCAGATGAATGAAAAAAATGCCCTTGAAGACTCCTTGGATGTATGACATTTTGACCTACCGTAAATCAGAAACCATGAGGCAACTGAAAAAATTTAAAACATTTTTTAAAACCAAGTGAATATGAGCTGCCTATCGATTTACTAAGGCTAGCAGCATAACGATTAGAAAGCATTAATGTTGATTGAGAGAGTCAAGTTCCTCATTAAAGTTTTGTTTAGATATATTTTAACCACCCGCAAACCGCTCACAGTAAATATACTACAAAGCGGCCAGCAGGTACAGGCGCACAATCATATACTTGTACGTCAGCATCTTTTTCAGGTTTGGCAGTGCACATGCGCGCACCCCCTGTCAACCTGTGCTGTGATTGGACACAGCACTAGTTTGGCAGCTGATTTCAGCCAATTAGCAGTTAGCTGATCTGCTGTGTCTAATCACACACAGAGGTCTGTGTTAACTCAAACACAGAAGCCTGTGTACAGGGATTTTTTTTTATTGGATGTTTTTTAACAGAAATTAGAAAGTATGTTTGTTACACTTTTTTACATTCTTTTTACATCCTTTCACAGAGGCCTAGACCTCTCAATAACTATCACTAATATATCACACTCGGCAAGTCTGTGGTTGGTTCAGTAAACACCCGGCCAAGTTTGAATATTCACTAATTTATTCACTTTTTCATTTTTTATTATTTTTTATTTTTTACCTTTCAAATTCCCTTGTACTCTAAACTAGGATGCTTCCCTAGCAATACTCCACAAAACCTAGGGAGCAGTAAACACCCGGCTGAGCCAAATTTGGTTTTTTGTTTTTTGGTTTTTCTTTCATTATTTCAGAGGCATAATTTAAGGATCACATACCACTGTCAGCATTAGGTGGTTTACACGCCAGAACAGCGCCATACCTACACCCTCTTACCCTTTCACAATAATTTTGAAGGCTAACCCAGGTATGATATGGTGCTCAAAATTAAGTTTTAGGCCAGGATCACTTTAATTTATAACAATTAGAATTTTGCACAGCAGTGTTCCTAGAAGCTTCTGAATATGTTTACATGCAAAAAAAAAACAAAAAACACAACAAACACTTGAAATCAAAGCAGTTGGTTTATACTGAGAGATAAAAGGTGACTAAAATTTTAAGTGGTAAGTAGCCATTATATATTTTTTGGCATTCTTGTTTTAATTCCTGAATTATAATTAACAAAAAGTTGAAGTAACAATTGCCTATAAATCATGCCATTAGAAATAATGCTTCTATAGCCCAATGACAGGTCTGGATTTGATAGCAAGCATTACTAAAGACACAATCCCCATATGTTTTTTTCACACTGTTGCACTGCATTAAAGCATGTTCCTTAACATGCGTTCTGAAGTGCATTGCATTATGGCAGCCTGTTCATTTAAATGGGTTGTCCAATGCACCAAAATACACCAGAAAAGGTGCAGGTACTGTTTTCTGTAATGCTCTGTACCACAATACATGGTAATGCACATATATTGGCAAAGTGTCATTCTAAATGGTGTGGCTCTGTACCAATATGCTTTACCATGCATTACCACATTGTAATGGTGTAAACTGAGCCTTAGGCCTCGTACACACGACCGATTTTTTCGGCAAGAACCAGCAAGAAACTTGCTGGCAGAGAGGTCTTGCCGAGTAAATCGGTCGTGTGTACGCGGCTATCGGGTTTCTCGTCGAGAAAACCGAAAAGAAACCTCGACGAGAAAATAGAGAACCTGCTCTCTATTTTCTCGTCGAGATTCTCCTCGGCATGTTTCTCGATGAGAAAAGTGAGTGTGTGTACACTTACCTGTCCTCCCGGAAGCCCGCGCATGTTCGAAATGAATTCGACGCATGCGCGGTAGCTTCCTAGGCATACGTAGGGTATACCAAGATGGCGGCGACGGCATCGAATGTGACGAGCGCATGCTCGTCGTAGTCGATGATGTCACCGCGTACGCTCCATTCAAAGAACCGCGGGTTCTTTGAAACGAGCGTGTGTACACTCGGCCGGGACAAGTTTCTTGTCCAAGAATCTCGTCGAAAAAAACGACATGTTTTTTTCAACGAGAATCTCGGCCGTGTGTACGAGGCCTAAATCTATCCTCAAATCCTCACAGATTTTTGTAACAACCAGTGTCTTACGATGGACACAATGGGGGTTATTTACTAAAGCTGGAAAGTACAAAATCAGACTTCTGCATAGAAACCAATCAGCTTCTAACCTCAGCTAGTTCAATTAAGCTTTGCCAATAAAACCTGGAAGATGATTGGTTTCTATGCAAAAGTGAGACTGATTTTGCATTCTCCAACTTTGGTACAGGTACATAAACCCCTGTAAGCCTAGATGCCTCATTCTGTACATTAATGCTGCTCTTTATACCAATCCCCTTACACGCCAAGGATGCCAATATAGCCATACTTTATTATTGTGCTTAATCACATTTTATATTTGATAGATGTTCTTTCTAGACACTAGTTGTAGTATTTGGCAGCTGTCACGGTGCATAAATATATGTAATGATTTATCACAGGCAAAGGCTTGATTAGTCAAGGACAGGTAATTTGTCTTTTTCAGAACAACCATCACATCATAATAGGGTCTGTTAATTTATATCAATGCCAACTCTCAGGCCTCGTACACACGACCGATTTTCTCGTCGTAAACAGTCAAGAAAAGTGCCGCGAGAGTTTTTTTGTCTAGAAAAACGTTCGTGTGTATGGTTTTACGACGAGAAACTTGACGAGAATCTCGACGAGAAAATAGAGAACCTGCTCTCTATTTTCTCGTCAGGAGTCCAGATTTCCTCGTCGTGTTTCTCGTCGGCCTGTTTTGTGACGAGAAAATGGTTCGTGTGTATGCTTTTACGACTCTTCCAAAAGCGCGCATGCTCACAAGCAACTATGAGACGGGAGCGCATCTTCTGGTAAAACAAGCCTTCATAATGGAGAGAGCACATTCGTCACGCTCATAAATATTTCATCTTTTAAATGTTCTGCATTGAATTCTTCGTTAGAATGTTACATTAATCAAAACGAGAGACCTTCTTTTGCTGCTGATATTCACACAGAGTTATGCCTTATTTTTAACCTTTTTCATGCTGCTCTATATAAGATTTATGTGTATTATATCGTGCAAGTTTTTAGGAATAATTTAAATGGTTAGATTTTTCAAAATGATGTTAATTATAATTTCTCAATGTTTTGATAGCGATCTCCCATTTAATTTTCTAATCTATATTTTTAAAATTTCACACCATGTTTTTGAGCTAATCAGATTTAGTTATTCTTTTGGGGGGGGGGGGGGTGATATCTGTGCCTTTTATTGTCAGTCAAATGTATCTGCTTACTCCAAAGCTTGTTTTTTTTTATTTAAAAATACACATAGCCAAGTATGAACTTAAACAAAAAACACATTTATTCATGTTTATAAATTAAATAAAGAGAAGGCAGCACTGGAGAAGCTGCTGCCATTTGTGCATCCCAGGGACCCCAGAGCACACAGCAACCCTGTGTGGACACTAAAATTGGGAGCTTGAGAAGGCCCACATTTCAGAACACAATCTGATGCTGGCCTCCCAGAGGTCAGGAACAGCAGCAGGTGAGATATATGTCCCAAGTGTGTGGTACTACAACAGGCTGCCTTCTGTCCGACCAGTGCGACCACAATGAAGCAAGGCCATCACTTCCTCTTCTTCCTGGCAACCTTCCCTGCAGCCTTTACTGAAGCCTTCCTTCTTCGTTTAGCTGGAGGCTGGCCCACTGGAGGGGTACTCCTGTCAGGAGGAGGAGGTGGAGGTGTAGCAGAAGGGGGTGGGGCAGAAGAAGAAGGTGGAGGTGTAGCAGAAGGGGGTGGGGCAGAAGGTGGAGGTGTAGCAGAAGGGGGTGGGGCAGAAGGTGGAGGTGTAGCAGAAGGGGGTGGGGCAGAAGAAGAAGGTGGAGGTGTAGCAGAAGGGGGTGGGGCAGAAGGTGGAGGGGTAGCAGAAGGGGGTGGGGCAGAAGAGGAAGGTGGAGGTGGAGGTTGAGGTTGGGTCAGTTGGGCCACCTCACATATGGCGGTATTGGGGGTAATTTGCTCCATCACCCCCTTGTTGAGCAAGGTGATGAGCAGGGGTTCGCATAGGAGGCGTTGCTCCATGCTCATCACCTTGAACTTAGCCTCCACTAGGCCGGCAATGGCCTCTTCAGGGGATGTGGGCTCCTTGAGGGTGGCATGGGCCTCTTTAATAAGGGCCATTGCTGCCTCACTGGTGGTCCTGTCCCTCCTGCCTCTTTTGTGAAGCCTGATGGGAGGCACCTGGGATCTGGTGCTTCTCCTTTGCCCTGCCACCTCCTGTCTGCCACTGGGCCCTGCCACCTCCTGGCTGCCACTGGGCCCTGCCACCTCCTGGCTGCCACTGGGCCCTGCCACCTCCTGGCTGCCACTGGGCCCTGCCACCTCCTGGCTGCCACTGGGCCCTTCCTCCTCCTGCCTGACAGTTTCCAGACCCTCCTCCTGGCTGATTTCATCCTGTGTATGAAAAAGAAACATAGTTTAATATGTTGGTTTAATCTTTGCATCAAACTTTGTAATCCTGATGGAAGCAATTAGAATGTAAATGCATAAATCCTTGCTTTAAATTTACCACTACATCAGCTTGACTATTTACCACACAATTAAGTGCAGAATAATGTCTACAGATCATGATTTCACTTGTTGAATACAAAATAATGTATGTTTCTCATCCTGACATATTTGGGAAACATTAATTACTCTTTCGTCCATGGACCGACACAGCTTCTCTATTGACAAAGTGGGTATTATCCGTTAATTAGGAGTGACTAGGCAGAAAAACTTGTAAAAAGTGTTGCATCACACCTTCTACAGTACCGCCCAGGGGGCGGACCCTCTGGGTATACCCTCTCAGTCTGCACATCGCAGATCAGTTTTTTTCTGTCTAGCAAGGAGTAGGACATGGCTCCCTTCGGGCTCATTGGTCCGGGGAAAAAAGATATATATATTTTTTATTTTTTTGCTACATTTGTTGTTTCCTGCGATCTTCGATCAACTGCCGACTGGGTGGCAGGCTGGATCCTCGATCCTTGTAGTCTCCCCAGTTTCGGCCATCGAGCGTGTGCCGACCCTAGCTACGCGCTGGGTTTTCCACGACATGCCCGTCGCTCCACGGGTGGCCGGTGAGCCTACGCTCCAGGGCCTGCATCGGACCGCTCAGCTTCGGCTGACCTTACGGCCGAGTCGCAGCAGCCTGGCCGGTGAGCTTACGCTCCAAGGCTTGCATCGGACCGCTCAGCTTCGGCTGACCTTACGGCCGAGTCGCAGCAGCCTGTCCGGTGAGCGTCATGCTCCAGGGCATACATATGATCGTCCCTTCTGGGTCCAATCACAGCATGCCTGGCCAACAGTCACCTTCCGTGCGCGGACGATGATCTGTTTGGAATGTCTTCCAGCAGAATACATGCAGGATAGGTAAGTAAAACTCCCCTGCCTCGGCTGGGTGATTTAGCTGGACATTCCTGGAGAGATCAAGTAAGTGGTTGTGGCCCCTTTCTTCCCTCTCTCCCTGCCTTTCCCTCCTCCCTGGGCTTCTAGCTAAAGGTTGCTGGGTGCTGGGGGTCACCTAGGGGGTCCCACTGGAGCGGGGCTGGCTGTAACTAACATTTAAAAGAAATGTCATTTTTGCTTACCTGTGTTTCTGTGTCTCCATGCTGTCGGCGGCCATTTTGAGGTGGTCCATGCCAAGTTTGGCCTCTTGTAACTGCCTGGCGGCCATCTTCCTGTAGTTCGGCCACACCCACTGGCCCCTATCAGGTGATCGGCGGCCATGTTTGTCCACCCTGTATGCAGATATTGCCGTTCGGCGGCCATCTTTTTTGTGGGCTATGGCTGCCTGACCTCTATCTTCTGTCGGCGGCCATTTTCTTAGAGCCCACATTATCTTCCATACAGACGGTTTTGGCAACCATTTTGCGAGAGCCTCCGGCCTCTAGGGTGCATTACACTGGCGCGAAAATTCACACAGGAAGTGCTGATAAAAGAAGCAGACTGACACAGCAGCAAGGGGACAGCATCATAGGCGCAGCATAGCAGTACCTATCCAGGGTGGTGAGTCCTCTGGGTAACCCAGCATCTCTGCAGCGCAGGAGGGTGGCCTATTGATATCTTGCCTGGAGCCCTGTGAGTGTCAGCGTGTGGTCAGCATGGCATCTGAGCCAGATGTCTTCTCCCCTGAAACACCAGATTTAGCAGCTGGTGTCCCTGAGGTGTCTATGGACGCTATGTCGGCAATCCTAGAGGCGTTTGCTGCCAGGGTGGAAGCAGCACACGGGAATACAGGGGGTAATAAACGCCCCCGTCCCCTGCAATCTTCTGGGGATATTTCTGATGCAGAACCAGGTCCAGCTACGGCTCATGGCCCAGATTCTGATGCATCAGAGACTGCAGACCGTGACCGATCGGACAGTGAGGAGGACTCCAAGTCCAGGTCAGTACGCGAGACGGCTTTGGTATCTGACCTTATTACTGCAGTGCGGGATACGCTAAAGTTGGAAAGGACTGAAGAAGTAGCAGATACTCCAGTCCCCTTTGGGTTTCGTAAACCTGCCCGCACTGCTAAGGTGTTCCCTTGTGTGTCTTATTTTGACAAACTCTTATACAAGGAATGGGAGAACCCACTGAGGGTCTTTACAGCCCCAAAGAGGTTTGCAGTACGGTACCCCTTTGAGGAGAGTTTTCTGAAGATATGGACCTCTCCCCCTATAGTGGACCCTTCGGTGTCCAGACTTAATAGAGCCACCACTATTCCAGTAGAAGGGGCTCCTGTTTTCAAGGACCCTGTGGATAAGAAGGCTGAAGCACTCGCTCGCTACCTATACTCAGTGGTAGGCTCAGCAGTACGCCGGGCATTGGCGGGGGCCCTAGTGTCTCAGACACTTACTGAATGGGCAAAATTGCTACTCCAGGGGTTAAAGGAGCGAGATGCTCCTCCTAATGAGATAACTTTGGCCGACCAGTTGGTCCAGGGCCTTAAGTTTGTCTGCGAGTCAGACATGGATACTATTCCCCTGCTGTCAAGAGCTTCGGTTTATGCAGTAGCAAAACGCCGCCTGATCTGGCTAAAGGGCTGGTCTGCGGACCAGACTTCCAAGAAAGCCCTATTGGATCTGCCTTTTAAGGGCGACAGACTTTTTGGGGCTTCTCTGGATGACATCATCAAGGATGCTACAGGAGGTAAAAGCACTTTGCTTCCCCAAACTAGCAAGGGTAGGGGACCACGCCAAGGGCAAGGGCCCTCCTTTACTGCACGTAAGCGGTTTTTTCGCCCTCTTAAGGTGACAGGGAAAAGACCCCAGGCCGATAAAGCGCCTGCCCAAGGACAAAAGCGTCCTTGGTCCCGCAGACCCAACAAGCCTGTGGACAAATCTGCGTCCACATGAAGGTCCGCCCCCACCCAGCTCTCGGGTGGGGGGACGTCTTCGCAAATTCGCGACTCAGTGGACTGCTCTAGTCTCCGACAGGTGGGTTTGCGAAGTAATCTCCTCAGGCTACAAGATAGAATTTCTCTCTTGTCCACCAGACAGATTCATCACCTCCAATCTCCAGCTACTACCGACCCGTCGGGAGGCCCTGTATGGGGCGGTCCAGGGTCTACTGGAACGCGGGGTAGTTATTCCAGTTCCAGAACAGGAACGGGGTCAGGGTTTTTACTCAAATCTGTTCATTGTGCCAAAGAAGGAGGGGGTTCGTCCAATCTTGGATCTGAGCCCTCAATTGCTTTGTGAAGGTACAAAGATTTCGGATGGAGTCGGTTCGATCCGTAGTCACGGCTCTCCATCCGGGGGACTTTCTGGCCTCCTTGGACATCAAGGACGCATACCTGCATGTCCCCATATACTCCAGACACCAGAGGTTTCTGCGATTTGCTATCGGGAAGAACCACTACCAGTTTGTGGCCCTCCCGTTTGGCCTTGCCTCAGCACCCAGGACGTTCACCAAGGTGCTCGCTCCGATTCTGGCACTTCTAAGACAGCGGGGTATCGCTATCACAGGTTACTTGGACGACCTTCTGCTGAAGGGCCCTTCAAGCTCAGAATTAGAGGTAAGCGTGTCCATTACCTGTCAGACTCTTCGAGACTGTGGTTGGATACTAAACACGCAAAAGTCAGTATTGGTGCCCACTCAACGCCTAGTGTACCTGGGGTTGATTCTGGATTCCTCAGAGGCAAAGGTATTCCTCCCTGTGGAGAAGTTGCAGACCCTCCGGGCTGCAGTACGGCAGCTGACTTCCAGGAATTGGTCGTCACTCCGTTTTTGCATGCAAGTGTTGGGCCTCATGGTAGCCTCCTTCGAGGCGGTCCCATATGCTCAATACCACACTCGAGTGTTACAGAGGGAAGTTCTGTCCAGATGGAACAGATGCCCTTCATCTCTGGATTATCAAATCCGAGTGAGCCACCTAGTCAGGAGATCCCTGGTATGGTGGCTGACAGCACCGGCTCTAATGGCCGGGAAGTCATTTCTTCCGGTTTACTGGATAGTGATCACGACGGACGCCAGCCTTACAGGTTGGGGGGGAGTCTGGGGTGTCCAGTCGGCGCAAGGTCGCTGGACCCCAGAGGAAGCCCTCCTGCCGATCAATGTCCTGGAGATCCGGGCGATCAAGCTGTGCCTCTTCAAATGGTCTCAGAGACTGCAAGGGCGTCCAGTCAGGATCCAGTCAGACAACGCCACAGCAGTGGCATATGTCAATCATCAAGGAGGAACAAGAAGCTCAGCTGCAGCATCGGAGATCGCTCGCATCCTGAAGTGGGCAGAGAGGAGCGTACCGGCACTGTCGGCCGTGTACATTCCGGGTGTGGAAAACTGGCAGGCGGACTACCTGAGCCGCCAGATGCTGGACCAGGGAGAATGGTCCTTACACCCGGAGGTGTTCCAACTCCTCTGCCAAAGATGGGGCACACCAGACGTAGATCTTCTGGCTTCCCGACTCAATCGGAAGGTATTGAGGTTTGTGGCCCGGTCAAGAGACCCATGGGCAGACGCAACGGACGCGTTGGTAGCATCGTGGGGCCAGTATCGGCTAATCTATGCCTTCCCTCCCTTAAGGCTTCTTCCCCTTCTGCTCCGCAGAGTGGAGGCAGAGGGAATTCCAATGATCCTAATCGCTCCAGATTGGCCTCAGCGTCCTTGGTACGCCGATCTAGTACGTCTGGTAGCAGACGTCCCCTGGCGCCTACCACTACGGAAGAACCTGCTGTCGCAAGGTCCCATATTCCATCCTGCTTTACAGTCATTGGCTTTAACGGCATGGCTGTTGAGAACCAGGTACTGAGAGACCGGGGCCTGTTAGACTCAGTAATCTCTACTATGAGAAGTGCTCGAAAACCGTCCTCTAGGAAGGTCTATCACCGCACTTGGAGGGCCTACATCTCCATGTGTGAGGAAATGAAATGGCATCCGCGTACCTATTTGGTTTCCAGAATCCTGCTGTTTTTACAGCATGGGGTAGACCAAAGGCTTGCCCTAAGTACGATTAAGGGACAGATATCTGCCCTGGCTGTCTTTTTTCAGCGACCCCTGGCGACTCACTCTCTCGTGAGTACATTTGTGCAGGGGGTTCGACATGTGGCCCCTCCGGTCCGCCCCCCGTTACCTCCGTGGGACTTGAACCTGGTCCTCTCGGTGCTTCAGAAGGCACCGTTTGAGAATATTAGAGATATTCCCCTGTTGACACTTTCTCAGAAGGTGGTCTTTTTGGTGGCTGTTACGTCAGTTAGACGAGTCTCTGAGCTGGCAGCCTTGTCCTGCAAGGCTCCCTATTTGATTTTCCACAAGGATAAGGTGGTGCTGCGGCCGCAGCCTTCCTTTCTTCCGAAAGTCGTTTCGGCTTTTCATCTCAACGAAGACATTGTACTTCCATCCTTGTGTCCTCAGCCGTCGAATCCTAAGGAGTCGGCGTTGCATTCCTTGGACGTTGTCCGAGCTTTAAGAGTATACATATCTGCTACTTCCCTGTTCCGGAAGTCAGACTCACTGTTTGTTTCGGTGGCTGGTCCCAAGAAGGGCCAAGCAGTCTCATCGGCCACCATCTCTAGGTGGATCCGACAGATAGTAATCCAGGCTTACGCCTTAAAGGGTCAGGCGCCCCCCTTTCCTGTCACGGCGCATTCGACCAGGGCAATAGGTGCCTCTTGGGCTTTCCGACATCAAGCGTCTGTTTCCCAACTATGTAAAGCGGCGACTTGGTCGTCCGCTCACACTTTCACAAAATTCTACAAAGTTGATGTAGGTGCATCTTCGGATGCCTCTTTCGGCCGCAAGGTTTTGCAGGCGGCTGTTTAGAGTTGCAACTCCTCCGTTGGAGGAGTGCTGTTTTGTGTTTTGGGGTGAAGTTTGTTTTTATGCTGTTACCACCCCTCGTTTTTTCTCTGACACTGCTTTGGGACGTCCCACTTTGTCAATAGAGAAGCTGTGTCGGTCCATGGACGAAAGAGTAAATAGGATTTTTTACTCACCGTAAAATCCTTTTCTCTGAGTCCATGGACCGACACAGCACCCACCCCTCCTTTTAAGTTTGTACTGCTTTTTGACGAACTGATCTGCGATGTGCAGACTGAGAGGGTATACCCAGAGGGTCCGCCCCCTGGGCGGTACTGTAGAAGGTGTGATGCAACACTTTTTACAAGTTTTTCTGCCTAGTCACTCCTAATTAACGGATAATACCCACTTTGTCAATAGAGAAGCTGTGTCGGTCCATGGACTCAGAGAAAAGGATTTTACGGTGAGTAAAAAATCCTATTTTTATCCCTCTACATTTTCAGTTAATACTATACCTGGCTCCAGATGGCCAAATCAGGATCATCCAGGATGGCTGCCTCCTCTTGCTCCAGAGAAGGCTCAGGTTGGCTGCAGGGAAGTCTGGGGGGAAGAGTGGAGAGTGATGGCCTTGGCTCAATGTGGTCATCCAGGAAGGACATCCTGCTGTAGTACCACAAAACCGGGACATAAACATCATCTGCTGCTGCTCCTGACCTCTGAGAAGCCAGCACCTTAGAGCGTTCAGTCCTGTAGGTACCTCTCAAGCTCCCAATTTTAGTGTCCACTTGTTTTGCTGTGGCTGTGGGCACCTTGGTATGCACAAATGGGAGCAGCTTCTCCAGCGCTGCTTTTCTCACCCCTTTTTTTTTATGGATGGGGTTTTTGGTCTCCCACAGAGCCGGCAGCTCCCTTACCCGGTCAATAAATTCCGCCAGGAACTCTTTGTCGCTAATAAATACATTCATATTGTATCTGCAAGTAAAATAAATTATATTTAAATAATGTGAGGCAAACAGTCTAACCTCCTTCACATCCTAGTCACCATATATATCCTCCAACAATCTCAAGACAGTATAGGCCAACAATTTTAACAAGTCTCACAAAATCACATACCTTCGTTCGCACGTCCGTCACTTGAACTCCTCTCTCCGCACACCGAACGTACTATAGTCACATGTGTGTTTGCTATATACACACCACGCATGCGTCCAAATTCGAACACGTCGCCCGCCCATGACGTTCTAACTAACATCTTTTCCCCGCCCCTTCTCTTTCGGCGCGCAGACAGATATGGCGGAGTTACAGCAGGTGTCTGATAATTCCGCAACTAGCGAGGAGACAAGCCCGGAGACCAAGGACACGTCACGATCAAGGAGGAGATTCAAGGCATCGAATATGTCTTTGGCGGAGATGGCGGAGATGGTGGACATCTTGGTCAAGGCTGATTATGATGCCAAGCATGGGCCGTATAGCAAATCAAATAGAAGGAAGGCCAAAATCCTCACTAAAGTTGTGAAGAGTCTGAGGGCGAAGTTCGGGGTGAAACGCTCAAATGAGCAGCTCAGAAAGAGGTGGTCAGACCTCAAACTGAGGGAGCCAGACCAGTTGAGGAGCATAAAGAGGATGCTCGCTAAAAGTAAGTAAAATGACGACCTTTCTGCTATTAATCTTTTTAGAAACTGACTTTTTTTTTTTTTAAAGCATATTGGACTCCCTTCCAAAATGTATTATTTTGAACTAGGTTGGGCACAGTAATCGTTCGTTACGTTACCGACACTTCGTTCGGCCACTATCCGTGGTTTTGGCTTATTTAAGACCCCCAAAAGTAATTAGACATCTGCCATTTTTGATCAAGTATTGTGGATAATTTTTAAGTCTAGATGATGTGTTTTTAAGGAGAATGAAATGCAAACTTTAATCAGTGTAAAGGAGAGGACACTCAGCAGCTGCTTCCACATCTGTACTTTGGAGCACTATAGTGTGGGCCACCAGACCCGCCTTTTTTGGGTGTCCCACACAGGTGCATCAGAGTTTATTTGTGGTGCCTCCATGTCCAAAAAATTACATCCAAATGTGAATAATAAACATATTTGGGGTCATAAAGAATGCATTTTTCTTTAAATTCCGCACAAACACACACTTGTACCCCACTTCCAAACAATTTAGCCTGTTTTAAGTTTAAAAATGAGATTTTTACAGTGTGATAAATAGACCTTTGGTTTTATTCTCATAGGGGAGAGAAGACTGGGAGGAGGACACTCCAGGGAGCACATGCACCCCACAACTTCCAAGCAACCCCAAACTCCCAAAGATCCACAACCGAAAGATGTGCAGGAAGTTGAGGTGGAGGAAGGAGAAGTGCAGGAAGGAGAGGTGGATGACGTTGTGGATCTGGTCACCACAACAGGTCAGTATCTGACACCACAGCTTAAGGTAAGCGAGGTAGGCCTGCAGAGTTTTATTAATTTTTTTTTATGGTTTTTAGGGGATGGAAATGTTGTGAAGGATAGCACACCGTTCTCTGCTGACAGTGCCCTCCGCCTCATCCAGCAAGTGATGGAGTGTAGCACGGAACTGGACCTAATTAAACAAAGAATCCATGTGATGGAACAAACATTTAAAGACATTCTCGATGTTTTGGGGAGAATTCAATAAGCCATCCAAACACATTTGTTTTTACATGTTTGTTTTTATATTTTTACTAATTTTTTGAGTAACAAAGCAGCCAAAAATTGAATATGCACACAGTGTGTGAACATGTGCTATCTGCCATCAGGGGATATCCATGTACGTCTTTTGTGGGTGCAACCCCTTCCTCGTATCAAAAGTCGGTGAACTGAGGAAGGGGATGCACCCCCAAAACACATCCATTGATCACCCCTGATGGCAGATAGCACATGTTGACAATAGGGATCAGGATTGTAAACTTCCTATTTGCAAAAAAGTAAAAATGTGTGCATATTGAATTTTTGGCTGGGCAAGGGGTGGCAGGACCCCATATTAGGACGGGCACATAGAGACATAGTTTGTGTAACTGAATGTCTCAGATTGCTCAGAGGTATCCAATGTTGTCATTTTAGAAATGCAAGTGGTATTTTTGTATTTTCATAAGCCAAAATTTGACGGGTTGTGGTCAGGCCAACCCCAAAGTAAAACAAAAAAAAATGTGCAGAGAGTAAAATATTTGACCACAAACAACGTGTAGCTTCTTTTTATAATACACTCTAAGCTTATTTGGTTCTTTTGTAAGGTAACATAGTGAAATTGGTTGTTATTTACTAAAGTAAAATACACTTGCCACTACAAATGCACAAAGACAAACTAGGAGACAGGAAAGAACAAATAATTAAAGGTTTAAACAAGATTTTTATTGGGATACTTAGACATAGGCTGGCATAGGAATTGCCCCCCTACCCGTGAAATACTCCATGTATTTGTCCCGAACCACACGGGCATTTTGGGGGGGCAAGCCAAGACGGGCAGATTCCAGGCCCGGAAGGGGATTTGCAGGGGAAAGTCCAGCCTCTGGCAAAACTGAGGCCATATATGAATTCGCTTTGCGGCAAAGAAAATTGTGTAGCACACAGCAGCATAACACTACATAGTTTATTTTGTAGTCCGCCAAGTGGATGGAAGTCATAAAAAGGCGGAACCGGCTGGCCATTATGCCGAAGGCATTTTCAACGACTCTTCGGGCCCTGGCCAGCCGGTAATTGAACACACTCTTCTCTGGGGTCAGGGTCCTCTGTGGAAATGGCCTCATAAGATGCCGTCCGAGTCCGAAGGCTTCATCAGCCAAGAAAACAAAGGGGAGTCCTTCAATATTCCCTGCATCCGGTGGCAATGCAAGGTCGTCACTCTGGAGACGGAGGGCAAACTCCGTCTGGATGAAGGATCCCCCATCGGACATCCGGCCATTCTTCCCTACATCAACATAGAGGAATTCATACCGTGCTGACACCACCGCCATCAGCACAATGCTATGAAACCCCTTGTAGTTGTAGTAGTAGGATCCAGAACGGGGTGGCGGCACGATGCGGACGTGCTTCCCGTCTATGGCACCACCGCAGTTGGGGAAGTCCCACCGCGTGGCAAACTCCGATGCCACAGTCTGCCATTCCTGTGGCGTTGAAGGAAGCTGTGGAGTGAAACAAGATGAAATAATATTAGAAAAACAAAGGCATACATTACAAGGAAATTCTATACCAAAAAATTAGAGACCAACATCAATCTAATTATACGTTTATTAAGGTGTGTAAAAAAAGTATAATGGAAGGCTCATTTATCATATTCATCACCCCCTCTGATGGGCCATTACTAAATTATTTTGGGGGGGGGGGAGATGTGTTTGGCCACAGGATAGCATTGCAGTGGCGGTGCGTCCAGAGTGGGCGCTGGAGCACTGTCCCCTCTCTCCTGTGCCCATCACTCAGAACAATACATAGGTTCATGCGTTGCATGAACCTATGTATTGTCTATGCCGCACACTATTCAGGTGGATGGCCTCTTGTAAAGCGACCGACATATGATTAATTGCGTCATTTAGGGGGTTAAAATTGCAGAGCAGAAACAGGTATTAAAAAAGTCTTGCAAATTACAACCTGAGGGATGTAATTGGCTTCCTCAAAGAAAAATCGGGGACGCAAGGAGGGGGCATTCCTTGTGTAAACACTGACAGGCAGCTCTGGCAATCATGTTCACCAAGTCTGTTTAATGGTAACATGATTGGCTGATGCAACATGAAGGGAAGGAGAAGACATAAAGGACAGAAGAAGGATGGCGCTGACCACAAGAAGGTAAGTGCAGGGCTGGGGGGAAACTGGCTGCAATAGAGGGGACTAAATGGCTGCATTGGAGGGGACAACTGGGGGCGTTTATTAGGCAACAGAGCAAAAAAGGAGGAAGTTTATTTCCGAAATTGGGGTTGTAACCCCCCAACATTTGGAGCAACAGGCGCCCCTGCTGGAAAAGTTAGTGAGGGGAAATATTTAGGGAGGATAAAAAAGGGGCATTTAAAAACTTCCAGCATGCATGGGGACAAAGGGGACATTCTCAGCATATTACAATCATGGTAATTAGGAAAGGATGAAAGAAATACAATACATTAGCATACATGTAATACATAAAATGTGATGTGAAGGGAGAAAACTTACCCTAATATAGTCCTCCTGCAGGACTTGTATAATAGCAGAACAGGTGTCTGGGATTATGAGGCCCAGAGCCTGGGGGGAGATGCCTGTGGTGAACTTCAAGTCCTGAAGACTTCTCCCTGTCGCCAGGTAACGCAACGTGGCGATGAGCCTCTGCTCAGCACTGATGGCTTCCCGCATAACGGTGTCCTTCCTGGTAATATAGGGGGACACCAAAGCCAACAGTTCCTGAAAAACGGGGTCAGACATCCTCAGAAAATTCCTGTAGTCCTCAGGATTATTCTCGACGATCTCCCGCAGCAGAGGCATGTGGCAGAATTGGTCCCGCTGGAGCAACCAATTCTTGGTCCATGAACTCCTCCTCACACCATTCATGGACTGGTCTTGGTCCAAAACAAGCAGACCAACACCAAGCACACGCACAGCACGAACTCGACGACGAGAACGTCCAGGCGACATGGCTAGGAAACGGTCGTCTAATCAGAACGTACAGAACAGAACGCACTTTAGAACAGCAAGGCCTATGAATAACGAACTGAAATTCAGAAACGAACAGGCAAGAACGCACTGTAAAACAGATACGACCTGCCTAGACGCCCTGAAAGTCAAGATACGAACCCACAAGCACAAACTGAACGGCAGAAAACGATCTGAAAAGTACGAAGACTGAAAAGCGCGAATCGTCTCTTCCCAAACTTTTACTTCTCACGCGGTAACACGAGATCAGCAAAAGCAGCCCAAGGGGTGGCGCCAAGAAAAAAGATCTTCCCCTTTATAGTGCCGTCGTACGTGCTGGACGTGAGCGCAGAGAACCACAAGGAAATTGGGAAATGACAGTGTGTACGCATAGAAAGCTTGACGAGAAAATCGACAAGCTTAACAAGAATCTCGTCGAAAAAAACGACGTGTTTTTTACGACGAGAAAATCGGTCGTGTGTACGAGGCCTCAGAGCAAGTAGTGGAATTTAGACTCTAGTTTTTATGGGTTTTACATGAACCTGTGCTTTACTTTAAAGTGCTAATATTAAAAGTCCTGCCTAAGAGAAGACATCACACAATGCCTAATATTATCTTTCTTAACCAGAGAACTCTCCTCAATGTGCTTCTCTTAAGGCCCGTTCACACGGTCAGACTTTTTGCCAACAAACTTCAAAACGAGCACGTTTTCCAAAAAATCTGACCGTGTGTACGCTCCATCGGACAAACTTTTTCGGTTTTCATCGAACAAAAGTTCGCTCTGCAAATGGACAAACTTTTTGGCAACAAAAGTCCGATGGTGCAAAGCCCTATCGTGTGTACAGAAATCCATCAGACCTTTGTCCGAGGTACAAATACGCATGCCCAGAACCAATGTTAAAATCAACCAACAATAGCAGAAGTTGACCAAGAGGGGGTGGTAAAGAGCAGAATAGAGCAGAAAAACCGCGTGATGTTGGGAGAGTTTTGGGAAAGTTCGCAGAAAAGTCAGAGCGTGTGTATGCTATGGGCGTGCCCAGCCAACTCCCTTCGGACAAAAATCCACGGAAAAGTTTGTCCGATGGAGCGGACACACGGTCTGATTTTTTGGAAAACTCATTTTGAAGTTTGTTGGCAAAAAGTCAGACCGTGTGTGCGGGCCTTAAGTCTGGTTTCTACTATCACTCTCACTGTGATTGAAACTGACATTTTTTAAAATATATATATATATATATATATATATGTATTGTTTTATTTAATTGGTTGCTACTGGTTACCACTGAGTTTTTTTTCAACTTTATTGGATTATTCACTGTTGAGTATAAAAGGATTGATAGTGGCACTTTTCATGGATTGCACATACTATCTGACTTTAGCAGTTGCTATTGGTTATCACTCATTCAGTTATTATTCATTTGTTGAACTATTTTATTCCTGGAGGATTTTTTAAGCACATATTTTATATTCTTTTATATTGTTACACAGTATTATTGGGCTTTTGCACTTATTTTTTATGTATTTAAAAGTTGTATATTTATCAGATTTTATATTTATTTAATTTATTTATGGTTGTGACCGCACTAAAGTGTATTTAGGCATTGGCACACTGTGCTTTTAATAATACAGTTAGTTGTCTTTTAGCATGGTGACTATGTTTGGTTAACAGCATTCATTTTTTTTGTTTTTGAAAGCCTTTGTTGTAAGGGAATCAGAAAACCTCATCAGTCGCATGAGTTTAACACCACATGGCAGGTGTCTTTTTTAATTAATACAGGTAGGAGCAAATATATCATTGTAATGCCTGACCTTCTATCTTTCAGAATATTGGAAAGAAAATGAGCTGTCAGGAATTCATTGCCAATCTCCAAGGGGTGAATGAAGGCAGTGATTTTCCCCGAGGGCTTCTCAAGGTCAGTTTTACTATACAGTTCTTTTCAGTTGTAGTCCTGCATGGCATACATCATTGTGTCGTTTATGCCTGAACATTTCCAC
This sequence comes from Rana muscosa, assembly GCA_029206835.1. Lineage (NCBI taxonomy): Eukaryota > Metazoa > Chordata > Amphibia > Anura > Ranidae > Rana > Rana muscosa. Next base: position 500,968,444 of record CM055116.1, on the reverse strand, counting down.
ATGTACATAGTGTATAATGATCATATATTAGGTGTTTATTTAATATTCTATAATCCAGTCTCAATTACTTGTTCCAGTCTTAAAAGATATTTGTATCAGTTTGTTTAAACTAATAATGTAAGTCAGATTGTAGTCATAACGAGTAATGGTCGTATACACTACAATGGTTAGCTCAGTGGACATTTGAGCTATGGCGGCCACATGGAATAGATGAAAAGTTGGGTCTAGGCAAGCCAGTGATGTGCTGATGCCCACTGCCACTATGCAAAGCCTCACTACCTTGCTGCATTTGCTGTAAAGACAATATTAGTGATGCTGTGACATAATTACATGTGAGTGTCAGTGCAGTGACCTTGTTCATTTGAACTTCTGAAGAATTTTCTGCATTGTTAAGCTAAAATACATAACGCCATACATATTTATTTATTGTAAGTAGCCTTTGGCATCTGAGATATTGAAGGGTGTGACTAATTAACCAAATATCATTTTAAAATCCACTGTGAAAGAAACACCTCCCATTTATTTCAAGACATTATATACCAATGGAGAGCAGTATGAGCTGCATCTTTCTAATTAGAGGAACTCTGAAAAAGGTGTGAGTGTTAATTGTCACTAAATACACCAAGCAGTCATTGTCATTACTGTCTTAGAATCCGCAGTGGAAAATTAGCATGTCTTTCTCATGTGATTTATTTTACCTTTTAAAAAAACAAAAACAAACAAAAAAAAAACCTTTCAGACACTGGATATAGCCGTATCTAATAAAGCAACCTAAAGTGTCACTAAACCCACATTATAAAAAAACATCTATAAATGGTGTATTACATGCTGTTCATACTCACTCCGTCACTATGAGATTAATTTTCTATTTTCTGCAAAAATCCTGGTTGATCTTGCTGCTCTCTATCTCCCCCCTTTGATTATGCCCCCAGTGCAGTTAGGGATGTTGCAGAGCAGTGTTGGCAGCTTCTGCACATGCTCAGTTTTCAGTGTATTTTCTACCTTCAGCATTTCCTTCCTATCACATCTGAGCAGCCCATGTGACTATAGAGTCACACATGAGGGTGTATACACAGTGGTAAATAGCCCACTCCCTCCATCCTCCTCCATGCCCACTAAATGGCTAAACACAATGGGGGTTGGATATTACATCTTGATTGATGGAGGCTTCTCCTCCCTGTTATTCTAAGACACAGCCTGTGACTGGCAGAAATCCATCCACACCATGTTATTGTTAAAAAATAAAGATTGGATTTCAATTATATATTTGTATGATGATTAAAACAGTTATTGATGGTAATTATTTGTTTTACTCAAATGCAGTTTTTTTTATTTTAAACATGTGACCAGCAGCAGAGGACTAGAAGCTCCTCCTGCTTATGTTTCCCTGCAGTCAGGCTGGGAAAGTGCTGGGTCATGTGACATCTGTACATCAATTATGAAAAGGGTACTTAGATATTTTTTTTAAGTAAAATAATTACAGTGCCATCATCCCCATACATAAATAAAAGGGATCATGTAAATTAAACAGTGTGTGTTTAGTATGACGTTTAACTGTACAAAGTATGTTCTACAGTTAGCGAAAGCAAGTGGAGCATTTTGCTGGGGGTGGGGATGCAATACTTGTAGAATGTCAAATGCAGGCCAGCACTTGAGTATTGGACAGTTGAGAAGCATGGAAATTTGATAAACCTGGATTACACAGAAAGATCTTTGAATAATAGAAAAGATCAGGCAATTGTTTTACATCTAATAGCACTGCCACTTTTCCTTTATAGTGGATCGGTATTTTTCCAGGTGTGCGACAGAAATTCTCCAGCATTCTAAAACAGCGTTCCACCCATTCTGAAAGTTCAATCATAAAGCCAAACATCCTCTTACTGCACCTGACGCTATCGTTTGCATAATTAATAGTGTACTTGTTTTAGTGAATAGTAATTATATTATTTTGTGTATGAAATAATCCATGTTTGATTGCCAAGAATTTGAACTAAAGTCCAAGGACACTGCTGTTATGTATTTCTGGATAGTATGTGCACTAACAATGCAATTAACTGTATTGCTGGCATAATACTGACTGTGAATTTTAGCCAGAGTTCACAGGCAAACCTTGCTGATCAGTCCCTCCTCCAGCATAGTTATTAGTAATTCCAACCTCCTATGTTCTCCCTCCCGCTACATCTCGCTGGAGAAGCTATGCAAACAAACACATCTGAGAGCTGCTGATGGGTAGGGAAGAGCTTCTCAGCTGCTAGTATAGGAAAATGCAGCCCATTTGTAGCAAGAACTTGATCGTTTGGGTGTGCCAGTCCATGCAATTAAAGTAATTGTAAAAGTAAAGTAAAACAAAAATATAATATACGGCAGTTTACCAGTCCTTAGATGGTGTGGCTGCAATAGTTTATTTTTTTCTCCATGCTAAGGACATTTTTAGCAAGTACACAAAATACCTGTTAATGCAGAGGTGTAACTACAGGGGTCGCAATTGTGATCTTGCCCTATGCTCTAGGGGGCCTGCGCGGCTCCCTTGTACACCGGGATAGCACAGGTGGTGGGGGAAGCACATAGAGGAACCAATCCCCTCCATTTTCCTCCTGCAGCTGCTGAAATTGTGCTTCTCCTTCTCTCCTTCCCGCAGGCATTCAGCAGCTGCAGGAGGAATGGAGGTGATTAGTTCCTCTATATGCCACCCCCTATGCCCCTCCTATCCAGTTTCCTCTTATTTCTGCTGCCCCTGGACGCCTGTGTGCTCTCTGGGCTCCCCTCATCCCACCCCACAGCTCTGCCAGCTTCCCTCCTCCCCTATCTCGCTGGATGCTACTAGGGATGTGTTAGGATGGAGAGCAGGGGAAGGGGGCGGTAAATATGCCATTTACCGGCCCCTTCCCTTACTGAATGGACAGAATCAGTGATCGTTACTGATCACTAACTCTGTCAATTTATGACTGAAGCATAGTAAACTGTGTTTACTATGCTTCAGTTTGTGAATGCAAGAAAAGCTCTGTCCAGGTTATCCCCGCTTATTCATTCTGTCCAGCTGAGGCTGCAGAGAAGGAGATTGAGGGATGTGTCCTCAATCTCTTTTCTCTGTCTCAAAGTAGGGAAAATCACGGGTCTATTTAGACCCCTGATATTTCATTAAAGCCCCCCCCCCCATGACTGTTACTGATACAATTTTTTTCTTATAGAGCAGGGAAGTGGTAAAGAAAACAATCTGCTCTGGGTAGATACACTACTGTAGCTGTATTCTTTATGTATTATTATATTTATAAATTACTGACTGCTCAAATGTGCTGTGAACTATAGATTTAATAGCTTAGCCCCCAAGACATGAAAATTATTTCAAGGGGTCCTCTATATTAAAGAAAGGCTACATTAATGATTACAGAGTTGCATTAACTTGTGTCTTTTATATCTGCTTGGCGCTCAGCTTGAAGAAATGCAGCCACTATATACATGTGCAGGAAGACAGGAAGGGAGTGCATAGCACACTTCACACATAGCGCACATGGGAGAAGAGGGAGAGGAATGAGTGCAGTTGTAGGATTTTCTGTGGTGTCAATATAGAGAAAAGGTGTGGTATTGTATGTGCAAGCAGAGCACTACACTATAAATATATATCCACATTGTGACACCATCCCAAAAAGTAATATGTCTACAAAGGAGAAAACTAAATAAAGAAGAGAAAAAGGTACAACAGAAAAAAACTTCAACAGGAAGTCCCGTTCTCCCAAAATGAGCGGGACTTTAAATGTGCCAAAACAATGGGGAAACTAACAGAGAAACTCCTGAGAAATACATATTTATTATATTACTTTAAAACATAGCACCATCTCTTAAAAACATGTCAACAAGACCTACTGGTTAGATCAAACAAATAACATAATATAGCAACACTGTACAAACAAAGGGGACAGTACCCAGGAAATATAGGGAGACTTAGTGGGGACTGAGCTATACAGGATGGGTGCTAGTACTTTGTATATGAAATCCAACAACTACACTTCCTCCAAGATTTAAATACCTTCTTCTCTAGAGAAATACCCATCTTAGTTCATCTCTTCCTTCTTCGTAAAGTAGGATAGAATCCCTTTATATCAGGGATGTCAAACTCAAATTCATCACGGGCCGCATCAGCAATATGGTTGCCCTTGAAGGGTCGGTTGTATCTGTAAAGCCTCGTACACATGGTCGGACTTCCATCGGACTTTTCCGTGGTTTTTTGTCCGAACGGAGTTGGTCGGGAACACCCATAGCATACACACGCTCGGACTTTTCTGCAAACTTTCTCAAAACTTTTTGCAACATCACGTGGTTTTTCTGCTCTTTACCGCCACCCTTTGGTCAACTTCTGCTATTGTTGGTTGATTTTAACATTATTTGTTTTGTCCATCGGACAAAAGTCCGATGGTTTTCTGTACACACGGTCGGACTTTGCTCCATCGAACTTTTGTTGGGCAAAAGTTTGTCCGTTTGCAGACCCAACTTTTGTTCGATGAAAACAAGGAAAAAAGCGAAAAAAGTTTGTCCGATGGAGCGTACACACGGTCAGATTGTTGGTCCAACTTGCTCAAAATGAAGTTTGTTGGCCAAAAGTCCGACCGTGTGTTCGGGGCTTAAGACTAGATGTCCAGAGCACATCCCCCTACATCCCTTAAATCAGATGTCAGGAGCCTCCCCACCATCAGGAGTCAAGAGTCCCCCACCCTTCCTTACATCACAGTGCACCCCCTTACTTTGTGCTGCTGTGGGAAAGAAGCTGGGGGCGGAGCTCTGAAGCAGAAGGTGCAGGGTCTGGAGGAGGACTAGAGGAGGGCTGGAGTCAGCAGCTGAACGCTGAAACCAGGGAATGCAGAGAAAAGGGGGTGCTGCAGCTGCACAGAGAGGCAAAGGATCTGTAGGAGGAGTTTTGTCTTCTCTGCTGTCAAGTGCTGAGACAGGGTGGGAGAAATTAACCTTTCCGTGGCTGTACGGAGAAGCATAGGTTTGGTGGAGGAGTTCTATCCTCCTTTCCGCTGCCAACTGCTGAAACAAGGTGGAGATACCGCAGCTGCAGGGGAGGTGCGAGGGCCACATGAAATGGCCTGGCGGGCCAGATTCGGCACGTGGGCCTTGTGTTTGATACATGTGCTTTATATGTAGGGTGATGGCGAGGATTGAATTGGCTTGTGTATGCAGTGGGTGCGTTATCCCACATCACATCCTAAGGGGGTTAATCCCCTAGAGATCTCAGACAGGAGGTTCGAAATGTAAGGACAAGAATCCAGACAACTGAAGAGGGTTAAACTACTTTTAAATATTAACAGCAATCTTCAGGGGACATAACAGTCTGTTGGGTTCTTGAAAAGCTTATGTTGTTCAGGTTATAAATTGTTTTCAAATTAAGGTGCTTATATTTAGAGGGAGATTTGAAAATCCTGAGCCAAGGTCACAATGGAATTTGCAGACCTTCAGCTAATGCTGCAGGAGCTGTACAGTGTTAACACATCAAGTGTCTGTATTGTTACTTGCTAGATTCAGCAAACGCCAGTGAGATTGTAAAAGGCAAAAGGGGAAATTAAAAACAAAATTGTGTCAGGCAGGAAATTAAGGATTCCAGAATATTTTTTTTCTATATACTGTATATTGCCTAAACCAAGTGACTGTCAGCTATTGCAAGCTATAAGATTTTAACGGTATACCTTACTGGTCCAGCTGTAAGCATTTAGGAACTGGCGTTAGTGATGTTATATCCCTAAACCTGCTGTGCTTTTTATTTGATCTCCAAGATGGTATAAAAACACTAGCCCATTCATTTATCTGTTAAAGACGGGGTGGATTCGATTTAAATCAAGTTGATTTAAATCACAATTTAAATCATGATTTAAATCGCTGGTTAAAAGGCTTGATTTAAATCAACTCGACTTAAATCATCATTTTTAACCACTTCAGCCCCGGAAGATTTTACCCCCTTAATGACCAGAGCATTTCTTTGCAATTCGGCACTGCGTCGTTTTAACTGACAGTTGCGCAGTCGTGCGACGTGGTACCCAAACAAAATTGACGTCCTTTTTTTCCCACAAATAGAGCTTTGTTTTGGTGGTATTTGATCACCTCTGCGGTTTTTATTTTTTGCGCTATAAACAAGAAAAGAGAGACAATTGTGAAAAAAAAGCAATATTTTTTTACTTTTTGCTATAATAAATATCCCCAAAAAAATATTAAAAAAACAAATTTCTTTCTCAGTTTAGGCCGATATGTATTCTTCTACATATTTTTGGTAAAAAAAAATCGCAATAAGTGTACATTGATTGGTTTGCGCAAAAGTTATAGCGTCTAAAAAATAGGGGATAGATTTATGGCATTTTTATTAATAATTTTTTATTTTATTAGTAATGGGATCTGCGATTTTTATCGGGACTGCGACATTGCGGGAGGAATAGATCGGACACTTTGACACTATTTTGGGACCAGTGACATTTATACAGCGATTAGAGCTAAATATATCCACTGATTACTGTGTAAATGTCACTGGCAGGGAAGGGGTTAAACACTAGGGGACGACCAAGGGGTTAACTGTGTTCCCTCAACATGTTCTAACTGTAGGGGGGAAGGGCTACCTAGGACATGACAGAGATCACTGCTCCTGGTGACTCCCTTTTTCTTTATATAGGCATTTCCCCGTTCTGCCTCTCCTCGTCGCGAGCGCGGGCCACCGGCGGACATCGAGTCTGCGGTCACGCGCCGGCATCCGTGCGCCCACTAGCCTGGGTATATGAAGGGACATACGGATACACCCTTTTGCGCACCCATGCCATTCTGCCGACGTACATTGGCGTGCGGCGGTCGGGAAGTGGCTAAACAGCAACTGTCATCTCTGTCCTGCAGCGGCTCCTCCTCTGACCCGCTGTTGACTCACGACAATCCCATTCATTTTAATGGGACGGCTGGTGATGCGGAAATGACACAACAAGGTGAGGGACGTGGCAGTAGCAGGTGAGTGGATGCCCGCTAACAGGCGCTACAATGAAATGACAGATGCTCTTTAAATGTAAGGCCTTATTCTTGCTGGTACTTAGAATCTTTAATATTTGCAAACAAAATGAAGGTTTCCTATTTAGAATAATAAGCTGTCAGGTTAGTAAAGCGATATCAGAACCGATTCAATCATACAGTTTGTAGTGTACATAGATTTGCAAAAAAATGGGATAAAGAAATATTCCTGAACTTTGTTTTATCTCATGTCACTGTGAAATCGTGTGAATGCATCAATGCAGTGCATGTTATCTCAGTTTGCAGAGTATTGCAAAATATACAGCCTCATGCTGCATAACTAAGCTCCATTTCATGCTGAATAAACTAAATTAACAATGTATCTTAAATAGATAACTATCTTTTAGATAGCCTTTTTTTTTTTACAGTGTAGCTACCTCACCTGGTATCCACACACTCGCAGACCCCTATTTGTTAATGGGATCTACTGGTTTTGTTACTTTGGGTCTGCAGCAATTACCTCCCACGAGTGGATCCTTCAGGTCCGTTGTCTAGGTACACCAATATCTTCCAGGAATAAGGCCAATGTCCACACATGAGTAAAACCTAATCAGCAAGGCAGAGTGCAGTTTGCCACCTGTCTGAATTTTCTAGGCAGGGATGGATAGGTACAAAGTAAAGAGAAGGTGACCACACTCCAGCAAACAATGAAAATATTTATTCAATAAAAACCATCAAATATCAAAAAATATTCACAATAACATCATGATACAGACAGAGAATGGCATAGTTGACGCATTTCACAAATTGCTTTGCTCAGTCATAACCGGTCAACCATGTCATTCTCTGTCTGCAACGTGATGTTATCGTGAATATTTTTTTGATATTTGATGTTTTTTATGGAATAAATATTTTCATTCTTTGCATTCTGGCGTGAGGTCACCTTCTCTTTACTTTGGATCATGGGCTCGTACAAAGGGACTCAATAAAGAGAGAACACAACGATAAAAGGTGCAAATAAATTTATTAATAAATAATTCTTTGGCATTTTAAATGGCCACGGTGTATCCAAGGGGTAACCTGATAATTACTATAATTAAATTAAATAAGAAAGCCATCTCGGCTAATAATTAAAACGAGATTAACGGGGTCCATCCAGACATGCTGGACAACTACACCCCACCGGCTGAGGCCAGTAGGGAAACTACTGGTTGAAGCCCCCCCCCACCGTGGCCGACTCGATTAAACTTTGCAAACCCATACAAAAAATGTCCAAACCTATAGGGGATAAATGGATTGAATCCTCCCGGAACAAACCCGGAATGAAACCTTCCAACTCTGAGTGCCGATAAGAGACACCACCTGACGCTCTAAGAAAACTATGGATTGTTCTATTTAGGCGCCTCCTTATCCTGTCCACGTAGAAGAGATTACTGGCAGGAGACCATACTAATCTCGGAATCATTTCTGAGAACGCCAGAATGGAAGAAGGAAACATCACCTTAATAGAACCTAAGTCTCTTTTCATTTCGCATAACAGGTCCCAAGTCCTAACTTTACCTAAGTCGTTCGCCCCTGCGTGAATCACTAAAACCTGAGGAAAAGGCCAAATACTGGACAAATAAATCAAATGTTCCCTTAGGCCCCTCCATCTCAAACCCCGTACACCTGACCATAAGACTAAATAAGACTTAGCATCCAGACCTAAAGTGGTGGAGTAATTCCTGTTTCCGGCATGTTGAGCAGCCCAGAAAACGAAGGAATGACCCACTATCCAGATAACTTTTCTGGAAATATCTGAAAGAGAAAATCATACAATTAGTAGATCAGGGCGGACATAAATTCTATATCTATTACTCTCCCAGCGACCAACTCTTTTTAACATTTCCGAAGAGAAACCCAATGCATCGGCCGTAGTGGCTGCTCCAATCCGAAAGGAATGTGACGAAAAGCAAAAACCTGACAGATTTAAGCGTTTCAAAGAGGAAGCCAGTACGGACGAGAATTGATATCTGGTAAGGGAAGACAGGTCTTGGTGAACAAAGAAGGAATCCCCAGAGGGAGGTCTGACCGCCAAATACCTCGCAACATGCCGTACAGGACAGACCACATGACTCGAGGATCTAGCTAGAGAGAACCATTGGCCCTTACCACCGGGCTGAGACTTAGATCTAGCCAGAAAAATGTGAAGAAAATCATTGTCTATACGAACGTGGTGAAAAAGCAGAAAGGCCAAAGATCTTTTATTGGCCGCTGTAAATTCACCCAGCCTCATAGCACCAAAGAAAGCCAACGCAAAGGATGCACGGAAAAGGAGAAGCTCAAATTTTGAAAAACAGACTTCCTCTATAACCCTTAATAAATCAATCAGCAAAGGGATTGAAATGGGACGCCGGGTATCCAAAGACGGACAGGACCTCCGAAGGCCTTTTAAGACTTGACTGACCTGAAAGAATGAGGTTAAAGCCGGTAAACCTGCAAACTTCAGAAAGAAAGATACTCCTGCTAGAATCCGGCTTATGGAAGCAGGACTTAAATTTGATTGCATCAGAGCGGACAAAAAGGATAAAGAGGTGTATGATGTCACAACTAAAGAATCCAAACCTGAATCATGACAAAAAGAGCACCATCTGTACCAGGAAAGAAGATAATCCGACCAAGTCTTCTCCGAAACCGAGTTCTTGAAATACGGAAGTATCAGCTCCGGATTAAGCCCCAGAGGAAATCTGGGCAAGGAGTTCCATGCAGGTCTGCCTCCGGCGCCAAGTCCCGAAATCTTTCGAACTGTAGACGAGACAAAGCGTCGGCGATGTTATTCTTTATGCCTGCTATATGTGCAGCTTTTAACCAAATATTATAACGCAAACAATGCAATACTAAAAAACGTAATAGGTTAATCACTGGTTCCGACTTTGAGGACAGGGAATTAACCGCAAAGAAAACACCTTTGTTGTCAGTGTAAACCAAAACTCTACGATTCTCAAAGGTCTCTTTCCAAATTACCACGGAAACCACAACAGGAAATAATTCCAAAAGCACAAGGTTATGGAGAATATCCTGGTGAAGCCACTCCTGATGCCACCGCTCTGCGCACCAGTGGCCATCGAGAAATGCCCCAAAACCAACAGATCCAGCTGCATCTGTGAAGAAATTCAACTGAACACTAGAGACAAACTCCTTTTGCCAAATGGTCGTACCATTGAAATTACACAAGAAGGCATCCCAAACCTTCAGATCTTCTTTAATGGTTTTAGAGATGTAAACGTGGGAGTACGGGTTCTTAAGACCTTTGGTAGATAAAGAAAACCTGCGAGAAAATACCCTGGCCATCAGAATTACCCTGGCTGCGAAGGCAAATAGCCCCAACAGCGACTGAGCCTCTTTGAGAAAAACTTTACGTTTAGATAGAAAGACAGAGATCATAGATCTCATCCTTTCTAACTTTTGAAGAGGAAGCCTGAATTCCATAGCAGAGGAATCAATGACAATCCCCAGAAACTCAAGAGACATAGTTGGAAGAACTGTCTTCTCTACAGCCAGAGGAACCCCGAAATCATCACAAATGGAGAAGAATGTTTGCAGGTAATTTAAACATGAAGGAGAACCCGGAGGGCCAACAAATAAAAAATCGTCTAAATAATGTAAAAAACCGCCTTCAGGACACCTCTGAGTCAATACCCAGTGCAAAAAGGTAGAAAATGATTCAAAATAAAAACACGATAAGGAGAAACCCATCGGCATACATTTGTCAAAGAAAAATTGATCTTGAAAATGAAAACCTAAAGAGTTAAAACCTTGAGGATGAACCGGGAGCAATCGAAAAGCAGACTTGATGTCTGCTTTTGATAATAAAGCACCCCGGCCGTGTTGTTGCAAAATAACCAAAGCATAATCGAAAGAAGAGTAGCAGACTGGAGCCTCCACATCCGACACTTCATCGTTCAAAGAAAAATTTACAGGATAAGAGAGGTGATGAATTAAACGATAACAACCCGCCTCTCTCTTGGGGACTATTCCCAAAGGAGAAAGCCTGAAGTTGGAAAATGTAGGGGATGAGAAAGGGCCCGCTACTCTACCTTCCACCAATTCCTTGGAAATTTTTTCCTGCACCACTGCATAATTCAAGGCAACTGATTTCAAATTGTTGACCATAGAACAGCCAGGACCTTTGAAAGTGGGTACCAAAAAACCCTCCCGAAAGCCTTCAATGAGCAGTGTTGCCATCTTGCGATCGGGGTATCGCTCTAACCACTGGAGCATGTTTGGTAAGCTCACTGGTGTCCGAGCTTTTTGGCCCAGCATCCCTGGCATGTGATTGAAAAGAGGTTGCAGAAGACTTGCGAAAACATCTGTTGGCTGCATGGCTATCAGAACAATTAGAACATTCGTGCCGATAACGGCAATTAGTAAGGAATTTACACTGCCCTTCATTAAAGGCGAAACAAAAACCTTTGCGAAAAGGGGACTGTTGATTGGACGCTAACCTAGGAGCAAACTGAGGCTTTGGAGGTAGCATTAAATTCAACCACAATCCGACGTCCTTAGACCCCCAGTTTAGAGAGGGATGAACCGCCAATTTCTGGCGAAAATTTTCATCATAAGAATACCAAGCCGAACCGCCAAAGTGGCGGAAGGCTTCAGCAATAATATCCACATGTTGAAATAAACCCGAGCACTTGCCTGGAAAGCGTTCCCCCAAAACCGCAGCAAAAATACAAAAGGCCTGAAGCCAGTTTTGGAAAGTTTTGGGAATCGCTCTTCTTCTATCCTCCTCAGATCTATCACCTGACAGCTTATCACTTTTAGCCAGAAATTCTTTTGAAGCTGGCAACAATGATAATAGGTCAATGAAGTCACCTCTCCAAATTTTTTCTTTCACTGACTTTGACAAGTGAAAGCCCAGAGGTGATAATATACACGGTAGGGGTTCTTTAAATGAGGATTCACCAACCAAAGTAGCAGAAGGTCTTAGAGGCAAGGCAGGGTTAACAAACTGTGATGGGTTAAAGCTCCTAATATTCGACAATAAGGTAGCATCATTATTCATAGATTGCTGAGCATTCAAACCCTGCCATACAGAACCAGCGTCCGCATCACCTTCATCCATAGCACCATATAAATGTGCACCTTCATATAAATCTTTAGAATCAGTCATATAACTGCAGCCTGCACCAGATACCTGTGCCCTCTTATTCTCATTAACTTTCATACTAGGATGAAAATTTTCGTTTTCACTGGGGACTTTGCCCATTAATGTACCAACCTCCTCCAATGATTCAGCACCAGAGACCTGTGCTCCCTGACCCAACAAAGCACCATATGAATGTGCCCCTTTCATCTTAAACATGTTAGATAGTGAGATAAAAAGCGCTGACATGTCAGCCATAGATACAGAACACTTCTCACCATCTTCTGGATGTTCACAGTTTGTGACCACTTGAGGCAGCGGAGTAGCGTCTTTTTTCCTCACAGACTGCAGGCTCCCGCCGGCTCTCTCCCTGTCAGGTACCTGAGGAGAAGCAGAAATCTTCAGTTTCTTGGCTCTGCCTGGCTGCTTGCGCGGACCGCTCTTCCCTAATACTGACTCTGGGGATGCGATAGCCGCCTCCACTGGCAGAGCTGAACCGTGACCTTCATCCAGGCAACGAAGCAGCCACTCCTCACCGCCCTGTCCCTCTGCCTTCTCTAACAAGCGGCGTAAGAGGGACTCGCGATCCTGAGAACTGCGCTGCATGCTGCTGCCGTTGAGGTCCGGTTCAAACGGTCTGAGGCGCCCCGTTCACTGGTCCCTTATATAACCTCTCTCCGCGCGGGCTTTTCGCTTCCTGTAGCCGACCAATCCTCTTCTGATACAGGTAACCAATCCCATGGCTGTTGCTGCCCAGGGAAACTGCTAATATATCATACCTAGAAAATAAAGCACAGTATCTGCGGTCCCCTTTGAACTCCCCCATGTTGGTCCAGCATATTGCTAGGACCTTTCATATGGTCAGACCACATCAAATTGGTTTCCATGACTGTCGTCCCAGAAGGAAGCCTCTTCTAAAGATGATGCACAAGAAAGCCAACAAACAGTTTGCTGAAAACAAGCAAACTAAAGACATTATTACTGGAACCATGTCCTGTGGTCTGATGAGACCAAGATAAACGTATTTGGTTCAGATGGTGTCAAGCGTGTGTGGCGGCAAACAGGTGAGGAGTACAAAGACAAGTGTGTCTTGCCTACAGTCAAGCATGGTGGTGGGAGTGTCATGGTCTGGGGCTGCATGAGTGCTGCCAGTACTGGGGAGCTACAGTTCATTGAGGGAACCATGAACGCCAACATGTACTGTGGCGTATCATAACAGAGAACGATCCCCTACATTTGGAGACTGGGCCGCAGGGCAGTATTCCAACATAACGACCCCAAACACATGTCCAAGACGACCACTGCCTTGCTAAAGAAGCTGAGGGTAAAGGTGATGGACTGGCCAAGCATGTCTCCAGACCTAAACCCTATTGAGAATCTGTGGGGCATCCTCAAATGAAAGGTGGAGGAGCGCAAGGTCTCTAATGTCCACCAGCTCCGTGATGTCGTCATGGAGTAGTGGAAGAGGACTCCAGTGGCAACCTGTGAAGCTCTGGTGAGCTCCATGCCCAAGAGGGTTAAGGCAGTGCTGGAAAATAATGGTGGCCAAACAAAATATTGACACTTTGGGAGCAATTTGGACATTTTCACTTAGGGGTGTACCCACTTTTGTTGTCAACGGTTTAGACATTAATCTACAAAGCTTTGTATTGGTCTGTTAGCTTAAAGTTCCACTTTAAAGTGGATGTAAACCCTCACATATACCTAGTGACGTGAACAGCCTCAGATGATACACAGAGATGAAACAAATCTCCCTACATAAGTTTTACATGTATATCTGCTGTCTTCAGCTTTATATACTGTTTAGGAAGTGCACGTCCTGTTAGAATTTTCTCTTCCTGTTCCAGCATGGGGAGGGGAGTCTTGCCATACACTGTGAGGCAGCTGATTGGAGGAAAGGCACACCCCCTCTCCACATAGGCAGAGCCTCTCAGAGCTGCGCTGTGGATTTTTTTTTTTCTTTTTTTTTTTTTTCCACTTCAGACTCAACCATTTGCAAGAGACTTGGTCATATTTTGCATACGTTCCTATCGTCTCTACTATCAGTTTCGCATCATTTGTGGATTTCCTTGTCTCTCTTTTTTTTTTTTTTTTATTAACTATGATTATTCATATAAACACCACATTATGACCTTTTATGCCTCTATTTATTTAAATGCACCCCTACCCCCTCCCCTACCCCACCCCTTACCCCCAGCCTCTCCAAATTGTAGTCTCTCCGTTTCCTTGCTCACTCTTTATTTATACAGTATGTGTATTTTTCCCCTCCTCACCATCTCTAGTATTTTTTTATTTTTTATTATTACATTATACATTGTACGTTATACGTTATGCCCCCATGATCTCTGCGTATCCCAATGTGTGTTTATAGACAATCCATTCTTTCCATTTTTTTTCAAATTCTTCCATGCCCTCCCCATCACAAAACCTGAGATATTCCAGGCCGTGCATTTCATCTATTTTATTACACCAACCCCTCAGTGTTGGTCGTACCGGATTTTGCCAGTAGAGGGGGATTTGTCTCTTTGCAGCATTTAAGAGCTGTGGAAGCAATGTTCTCAAATAATGTTTGTCTGGCATTCGAATACTATGAAATAAGCATACCCACTGGTCGTCGGGTACTACCATTTTAGTTATTTCTGTAATCTGTGGATTGACCAGCTGTCTGCTAATCTATTTATAGCACCCACCCTGACTCAAATTTCAGCCTGGTTCTATCACATGTGTCATAAGTTATCATGCTGATAACAGAAGAACGGAGCAGGAGAAAGCCATGGGATGTAGGGCTTTGGAGAGAGATAATAAAACACTGCAGATATGTGCCCTGCTCAAATTTCATGAATCGGGTTTACATCCACTTTAAGGTCTGCTATACTTAGGCAGATATTTCTTCAGGTTCTTCTTCATCCTGTGAAGAGGATATCTGTCAATCCTTTCTGATGACTATCACATGTGGTTGAAGAGACATCTCCTACGGCATTGCTGTAATACCTGTAACACAGGATAGCATAATGGCAAAAAATACAAAATAATAAGTTGAATACTTGTGTATAAAAGAGCAGTTTGTAAGAAAATGATTTATAGTGGGTGTAACGGGAGCGCCCGGGGAACCCAGAATCTCTTGGACAGTAT
The DNA here is from genome assembly GCA_029206835.1 of Rana muscosa. Taxonomy (NCBI): domain Eukaryota; kingdom Metazoa; phylum Chordata; class Amphibia; order Anura; family Ranidae; genus Rana; species Rana muscosa. The sequence goes on along the minus strand of CM055116.1, from coordinate 500,953,212 downwards.
GGGATACCCTTGCTTCAGCTTCCCCAATGCCTCTTATGTGTCAACCACCCTGTGTCTCCCTTAGGGGCACAGGGTGAATGAAAACCCCCACTATAATCTGAGATGTGTGACGGGGTCACTCTGGGCACAGGGTGAATGAAAAAACCCCACTATGACCTATGATAGCCACATTCAATGCTGTTTATACATTGTATCTGGATTGGGTGTGTACTGTGGTTGGGGGTTGTGTAATCCTTGCTGTGATGAGGTGTGATTGCATTCTATTGTCTATTATGAATTAAGTCTGCTACTGTGACGATGTGGATTGGAGCTGGTCGACCGTCTGGCTGCATATTATGGGATGTTGAAGTGTCTTCTGTGAGGAGGGGGGGGGGGAATCACCCCTCCTGCTAAGACTGTTTACTGAAGGAGAAGTTTGAACACACCTGACCTGTATCACCATTGTCATTGGACAGTTTAACCCGCCCTGTTCCCCCAAGGATGGGAGGGAAGGGTTTTGAAGAGAAATGTGTTACCATGTGTTTTGAAAATAAAGTCATTCCCTGTTTTGGAACTTGAAATACAGAGCGTTGTCTCGTATCTCTGGAAGGATTAATCCTATGGGAAGTGGTCGTCTGGCTGTGGAGGGTCAATAGTGGTTGTGTGTAGAGAGGGAATATTCTAAACGGCGATAACCCCTTTCATATTGGGGGGTGTCGTTACAGTGGGTTTTATACAAAATATATATATGCCGGTATTACATGCTATAGAGGGATCTCTGCTTCATTCAAAGTCCCACTGCTCCCTTTTCTGTTCTGTGTTTAGAGGGATCATCTGACCATCTACAGAGATGGTCGAATCATGCCTACAGAAGCGCCTAAACCATCATTTTGTGAATGTTTTGCAAGCTCGATTTGTATGCACTACGAAACTGAGATTTATGTAGGCTGGTTTATAGTCCATGTCATTAAGAATGTACTTTATTATACACTCTTGGCCTTGTTGTATTTCTTCTCATGCTTAAATGTATATCTCTCAGCTCTAACAAGCTATAAATTGCATGTTACAAAAGCTGGTCTATAAAATACAAAATAGACTGGCACATCCTAAATGGTTGAGTATAGCATATGTGACAAAAGGTGAAATGCAATGTTTAAAAATATTAACTTATGCACAAACATGCCCTATACATGTGTTGTGATACTTGGTAAAAATCGGTGTCTTTAACCACCTCAATACTGGGCACTTACACCCCCTTTCTGCCAAGGCCATTTTTCAGCTTTAGGAACTGTCACACTTTGAATGACAGTTGTGTGGTCATGCTACACTGTAACACTGTAAATTTTTATAATTTTCTTCACACAAATAGAGCTTTCTTTTGGTGCTATTTAATCACTGCTGGGTTTTTTATTTTTTACAAAACAAAAAAAAATACCAAAAATTTTAAAGGAAAATAAAAGTTTTTCTTATTTTCTGTCGGTACATTTTGTAAATAAGTAATTTTTCTCCTTCACTGATGTGCGTGATGAGGCGGCACTGATGGGCACTGATAGGCTGCATTGATGGGCACTAATGAAGTGGCACTTATGGGCACTGATCAGGCAGCACTTATGGGCACTGATTAGGCGACACTGATGAGGAGGTACTAATATGCCGCACTTATGGGCACTGTTAGGTGGCATTGATATGTGGCACTGATAAGCACTGATAGGTGGCTCTGGTGGGTACTAATAGGTGGCACTGGTGGGCACTGATAGGCGGCACTGGTGGGCACGGATAGGTGTCACTGATGGGTATTGCTGGGTGGCACTGATGGGTGACACTGATGGGCATTTATGGACAGCAGTGATGGGCATTGATGGACAGCACTGATAGCCAGCACTGACTGGCATCGCTTGTGGGCACTGATTTCTGGCACTGGTGTCTACTGGTGGGCACTGATTGCTGGCACTGATTTATGTCACTCCTGGCGCTATATTGTAATCAGTGCCCTGATTACATGTGTAGATGTCCCCCTGTGAGGAGATATCGCTGATTGGCTCTCCTCGCCACACATTCTGTCAGTGTGAGGGCGAGGAGTGACGATTACCGGCATCTCCGTGTTCACATGTGACCGGCTGTAATTGGACACAGCCGATCACATGGTTAAAGAGCCGCGGCCGCTGCTCTTTACAGAGATCGTGGTCGTGCCGTGTCCTCTCTGACAGAACGGCGGTCTGCCTTGTTTACATAGGCAGACCGCTGTTCTGCCTCTCCAGCGAGTCCTGGCGGCCATCGCGGCTGCGGGTCCTGTTGATTGGCTCCCGCTGTGTCCAATCACAGCAAGAGTGGGTCACCAGCGTGCATGCGCCCAGGACCCCGATCAGGAAACAAAGTACAGGTATGTTGTTTCATGTAGCCGGGCCACCCTGCTTTAGTAAATGTGTGGTGGGCAGTCCGTAAGCAGTTAAAGTGAGAGTAAACTCCCATGCATAATTTGTAGCTATAGGTAAGCCTATAAAAAAGCTTACCTATAGGTATTGTGAATATCTCCTAAACGTGTGCCGTTTAGGAGATATTTACTGTACATGCTGCCGGTTACGTCACTGGTGCAAGCACTCTGAAGGAATGGCCACCCAGGCCATTCCTTCAGAGTCTTGTGCCGTAAACAGTGGCTCCCAAGTGCAATCGCAGGGGTGACGTCATCGTGGCTCCAGACACTCACACAGCCGGAGTCCGCGAACCCGGAAGGAAGATGGGTGGGTGAAGATGGAAGCCTTGTCAGTGGTGACAGCTCGGTACTGGAAGGCTTTGTTCTAAGGTAAGTTTTACATAATGTGCTAGTATGCGATGCATACTAGCGCATTATGGCTTTAACTTGCAGGTTCCAAAAAAAATGAAAAACACGCAGTGGTTTACTACCGCTTTAAGGACTTCACATTTGATTTGGACATAAAGTAGCACAATTGTACATATATTCTATTTTATTATTTTTTAGTAATGCCTGTATATGAATTTCATGTGTATAAATATATGTAAGACAGCGCTGGGATATTTATATTGGTATCTTCGTAAGGTTATATACCTTTTTATTTCAGCAGACATCCCATATAGCCCAGGTACACACCAGACTGGTCACTGCTGCTCTCTCACCTTGTGCAGATTGTGACTACTTTTACAAAGCTATTTCTGGATTTGTAAAGACATTTGGTGCACTGGTGGATTTATAACCTTTGTGGCTATTGAGGAATATATTTACATTTAAGTTTTCATTGCCCGGAGTTTCATTTTAATGCTAGCATCTGTTACAGATCTAAAGTATGTAGAAGTTTGGGGAGTATGTCAACAAACAACAAAGAAAAAATTCCCAGCTCGCTTACCAGCCAGCCTGCAACAAACGGTACTGGCCTCTCTAACAGTTCACGTTAAAACCAGGGCATAAGTTTGCACACATTTGCAAATATTTGCGTAAGCTGCAGGGTCACTTCACGGCACCCTAGTGTACTGCAGTCCTAACTCTATAAATTTTGAGAGCATCAAAAGTTAAAGCACATACAGTAATTACCTTATTTATCGGCGTATAACACGCACAGGCGTATAACACGCACCCCAACTTTAAGAGGGAAGTTTCATGAAAAAACTTTCCACAGCCCCCTGCGTATAACACGCAGGCACAGTTTACCCTCTATTTTCAGGGTAAAAAAGTGAGTGTTATACGCCAATGAAAAACAGTAATAATGGACAGATTGAGGGGATGTATGCCTGGAGGGAGCCCACCCCTCAAAGGCACAGGGACATACTAGACACCCAGCTTATAGCACAATGACAGCAAAGCTATTCAGTGCACCCCCCGCCAGTTAACCAACAGTACAAACAATTGGCAACCACCCCAACCTGTAACTGGCTTTTGCAGCAAGGACCACAATTTGGTTTGTTGCAGGCTGGCTGGTAAGTGAGTTTGCAATTTTTTCTGTGTTGTTTTTTGATGCTATTGCTGGGTGTCCGGTGTTCTCCTTGCTGCAAAGGCCAGTTACAGTTTGAGGTGATTGCCATTTGTTTGTAATTTGGGGAGTATGTCCATGAAAAGATCTGGAAAACTGCTGTGCCCACGTCTCAGTGTCCTGGGAATGAATTGCTACAGACAATCTTTCACCCATCACTTCAATTGCATCAGTAAAGATAGGATGGAAAATAAATATTTGATTTGTTTGCTGTACATGAGCACAGACTTTCTGTGACAATCCTTTTCTCATAGCCTTTCATGAAAAAGCCCAGCAGTTATTATTCCTGCGTCTCCACACTTTTCCTTATCTCTCAGGGTCTCTGTCTTTCAGAAAATCTTGTGTGTACAGTGCTGGGTTTAATGCCCAAACACTAAGCAGTTCTTAACACACCGGGTTGCAAAAGACTGTACTGGTATGTAAGATTTTGGGATTCACTACATTAGTAATGCCTTCTGTTAGTGGAGCTATAGATGAAAAACGTAGATAGAATAGTGTTGCTATCTCATAATACTTGCAAACTGTGCCAGGAATAACATCCTTCTGTTTAAACATCTTAAAGCATCCACGTATGGAATGATTTGTTGCTGTGAACAAGGAAAATAAAACATATGGTTGAAGTGAATTATTTATCATCATGTCATTTAGAGTATGCCTTCTACATTAGGAGGAGAATAGTATTATCAGATCACCCATATCTATGGTAAATGATGACAGTGGTAGGACTGCACATTACCGTATAGTATCTTTTGATCTTGACATTAAACTTGCACAATGAGTGCATTAATTGTTAATAAGGGGCCATGGTGCACCACGTCAAATTACAGTTTAGTATACTGGATGGTGTTCACTGTAATAGAGACATCACTTGATAAGTCCTTTTGGAAACAAAATGCTTTTTTTAGATTCAGGTAATTCAGGTAAGGTCCTGATCGCTTGTAAATGACAAGATCCTCTGACTAGACTTTTTATTTATTCTACATTGCCGCCCACAAGTTGATCATAGGCTTCACACTGTGGTACTGACTCCAGGCTCCTTCAGAAAAAAATTAAAGTCAGCAGCTACAAATAATGTAGCTGCTGACTTTTAATATAAGGACTAGGCATCCAGCAGTGTCTAGGCATCCAGCAGGCTCCTCACCTGAGCTGATTATTCTATCATCTATCGGATGCTGGTGCAACCATCTTGGCTAAGGAAAACCAACAGTGAAGCCTTGCGGCTTCGCGGCCAATGATCCTACTGCGAATGGGTCGCAGTCTTCTGGGACCTGAGAAGTGTCCCAGAAAGCTACGGGGGAACGAGGGGGGCCAAACTTTCAGCTCGGTTGGTCGCGTTGAACTGAGCTGGAAGTGGGAGCGGGTATCTGTCAAACCAAGTACCCGCTTCCCCCTAAAAGGTGCCAAATGTGGCAGCGGAGGAGGCAGACAAGCAGAGCCCTGCTTTAAAATGGTCATTGTTGGGCAGGTAGTAAACGGGGAGATCTGCCCATTGTCGAATATGCCACCAGTGCTGGGACCCATTATTTATTTTATTTTATTTTATTTCAGGTACTTCTGTAGCTCCGCCAATTTACCCAGCACTTTTTCAAATATATTGTACATTCACATCAGTCCCTGCCCTCAAGGAGCTTACAATCTAAGGTCTCTAACTCACATTCATACATACACATACTAGGATCAATTTAGACAGGAGCCAATCAACCTAACAGCATGTCTTTGGAGTATGGGAGGAAACCCAAGCAGGCACAGGGAGAACATGCAAACTCGAGGCAGTTGGTGTCATGGTTGGGATTTGAACCAACAACCCTAGTGCTACCAGGTAGGAGTGCTAACCACTTAGCCACCATCCACCATGCTTCCCATTGCAATTCTTACCAGACAGTGACAACGGTGCACACTTTGCTCCTTCCCTCTTCCACATAGGTGCTTTCAGAGCTATGCTTCAGTAGTGAGGCTTACAATCAGATGCATCACTCAGCCTTCCTCATTGTAGAGGATACTAGTAAGCCCCTTGTTCATACAGAACAAAAACAGACAAGTAGAAGCCAAAGATAAAAGTGTTACTTTACAAGACCAAGCAGTTTGACCAAAAATGCTTTATTATCATAATGGTATCACAATTCACAAAAACAGATGACCTCCTACACCTCACACCAAGTAAAAGGTATGAGGTGGAGGAGGTCTTCTGTTATTGCATTTTTGGAAATGTACCTACCTTTTTCATAATAAAGCATTAACCGCTTGGTCTTCTAAAGTAACCCCTTTAATTTTTGGCTTCTACTTTCCTGTTCGTTTTTTATATGCCTTTTGGTTACCAGGACCATACCTATAACTAGTGGTGGGTCTGTGAGCATACAGTATGCTTTAGTTGGAAGTACTGGGAAGTATTTCCCTTCGGGACCTCTTATTCTTTTATTGTTCGTTTTTAAGGCTGTTTTCATACAGCATTACCTTGTAAAATCGATTACACCTGAAGAAAATACATAACACATCCTCCCGCTTGGTGCCTCTGTATCATGTTTCCCACTTTGAAGCTTGCTTAGTGTTCTCCACCTCATAAACCGGTCTGTTTTCAGTCAGAACAATGTAATGAAAGGGTTGGGAGTTCATGTAAGTGTGTGTGTGTGCAGTGGTGGTTAGTACAGAAGGGTGTGCTGGTGGTAGTGGAAAAGTGCCGTGGGTGCAGTGCAGTGGCAGTCAATAGAGAAGTGTGTAGGTGCAGTGGCAGTCAGCGAGGATTGTGTAGGTACAGCTGAACCCAGTGGAGAAATTGTGTGGGTGCAGTTTCAGTCAGTGTTAGAAGTTCATGCGTGCAGTGATGACTGGTGGAGAATGGTGACCGTGCAGTGGAGAAGTGTGTGGCTGCAGTGGTATTCAGTCGAGAATTCTGTGGGTACATTGACAACCAAGGAGGATTGCGCAGGTACCGTCGCAGTCAGTGAAGAAGCGCTTGGATGTCAGGAAGTGTAGAAGTACATGGGTGTATTGGTAAGGGTGGAGAAGTGTGAGGGGCCAGTGAAGAAGTGCACAAGTGCAGTGGCCGTCAGCAGGGCTGGGACAAGGAGTGGGCAGGAGAGGGGCAGCTGCCCTGGGTGCAGCGGTAGGGGGGGTGCCCCCTCAATAAAGTCAAGCTCCAGATCAGTAGCTAGCAACCACTGTGCTGCTCTGAAAGCTACTGGCTTCATACTATGCTACAATGTGCCCACTCTCTCCACACAATAAAAAAAAAAAAAACACTGCACATTTAAAACTACCTTCTAGTTGCTAGAAAGCAAGCAATTGGCCATGCATGTGCAGTGCACACTCCATGCCAGTTGCAGCAAAGGGGGCAGAGAATGAGCACAAGACGGAACACTCGTTCTGCAGCAGGACTTGGGAAAATGGGTGCAGTTATCCATCCGTGCCCTGGGTGCTGATCCAGCCTGTCCCGCTACTCACCACCAGTGATAAAGTAAGTGTATTGGCTGTCAGAGGTGGTGATCAGTGGTAAAGTATGCTGTGTGTGCTATGACATTGGTGTCGGGGAATGGTGTGTCCTTAGCAATATGTTGGTGGACAGCACCATTCACAGAAAATGTAAAACACACATGTCCGCATTGAACAGCCTTGTGACTTCCAGCTGCTAAGTGGCCAAAAGCCGCTATTATCGCTGGTACTCGGCAATTAACCAGAAAATGAAAGGAGGAGAAAGATTTTCCTCCCATTTTCTGGATTCTAGCTTTAATACAACTATTGGATTTTCTCTTTAAGACAAAAAAATTATAAAAGGCAAGTGTCCTTTCATAAGAATTACATTTTACATTTAATTTTAAACCAAAAACAAAACAACAATAGTGTTTGACACATTTTTTTTTTTTTTTTTTTGTGTATATTCCAGAAAATAATGAAATATTTAAAGTCTTGCAGAAATTTGCATTTGCAGTTTTGATCTACCCTCAGATGCTTCTCTTTTTTTGTAAAAGTTAAATAATGTCTTCAGGGCTTTGTTTTGTGGAGGTCTCTATCCACTGTCTTAGTATGTGGAAAGAGAAATATATTAATTTCATTTGTCAGGCACATTTCACTTGTGTCCTTAGCATGAACCAGGAACCTTGAGATGTTATGTCCTGCATTAATATTTAAATTGTTGTTAAAATCTATTTTACGTGGCAGTAAGCTCCCTAGGGATACACACATAGCATATAACTCAATAATATATTTTCCTTAAGAGCTAAGTTTGATGAGGTTAGGGCTGAAAAATAAGAAGCTATTTAATCAGAAATGGAGAAATATTGGGTGATAACAACTACCTTTAATTAAATATCTCTTTAAAAACCCTATCATAAGATTGCAGGGTGCTATAATAAATAAGAGCTTCAAGGAAACCACCATCAATCTTGTCATCTGAAATACAAATAAGGAAAAATAAGTGATGAGAGCTAACAAATAAGGTTATAAGTAAAAGCTGAATCCAGTAATTCTGTTATCACACACACTGGTCATGGGGATTGTCAGCTATAAACCCCCCTTCCAGATTAGGAAATTACATTGCATTAGTTATTATTTTAAACTATATATGATCAGTTAGAATGGATAAGGTGATTTTGGCATGGGTTGGGTAATTTTTTCAGTGCCTAAATACTTATATCTCCAAATCAACTGTATGCAGGTCTATTAAACAACACATACACAGAACGATCATTTGGAACACAAACGGGGATATTTACGAAAGGCAAATCCACTTTGTACTACAAGTGCAAACTACAAGTGCAAAGTGCACTTGAAATTGCACTGAAAGTGCAGTCGTTGTAAATCTGAGGGGTAGATCTGAAATGAGGGGAAGCTCTGCTGATTTTATTATCCAATCATGTGCAAGCTAAAATGCTGTTTTTTTAATTTTCTTTGCATGTCCCCCTCGGATTTACAGCGACTGAACTTCCAAGTGCACTTTCAGTGAAATTTCAAGTGCACCTTGCACTTGTAGTTTGCACTTGTTGTGCAACGTGGATTTGCCCTTCGTAAATAACCCCCAAAGTGTCAACAGTGTAGGGTCGACACTGATAGTCTTCATATATTGCACACAAGGTCAAGTACTCATAACACTATGGGTGCTTCTATTAACAACCCTATTTTTTCTGGGCAAGGAGGATCACTTACATGGCCCATCCCTTCCCACAAAACAGTGCTTTGCTTTTGGGAAGCCAGTCATCAGGTCGAAGCACCTTTACATAAGGAAATGCTAAAGAGTGTGCAGGCACTGACTACTTGGTGTTGTTGGTAATTACTTTGGAGGTTGGAACGGCATGGGGAATGGTGCTAGGTTTAGGCATCAGAGGCCTATTAAACAGTGTGTATCGGAAGTTTATTTTTAACAGGCATTTCTTAAAGTGGTTGTAAACCTTTACTTATACCCTGTAAGGTGACTGGCGCTGGGTAAGTTGCTCCTGTTTGTCTGCAGCCCTCTCTCCTTTACAGTTGATCAAATTGCAAAATGTATACAGCTTGTCTGAGCTTTCAGAAAGCTGGGGGCGGGCAGCTGAAGTTACACTCTGCAGATCTCAGTGAGGAGAGCTGTGAGAGCTGATTGGAGGGAAGGGACACCCCCTCCACACAGCAGACAAGAATAGAACTGAGACTGTTAATCACAGGCTGTGTGCTAGAGCTTCCCCCCTGTTATCTTTTTATCTCTTGGTGTCAGGAAAATGTGTTAGAAATTACTCATGCAGATAGCAGAGGAATGAGGCAGCAGAGAGAAATTACACTTATAGCTCTGGATTGGGACAAGTACATACTATAGGGGGATATGCTTTGTTCATACTTCATGCCTGAGGTTTACAACCACTTTGAGGTTGAGTTTCAATACAAGTCTTTTCTTTTCTAGTAAAGATATAAAAGCTGAATGGTTTCCTCAGACAGCTGGGATGAAAACACCATCTTGAATTCTCCTACTAGATCAGTTACTTGTAATATTGCTATTCTAGGGTGTTATAGCAGATTATAATTGTGTTCAATGCAGATAGTGGATAATTTTGTTCAGTTGTCCATTAAAACATTTTTTTTTCAGCTTGTTCATTTTATCACTGGGGAAAAGGCCTTTCTCAGATTTTTATTTTATTTTTTTAGATGTTTATGAAAAAAACAAAACAATTTGAGCAAAAGTTTCCCCCAGCCTGGTTGGATATTTGTAGGCAATATCATGTGTATACCTTCTGTTTGTGTGGATGCACAGTCAATTAGAAGAGTTTTTACTGGATGGGCGCATGTGAGACTGCACACATTTTTCTTTTTGTCTGTAAGGTCGTATTTACTGGGCAGTATTGTCTGGTATATTCTTGGCAGCACTGACATTATAGCAGTCCAAACAGTCAGGATCCTCACTCTATTGAAATAAGAAATGAGATTAGTTTTCCTTAAGGACTGCCAAGAGAAGTGATAGTCTATCAGGTCTGTCTTGCTACATCAGTACATTGACCCTATTGCGATTTGTACTTTTTGAGTACATAAACGTTTAATGCTACTACTGATTGGAAAGATATTTCAGATAACGTAAATTTTTTTGATAAGCGGTGTTCTAATTTACTCAGCTAGCGTTACGTTCTTGTAGCCCTGTTGAGAGGTACTCCAAATAGCCTCTCTTAGACCATTTTTAGCTTCAGTTGGCTGATAGGACAGACTAGCATAACACTTGTTAATGTAGCACACGGACCCTTTTCTCCTGCTTACCTCCACCTTGCAGGGATAAAGGCACACCGTACCACATACCTCCTGGTTTAGAAGGTTGAGCGGTGTTCTTTAATTTTGGGTCCTACAGTGAGTTACCTCCTTCCATTTGTTCTTGTCCCTAGTTTATAGGGGAAAGTCTATGCTCCTTCCCCAAAGAAAGTCAATGTCCACACAACTTCAACTCCAACAAAGAGTTTTTTTCCTTTGCCTCAGTTAACGGGGAAATTGAAGAGAGAAAGAAGATAGCGAAGTTAGGAGGTAGATTCAGGCACATACCACTTGGCTTACTCGTCGCCACTCGATCCCGAGTGGGTTTAGCTAACCCGGATAGATCCCTCTCACAGTTCTAGCAGCCGGAGTGGAGCTCAAACAATACTGTAACTTTGTCCCCCGCCTGGGACGGGTCCAGGAGATCCTCTAATAGAGCAGAATCCTGTTATTCCTGAATCCAGAACTTTACTTGAACCTCTGTAAAACTTAAAGAACCGATGATGCCAATGGGCACTTCACAGGGCTATCCCATGGAGCAAGGAATACTTCCCTCTGACAGGTCACCAGGCCTTTCCCGAGACAGCGACCTACTATCACTCATCTCTTCCGTGGGACTGATCCTCCCCTGGCCTCCTCTCAGTCAGAGCGGGTTACCCTCACCTGGGTACCCTGGGACTCCAGTGTTTTAATTGTAGGCCCAGTTGAAGGTACTGAGCCTACCCGGAACGTTGTAGCCTCAGGCTAAAGGTGCCCGAGACTCCTCGACCAGATCACTCACCCCCATGGGGCACACTCCCTTGCCCTCCTCCAGGGGCACGCACCACTTCTCATGGCGTCTGCCCCCCATGCATCCCCTCCCAGCATGCACAGCAGGCAAAACTCCGCCCCCGCACGGTAGCCAAGAGAGGACACCCAATTACGCCACTGTGTCACCTGAGGTTTCACCCTGGGCCTGGGTAACAGTGCCACCCACAGGCCAAAGGGGAACCGTACACCAGACAACACTTACAGCAGAGCAGAGTCCAGTATAACAAATTAGAGAACCTGAGCCAACTATGGCTCATACTACCCCTAAATTTAGTACATAGCGACCCCCATATTGAGGTACCTGCTGCATTAATATAATGTAATGGTCTTTAAAGTGTAGGGAACATGTTTACATATTGCTCATTTAAATGGTAATTGTAACCGCAGAAAACATCGCTAAAGATATACTGTATTGGGCTTTAATAATCAAACATTCCCAATAATTTGTATCTGTTTACCAATCATTTTTATATGTTTAGCCACACAGACCCCAGATTAAAACCTGAAAGAGGTGAGCCACAGATTTATTAGTTATTTAAAAAAACAAAACATATTTTTGTTTTTATTAAGCCAGCCAAACATCAAGTAATCAAGATACAACCTAGGTGCCAACCATTTTGATTAGCAGGAATGAATATTTATAGCTTTTAGGGAGAATTGTACAATTAGAAGGTGGAAAAAGATTTGGGTCAGGTCATTCAATACCCGTTTTATTAAATCCCTGTAAATGGTTGTTACCTATGGTTTAGAAATATACTTCAGACGCGAAACTCCAGTAATCATACTAATAAACAAGTAAAAATAAAGCTTTTACTAATTGTTTTATTGCATCTTCTATCAAATGAATCAGATATCTGCTGGAGCTAAACAGAAAGATTAGCACCAGAAAAAGTTCAATCAATAGTACATTTTAGGGCATTTTTTTTTTTTCAGCCTGTTTAAATCTCTTTTATTTGGGGCTTACCGACTATAATCCTGTTCTGAAATATCATCTTCTATTCCCTTGATTCCAAAGGAGATAGAAAATACTGAAAATGGCTTTGTTAGGAAAACAATGTATTTTTTTTTTTTAACACTCTAAGTTCAGCACCTTTCTAGTATTTGTTCACTCCGAAAACATCACTTTTTGTGTTGGGAATACAGAGGAATTTTTAGTACAATACCATTGTGCTTGAAGCTTGGTCATGCTAGCGTGCAATGCTTTAAAGTTTCAAGCATTGTTTGCTTCCTGCTTCCAAATAATGTTAGCTGACAGATTCTCAATAATATACTGCCAGAGGAAGGCCAGTTTTAGAGGATTTGCAGAAGAGGCAATATAGTCCTAAATTCGTAGCTGCTTAATGAAAGATGTCAGTTACAAGTCAGGCAAAATGGTGTAATTGATGCCAAGGAAAAGTGCATGTAGGCACTCCACTTCTGTGCAATTTTAGCAAACATACACTATATTGAAATTAATGGAGTGCTCAGATTTTTTTTTTAAACTGGTTTAAATGTATTTCTAGCAGAACTATTACTGACATGTTTGCCAAGCATTAATACAAAATGGATTACCCAACTGAAACCGTATTGTACTGGTCTAATTTAAGTACATTTTACTCTGGGTAGCTACACTTTGCAGTCGTCACTTTTCATCTTGCATTTTTTATTAAATAAGCCTATTACTATGAATAAATATCTAATAATAGAAAGGAAACAACCAGTGGGGCAGAAGTCCATTCTAATTAAAATGCATATATATAAAATTTGTATCCAATCTCAACTATCTAAATTTGTCCATCTAGGTCAGGGGTGCCCAACCTTTTGAAGAGCAAGGGCCACTTAAGCGACTTGATAACCGGTCGCGGGCAACAATTAGTGGAGCGGGCATATGCAGAGCAGACATGGACAAAACCCACTCTACACTATGGGCAGAACCGATCAGAGGGCCCAGACGAAAGGAGACAGATCTCCTGTTTTTTTGTTCGGTTTGGAGGTAGACGGGTGTAAATGGACACAAGTCTGTTTACAACTCCTGCTCCATAGAGGTGACTGGAGGGTCCAATTGGGTGAAAGGGGCCCAAGGCTGCTTTCACACTGATGCGCTGCGGTTTACCCACACTGCGGGTACAATGCAGTGCACCTGTGGCTTTCCTGCAGGTTAGCTGCACTTTGCCATAGACTTCTATTATATCCTGCAGGTACGGTGCACTTTCTGAAAGTGCACCAAACCCGCAGGTAATAACAGAAGTCTATGGCTCAGTGCAGGTAACTCGCAGGTGCGGATCAGTTTGAAAGCAGCACAGTAACCACTACAGAAAAGATATGCCTATATATATACTGATTAATAAACTAAATTAATAAATTAATTAATTATTAATTAATTAATAAACTGACATTTAATAACAGTCTCTATTCACGTATCGACGGCTGTTGCTATCCCAGGCAGAGTGCATTTGTTATCACTCTGCCTGTGACAGGCATTTGCGCTATACAGAAAGTATCGGCTTATGTGCCTCTGCTCCACAGCCCCTTGCTTCCTCTACTGCCGGCTTTGTTCACAACACTGATGCTCTGGGATGGCGGTCAGCAACCCATGATCTGGGCTTGCCAACCTGCCATCCCAGAGCAGGAGGTCGTGGGCCACATTAGAGGGCTCCGTGGGCCACTATTTTGGCACCCCTGATCTAGATATTGTACTCAATACATAAAAACCCACACTTTGACAGCTACCCCTGTAAATAGCCAAAGTAATGTGACTCGTCAAATAAGGCATCCTAAAATACAATTTTATTTAAGCACACTTAAAAGCACATTAAAAAAAAATAATCCTTGGCCACGGAGTAGTTACAGTAACATACTAATGTCACAATGCCTCACGTATAATGAATATAATGAGTAATGTGATGGGATCAATCAACAATTCTGCCAGAATAATACAAAAGTATGTAGTGCAATGTCATAGAAACATATGAAAAGTGATCTTCAGGCAGACTGGGAGCCTATAGTGAATCCCACCTCAGTGCACAATATTCCAAAGTTCTATGCAAGGGCTAGATATATCCAGTGTAAAGTGCCAAAATGGGCTGTAGTGTACTATACTACATTCCCGAGGAGTAAATAAGATAAAAGTCCACCAGAAGCAGATGTGGTTTCTTTGTATGTAGTATCTCGTACAGTGGAGTGCAGATATGGGTGAATAATGTTGTTCATAAAAGCTCAAACTCCAACCTTCAGTATTAGCTGGTCACAGGCAGTATCCCACAGTTTAGGAGACCAATATAATGCAGGGTGAGTTGACTTGATTTCTGGAGCATCAAACTAGCAACTTCAATCAAGTCAGTGTATGTAGATAATCCAAACACAGGTAGCCATAGTGAAGATGTAATACACTTGCTCCACTCGGGTCATTATATATAATGCTCAGCTCAGATAAAGTGTTGAATCGTAAGCCATTGCAAATAAGTATAAGAGCCTTTTGTGCACATGTAGGAGGTATAAAGATAGATACTTATCAGTCCAAGAGGCCAATCATGGTCCAGATAATGAGCGGCCTGGCCAGTTTTGCTGGCATCCACCGGTTGCATCAGAGGCTGTTAGGCATCTAGGTATATTGTTAAAGTGTATGTAAACTAATAATTCATTTCTCTTCTTTGCTCCTTCTCTTTGGACTGATAAATATACCATTAAAAGCATTTTATTATAACTGTTCAAAAAGTGCAAAAAAGTAGCCGTCCATGTAACCAGAAATGTTCTGATCCACATTCAAACGCCAAAAATAAGCCAGGAGACTTGCATACAGAAGATCTTGTGAACCTGTTAACTTTCTGTATCATTTGGCATTGTTCCCTGCTATCTCTTTGGATTGCAAGACACCTGCCCCAGCTATGTAGAAGAGAGTGGGTGTCAATGCTGCTCAGTAGGGTTGTCACCCTAGGAAAGGAAGTGAGTTAATGACAGGGTTACAATAACGGGAAAGGATGTGCGAAAAAGAAAATGAATGCAGCCTACACATCAAAGCTACAATACAGTAACATTTTGTTCTTGGGTTTAGATGCCCATTAAATATAACTTGACCTTTACTGTAAGATATTGATTAGCTGGTGTTTAAAAATAGTGTTTTTTAGAACTCTGAAGTGATTTTTGGTACAAAAGGTACTGTATTATATGTAAGGTCTTTTTCTCAGTTTGTCAAGCTATACAGCCCCAGAATTATTAGTTCTGTTTGATCCTATTTATAATGTCATTATTTGGCTTGACAGCTTAAATATTCTTGAAACCTTTAGCAATACCATTGCTTTCTTTTACGCTTTGACTGATGATTCACAATGCTTGAAACAAAGAATGTTGCTCTTTGTGAAACAGAGAAGAGTGAGCCAATCCTATGCTTGGTTCTTGATCTTGCCGCTAACAATGTTAGCTAGTTTTTTGAAGTACTCTGGAAAAGCTTTGATCTCATATAGCAATCATCTTTTTATTTCTCATGGTGGAAAACTATTTCTACTTTTAGGCTATGTTTAGCTGATCATCCAATGCCTATAATCTTTGGGGGCCTTTGCAGGCAGGCTCTGAGCTGTTGACCGCATTCTATTAAACTCAAGTTTTTGGAGGGAGAGCAGTGGTAGCTGGAATCACATTCCAAATGGCCCCTATAAGCCCCCCATCACAGAACACCTTTAGCCTTGAACATAAACTAAAATGCCTATACAATTAAATTAAATTACAGTCAGGCACAAATTGTTATAATTGACATACACCTAAGGTTAGCACCCTAATTTTCATCCCAACATTGGCCCTATGCAGTTTGCTGTAACCCAGTATCATGGGACTCCCCTGCTATGGGCTTCTGAATATGCTTGTTAGAGTTCCAGCTCAGAACCTAGCCCACCTGTAACGTTAGTTTGCATTTGCACTGCATATTCTAAACAAATTGCATGCTTTTTTTTTTCTCGCTTTTCTTTTGTTATTGTAACGAGCCCCTGCTCGCTCGGTTCCACTCTCCCGACACTCCTCTGCTACTATTAGATCAGATTGCAGATCGCAACGTCTGAAGGTTCGGTCATCCGTTGCTCCGGGATTTGAACTACAGCTATGTGCCGCTCAAATCCATTTGTGATAGCTCAGAACAAACACCAGGCAGGCTGTATGTAAGTTCAAACAGGAATGACACACTTTACTGAGAAATACAGGCTCTTATATACAATTAAGGATACTGCAGTAACCACAGGAGATATGACTTGGATCCACCCACAACATCAAACAATGGTTACATAACGAGCCCCCAATACACATTATTCTGAGTGTCAATACATCCCTTAGCAGACAAAATGACTCAGAGACCTGACCTTTGAGTTCCCTAGACTGGCCGACTCCTAACTTACAATACACATTATCATAAATACACCTTCACACAATTGCAGGGTCAATTAGCACAAGCCACAATTAGATGCAGAGCAGCCACACTAGACTATGTTACATTATAGAAGGCAACCAACAGGTTAGCCTTAAGACAGGGCAGAAGACCCACCACTGTGTAATAGACTTAATGGAGATATACTTCAGTATTCCAAGGTTCATGACAGTTATGTTGTTGGCAACTTTTACATCCTGTTTGGCCTCTCAGGGCTGCTGATATATTTTATTCTCTTTGCTGCTACTTCCTCTCTACCTGCATGAGCTTCAGCTGTGGTCAGACACCCTTATTCAGAGTGAGCTTCCTGATGGTTCCAATGCACCATTTCAAATGCATCTTTTCTTGAAGAATGAATGTTAGTTTAAATGGATGCTACAGTGACCACCGTCTGGAACCGAAGGTAATCAGAGAGTGAGACTGTCACCAGCACACCATGGATCTTCAGAATAGGTCCAAATTTTTATTCAGTAATCACATAATTGTAACAAAAGCAATGTTTTGGAGCTATGCAAGACCCCACATGTTACAATGGTGTGATTGTTGGACCTATTCTTAATGTCTGTGGTGGGCTGTTGACATTCTCTTGCTCTCATGAGCTTCCTGATGGTGGAACATGGAACATACCTGCATTTAACATCAGCACAGCTGCATATAGTCTTTTAGTGAGAACTCATTTAGAACTTTAGTAAGACCTCATTTGAAATACAGTGTGCAGTTCTGGAGAACTCACTTACAGAAATATATTTATAAAATAGAACAAGTCCAGAGACGGGTAACAAAAATTGAGAAATGTTTGGGGGATAAAACATATCAGGAGAGACTTCAAAAACTTAATATGTACAGTCTGGGGGAAAGAAGGGAAAGGGGAGACATGATTGGAACCTTTAAATACATCAAGGGGGTAAATAAGGTTCAGGAGGGCAGTTTTTTTTTTCAAATAAAACCAAAAGCAAGAACATGGGGATATGACCTCAAATTAACTGTTGAAAAGTTCAAAACGAATCTTAGAAAATATTATTTTACTGAAAGGGTAGTTGATGATTGGAATAAACTTCCAGCAGAGGTAGTGAGATAGTAAACAGTAAATGACTTCAAACATGCTTGGGACAAACATAGATCTATACTTAAATGAAAAAGTTAAGGAAAAAATACCAAAACATGTATATAAAATAAAAAATGGGCAGGCTCTAACTACTTTTCTGGTGTCACTTTTCTGTTTCTGTGTTACAGGAAAGCAATAAGAGACACCCCAAACAGTATGTTATTGACAAATAACTAACATATCAGGATCTCCAGGAATTAATTTAATGGAAAGCAATAAGAGACACCCCAAACAGTATGTTATTGACAAATAACTAACATATCAGGATCTCCAGGAATTAATTTAATGAAAGCTGTACATTTTTAAACATTACTTTATATAAACATGTTAAAAGTTACAGCATATTAAATTTTACATCTTGTTTAAAGCGGAGTTTCGGCCGAAATGTGACTCTTAAGATAAAAATAGCCATATAATACTCATGCCTTGTGCAATATAACAAAGGTATACTGTAAAGTGTAAACTATGCCCAGTTTTCTGTTTGTGCAGCATCGTTTTCTTACTTTGTGAAGTTCCTGCACAGCGCGGCCATCTCCAGGTTGGGCATCTGAAGTCACAGTGTCCTCCTTCCTGGATTGCATGCATGCTGGCTACCATACATGCACCTGCCGATCTCGCGCATGTGCAGTGCGGTGCAATCTTGGTCAGCTTGGCATAGACGCCAATGTTAAATGTTACTGGAGACGCACCATGCCAAGCTGACCAAGATTTCCCATTGACGCCAATGTTAAATGTTACTGGAGACGCGCCATGCCAAGCTGACCAAGAATTTCCATAGATGCCAATGTTAAATTTTATGGGAGCAGTGCCACCAAGCTGACCAAGATCTCCCAGGAGCCAATACAAAACCGGAAATGATGGCCGCGGCTGCTAAAGGAGAAAGTTAAATTAGATACTATAGGCTTTAATCAGGTAAGTGAACAGAAAAACTAAAAATATATTGCCAATTCATTTTAACCACTTAACGACCGCCCACTGTAAATATACGTCGGCAGAATGGCACCGACAGGCAGAATCACGTATATGTACGTGATTGCCTTTGTATAGTTGGGGGGTCCGATCGGACCCCCCTTTACAGTGAGCGGTCATTTTACCTTCGGGAGCGATCCGACATGAGGGGACGGCCGTTCAATTCCGGCCACCCCCTCTCGATCGCTCCCGGCGAATGAGAGAGCTTCCCCTGCCTGCCAGGAAGGAGGAAGTGATGTCATCTCTCCTGGGGCGCTCACATATACCGAGCGCCGTACAGGAGAAGATGCCAGGTTAGTACACAAAACAGCACACTGACACCAGGACACATAGGCACATAAATCGCCCCCCCCCAGGCCCCCCCAGATCACCCCCCCAGCCCCCCCCAGCCCCCAGTCACAGTGTCACTGATTGCAGTGACCATTTATTTAGTGATCACTGCAATCAGTGACATTTGTGACTGTAAAAGTGTCACTACATTTAGTTTTAGGTCCAGTGTAGCCCCCTAACCCCCCCCTAATAAAGGTTTAACCCCCTGATCACCCCCCAGATAACCCTTTCACCCCCTATCACCACTGTCACTAAGCAATCATTTTTCTGATCGATGTCTTAGCGTCGGTGATGCTGATCGGTAGCCAGTAATTTTTTTTAGGTTCGCCGCAGGTTTTTATAGCGTCGGGTACCCCCATATATTACCTAATGAAGGTTTAACCCCCTTGATCGCCCCCCAGGTAACCCTTTCACCCCCTATCACCACTGTCACTAAGTTATAATTTTTCTGATCGATGTCTTAGCGTCGGCGATGCTGATCGGTAGCCAGTAATTTTTTTTAGGTTCGCCGCAGGTTTTTATAGCGTCGGGTACCCCCATATATTACCTAATAAAGGTTTAACCCCCTTGATCACCCCCCAGGTAACCCTTTCACCCCCTAGCACCGCCGTGGCTATGCGATCATTTTTCTGATCGATGTCTTAGCGTCGGTGATGCTGATCGGTAGCCAGTAATTTTTTTTAGGTTCGCCGCAGGTTTTTATAGCGTCGGGTACCCCCATATATTACCTAATAAAGGTTTAACCCCCTTGATCGCCCCCCCAGGTAACCCTTTCACCCCCTATCACCACTGTCACTAAGCGATAATTTTTCTGATCGATGTCTTAGCGTCGGCGATGCTGATCGGTAGCCAGTAATTTTTTTTAGGTTCGCCGCAGGTTTTTATAGCGTCGGGTACCCCCATATATTACCTAATAAAGGTGTAACCCCCTTGATCACCCCCCAGGTAACCCTTTCACCCCCTAGCACCGCCGTCACTATGCAATCATTTTTCTGATCGATGTCTTAGCGTCGGTGATGCTGATCGGTAGCCAGTAATTTTTTTTAGGTTCGCCGCAGGTTTTTATAGCGTCAGGTACCCCCATATATTATCTAATAAAGGTTTAACCCCCTGATCACCCCCCAGGTAACCCTTTCACCCCCTATCACCACTGTCGCTAAGCAATCGTTTTTATGATCGTTGTCTTAGTGTCGGTGATGCCGATAGGTAGCCAGTAATTTTTTTTTAGGTTCGCCGTCAGGTTTTTATATAGCGTCAGGTACCCCCATATATTACCTAATAAAGGTTTTAACCCCCTAATTGCCCCTAGTTAACCCTTTCACCAGTGATAATCATATAAGTGTTACGGGTGACGCTGGTTAGTTAGTTTGCTTTTTATAGTGTCAGGGCACCCGCCGTATATAACCCAATAAAGGTTTAACCCCCTGATCGCCCGGCGGGTGATATCAATTAGGTTTTAGCGTCAGAGAGGGTCTGCGTCACACCCCAGGCAGCGTCAGGTTAGTGCCAGTAGCGCTAACACCCACACGTGAAGCATACACCCCCCTTAGTGGTATAGTATCTGATCAGCTCAATATCTGATCTGATCAGATCTATACTAGCGTCCCCAGCAGTTTAGGGTTCCCAAAAACGCAGTGTTAGCGGGATCAGCCCAGATACCTGCTAGCACCTGCGTTTTGCCCCTCGGTCCAGCCCAGGCCACCGAAGTGCAGTATCGATCGATCACTGTCACTTGCAAAACACAACACACATAACTGCAGCGTTCGCAGAGACAGGCCTGATCCCTGCGACTCCAGTGCTGTAGGAGGTAATTTCACCACCACAGTTAAAAAAAAAAAGCAAATATGCCGAAGCATTGGGGCAGCAGGAGCGGAGGAGCGATTTTGCTCCTAATGCCGCGTATATACGGTCGAAATTCCGTTGGAGGCTTGCCCGTGGAAAAGTCTGACCATGTGTACGCGGCATAACTTTTGCGAGAAGATGCCCCCATGCTTCGGCATATATAAATGGTGCATGTATGCCCATCATTAGAAGTGGGTGGATGAAGGGCGGTATTCTAATGGTGGGCATACCCACCGATCAATCTTTTTTTTTCGTTCAGCCAACAGGCTGCATGAAAAAAAAGATTACAATACATGTCCAACAAGGACCAGCAACGTACTGGTATGTTGCTGGACTTTGAATGTTTATACCAGAATGATGCCTGCGGGTTTAGGTATCATCTTGGTATCATTCTTTTCAGCCAGCGGCCGGCTTTCATGTAAAAGCAATCCTAGTGGCTAATTAGCCTCTGGACTGCTTTTACAAGCAGTGGGAGGGAATGTCCCCCCCCCGGATATAAAAAGCGCCATTGGGAAATTGGGAAAGCATTTTATCACACCGATCTTGGTGTGGTCAGATGCTTTGAGGGCAGAGGAAAGATCTAGGGTCCAATAGACCCCAGTTTTTTCAAAAAAGAGTACCTGTCATTACCTATTGCTATCATAGGGGATATTTACATTCCCTGAGATAACAATAAAAGTGATAAAAATAAATAAATATGGAAGCAACAGTTTAAAAATAAAATAAAAAAGCAAAATTAATAATAAAAAAAAAGCACCCCTGTCCTGCCCTGCTCTTGCCCAATGGCGAACGCAAGCGTCGGTCTGGCGTCATATGTAAACAGCAATTGCACCATGCATGTGAGGTATCACCGCGAAGGTCAGATCGAGGGCAGTAATTTTAGCAGTAGACCTCCTCTGTAAATCTAACGGGGTAACCTGTAAATGCTTTTAAAAGCTTTTAAAAATGTATGTAGTTTGTCGCCAATGCGCGTTTGTGCGAAATTTTAAAGCATGTCGTGTTTGGTATCTATGTACTCGGCCTAAGATCATCTTTTTTATTTCATCAAACATTTGGGCAATATAGTGTGTTTTAGTGCATTAAAATTAAAAAAAGTGTATTTTTTCCCAAAAAAATGCGTTTGAAAAATCGCTGCGCAAATACTGTGTAGAAAAAAAAAATGCAACACCCACCATTTT
This sequence comes from Rana muscosa, assembly GCA_029206835.1. Classification (NCBI taxonomy): domain Eukaryota; kingdom Metazoa; phylum Chordata; class Amphibia; order Anura; family Ranidae; genus Rana; species Rana muscosa. The sequence goes on along the minus strand of CM055116.1, from coordinate 500,930,943 downwards.
ATTCTGTAGGGCCTTTGCTTTAAAAATATATATAATGTTTGGGGGTTCAACATAATTTTCTTGCAAAAAAAAATATGTGTTCATGTAAACAAAAAGTGTCAAAAAGGGCTTTGTCTTCAAGTGGTTAGAAGAGTGGATGTAAGCTTCCTAATGTTGTGTATAAAATGCCAGAACAGTTCAAATGACCCCATTTTGGAAAGTAGACACCCCAAGCTATATACTGAGAGGCATGTCGAGTCCATGGAATATTTTATATGTTGACACAAGTTGCGGAAAAAATAATTTATTTTTATTTTTTTTGCACAAAGTTGTCACTAAATGATATATTGCTCTAACATGCCATGGGCATATGTGGAATTACACCCCAAAATACATTCTGTTGCTTCTCCTGAGTACGGGGATACCACATGTGTGAGACTTTTTGGGAGCCTAGCCGCGTACGGGACCCCAAAAACCAAGCACCGCCTTCAGGCTTTCTAAGGGTGTCAATTTTTGATTTCACTTCTCACTGCCTATCACAGTTTCGGAGGCCATGGAATGCCCAGATGGCACAAAACCCCCCCAAATGACCCCATTTTGGAAAGTAGACACCCCAAGCTATTTGCTGAGAGGTATTGTGAGTATTTTGCAGATCTCGCTTTTTGTCACAAAGTTTTGAAAATTGAAAAAAAAAAGAAAAAAAAAAATGTTCTTTCTTCATTTTCAAAAACAAATGAGAGCTGTAAAATACTCACCATGCCTCTCAGCAAACAGCTTGGGGTGTCTACTTTCCAAAATGGGGTCATTTGGGGGGGTTTTGTGCTATTTTGGCATTTTATGGCCTTCAAAACTGTGATAGGTAGTGAGGAGTGAAATCAAAAATTTGCGCCCTTAGAAATCCTGGAGGCGGTGCTTGGTTTCCGGGGTCCCGTACGTGGCTAGGCTCCTAAAAAGTCCCACACATGTGGTATCCCCGTACTCAGGAGAAGCAGCAGAATGTATTTTGGGGTGCAATTCCACATATAACCATGGCATGTGTGAGCAATATATCATTTAGTGACAACTTTTTGTAATTTTTTATTTTTTTTTGTCATTATTCAATCACTTGGGACAAAAAAAAATATTCAATGGGCTCAACATGCCTCTCAGCAATTTCCTTGGGGTGTCTACTTTCTAAAATGGGGTCATTTGGGGGGTTTTTGTACTGCCCTGTCATTTTAGCACCTCAAGAAATGAGATAGGCAGTCATAAATTAAAAGCTGTGTAAATTCCAGAAAATGTACCCTAGTTTGTAAACGCTATAACTTTTGCGCAAACCGATAAATATACGCTTATTGACATTTTTTTTACTAAAGACATGTGGCTGAATACATTTTGGCCTAAATGTATGACTAAAATTGAGTTTATTCGATTTTTCTTATAACAAAAAGTAGAAAATATCATTTTTTTTCAAAATTTTCGGTCTTTTTCCGTTTATATCGCAAAAAAAAAAAATCGCAGAGGCAATCAAATACCATTAAAAGAAAGCTCTATTTGTGGGAAGAAAAGGACGCAAATTTCGTTTGGGTACAACATTGCATGTCCGCACAATTTACAGTTAAATCAGCGCAGTGCAAAATTCTGAATTCACCTCTGGTCCTTTAGTTACCAAATGGTCCGGGGCTTAAGTGGTTAAGGATGCACATTAGTGCTGCATGGTGAGAAATGAAAAATGTGGGTGAAACTCTGCTTTAATTATGTCAACCCAAGTATAGTAGTATTCTCATTATGCACACTCCTGATTATTCAGAAATAAGTGATGCACAATACTGATACTACAATCTTCCTTGCCTGCCTAGATGAAAGCATTACACAAAAAGTACTCTCAACTTTATTGTAATTAAGAAAATATATAGAACATGCTAGAGAATATTTGACAGCATACTAGACACTTATTGTTAGTAGCATGGGCAATCCTACCCTGACTTCACTTTTGACCCACATTTTTAAACGAGAGGCTCAAGCTGCTTTGTGTGACAAGTAGTCAGCCCTGACTTGTGGACAGCTCAGTTCAGTGTCTCAGAGCTTCAGAGCTGTGTTGTTGTGGGGACTGATTCAAATGGACCTGCTTTCGGCACTCAAACTGCCTATGAAACCCATGTCTGAATAGACAAAGCTTTTAGCTTGGCCTGTTATACAGACAGTGAGGCTAATTTATGGATATCAGAGCAAAGAAAACTATAGTAATAAAAGTAATGTTTTTTTTTTTTTTTGTCATAAGATGAAACCTGATCATTTGTTAAAGGTAACAGCTTGACTCCTGCTCCAGATTCCTTTCTTAACTGCTTTACAACCGACGGAGATAGAAACCTTGATGCCCAGACCAAATGTATCCGCATTGGATAACTTTACTATAACTCTCTAACTTCTTCCCCTACTTAATAAGTTGTACATGGTTTTAAAAGAACATGCAATGCTTTTATTTGGTACACTTTTAATACATTTGCTGCTTATGTTTTTTATTAGAAGCTGCTAAATGTCAAAATATTAAACAAAAATGCGTTTTACACCTAATTCACAGGTTTCAAACTGGCGGCCCTCCAGCTGTTGCGGAATTACAAGTCCCACGAGGCGCTGCAAGGCAGTTACAAGCATGACTCCCACAGGCAGAGGCATGATGGGACTTGCAGTTCCACAACAGCTGGAGGGCCACCAGTTTGACACCCCTATAATAGATTATAATATTTTTTAAACTATTGCAATTTATTATTATTTTTTCTACTGCCTGTATTCACCTTTAGCTGTTACTATGTCTCTCCGTGTTCAAGGTGCAAGGATAGCTGAGCTGGCAAGTTCCAACTCATGTAATCACCGCAACTGGCTGTCATGGTGGTCAGCGCAGTTTCTGTTGTGAGACTAGAACTGTCAGTAACATCTGAACTAAAATTGAACTAAAACTGCTCTTGGATCCTGGTTTCACAGTAAAACATAGGTTAATGTTCTGTCAGCATGGGGCAACACGCTTGTTAAAGCAGTACTGAACCCAAAAGCAAATATTGATTCTATTGCAGCTTACCAATTCTTACATGTGATGGCTGTATTTGATTACTTTTTAAGCTTGCTTTCTTCTGTTTTCATCTGGTGATCCAGTTAGTAAGTCTGGCAGTGGTGCTTAAAATGATCAACTTTTATTTATTTATGTTAAACCTTTATCTCAAAAGGAACAAAGCTGATTATAAAGTATTAGCTGGAGTTCAGCTTCCATTTGTTAATGTGTTTAAATCTGCTAGGGCATCTAAACACTTCCCTCTCCCCATGCTGACAATGCTGTTGTCCAAAGGTGCCCCTGGTTCCCCAGGGAACCACAGAGCTGGAGGGGTGTTACATCAAGAGTCCTGTAAAAGTGATCAGGTGGCTCTAAAGCTGCCTAGATTTCATTTACAGGAAAGCCAAAAGCCAGCTGATTAAAAACTGAAACAAGCTCATAGCTGCTACTGCAAGCTTGTTTTGACCCCACTGAGGTCAGGCCGTGCCAGGCACGTCTATACAATTAGGCTACTTTCACACCGAGGCGTTGGCGGTAAAGCGCCGCTATTTTTAGCGGGGATTTACCGTCTTTTTTACAGCGCTTTTTGGCCGCTAGCAGGGCGCTTTTAACCCCTGCTAGCAGCCGGAACAGGGCTAAAATTGCCCACAAAGCACCGTTGCAGCAACGCTTTGCCGGCGGTTTGGCGCCGATGCCGATTGATTTCAATGGCCAGGGGTGCATTAGGAGTGGTGTATACACCGCTCCTACAGCGCTGCAAAGATGCAGCTTGCAGGACTTTTTTTACTGTCCTGCCAGCGCACAGCTCCAGTGTGAAAGCCCTCGGGCTTTTACATTGGAGTGAGAGGAGAGACTCTTTCAAGGTGCTTTGCACTATTTTTAGCGTTATAGCGCCTGTAAAGCGCCTCAGTGTGAAAGTAGCCTTAAAGTCGTTAAATTAGATACAGCCCATGCATATTAAAAACTGTTGGGTTGCCATTTTAATATTGATCTGTCCAATGGAACTGGGTGCAGTGTCTATAACTCAGAAAACATATTGGTCAAGTCGGTTGGTAATTGCATTATATTGCTGGAGGGAACTGAATCCCAATCTAAATTTTATTTCCGCTCACAGCACTTTCAGGTTAACTTCCTGAGGAGTTTTGCCATCTCTTGTTCACCAATTTCCTGTTCTGTACTGATTTTAGATGCTAGTTGACAAACCTTAAACGACAAGAGATTGCATCCAAAAGCATAAATATTTATGTATGTTGAAATTCTTTGTAGTGGTGCTGCATTGCTATGCAGGATCTCCTGAATACAAGCATACATATTTGACAGGTTTGTACTCAAGTCACTTTGCCCAAATTAAAGCTTATTCATTCAAATACTTTATCACATTTTCTCTGTGGGTATGCTGCCTTTAAAAAAAATGTTTTATAATTACTAATAATTTAAATCCCAGCTATTTCTTATACACATACAATCTATTATGCAGGAAAGGAGATTAGGAATTGTGCTCCTTAGCGAATGCCTTTGTTGCTGAGGTAGACATATCAACATGTCATTTTGGAACCTTTCATTTAAATTGTAGATGAAAGGCAAACACACTTGTTGCTTTAAAAACTTAAGCTTCTTGAAACGTCTTCTACAAGGAAAATGCCACATTCTGTTTAGTCCTTGTGACATATTACTCCCACTGTGTGGGCAGAGTTAAATGTTAAAAAAAAAAAGAAATCTTCTTTCATCTTCCACCCACTTATCTGCTCAGTGATTAAGTTCCTACACTGCTGTAGTGTGAAAAGAGAATTAAACGTTCTACAGTAGCTGAAACTACAAAACACATTCTGTTCTGTACTTGCTTCAGTATTTTCAGCCATTATATACAGCCTACCCTACATTCATTCACTCAAAACAATATCTAAAAGACAGCTGCAGCTTTGTCTTATAGACTACAATCACTCCCCATCGGTAACAACATCGAGAAGTTTCGTAGAAGTGTCTACCTTAAAAGGCCTTGTCCGCCAGCACTTTCTTTTATAAACTGTTTGTTCTGGGCTGTTTATTGAAGAGCTGCAGTCTATAAAGGGACCATGGGGAAAACTATGTTACAGAAGCTTTTAAAGCCCAACTGAACTTTCAGTTTAGAAACTGGCTAGATATACTCCAGGCGTGTCAGAGCAAAAAGTACTCAAAGTATTTTTGTATATATAGATAAGTCTGTCCCTTGTCAGAATTTTGTAGAGAAGGAACCTTGCTCTCTGTGTGAAAGCAGTGGTCTCTCTACAGAGGTTGTATAGCTACATACACTATATTACCAAAAGTATTGGGACCCTTGCCTTTTTTCAAGCACATTAACTTTAATGGCATCCCAGTCCGTAGGGTTCAATATTGAGTTGGTCCACCCTTTGCAGCTATAACAGCTTCAACTCTTCTGGGGAGGCTGTCCACAGAGTGTGTCTATGGGAATGTTTGACCATTCTTCCAGAAGCGCATTTGTGTCTCCACTCTAATTCATCCCAAAGTTCTATCGGGGTGAGGTCAGGACTCTGTGAAGGCCAGTCAAGTTCCTATACCCCAAATCTGTTAATCCATGTCTTTATGGACCATGCTTTGTGCACCGGTCCAAATCATTTGGTGGAGGGAGTATAATGGTGTGGGGTTGTTTTTCAGGGGTTGGGCTTGGCCCCTTATTTCCAGTAAAGGGAACTCTTAAGGCGTCAGACATTTTGGTCAATTTCATGCTCCCAACTTTGTGGGAACAGTTTCGAGATGGCCTCTTCCTGTTTCAGCATGACTGCGCACCAGTGAACAAATCAGGTCCATAAAGACATTGATGTGCGAGTTTAGGGTGGATGAACTTGACTGACCTGCACAGAGTCCTGACCTCAAGCCGATAGAACACCTTTGGGATGAATTAGAGTGGATACTGCGAGCCAGGCCTTCTCCTCCACACCAGTGCCTGACCTCACAAATGCGCTTCTGGAAGAATGGTCAAACATTCCCATAGACACTCTCCTAAACCTTGTGGACAGTCTTCTCAGAAGAGTTGAAGCTGTTGTAGCTGCAAAGGGTGGGCCAACTCAATATTGAACCCTACGGACTAAGACTGGGATGTCATTAAAGTTCATGTGCGTGTAAAGGTAGGCGTCCCAATACCTCTGTTAATATAGTGTAGTTAGGTTGAAAAAAAAACCACATAGGGCAATGTAGTTCAACCAATAGAAGAAAAAAAAAACAAATAGAAAACTTCCTCATACACAATCCTATACCCACAGTTGATTCAGAGGAAGGCAAACCCACCCCCCCCCCTCAATAAAGCATGTTCCAGTTTGTTCTAGGGGGGGAGAAACTACTTCTTGATCCCACAGGATAAGATATTCCTCAGATCAACTATCCCAGGTGTTGTTACCTATATATGTTAATAACCTTGAGTTTTGTAGGTAAAAAAATGTGCAGTAGTTATTATTATTTTTTTGAGCCTGTAAAGCATTGCACATTGCTGGTGCCATGCAGGTCTCCTGCACATCTTTGTGTATCCGTGTGCCCGTACATCCCGTATGGGCTAGCAGTTACACTAACAGGAAGGATCAATGAACTACCAGTTCATTGACAACTACAAGCCAATAGCCACAAAGGATATCAGTGCTTGCAGTTCATTCACACACGTTTGGCGGAGCCCCCACGGCCATGCTGACTTCATAAAGTGACAGCTAGTATGGGGAACTTCTCCCTTTGCTGCTGTAATGGGGGGGAGGATAGTTTCATCTCCATACATTTTGCATTTCCTGAACCTGCCCCCCCTCAACATTCTAACAAAAAATTGAATTAAAACCTTTCCCTTTTCATTGCATACCCTATATTTTAGACCCAGTGAGTTGCCAACCGGGAAGACTGAGCACTCCGCATCCTCTGGTTTAGTTGAATCTCCCCCAAAGTCTGGGTACTGCCCCTATTTTCTATTTAGGACTAGTGGGGTGATAGGGAGGGGGGCGCGTACTTGTTAGCCTGTCTTTCCCTTTGGTCTTCCTTACTCCCCACATTGGAGCTGGGAGTCCTTCAATCTCTTAGGATCTATGGCAGTGTTTCTCAAACATTTTTTGTCTTGCGACGCACCAAAAAGATTTAAAAATTGTCGCGGCACACCTAAAAAGACAAACAATTTTTGTGGTTAGCAGTAAATATAATATATACAAAAGCAGCAGTCTTGTGTGATCCCCAATATTATATATTACTGATATATATATATATATATATATATATACGTTTTTGTATATATTATATTTTCCTGCTGATATAATATTGGGGAATGGGATCACACAAGACTGCTGTCTATATATTATCCTGATATAATCACACACTGGTCCGTGCATCCCCATCTCTTCTCTCGCCTTAACTTCTCAGCTCCACACCATGTGGGACAGCCAGGGACTGTAGGCTCCTCTGCTCTGTTGTGGGTGGGACTGGAGAAGGGAATGACGTCACGTTGAGGCAAGCTGTGCTCAGTACCTCATTGGCTTGAAAGGCCTCACACAGCACCTGTCCTGGCACACTGTTGGCAGCCAGGCCACAGCCTAATCATATTCATGTTCCGGATTGGTGGGGTCTGATGGCGGCGAACATCAACCAATCCAATTTGCGCACAGGCCAGGCATGCACACTTTCTCAGTGAGTGACAGACAGTCAGCACTATGTTAGCGGAGCCTCGTGGTGTGGTGCCAGCGCAGCCACCCGGCGAACAACATGAATGATCCCACAGCACACCTGCAATTCTCTCGTGCCACGTCACACAGTTTGAGAAACACTGGTCTATGGGGTTGTCCATTCACCCATCATGGGAGGACTGCTGTCTCAGGACTGTTCTCATGTCAGGGAATCAAGATCTTTTCCCTGGAGCAGTCCGTGTTCGTTTCTTTGGTGGGCCTTCTGTAAGTAGGACCCTTGACCTGGACTCCATTGGAAAAATCAAGTGCCTTGGTCCAACCATTACAAAATGTTGTGGATGTTCCTTTCAACAGCACGATTCTCTTTAGAAGCTTTATTTTATTTTTTGAGGTCTTCCATCCTGTAGTCTCCATTCTGGGAGCAAAGATTTGTGCTTTACTTCCTGTATGGCAGAAAGAAACCATTGCTGAAGGGCATATTGCTATATGGCAGGCAGGAAGTGGTTAAATTGTATTTTTCTCCTATGAAGTGTGCTTGTATTGGGCTGCGCAAACTGTTGGCACTATATAAATCCTGGATAATAATAATAATAATAATGATAATAATAATATTGCAATTAATGCTGTTTGTGAGACCATGCATGGACCATGACAGTACACCAACAGCTGGAGAGGCACTTCTTGCCTTGTTGCCTAAATGTAGGCCGGCATTACAACTGCACATCGGTAATGGTAAACAGAAGTTCAGGGGATGCTGAAGTAAAAGCAGATGTCTGCTAACTAGACTTTCTAATTGGTATTTAATTTTTTAGTAACATATAGTAGACAATGGCATTTTAAATGACTGTGGACAAGAGAGACTCTATTTGGTGAAATGGATAGCATTGTATATATTAAGGAAACCTTGTAGTAACAGGTTGAAGACGCAGCCCCAATCTATTCAATCAGGCTGTTCTCACATTACCGTGGCCCTTGATATTTCACAGAACACCTTTTTTTTTTTTTTTTAATGCTTTTAGCCTTCAGCGGGACACGATCACTTCTGTGGCTACTGCTCATAATTAAAATTAAGGATAGAATGCCAATCTCCATCTGTTTGCAAGACCTTGCCTTGATCTCTGCCTCTGAAAGGAAAAATGTTATAACCTTAATGCTGCGTACACACGACCGTTTTTAATGACGAGAAAAATTACATTTTTTAAAATGGTCATTAAAAATAACCGTGTGTGGGCTTCAGAGCATTTTTTACGACGTGAAAAACGGCCATGAAAAAATTGGAACATGCTCTAATTTTTCACGTCGTTTTTTACATCGTCGCTTTTCTTGTCATGAAAAACGTCCGTGTTTGGGCTTTAACGACGTGAAAAAAAATGCGCATGCTCAGAATTAAGTATGAGACAGGAGCGCTCGTTCTGGTAAAACTAGCGTTCGTAATGGAGATAGCACATTCGTCACGCTGTAACGGACTGAAAAGCACAAGGCTAAAAAGCGCGAATCGTCGCTCAACAAACTTTACTAACATGAAGTGTGGCTCCATCCGAATGGAACTTCCCCTTTATAGTGCCGTTGTACTTCACAGCGCTTTACTCGAACATTTTTTTCCACGATAGTGTGTAGGCAAGGCAGGCTTGAGAGGAAACACGAAAAATCACGTTGAGAAAAATGCAGTTTTTTTCAATGACATTAAAAACGGTCGTGTGTACGCGGCATCGGTGTGAATTTTTTTTTTTTTTTTAATGGTATGATGATTTGGCCAAATCTAAAAGGCTGTAAATATATTTTTTATACAAGTCATGTGGTCAGATAGAACTGCATAGACGGCCACATTCTAATAAAAAAGGAAGCCGTCATTGGTGGATAAACTATGGCATCTTTATTGCTCAATGATTGTGCTGAGTGTAGAAAATATAGCTTTTTTGGAAAAGGACACAGTGGTAGCCTGTTGCAAATAAATGATTGAAGGCCAGCTTGATGCTATGTTATGGAGCAGATGGATATACCAACATGTTAGGGTTTGGCGTCATGTGGAAGAGCATAATGTGACATGATTTCATAATGCATAATTAAAACAAGACGATTCTGTCAATCCCTGTTTTGTTGTATGTTGAATCAACCAGGACCTGATTGTTCATGGATGTCTCTTTAAAGAGAGCTCAAGTCAGTACACAGTCACTAATGAAGTACATGGTAATGACTGTGTATTTTTGCACTTCCAGAAATTTGAACTCTAATGCCGCGTACACACGATCGGAAATTCCGACAAGAAAACTTTTTTCCGACGGAATGTTGGCTCAAACTTGTGTTGCATACACACGGTCACACCAAATTCCGACGGCCAAGAACGCGGTGATGTACAACACTACAACGAGCCGAGAAAAATTAAGTTCAATGATTCCAAACATTCATCAAATTGATTCAGAGCATGCATGCTTTTTTGCGTGCCGGAATTGCATACAGAAGATCGGAATTTCCGACAAGAACTTTTCTTGTCGGAAAAATTGAGAACCAGCTCTCAAATTTTTGCTGTCAGAAATTCCGACAGAAAAAGTCAGATGGAGCATACACACGGTCGTAATTTCCGACCAAAAGCTCACATCGAACTTTTCTTGTCGGAATTTCCGGCATAAGAGAGAAACAGTATTTTACTTTTTACAGAAATATATACATTTAAACACAACCTTGCCACTACATCCAAATTGCTGTATTTTGGGAACCATTTGCAGACATTCTTGAAGTTACTGCGGCTTAAATTTTTTTTATATAAGCGTAGGTACCTAGTTGTGCAGTCCCAGTACTACACCAAAATAACTGGGTCCTTCTACTTGGGTAAAGCTTTTACACTTTCTGGTAGTGTCAAAGCTTGTCCTCCCCATCATGCCTTGTATACATTTCTATCTATCAGGAAGAAAACCTGTCAGTGTGATGGGCCAATAGGAAGAAAGAAGGCAATCTTTGACATTATCAGGAAGTGTTGAAGCTACAGTATGTGCAACCAGAGCAGCCTGGGAATTCATATGTAGAGGCACATCTAGATGCCTGCACTGTATACCTGTGATCCACATATTTAAATTGCATGGATTGTGTATGTTATATGCACCATTAAAGTGGTTGTAAACCCTTATGTAGCGCCCATCCCAAAAGGTTGGGATGCTATTTAAATTTAGAGGGATGACTGAGCGAGTAGATGGGCTCAGAAGGTTGATAATTACATTTCATTTCGCCTCTGTCTCAGTTATGGTTTGCCTGGTAGTGATTTCACTTTTTGCCTGTAGGTGGCGTTACCACCTCAGGCACTTGTTGGAACACAGGCAGATCATGGTACATTGAGTGGCCCATCTCGGCGGTGGTATAGTGGGAGTGGTTGACCCGCTGTGCCTGCTGGGAGGGGATACTTAAGGGGCAGACACCATTGATTGGGGCCCGTTCCCTCCCCGCAGCCCTCCTGGCGTGAGGTATGTGTGTGTGGTCCTGGTCTCGGGCCGCGATGGCCCGAGGCTGCATCGCTGCTCAGTAGGCCCAGTTGATCTGGCTGGGGCCTACAGTCGGAGAGGGGATCCCAAGCTGTCCGTCCACATGGGGAGGAAGCTATCTTGGTGAAGGAGACCAAGTGAGGCCTGGTAACTTTGGCAAGGAGGGATCCGCTATATTACAAGCCCTGCAGTTCGCCGGATTGGCTTAAAGGCTCTTTAACTGTAAGACTGGAAGTTTTGGACTTTGAAATCCTGTGGCAGAGGATTCCTGGACTATCCATTGCTCCACTTCAAACAAGTCTGTGGCAGAGACTTTGTACATTTAAACAGGTCTGTGGCAGAGACCTTCTTCACCTTGGGCAGTCTGTGGCAGAGACTGCCCTTTTGCTGATTCGTGTGTCATCCCGGCTGCTAGGCCATGTGAGAGGGGACTAATACCCACTCTAACATTGAGAGTGGTGAGTGACTCTGATCTGAAGCTGTTGTATTTTGTGGTGAGTGCCTGAACCTTCCCCTATTCTTCTATACCTTCTACTTCTCAATGTTTACTGCATAAGAAAAATAAAGCCTAACTGTTTGAGGTTTTACATCTGTGTGGACATTGCATTACTGCAGACTTTCCTACTCAGACAATGCAGTTGAAAATGTAACGTGCAAAACCCAAAACTAATCAGCGGCCCTGAAGAGGGTATTGCTACACTTACATCTAACCATTGAAGTGAACACCCTCAGGTACATAGATGAAACAAATCTTCCTTCATAAGGTGTACCTGTTTATATGCACCCTCTCTACTCTACTGTCATTTATAGTATACAGTTTACACAGCATTTCAGAGCTCTAGAAGGCAGGGGGTGGAGATCTGATGCCACACACCACACCGCCTACAACAGGGAGCTGAGTGTAATCTGAGACCTGAGTGGAGGGAATGGACACACCCCTCTACACAATCTCATAGAGAAACATGCACAGCTGTGGCTGTCATTCACATTCTGTTTGTCAGAGGAGGGGAGATGGCCGTCTCTTGGGATTGTCTTGGAATAGACTCTCAGAAGTGACTATGGCAGATAAGAAGAATGACAGAGCAGACAAAGCTTTGCTTTGGGTCAAGGCAGTTACATACTATAGAAGGATATGCTTTGTCCATTTTGGCTTTCAGAGGTTAACAACCACTTTACAATATTTTTCAGTTTTGAGGTCTGGTTCACGTTAGATGCAGATCAATGCATTTTTTGTTCTGCATCAAAAATACACGGACATTGTTTCACATGGATTCCAATGGCCCTAGTTCACACCAGTGCAGTGCATTCCAGTGCAGTCAACAAAAATAGAACATGTTGATTTTTTTCTGTATGGTATGCATCTGTAATGCGGCAAAATGCATCAAAAGCACATGGAATGCCCATGTCCTCAATTAAGAGGAAAAAAAAAAAAAAAAAGAGGGGGGAAATGCACCAGAATGCCTAAAAAATTCAAAGGAACAGAACATATTTGAGAATGGTATTCTATAATTATTATATGAGGCCACAGTAATAGAAAATAAACACTACAAAGCAAAGCGTACCATGAATCCAAACTGTATCAGTGGTATGTTTCCCAACTTCATTTCCGAAATATATCTTTACCCTTGTTATCTGAGGTCACAGCCTCCTTTTATTCACATTGTTTTAAATTGTGTTCCATTCTACACAATTCCTAATGTTTATGGCTCAGCAGAATACAAGAAACCTATTCAATGCAATACAAGCACATTTCCTACAATTTTATCTCTTATAATATAAATATGCAATACAAAAATATTTATACAAAAAGATACCAGTTGATCCTACCAAAAATCCAGTGTGCATGTAACTTCCTGTGCACTCTGCTTCTTCTGCACCGAAATCTCTCTGAGCAGTTCTCCACCTGTCCTGGGCAACACAATAGCTCCCCCTATGTTATGTTATTGGATAAGGGGGGTGTTCCATAGTCCAAATCATGAACGGAGTAGCCTAGGGTGACAATGCTGCTCCTTCGTAGATACAGTGCATGTGAGTTATCACCCAAGACAGGATGTGTGTTATTGTCAGGATCAACAGAATAAATGAAAGACTATTAACCGCTTCTGGAGAGCCCCACATACATTTACTGCAGCAGGGTGGCCCTTCAGCGCAAAATGACATACCTACAGTGGGTACGGAAAGTATTCAGACCCCCTTAAATTTTTCACTCTTTGTTATATTGCAGCCATTTGCTAAAATCATTTAAGTTCATTTTTTTCCTCATTAATGTACACACAGCACCCCATATTCACAGAAAAACACAGAATTGATGACATTTTTGCACATTTATTAAAAAAAAGAAAAACGGAAATATCACATGGTCCTAAGTATTCAGACCCTTTGCTTTTTTTTGTAGAAACACCCTTTTTATCTAATACAGCCATGAGTCTTTTTGGGAAAGATGCAACAAGTTTTTCACACCTGGATTTGGGGATCCTCTGCCATTCCTCCTTGCAGATCCTCTCCAGTTCTGTCAGGTTGGATGGTAAACGTTGGTGGACAGCCATTTTTAGGTCTCTCCAGAGATGCTCAATTGGGTTTAAGTCAGGGCTCAGGCATGGCCATTCAAGAACAGTCACAGAGTTGTTGTGAAGCCACTCCTTCGTTATTTTAGCTGTGTGCTTAGGGTCATTGTCTTGTTGGAAGGTAAACCTTCGGCCCAGTCTGAGGTCCTGAGCACTCTGGAGAAGGTTTTGGTCCAGGATATCCCTGTACTTGGCCGCATTCATCTTTCCCTCGATTTCAACCAGTCGTCCTGTCCCTGCAGCTGAAAAACACCCCCACAGCATGATGATGCCACCACCATGCTTCACTGTTGGGACTGTATTGGACAGGTGATGAGCAGTGCCTGGTTTTCTCCACACATACCGCTTAGAATTGAGGCCAAAAAGTTCTATCTTGGTCTCATCAGACCAGAGAATATTATTTCTCACCATCTTGGAGTCCTTCAGGTGATTTTTAGCAAACTCCATGCGGGCTTTCATCTGTCTTGCACTGAGGAGAGGCTTCCGTCGGGCCACTCTGCCATAAAGCCCCGACTGGTGGAGGGCTGCAGTGATGGTTGACTTTCTACAACTTTCTCCCATCTCCCGACTGCATCTCTGGAGCTCAGCCACAGTGATCTTTGGGTTCTTCTTTACCTCTCTCACCAAGGCTCTTCTCCCCCGATAGTTCAGTTTGGCCGGACGGCCAGCTCTAGGAAGGGTTCTGGTCATCCCAAACGTCTTCCATTTAAGGATTATGGAGGCCACTGTGCTCTTAGGAACCTTAAGTGCAGCAGAATTTTTTTGTAACCTTTGCCAGATCTGTGCCTTGCCACAATCCTGTCTCTGAGCTCTTCAGGCAGTTCCTTTGACCTCATGATTCTCATTTGCTCTGACATGCACTGTGAGCTGTAAGGACTTATATAGACAGGTGTGTGGCTTTCCTAATCAAGTCCAATCAGTATAATCAAACACAGCTGGACTCAAATTAAGGTGTAGAACCATCTCAAGGATGATCAGAAGAAATGGACAGCACCTAAGTTAAATATATGAGTGTCACAGCAAAGGGTCTGAATACTTAGGACCATGTGATATTTCAGTTTTTCTTTTTTAATAAATCTGCAAAAATGTCAACAATTCTGTGTTTTTCTGTCAATATGGGGTGCTGTGTGTACATTAATGAGGAAAAAAAAATTACTTAAATGATTTTAGCAAATGGCTGCAATATAACAAAGAGTGAAAAATTTAAGGGGGTCTGAATACTTTCGGTACCCACTGTATATGTGATTTTGATTGCTGGGTCTGGGGCGCGCGCCACCGGCGATCCACTCCCACTGTGATTGGACACAGCGGGAGCCAATCAGCAGGTCCGGCGGACCCGCAGAGCGTTCCTGAGGCAGACAGAACGGGGGTCTGCCTATGTGAGCAAGGCAGATCTCTGTTCTGTCAGAGGGGAAGATGAAGATCCTGTGTTTCTGCTAAGCAGGAACACGAATCTCTGTCTTCCCCCAGTCAAAGCATCCCCACCCCCCCCCCCCCCCACAGTTAGCAAGCACTCCCAGGGAACACATTTAACCCTTTTGATTGTACAGTGACAGTGCTTTTTTCTTTTTTAAGCACTGATGATTGCATTGGTGTCATTAGTCCCCAAAAAGTGTCACTTATTTACGAAAGGCAAATCCACTTTGCACTACATGTGCAAACTACAAGTGAAAAGTGCACTTGGAAGTGCAGTCGCTGTAGATCCAAGGGGAACATGCAAGAAAAATAAAAAACACCATTTTAGCTTGCACATGATTGGATGATAAAATCAGCAGAGCTTCCCTTCATTTCAGATTTACCCCTCAGATTTACAGCGACTGCACTTCCAAGTGCACTTTCAGTGCAATTTCAAGTGCACTTTGCACTTGTAGTGCAAAGTGGATTTGCCTTTCGTAAATAACTCCCTTATTGTCAGATTTGTCTGCCCCAGGATCGCAGTCCCGCTAAAAATCACTGATCACTGCCATTAATAGAAACAAAAATCCATAAATATATCCCATAGTTTGTGGACGCTATAACTTTTGCACAAACCAATAAATATACACTTAATGGAATTTTGTTTACCAATTTTACCAAAAACATGTAGCAGAATACCTATTGGCCTAAATTGAAGAAGAAAATGTATTTACTCTTTCGTCCATGGACCGACACAGCTTCTCTATTGACAAAGTGGGTATTATCCGTTAATTAGGAGTGACTAGGCAGAAAAACTTGTAAAAAGTGTTGCATCACACCTTCTACAGTACCGCCCAGGGGGCGGACCCTCTGGGTATACCCTCTCAGTCTGCATCTTCGCAGATCAGTTTTTTTCTGTCTAGCAAGGGAGTAGGACATGGCTCCCTTCGGGCCCATTGGTCCAGGGAAAAAAGATATATATATATATATATATATATATATTTTCATTTTTTTTGCTACCTTTGTTGTTTCCTGCGATCTTCGATCAACTGCCGACTGGGTGACAGGCTGGATCCTCGATCCTTGTAGTCTCCCCAGTTTCGGCCATCGAGCGTGTGCCGACCCTAGCTACGCGCTGGGTTTTCCACGACATGCCCGCCGCTCCACGGGTGGCCGGTGAGCTTACGCTCCAGGGCCTGCATCGGACCGCTCAGCTTCGGCTGACCTTACGGCCGAGTCGCAGCAGCCTGGCCGGTGAGCTTACGCTCCAAGGCTTGCATCGGACCGCTCAGCTTCGGCTGACCTTACGGCCGAGTCGCAGCAGCCTGTCCGGTGAGCGTCATGCTCCAGGGCATACATATGATCGTCCCTTCTGGGTCCAATCACAGCATGCCTGGCCAACAGTCACCTTCCATGCGCGGACGATGATCTGTTTGGAATGTCTTCCAGCAGAATACATGCAGGATAGGTAAGTAAAACTCCCCTGCCTCGGCTGGGTGATTTAGCTGGACATTCCTGGAGAGATCAAGTAAGTGGTTGTGGCCCCTTTCTTCCCTCTCTCCCTGCCTTTCCCTCCTCCCTGGGCTTCTAGCTAAAGGTTGCTGGGTGCTGGGGGTCACCTAGGGGGTCCCACTGGAGCGGGGCTGGCTGTAACTAACATTTAAAAGAAATGTCATTTTTTCTTACCTGTGTTTGTGTCCTTCCTCCTCCATGCTGTCGGCGGCCATTTTGAGGTGGTCCATGCCAAGTTTGGCCTCTTGTGACTGCCCGGCGGCCATCTTCCTGTGGTTCGGCCACACCCACTGGCCCCTATCAGCTGATCGGCGGACATGTTTGTCCACCCTGTATGCAGATATTGCCGTTCGGCGGCCATCTTTTTGTGGGCTATGGCTGCTTGACCTCTATCTTCTGTCGGCGGCCATTTTCTTAGAGCCCACATTATCTTCCATACAGACGTTTTTGGCAACCATTTTTCGAGAGCCTCCGGCCTCTAGGGTGCATTACACTGGCGCGAAAATTCACACAGGAAGTGCTGATAAAAGCAAGCAGACTGACACAGCAGCGGGGGGACAGCATCACAGGCGCAGCATAGCAGTACCTATCCAGGGTGGTGAGTCCTCTGGGTGACCTGGCCTCTCTGCAGCACAGGAGGGTGGCCTATTGATATCTTGCCTGGAGCCCTGTGAGTGTCAGCGTGTGGTCAGCATGGCATCTGAGCCAGATGTCTTCTCCCCTGAAACACCAGATTTAGCAGCTGGTGCCCCTGAGGTGTCTATGAACGCTATGACTGCAATCCTAGAGGCGTTTGCTGCCAGGGTGGAAGCAGCACACGGGAATACAGGGGGTAGTAAACGCCCCATCCCCTGCAAGCTTCTGGGGATAATTCTGGTGCAGAACCAGGTCCAGCTACAGCTCGGGGCCCAGATTCTGACGCATCAGAGACTGCAGACCGTGACCGGACAGTGAGAATGACTCAAAGTCCAGGTCAGTACGCGAGACGGCTTTGGTATCTGACCTTATTACTGCAGTGCGGGATATGCTAAAATTGGAAAATACTGCAGAAGCAGCAGAGACTCCGGTCCACTTGGGTTTCATAGACCTGCCCGCACTGCTAAGGTGTTCCCTTGTGTGTCTTTTGATAAACTCTTAATACAAGGAATGGGAGAACCCACTGAGGGTCTTTACAGCCCCAAAGAGGTTTGCGGTACGGTACCCCTTTTGAGGAGAGTTTTCTGAAGAAATGGACCTCTCCCCCCTATAGTGGACCCTCCGGTGTCCAGACTTAATAGAGCCACCACAATTCCTGTAGAAGGGGCTCCTGTTTTCAAGGACCCTGTGGATAAGAAGGCTGAAGCACTCGCTTGCTACCTATACTCAGTGGTAGGCTCGGCAGTACGCCCGGCATTGGCAGGGGCCCTAGTGTCTCACACACTTACTGAATGGGCAAGATTGCTACTCCAGGGGTTAAGGAGCGAGATGCTCCTCCTGATGAGATAACATTGGCCGACCTGTTGGTCCAGGGCCTTAGGTTTGTCTGCGAGTCAGACATGAATACTATTCCCCTGCTGTCTAAAACTTCGGTTTATGCAGTAGCAATACGCCGCCTGATCTGGCTAAAAGGCTGGTCTGCGGACCAGACTTCCAAGAAAGCCCTGTTGGATCTGCCTTTTAAGGGCGACAGACTTTTTGGGGCTTCTCTGGATAACATCATCAAGGATGCCACAGGAGGTAAAAGCACTTTGCTTCCCCAAATTAGCAAGGGTAAGGGGCCACGCCAAGGGCAAGGGCCCTCCTTTACTGCACACAAGTGTTTTTTTTGTCCCCCTAGGGCGACAGGGAAAAGACCCCAGGCCGATAAAGCGCCTGCCCAAGGACAAAAGCGTCCCTGGTCCCGCATACCCAATAAGCCTGCGGACAAATTTGCGTCCGCATGAAGGTCCACCCCCACCCAGCTCTCGGGTGGGGAGACGTCTTCGCAAATTTGCGACTCAGTGGACAGCACTAATCTCCGACAGGTGGGTTTGCGAAGTAATCTCCTCAGGCTACAAGATAGAGTTTCTCTCTTGTCCACCGGACAGATTCAACACCTCCAATCTCCAGCTACTACCGACCCGTCGGGAGGCCCTGTATGGGGCGGTCCAGGGTCTACTGGAACGCGGGGTAGGTATTCCAGTTCCAGAACTGGAACGGGGTTTTTACTCAAATCTGTTCATTGTGCCGAAGAAGGAGGGGGTTCGTCCAAGCTTGGATCTCAGAGCCCTCAATTGCTTTGTGAAGGTACAAAGTTTTCGGATGGAGTCGGTTCGATCTGTAGTCACGGCTCTCCATCCGGGGGACTTTCTGGCCTCCTTGGACATCAAGGACGCATACCTGCATGTCCCCATATACTCCAGACACCAGAGGTTTCTGCGATTTGCTATCGGGAAGGACCACTACCAGTTTGTGGCCCTCCCGTTGGGCCTTGCCTCAGCACCCAGGACGTTCACCAAGGTGCTCGCTCCGATTCTGGCACTTCTAAGACAGCGGGGTATCACTATCACAGGCTACTTATACGACCTTCTGCTGAAGGCCCCTTCAAGCTCATAATTAGAGGTAAGCGTGTCCATTACCTGTCAGACTCTTCGAGACTGTGGTTGGATACTAAACACGCAAAAGTCAGTATTGGTGCCCACTCAACGCCTAGTGTACCTGGGGTTGATTCTGGATTCCTCAGAGGCAAAGGTATTCCTCCCTGTGGAGAAGTTGCAGACCCTCCGGGCTGCAGTACGGCAGCTGACTTCCAGGAATTGGTCGTCACTCCGTTTTTGCATGCGAGTGTTGGGCCTCATGGTAGCCTCCTTCGAGGCGGTCCCATATGTTCAATACCACACTCGAGTGTTACAGAAGGAAGTTCTGTCCAGATGGAACAGATGCCCTTCATCTCTGGATTATCAAATCCGAGTGAGACACCTAGTCAGGAGATCCCTGGTATGGTGGCTGACAGCACCGGCTGTAATGGCCGGGAAGTCATTTCTTCCGGTTTACTGGATAGTGATCACGACGGACGCCAGCCTTACAGGCTGGGGGGGAGTCTGGGGTGTCCAGTCTGCGCAGGGTCGCTGGACCCCAGAGGAAGCCCTCCTGCCGATCTATGTCCTGGAGATCCGGGCGATCAAGCTGTGCCTCTTCAAATGGTCTCAGAGACTGCAAGGGCGTCCAGTCAGGATCCAGTCAGACAACGCCACAGCAGTGGCATATGTCAATCATCTAGGAGGAACAAGAAGCTCAGCTGCAGCATCGGAGATCGCTCGCATCCTGAAGTGGGCAGAGAGGAGCGTACCGGCACTGTCGGCCGTGTACATTCCGGGTGTGGAAAACTGGCAGGTGGACTACCTGAGCCGCCAGATGCTGGACCAGGGAGAATGGTCCTTACACCCGGAGGTGTTCCAACTCCTCTGCCAAAGATGGGGCACACCAGACGTAGATCTTCTGGCTTCCCGACTCAATCGGAAGGTATTGAGATTTGTGGCCCGGTCAAGAGACCCATGGGCAGACGCAACGGACGCGTTGGTAGCATCGTGGGGTCAGTATCGGCTAATCTATGCCTTCCCTCCCTTAAGGCTTCTTCCTCTTCTGCTCCGCAGAGTGGAGGCAGAGGGAATTCCAATGATCCTAATCGCTCCAGATTGGCCTCAGCGTCCTTGGTACGACGATCTAGTACGTCTGGTAGCAGACGTCCCCTGGCGCCTACCACTACGGAAGGACCTGCTATCGCAAGGTCCCATATTCCATCCTGCTTTACAGTCATTGGCTTTAACGGCATGGCTGTTGAGAACCAGGTACTGAGAGACCGGGGCCTGTCAGACTCAGTAATCTCTACTATGAGAAGTGCTCGAAAACCGTCCTCTAGGAAGGTCTATCACTGCACTTGGAGGGCCTACATCTCCAGGTGTGAGGAAATGAAATGGCATCCGCGTACCTATTTGGTTTCCAGAATCCTGCTGTTTTTACAGCATGGGGTGGACCAAGGGCTTGCCCTAAGTACGATTTAAGGGACAGATATCTGCCCTGGCTGTCTTTTTTCAGCGACCCCTGGCGACTCACTCTCTCGTGAGTACATTTGTGCAGGGGGTCCGACAGGTGGCCCCTCCGGTCCGTCCCCCGTTACCTCCGTGGGACTTGAACCTGGTCCTCTCGGTGCTTCAGAAGGCACCATTTGAGAATATTAGAGATATTCCCCTGTTGACACTTTCTCAGAAGGTGGTCTTTTTGGTGGCTGTTACGTCAGTTAGACAAGTCTCTGAGCTGGCAGCCCTGTCCTGCAAGGCTCCCTATTTGATTTTCCACAAGGATAAGGTGGTGCTGCGGCCGCAGCCTTCCTTTCTTCCGAAAGTCGTTTCGGCTTTTCATCTCAACGAAGACATTGTACTTCCATCCTTGTGTCCTCAGCCGTCGAATCCTAAGGAGTCGGCGTTGCATTCCTTGGACGTTGTCCGAGCTTTGAGAGTATACATATCTGCTACTTCCCTGTTCCGGAAGTCAGACTCACTGTTTGTTTCGGTGGCTGGTCCCAAGAAGGGCCAAGCAGTCTCATCGGCCACCATCTCTAGGTGGATCCGACAGATAGTAATCCAGGCTAACGCCTTAAAGGGTCAGGCGCCCCCCTTTCCTGTCACGGCGCATTCGACCAGGGCAATAGGTGCCTCTTGGGCTTTCCGACATCAAGCGTCTGTTTCCCAACTATGTAAAGCGGCGACTTGGTCGTCCGCTCACACTTTCACAAAATTCTACAAAGTTGATGTAGGTGCATCTTCGGATGCCTCTTTCGGCCGCAAGGTTTTGAAGGCGGCTGTTTAGAGTTGCAACTCCTCCGTTGGAGGAGTGCTGTTTTGTGTTTTGGGGTGAAGTTTGTTTTTATGCTGTTACCACCCCTCGTTTTTTCTCTGACACTGATTTGGGACGTCCCACTTTGTCAATAGAGAAGCTGTGTCGGTCCATGGACGAAAGAGTAAATAGGATTTTTTACTCACTG
Source organism: Rana muscosa (assembly GCA_029206835.1). Classification (NCBI taxonomy): domain Eukaryota; kingdom Metazoa; phylum Chordata; class Amphibia; order Anura; family Ranidae; genus Rana; species Rana muscosa. Next base: position 500,909,356 of record CM055116.1, on the reverse strand, counting down.
TAAAATCCTTTTCTCTGAGTCCATGGACCGACACAGCACCCACCCCTCCTTTTAAGTTTGTACTGCTTTTTGACGAACTGATCTGCGAAGATGCAGACTGAGAGGGTATACCCAGAGGGTCCGCCCCCTGGGCGGTACTGTAGAAGGTGTGATGCAACACTTTTTACAAGTTTTTCTGCCTAGTCACTCCTAATTAACGGATAATACCCACTTTGTCAATAGAGAAGCTGTGTCGGTCCATGGACTCAGAGAAAAGGATTTTACGGTGAGTAAAAAATCCTATTTTTTACTTTTTTTTTATTGGATGTGTTTTATAGCAGAAAGTAAAAAATATTGTTTTTTTTCCCACAAAATTGTCTGCCTTTTTTGTTTATACAGTGGAACCTCGGATTACGAGCATAATCCGTTTCAGGAGAATGCTCGTAATCCAAAGTACTCGCATATCAAAGCGATTTTCCCTATTGGAGTCAATGGAAACAAAAATAATTTGTTCCGCATTGACTTCAATGGCAGGCAATACCGCATGCGGCCAGAGGCGGGGGGGGGAGGTGTCGGAGAGCCTCGGAAACAGCCGGAAACGCCCAAGGACAGCTCGGCTGCCCTCGGCAAACCTCGGAAAGGCTCGGAAACGTAGTATTTCCGATCAGCGCAGTTCAGCTCCAGCACCCCCCCACCTCAGGCCAAATGCGGTACTGCACACCGCTTTGGCCTGAATCCTGCTCGTGTTGCGAGACAACACTCGCAAACCGAGTTAGGATTTTTCAAAATACAGTGCTTGTATTGCGAAACGCTCGTTAACCGCGTTACTCGCAATCCAAGGTTCCACTGTATTGCAAAAAATAAAAAATGCAGAGGTGATCAAGTACCACCAAAAGAAAGCTCTATTTGTGGGAAAAAAATACATCAATTTCATTTGGGGACAGCGTCCCATGACCGCGCAATTGTCAGTTAAAGCAACGCAGTGCCGTATCGCAAAAAATGGTCTGGTCATGAAGGGGGGTAAACCTTCAGGAGCTGAAGAGGTTAAATAAAAATAAAAAAATGGTCCCCCTGCAGGCTCATGTCATAATGTGCTAGTATGCACCACAAGCATGGTACACGTTTAGGAGATATTTACTGTACTTACAGGTAAGCCTTATTATGGGCCTACCTGTAGGTACAAGATAAAAAGTGGAGTTTACAACTGCTTTAAAAGCACCTAGAGAGGTCAGGGGTGGCTTATTTTAAAGCTCTTGTTAAGAATATGCAATGAATTTATTGTCCATAGTCTGGACATAGGTAAACTCTAAAGATGAACACAGAGAAAAACAAAGGCCCTTGCGATAAGCCCCCCCATCCCAGCACTGAAAGAGGTAAAGTGTTACTAAAGTGTATTTCAATGCTGGGAGGTTATTGCAACAGCAGTAAAACCAGTCTGTATATGCAGTAAAGCATGCTTGTTATACTCACTGTTGGACCTAAGGGGTTAATCCTCTGCATTGTGTAAAAAGGCTGTTTGATCCTGTCTTAGGCCTGATTCACACCTATGCAGGTTGCAGTTTGCATATTGCAGGTGGATTTTGCGTTTTTCAATACACGCTTTTGATTAATTGAAGTCTATGGAACCAAAAACCAGCAAAAAGTCCCTGGCCCTTTCCATAAAATGCACAGATGTGAACATGACCCATAGAAAACCATGTTAAATGGACTGTAGTCTGTTTCTGCAAAACTGAAAACGCACTAAAAAATGCATAGGTGTAAACCAGGCCTTACTGCAAGGATCATTGTTTTCTCAGTTCAGCTAAGCTGATGCAATGTAGGGTCTTACATTGGTAGTAACCTCTGCACAACCACTTGTACCTATAGGCAAGCATATAGTAAGGCTTACCTGTAGGTACTGTGAATATCTGCTAAACTTGCACAATTTAGCAGATACTTAGCGTGCATGCAGCTGATGACATCACCAGCGAATGCGCTCTGAAGGTCCGGCTTACTGTGCCGAACCTTAAGAGCCCGTGCCGGAAACGGCGACTCCTGCGCGCATGCGCCGGGGTGACATTGACGCACCCCCGGCCACTCATGTAGTCGAAGGCTGCAAACTTTGTGTTGCTGTACACTCAGTTTAGCACATGATGTGAGTGGCACATACCGGAGGGACATACAGTATCACCTATTTTGGAGGCCATTTGAATTCAGGGCCTAGAGTTTTCTCCAGACAACGGTCAACAATTTGACAAAGCAGCTTCTGAAAAAATGAATCCAGTAACTTATTAGTTCATCATGTTTGACCTCCATATGCCGTTTCGCAAATTTGATTTCTGCAAAAATTATACATTAGCTGTAAATATTACCAGAAGGAATAAATTGCTATTCCCAGACTAGACTCATATGATCATAGTGAATGAAAAGCTACCGCTTATTTTTCTTCCTAGTCATTATTATCAGAAAGATTTTTGACACCAGCATGCATAATAATCTGTTTTAACATCACATGTGGAAAGGTAATGAATGAATTGTGTCATGCTGACAGGTAGAATAATTTGTAAAAAAATCTGTCATGGTCTTGACATACTAGTTGAACTGTTATTTAATGGCATAAATTTTCCTTCACGTGATGTCCAAAGGCATTTCAGCTAAAGGAAAAATCACATTAGGTAAGACTCATAATGCATACATACATTACAGTAAAGCTTCTGCAAGCTTATCAAACACATGAACCCCAGATCCAAACATCAGGTGAATGACTAATATATTTCTCCACTGATCCTGTGTGTGCTTGTGTTCTTTGTGTGTGGAACATGGGCATTGTCATTGGTCTAACAGTTTGTGTCTGAAGAGAGCACAGGCATCAATAGTAACTAACCAGGACCGGGGTCAGGATTGTTCTTTCTGTATTGTTGCTTTTGGAAGTAATAATGCCTTTAGCATGCTGTTTTTTTTTTTTTTTTGTCCTACAACCAGGGTCGCTAACCTACAAAATTATTTTTACTAGTATAATTCAGAATAATTACTAACAGATCACATTTTATTCTCACAGTTTACAATTGCACAATTGTTTTCATGTAATTACAAGGGAAACTCAATTGAATGTTTCCTCTCGTGTCTAACAAGGTAATAGGATCACATACCCCGATCCTCACTGCTGCATATTTTAACCATGGCTAGTCTAAAACATACCATTCCTTACACATTTCATTGATCTCAAAGTAAAAGAAAACCTTTAAAGTGTTTATTAACCTCCCCCCCCCCCCAAAAAAAATAATATTTCCTGGTCCCTTAATGCAGATTAAACAGCACAGTGCTTGTGCTGTGTAATCTGCTCCCCTCTAAACTGTAAAAAAAACCTGCTTGAACCTTCCACTTCCTGTATCCCCCTCTCTGTACTGACCACGGTGGTCAGGGCTGTTGAACCCTGACCACCGTGGTCAGAGTGCGTCCCTCCGTCATACGCAGCCCTGCTCTCAGCTCTCCTCTCTCCCGTATCCGCCCCCCATCACTATTAGTAAATTAAAAAATTCAAAATGGTCACTGTCAGTCCCTCTCTTATAGCCTGGCATAGCACACTGCATTAATCTTTTATAAAAACGAGCGTTGTATATACTGATTTAACGCGATCATCAGGCCGGTCACGTCACTCTCGGCCGATTGATCTCCCCGGCTGATGTCACAGGGAGATCTCGGCCCCTCCTGCAGAAGCCATATATCGGATGTATACAGCCATGTGATCGGCCTGAAGATTGTTCTAAATAGGTATTTTCAAAGCTAATTTTTATAAAAGACTAATGCAGTGTGCTATGCTAGACTCTAATAGAGGGTCTGGCAGTGTTTGTGTTATATGGGTTAACAAACACTTTAAGTTATAGGTAACCCACAATTTCTTCCTGGCTTGCTCACTCATAATATATTGTGACAGGACAGAGATTTTAGGCCCCAAATAAGACACATCTTCTGATTTTTTTTTTTAAGGTTAACTGCCACCTAGGAGAAGATACACTTACCTTTCTGCCTTCTTGCCCTGATCTAACCTAACCCACCTTCTGAATCCACAGTCGCATACTTACCTGGATCTAATGTCTGTGGCATCTGGTGTTTGTTTACATATATTGCTGTAAGTTGCACTGTCCTTACAACTGCTGCGCATTACAGCACTCTAGACTTCTATGTGGCTACTTCCTGAGGCCAGAGATGAAGGAAAACTGCTCCATAGAATTCAATGGGGCTTTAATGCTCATTTTAAACAAGCAATGGTAAGTATGCATCTGTGGAGGGGGTGGGTTGGGTTAGGTCAGGGCAAAAAAAACCGTGCACAAATTCTTTAAGATTCACACCAAGGGTCAACAACACCTTCAGCAAATATATCCTTCATCCAGAGATTTATATAGACAACATCAGAATTTCTACAATTGTTTCTATCCCATGGACTTATAAACTAATAGACCTGACGCAACCTTAGAAGAGCCTTGTATCCAGTGGAGACATCTAGATACTGAATCCAATGTCCTCCACAACAGAGAATGGCTGGTCGTCTAACGCAAAAAATTCCATATTTTATTTGTAATGCCATGAGCTTTGGGACTTGTAAATTTGTCAGCCTTTTCGAAGACTGTGGCCACAGATGATGTTCCTATGCAAGGTAGTTATGTCTGCACTCTGCACTGCAGTACATCTTGTACCAAAGAAAAAAAATACATATATATTAGAGCTGCCACGACGCGTCGACGTAGTCTACTACGAAAATACGTCGACGTGCGTGAAAGGCGTCGACGCGTCACACGTTGCGAGTTGCAGGTCAAAACACCCCCACCGCGGCTTTCAGCGCGGTGCTTCTCTCCCACACATGATCGCCGCTGATTGTCCCCTATCCTCCTCCAGTCCCCATCCATCCTTCTCCATGCTGCTGTCCCCCTCCATGCTGCTCCGTGTCTCCCTCTCTCCTCCGTACATCTGTCCCCCTCCATGCTGCTCCGTGTCTCCCTCTCTCCTCCGTACATCTGTCCCCCTCCATGCTGCTCCGTGTCTCCCTCTCTCCTCCATGCTGCTGTCCCCCTCCATGCTGCTCCCTGTCCCCCTCTCTTCTCCGTGTCCCCCTCCATGCTGCTCCGTGTCTCCCTCTCTCCTCCGTGCATATGTCCCCCTCCATGCTGCTCTGTGTCTCCCTCTCTCCTCCGTGTCCTCCCCCTCTCTCTTTTCCCCCTCCGTGCTGCTGTCCCCCTCAGTGTCTCAGGATGGAGAGCGGAGGTAGGAGCCGGTAAACCGGTAAAGTTTTCTGAATGGACAGAGTCAGTGATCACTGACTATCCATTCACATAACTGAAACATTGTAACCTCCTGTGATTACGATGTCTCAGTTAATGAATGAAGAGAAGCCGTTGTCTTCTCTCCATTCATTATCAGTGCAACTGAGGCTGCAGAGAAAGGAACTGGGGAATCTGTGTCCCTAGTCCCTTTCCCTGTCTCAAATGGGAGATGTCAGAGGTCTGTTAAGACCCCTGATATCTCACCATAGCCCCCCAACAGGGCTGCTAAAAAAATAAATAATAATAAATAAATAAATAATAAAAAAAAAAATTGTAAAGAATAATAAAAAAAAGCACACTGACGCTGTCCCCCCCCCCCCCCCTTTAAAAAAATAAAGCATTGTAAAAATAAAAATAAATTATAAACATTCATGAACTTTTGAACAGAAAAGAAAAACAGAACATAAAAAAAAGTAAGATAAAAGAATATAAACTACATACATATATATATTATATATATATATGTATGTAGGTATCATTTTTTGTAAAGTTAGAATATAACTACAGTACATACATATATATATTATATATATATATATATACTGTATTTATCGGCGTAGAACACGCACAGGCGTATAACACGCATCCTAACTTTAAGAGGGAAGTTTCAGGAAAAAAACTTTACACAGCCCCCTGCGTGTAACACGCAGGCACAGTTTACCCTCTATTTTCAGGGTAAAAAAGCGAGTGTTATACGCCAATAAATACAGTATGTACTGTATGTAGTTATATTCTTTTATCTTACCTTTTTTTTATGTACTTATTTTTTGTAAAGTTAAGATAAAAGAATATAAGTACATAAAAAAAAGGTAAGATAAAATAATATAACTACATACATATATATAATATATATATGTATGTAGTTATATTCTTTTATCTTTTTTTTTATGTACTTATCATTTATTGTAAAGTTATCCAAAGGATTAATTAGCTAATCACAAAAAGAACACACTAGATTAATTAAAAATATATAAAATAAATAGTTCTTATAGTCGTGACTAATCGAAGAAATAATCGTTAGATTAGTCGACAGACAAAATAGTCGTTAGTTGCAGCTCTAATATATATATTCATTGATTGCATGCTATTTGTTTGAGATATAAAGTAGTATATTACAAGTACTTTCTACTACTACTAGTAGCATGTTTAAAAAATCATACACTTGTCAGTAGTATACTACTGAATGCTATCTCTTTCTAAATAGCAGTTCAAACATGCATTACTCTGTTATATAGTTTAGTAGTAGTAGTATAACTAACTAAGTACTAGTTACATACTACTGAATATCTCTTTCTAAAAATTATTAATATTAAATAAGAACTCTCATTACACTTTTTTTTTTTACTTTTATTTAATCCTGAAGGTACTGAGAGCATATAGTACTTGGTCACATTTTTATCAGTGGCCCATTTGGGAATTAAGCTGTAACACCACCCTATTCCGTAGCCCAAATTATGGGGAGAGGGGAGTACTGCCAGCCCTGATCCCCGCCCCTCTCTAAGATGTCTGTTCTTTTTTTTTATATATGAATGGAAAATCAAGCAAGAGAAAAGGTAAAGCATGAAGTTGTAGGAAAATACAAATGAAAACTTAAAAAATATTCCATCATAGATAATGAGTTGACAGCTAAAGATAGCCAGACATTTTATCCTGCATAGAAGACTAGCATACCAACTACATATGGTTCACATTTTTAATATCCCAAATGTATCTCCATCTTATATAAGTTCTGCATTACCATAATTTACAAATGATAAATCGTGAGGGCGGGGGGAAGGGGGGCGCTAGATTATGAAATTGACGTTTGAATGTTACTGACATTAATGCTTCAGCATTTAGAACTACTGTGCTTTCCACCTACACGCTATTTACAATGACAGCTGGAATGCAGTAGACTCTTTTTTAACTAAATAAGGATTAATGAGAGATTAGTGTGACTGTGGGTCTGCTAGAATTTGTTTGCTTTTGTTTTCTTCAGGTTTGGGGCTTTTCTTCTTCTAAATGGCTTTATGGATTGTACCATCTGATAAATATTATATATTGCTTTATGTTTCTGACTTCTGTGAGTGCTTTGCAACCAAGCATTTACAGTAATGTTAAATGTTGCGCTTGGTTCAGACATGTAGAGAAATGTGCATCGGTGCCAATAGTTGCTAACTGCAACCACAATGACCATGCGGTTTGGTGTGGTGTGTTTTTGAGAACAAGCAGGGACTTCTTTTACACCTTTCTAGTGTGTACAGTAGGTAGCCCATTGAAATGAATGGGCTGCCCCACACGTGACATGCTTGGTTACACCTGTTGATGTGAATCAAGCTTTATTGACTCTGTGAGTGTTTCTTCTTCATGACTTCCTTTAGAGCAGTGGTTCTCAACCTGGGGGTCGGGACCCCCTCGGGGGTCGAATAATTATTTGCCAGGGGTCACTGAATCCTGGGCTGTTCCTGAAGCCCACACTGCTCTCCCAGCCTTTTTTCGGCCGCCCAGCTGGGCTGTTCCCCACTCAGCCTCTTTGCAGCCACCCATTCAGTCCACGGCATGGCTGGGGGGCAGAGACTAGAGGTCAGCTGACTGGTGAGGAATGTGAAGTGGGAGGGGCTGGAGGAGACCCTATCTCCTGATTTCAGCATAGGTGTCACTGCTGCGAGACACCACAAAGTCGGAGGCACAGTACCAGTGATTATAGTTGCCATTAAAAGTCCCCACTACAGTTCTCAGATCAGCAGATGACCTTGATCAAGAGCTCCTAAGTTGGCCGATCAGAACTCCTCCCCAGCACTGCCATTGATCCCACCCCCCACCAGCACTGCTACTCATCCCAACTCCCTCCACCAGGGAGTAATAGAAGGAATAAAAATAGAGACTACATGGAAGGGAGAGGAAAAGAGGGGGAGGAACAAAGAAAAAGGGAGAGAAAGAATAAGAGAAAGAACGAGAAAGACGGGTAGAGAGGGGGATGGGGAAAAAAACAAGAAATTAGGATAGAGAGAGATAAAAGGGAAAGAAAGGAGAACAAAGAGAAAGAGTGGTACATCCTAAAATGTACCATAAGGGGTTTTAATACCATACAAGTGGAAAGGACTCAGGGAGCACTAAATGTCCGTAGGTTAGGGGCGCAAATTACTTGTCTTGCCTTGGGTGCTGACAACCCACGCTACGAAAATAATTTTACTGTTAGGGGCCCTCAAAACTTGGGAAATTTTATCAATGGGTCATGGCACTAGAAGGTTGAGAATCACTGCTTTAGAGAAATGTGATTTAAAATAAATTAAGAGTAAGTAAAAAAAATATATATATATATATATATATATATATATATATATATATATATATTATATATTCAGTTCCACAGTGTATTTCAATTATTCAATAATACATCAAGTCTATTAATTTGAACAATCTTGTAATAGGTACGCCTACTATGTAAAGAACCCCACACATTTACGTCCTTGCATACTGTCACATATATTCCCTTTGCCCTGTGAGTAGGCACTGCTGTGTCACACATTTTACAGAGCCTGCCTTCTGAACTACAGAGGTGCTGAAAGGAGGAATTTCAGGAGACGGAGTCAGTACAGAAATCACTGCTTGCAGGCAATGAGGTACCATGGGATATGTAGTCCTTTAAAAATTGAAAGTAAACGGCAGAAGGAAAACGGCAAAGCGTGCAGGTAATCCAGGAAGTTGTGGGAAGAGATGACCAGCAGACAGGCAGAGCAGGCCATAACATGAAAGAAGGTTTTTCAACTAACATTCCAACATTAATATGTGACCAAAAAAAATTGTATTTTAGAAGATCATTTTTATTACAAAAATATCTAAAGAATTGTACAGTGAATGCTGCAATGATTGTTTTTCTACTCTCATTACATTTGTATTATGGACTTCTTAGGAACATGTTAAAACATATATTTATTTAAATTTATTAGTATCCTAAAATGTACTTCTCTGCTTTGAATGAAGTAATTTGAGATGGAAAAGAGTCCTTTATTTCAAGTTCATTATAAAAATAAAACTGTGTCATATGAACAGCTATTGGCAAGTGGTTAGCAACCCCCTTATAATCTGTTCCTTATCCTTTCTGTTGCCCAAATTATTTGGATGTGTATTTTTTACTTTTAGCACCAAAAAGAAAAAAAATACCATTTATATTTGGGAATTCCATGTGACGTACAGCCACTTAGGAAAAAAAAAATATCCCTTTCTAAACAGGATGGGAAATACATATATACACAAAGAAGATTATTTTTACTGCTTGGTTTCCATGGATTTCTAGAGGATTGTAACCAAGCTATGAAGATACTGTACAATTAGCACAATATGACCTTTGTTCACTGCTGTATTTATCTAGAATATCAGAGATTAGTACTATAAGGCCTCATGCCCACGGACATTTTTACAGCCGCGTTTTTGAGTGTTTTTTACAGCTTAAAAACGCCTGTCCATGTTAGTCTATAGCTTCATGCCTACCTAGACGTTTTTGAGCTGCAAATAGCATAGACGTTTTTAAGCTGTAAAAAAAACCCAGGACCAGTGCGTTCCACAGCGTCGGAGTTAGGCAGAAAAAAACGCGAGCGTCAAAAAATGCGCAAAAACGCGCACTAACGCGCGGTCGCGTTTTTTAGCTCCGACGTTTTTGTTTTTTTTTCTCAAAAAACAAAAAAAAATTACAATAACATGGACAGGCGTTTTTAAGCTGTAAAAAACGCAGCTGTAAAAACGTCAGTGGGCATGAAGCCTTATGTTCACCCTTTTTTAATGTATACTTCTTTCTAGTGGTATCTTTTTGTTCTTTTAAGAGCACCAGTAAGCCTAATATGCATGTATAAAAAAAACTGATATTAAAGTGGAGCTCCACCCTAAAGTGGAACTTCCGCTCATCGGAACCCCCCCCCTCCGGTGTCACAATTGACACCTTTCAGGGGGGAGGGGGGTGCAGATACCTTTCTAAGACAGGTATTTGCACCCACTTCCGGGAGTCCTCTCTGCGGGAAATCTGCGGGAAGCATGTCACTTCCCGCAAAATACCCTTAGTGTTCTGGGAGACACTCGGCTCCCAGAACACAGGAGGACCAGTCAGAAAGGCGCAGCGCGACTCGCGCATTCGCCATAGGGAACCGGGCAATGAAGCCGCAAGGCTTCACTTCCTGGTTCCCTCACCGAGGATGGCGGTGGGGGCAGCAGAGTGACGAGCGATTGCTCGTCCTCTGCTGCGGACATCGCTGGACTCCAGGACAGGTAAGTGTCCTAATATTAAAAGTCAGCAGCTGCAGTATTTGTAGCTGCTGGCTTTTAATATTTTTTTTTTCGGCGGAGCTCCGCTTTAAATATATTATATTTATATTTAATTTATTAAAATCAAGTGTAATAAATTGTCTATTATTTATTTCGCTAGAATGCCTGATTTGTCGAAATTTCTATTTTTATTTTTATATGAATTTAGAGTATTACTATATATATATAAAGTGGGTTAAAGTGGACACAGAGGCTGCATATCGGCTGAGTGCAGAGCTACAGAGCGTAAATTTAAAAACAGAGAAAACTGCTCTGGCAGTTTTCTCGGATTTTGCCATTTCTGCATGGGGCTCTGTGGCTTGGAGATCCTTCAGAGTCTTGGGTGGGTTGGGATCTCCAACCCTGTGTCTGGGTTTTAAGGATAGCCAGCAGGGTGTGTGCCCAGGTGCACACAACCCATATAATGAGGGGCTGGGGAGAGCAGAAGTGGAGGATGGTAAAGAGTGAGCAGCTTGCTACTGCTGTGTGAAGACAGACCTATGTCTGGAGAGCGGTCTGCCCTGTGGGAGACTGCAGCCCATGTAAAGGGGATTCTTTGGCCAGGGACTGGGAAAGGCTGGCCAGCCTTGAGAGTCGGGGAGACTGAGGAAGCCAGTAAGTCCAGGGGGCTGGAAAGAATCGTGAAATCTGTTGAGAGCAAGCAGAGGAACTGCTGACAAGAGGGCCAGGTGGCTCGGTAGGTTTTTCCTTATTTTTGGACTGCTAAATTAAACCCCTGCGTGGGAATCCTGAATGGACCTTTTGGTTTTGTTTTTTCACTTAATAAACGTGGGCTACCAGGCCCTTAACTATCATAAGCCTGTCTGACGTGGACTCACTGCACAAAAATGCATCTATCCACCCCAATATTACAATATATATATATATATATATATATATATATATATATATACATACATTGTATAATATATATGAAATTGTAAAACAGAATTATAAAAACTACCAAATGTCTGGTTATATCTCAAGTTTGTGCAGCTTAATGCATATAGGTAACACATTGAGGTGTGTAGGTGATGTTCAACTTCTGCATTTGAGCAAAAATTACTATTATTAGCCAGTAGAAGTTAAAGTGATAGTCCAGGCTAGAACTATCTAAGCTTAAAACTGCTCCCAGCCACCTTTTAACGCCTATGGCAACCACCCTGTAAAAACAAGATTCTTTTACTAACCTATTCTCAGGGCTTCTTGGTCCGTTCACATGATCTCCCCAGTGGCAGGCTTTAGAGGAGAGGAGGGACAGCCAACAATGGATACCCCATTGTAAGCCTATGGGTGACGTCACCGCCCAGGCATTCCATCCATTGTCAGTGCTCTCCCCCTGAAGCCAGCTACCAGGGGGATAAAGTGACTGGACTGGAGCACTCTGAAAATAGGTAAGTATTTGCATCTTCAGTTTACAGGGTAGTTAGTATAGGAGTTAGAAGGGGGTGGGTTCAGTTTAAAGCATAGTTCGTTCTAGCTTGGACATAAAAAAAGAGCATTACTACAGTATCCTTCAACAGGTTAATACAAAACCAACTGCATTAGAAAATATCTGCAACTAGGAGCAGGCTTTATTTTGGAGAGCTTCTCTGAAATAGCTTGCTTTTATAACAGGTAATGTTAATTGTTAGGTTTTTAGCTTATGTATATGAATAAATCTGTAGTTAACTCCCCTTTAAATTGTGCTCCACAAGATGCTTGCATATCAGAAGTACCCTTGATAATTATATTCATATGTTAGCAACTAAAAATACTTTAAAAGACTTTTGTTCAGTGCACATAACACATATTTGTAGGTCTTAGTACTGAAATATACATGCGTGTGCTCACTGCAATAGTACAAATGAACATTTAATCAGAGCCCATCATTGTATCCAGGCAGCAATCATGCTGTCTGTAGTTGCTTAGCAATGTAAGGATATCAACTATGTTTAAGCCCAGTGGCACAGCTTACATTATGATTATTTCAGATTTCTTCTTTTACCCTACACTGTACTAACACACATGACACTGGCAACTAGGGTGTCATGCTGTGCACTTGCCATGCTGTCAGTCCCAGTAGAAAGACACTTCTAGAGTAAGTGCACAGAGATTTGTTAGCTTAAGTAGTGCTCTGAGCCACAAACGGGAAAAATTTGCAAGCTGTTAGTTTGATTACAAAGAATAATGGATGCCATTTATATGTACTGTACCAAAGCACTGTCCACCTTTGAAAGCCAGACTAAATAGCAAACAAATTGCAATGTCTCTTAAACTGTTCCAGATCCCAGATAGCAAGGGTAACTTGCCACACAGTGTTGAATTGTAAAGCCATATACACACGGCCAGGAATCCCGTCTATTAGAAAACCGTCGGTTTTCCTAATGGGATTCCTGGCAAGCTTGCCTTGCAAAGTCGTGTATACACACGGCCATTCAAAAGACCCGCCATTCTTTTGAATGGCAAGAACGCGGTGACGTCAACGACCACGACGAGCCGGCGTCTCGTCACATTCGGCTCCCCATGTGAAGTGACGTTCCGTCGCCGCCATCTTGCTACACCCCACACTAACGTTGTATGCTACTGCGCATGTGTCGAAGTGTTATCGAGCATGTTTGTTTTTTCTCCCCTGCAGGTAAGCATACAGACGACCGTTTTTCTCAGGAGGGAACACTCTGCCGGGAATCCCGACGGGAAAATAGAGAGCAGGTGGAGGTTCTCTATTTTTCCCGGGCAGTTTTCCTGTCGGGAAAACTGCTAGGGAGCATACACACGGCCGGGATTCCCGGCCAAAAGCTCTCCTGGCAGTTTTCCTGCCGGGAAAACCGGTCGTGTGTACGAGGCTTCAGTCTTGTTAACTTGCTGCACATTTTCACTGGCAAGTTGTACACTTGCAGAGCACTTGACGCACAAGTTCTAGTTGACACTTTTTTAATTTGTATCAAATTTGCGTAGCAAGTCTCTAGCAAGAGCAAAGTTGCAATTGTGAGTCTACAGCAAGAGCTCTGCAAGTCACAGTGACCCCTGTAGTGGGATGATTATTGCACAACATAAGTGAACCAGAACTTGCAGCAGACTTGCAGAATGTTTGCAAAGAAAGTTGATCTGGAGTCATGCATTGCAGCTTGGCAAGTCTAGCAATAGCTTGGCAAGTCATTTTCAAACTTGCAGCTCAATTGCTTGCTATGTAGGATGGAAGTGTGCACTGTGCAGACCTCCTAGACACCTTTATAACCCTGATTTAAGATGTGCTGCCAATGGAAGTGAGTGGCAAGTTGGTGTAGAATTTGAAATTATGGCCTTTCCTTGGCTCTGGCATCGCACATGACTTTATCAGTGACATTGGGCAGAAAAATACTTCATCATTTCACTCTGTTGTTAATAGTTGGGAATACCGGTCTAATAGGTAAAAACTCTTGGGATGGGGGACAATGAGGACACCAAGTTTTAAGGGATATTTTGTATATTCTAAAAATGGCACATTAGAAATAAGGGGCAGAGTTGGCAAGGCTGAGACATTTGTAAAGGTGAAAACGACAGGAAGCAGAAGGGAAATCTTAAAGTAGAGAAAAAAATCATTATTCTATGGTAGTTCAATCTGAATTTTTGGGTATTCAAAATACCCTTTTTTGGTCCCACTTTTTTTTGGTTCCTGTCTCTTACAATATTTGAGCTTGATTGAACAAACCGTTCTTTTACTCATCCACATGGAAAAACACATTAACAGGCAATTTGACTGACTAACATAAATAGTGATGGGTTAGGTGTACGTAGTAGTGTTGCACCAATGCTGGTATCGGTGCCGATACTAAGCATTTGCACATGTGCTTGGTGTGAATTGTTAAAGTGTATGACATTGGAAATCACAACTGAACCAGACTGAAAATCATACCGGACTCTTCAGTGCCATTTTAAAAAGAGTTTGGTAAGATCTTCCGTTTGGTTCAGTACAAAGTCAAACTGGATAGGGCTTGAAATCACGCTACAAACCGGCCATGCACATATGTGAACCTAAGTTAGATATCGGTAATTGGTACATGAGAAAAAGTATCGGTGCTCATACTCGGTCTTAAAAAACTCTTATGGGTGCATCCCTAGTATGTAATATATAGTACATAGTGTAGGGGTCAAGCATATGTAACATACAAGTTTCAAAGGTAAGGTTTATGTAACATGCAGATTTCAGGGGTCAGGTGTATGTTAACGTACACAGTGCAGAGGTCAGGTTTATGTAATGCACATAGTACAGGATGCAAAAAGGAAAAAGGTCCAGATTTTGCTGCACTCCTCTGTATCTTTATTTTAGCATCATAACAGTATCACAAGCATGACAGGTACAATAGATTATAGGGTGAAATGCATTACCATCTATTGTTTCTGTCCTGCTGCTCGCTAGAATATTTCCTAAACAGGGGACGTTTAGGATATATTCATTTTACCTACAGGTAAGCTTTATTATAAACTTACCTGTAGGTAAAAATGAACAAGAGTTTACTACCACTTTGAAGACTGTCCTCCTCATTCTCTGTATATAACAGATGTGCTTCCTGGAAGCAACATGTCAAGAAATGATCATGGGCGGAATCAGGGAGCCAGGGCAAATGTCTCAAGGTTTAAGGACAGGTCCACCTTAATTTTTCTAACCCAGACTGCGTCAATATATTGTGCATTCTGTAGGATGTTACTTTTTTTTGTCTTCTGAACAAAGTCTGCATTGTTATTGTCATTTACCAATTCTGTTGGCCTTGGGAGGTGGAGGGGCTCAGAGCTAAGAACTACGATAGGAAGATCGGTTGATTCAGGAGTCCCCAAGAGTTATATAGCAATCCAGTGTGAGTTTTAGCTCACTATTATCTACCTAAAACCAGGGCTTTTTTTCGGGAACGCGGGGGAACGCAGTTCTGGCACCTCCAGCACTGAATGTATGTAATGGCAAGGGGTGCTGAGGTTGTGCTGGAGGTTCTATTGATGCTGGCTGCTGGGGAATCTATTGTTGCTGGAGGGGATCTACTGTAGGTTTGTAAGGGGTGGTCTATTGTTGCTGGTGGATGATCTGTTGTTGCTGGGAGGGATCTCCTGTTAGGGGAGGGGTCTATTGCTGCTGGTGGGTCTATTGTTGACGGGGGTCCATTGTTGCTGACTACAGGGAATCTATTTTACTGTCTTTCTTGTTGTCATTAACAAATTCCAAACAAATTACTTAGCACCACAAAATAATACTTGGTTCTGTATTCTCTAAATGGGACAAACTAAGGAACGATGCTTGGACGTGGTTAGGGGGCAGAGACAAGGGGTGACTCGGAAGGGGGGAGTTCCTGTACCTATTCTCTGAGAAAAAAAGCCCTGCCTAAAACTAAAATGGCTGAGTTAGTTGAACATCGTTAATAAAGTAAGTAATGTTCTGTAAAATAGGCCAAGAGAAACCATTACCTTGCAGAACACTGCAGTACACTGTAATGCAATTTCTGATTCATGGCTGTAAGTAATAGATTCATAATTATTCATAAATAGACATGGTCACGTTTGCTATTTTTTGCCCTATTCCAACTGCTACAGGTAAATAATGTGTATAAGCCAGACATTCAGAAAAAGTTAGTTATTTCATTTATTTTTATTGAGTTTTTACAAGTGAAAAAGTCTTACATACTTTGCAAAAAAACTGTTTGAGAATGTCTTGTTTTTTTTTTTGTTTTTTTAATGACTTGCAAAGTTAATAAAATAAAAAGTTAGGAAAGACTTCTAAGTTCTCATTCCGTATTCAGCACACCCCTAAATAGTGTAGTCCAGGTCTCTTGCCTTCCTGGGAACTTTGTACTGTATGCAGCCCAACCAAAATTATAGAGAACAGAACATTCTCTCTGCAAAATGAATCACTGGTAAACAGCCTGTTGATTGAAAGAGAAATACCTATCATTTAAAAAAAAAAGTATATGTTTTTCTAATGCTGCTTTGTGTTCAAAGTTCATGTACATGTCTCTCAGTAGGCAACAGTTTTAAATCCAAAATGTTTGTTTCTATGGGAACTGCATAACTCAAGCATATAAGATATTAAAGAATACTTCACATAAAAGTTATTTTTTATTATTAATATGCAATCTGTAACAGGTGTAAAAAAAATGTTTTTTTTGCTGTTAAAACACAATCTCTGCGGCTTTGAAAGACGAAGTACATATCAATTAGAAGCTGAAATTTGTTAAATCAATGTACGTGTTTTTTTTTGTTTTGTTTTTTGTTAACACCTACATGCTTGCTAGCATTCTCTTTAGACTCTGCTATAACAAGAAATAAAACCATAATTGAAACTCTTTATAAAACATTAGTCCAGCCTTATCCAGAGATGTGAAGGCCGGAAAAAAAACTGAAAAATTCAGAAAAAAAAAAGTTTTTTTTCCTGAAGGCTTTTTTGGGTTTTTTCCCCCAAAAATTGGAAAAATTAAAAAAAAATAAAAATAAATTGTGGAATATTTTATTTTACCTTGATGAATAAAATATTTTAAGACAGGGTGTTCAAATATTTTCCAAATCATTTCTAAAAAAAATGTATGATATCAGATTATTCTCATTTCTGTGCACTGAGTGAGGACAAGCAAGTCCTAGGTAACAAACTCAACCCTCCAATGCAAGAACAGTATGCATTTCTTCCTTTAGGAGGTGCTGTGCTGCTATTGTAACAAGAAAAAGGTTTCAGTTTTTCTTTTGCTTTTGCATGTCAGTGGGTGTGTTTGGTTTGTTCTGTCCTCTTCACTAGGCCTCAAAAGCATTGGAAGAAAATACAGAGCAACAAAACGGACCTGAAAGTATATACTTAATTAAAAAAGGTAAGAGTTTACATTTATCTGATTCTGAATCCAGAAAACTGAATCATTTAGCTACATTAGTTTATCTTTATAAACTTTTGTGTAAATAATTATTTACCGTATTTATCGGCGTATAACATGCACAGGCGTATAACACGCACCCTAACTTTAAGAGGGAAGTTTCAGGAAAAAAACGTTCCACAGCCCCCTGCGTATAACACGCAGGCACAGTTTACCCTCTATTTTCAGGTTAAAAAAGTGAGTGTTGTATACGCCAATAAATACAGTAATTACCAGTAATCTGGTTCTTCCCCCACCCCCACACACAACCATAGATCAGTATCTTCTTGCAAAGTAGTAATTTTTTCTTGTTTTTATTTCCTACTCCCCTCAGAAAAATGGTGAGAAAAACATTTAGCATATGGAGGCATTTTCACATTACAAGTTCATCTGAAAAGAAAAATTTAATTTGCAAATATTGTCAGATTAAATATGCATTTCCAAATGCTACCAGGATGACAAAACACATTCTTGTATGTAACAAGTGTCCTGTAGATATTAAAAAATCCTTCATGGATCGAAGTGAAGAGGACAACAATGATGACAATGCACATCGTTTTTCTCAACGTTCTCGTGACTTTCAATCTTAAAAAGACAAAAAAGTGCTAATGTAGTATTTTTTTCAATTTTTTCGAAAATTTCAGTTTTTTTCCGAGCTTCAAAATTTCCGGAAATTTTACATCTCTAGCCTTATCTTAAATAATTAGTTCAGTTTTGGTCACCAATCCATAGAAAAGATGTCCTTGAAGTAGAAAGAGTTCAGGGAAGGACAACGAACTTAAAGGGTAACTGTACTTTCCAAGAAAAAATACAGCAAATAAAAAATAAAATAATAATAATATACCACATAAGCTGCTACACAAGCTACTGTATATTCTCATTTAATATTAATACAGTAAAACCTTGGATTGCAAGCATAATTCGTTCCAGAAACATGCTTGTAATCCAAAGCACTTGTATATCAAAGCGAATTTCCCCATAAGAAATAATGAAAACTCAAATGATTTGTTCCACAACCAATTATTCATAAGTTCTTCAGTTTATAGTCCATATAAAAAGATTATATAAATGTGACCAGGTTGTGTAACCATAAAATGTCCATCCACAAATGGAAGCCTCCACAAGGGGATTAGAAGCAAAATCCAGCAGGAGCAAAAGTTCAGCTGTTCTAGTAGGTCTTTCCTGATATTTTCTAAGTCGCATCCTACAGGGTGGTACAAAAAAAGTGGCTTATGAGGAAGTATAATTGAAATATGTTGCTGTCTGCAATGCAAATATCAAAACTACTTGTAAACTGGAGGAGAGGTTTCACCTTCGTCTGACCTACCTGGAGCGGTGATATTCCCTTTCCCTATACAAATATCATGTGCCATACAAAAATGCAAATACCACCATTTTATTTTGCAGGTTCTCTGTTTTCAGAAAATAAATTAGGATTTAGGTTCTTTAGTGCGTTTTCATGTACAAAATGTGCATTTCAGTGGAATTACAGTATATCTGTATGGACTTTACCAGTTCTCTCTGTGCTAGGCAGGGTTTCCTCTGGGTACTCTGGCTTGCTTCCACACTCCAAAGACATGCTGCTAAGTTAATTGACTCCTGTGTAATTTGGAACCAGTATGTGTATGCATGCATGCATGTCAGAGAGACCTTAGATTGTAAGATCCCTGAGGGCAGGGACTCATGTAAATGTACAGCATGTAGCGGTCTGCGCCA
The DNA here is from genome assembly GCA_029206835.1 of Rana muscosa. Classification (NCBI taxonomy): domain Eukaryota; kingdom Metazoa; phylum Chordata; class Amphibia; order Anura; family Ranidae; genus Rana; species Rana muscosa. Next base: position 500,890,251 of record CM055116.1, on the reverse strand, counting down.
GTTCGGTGCTCTATAAATTGTAATAAATATATGTGAGCAACATTTTTTTTTAAATACCCTGACATCAACAGGGTTAAAAAGGACAACATCAGGATCCCTTTTATCTCTCCATCAAAACTGTGATAAATTAAGAGCCTGTAGTTGCACTGAATAAAAATAAGGAATTTAGTAAAACTTGCTCTTGCTGCCTTTTCAGTGATTTGTGAAAATGCATTCAAAGAACTGCATATATTCTTAAAAGAAAATCCCCAATGCATAAATAAGTTCAGTATCTGTTTGGTAATTGAAATTGCATTTCTCGATTTATGGCAGATATCACAACTCTGTGACCAATTTATTTATATACTGAATAGGAACACTCACTACAGCAGGTCAGGTGTGTGCAGGTTTTCATTCAGACAACCTCACTAACTAGAGGCGAGATTAGGTGTCCAGCAATAGCCATATTTTATCATTTTATCTTAACAGAAATTACCTATCATTATATCTGTTAACATGCATATGGTAAAGCCGCGTACACACGATCGGTTTTACCGATGAAAACAGTCCGATGGATTTTTTTCATTGGACAAACCGATCGTGTATGGGCCCCATCGGTCTTTTTTCCATCAGTGTCAAAAAATAGAACATGTTTTAAATTTTTCCGATGGATAAAAAACCTATAGCAAATTCCGATCGTCTATGGGCAAGTCCATCGGTTTAAAAACCCACGCATGCTCAGAATCAAGTCGACGCATGCTCAGAAGCATTGAACTTCATTTTTCTCGGCTCATCTGAGTGTTTTACGTCACCGCGTTTGGAACAGTCGGTTTTTTGACTGATGGTGTGTAGGCGAGACTGATGGAAGTCAGCTTCATCGGTTTTCCGATAGAAAAATCCATTGGTTTAAAAACCATAGGAAATCCGATCGTGTGTACAGGGCTTTAGAGCATTTACTTTCACCTACACAGATGCATCTGTGGGTGTATGTACAATTTTTTTTTTCAGAATGGGGCTGTTCAAAATCTGAAATTCTGAATTATTAGGTAATTTTTTTTTTTATAATGCACGTGTAATTATGAATGAAGCATATGTTAGTTGTCTATATTTAGGTGTAGACATGCATTTTGCAGATACGTTGCAACAGAACTGCAGACAACAAGCTAAATACTAGGGTTGCCACCTCATCCCTTTAAACTCAAGCACATATGAATTACGCAGGTTCTGAGGCTAATTTAATGCAGGTAAGGCACCAAGTGAGTTTAATTACCACCTTAATCAGCCACACACCCTGTGTAATTAATATGTGTTCGGTTTTAAAGGGATGAGGTGGCAACTCTACTAAATACGCAACCGAAATACACATACGGGGATGTTTTTTCTGCCATAATATTTCTAATTATTTTCAATTATTTGTGATCCATGCATCCTTGATAGAAGAAATAGACTGGCTCATAGTATGAGCCTGCATCAGTATGAGTGCCGCTGTACAAAACATTATCCACTTAAGGATCAGGCTTTTTTCTGATGCTTTTTTGTTTACAAGCAAAAAAAAAAAAAAGGATTTTTTGCTAGAAAATTACTTAGAACCCCCAAACATTTATATATATACATATATATATATATATATTAGCAGAGGCCCTAGAGAATAAAAAAGGCGGTCGTTGCGATTTTTTGTCACACAGTTTTGCGCAGCAGTTTTTCAAGCACAATTTGTTGAAAAAATGTACTTTAATGACAATGGCAAAAAAAAAAAAGACAAAACATAATATATAACCCACATTTTTTTATAAAATATGAAAGATGAAGTTACGTGGAGATACCATAGAGATGTAATACAGTGGATATAAAAAGTCTACACACCCCTGTTAAAATGTCAGGTTTCTGTGATGTAAAAAAAATGAGACAAAGATAAATCATTTCAGAACTTTTTCCACCTTTTAGTGTGACCTATAAACTGTACAACTAAATTGAACAACAAACTGAAATCTTTTAGGTGGGGGGAAGTAAAAATAAAAAAATAAAATAATATGGTTGCATAAGTGTGCACACCCTGTTAGAACTGGGGATTTAGCGGACTTCAGAATTAAGCAATCACATTCAAACTCATGTTAAATAGTAGTCAGTACACACCTGCCATCATTTAAAGTGCCTCTGATTAACCCCAAATAAAGTTCATTTGTTCTAGTAGGTCTTTCCTGATATTTTCTTAAGCCCCGTACACACGATCCGAAAATCGTACGAAAAACACTGCATTCAAATCGATCGTACGATAATCGGATCGTTCGTACAGAGCTTTCGAGAGCCGATCAGGACAGGTTATCCGATATTATTCTATCGGACATGCACGGAATTTTTTTCGTACGATGTCAGATCGTACAATTTTCGTTTAAGCAGTAGAGCCGTCGTTCGAAAATGCAATACAAATGCATTACAACACATGACATCGCTTCCGAATTTTTATTCTATCGTACGAGAATTTTCGTGACTTTAGTAAACTCATCAGATTCGACGTGAGATTAGCATGCAAAAAAAAACGGACGATCATTCGTCCGATAATCGGATCGTGTGTACGGTTTTAGTTGCACCCTACAAGGTGGTACAATAAAAGTGGCTTATGGAGAAGTATAATTGAAATGTGTTGCTGTCTGCAATGCAAGAACTACTTTGTGCTAGAGATTGCTGATATAAGACAAGTATGGCCAAATTAAATACTGTATGTTTTTGTATCTTTCGGTCAATGTAAACAGAGAAAGTGAATATGGACATAGCTATGTGTAGGGAAGTGAGAAAAAAATAAATATAATATATTGATGGAGGCGCTAGGTACAATAGCTAATTGTGTGAAATAAGTGAAATTAAAAAGGGTGGAAATAATAAAAAAATATATAAATAAAAACAAGCACCAGCCTGCCTATACACACACAATGGCAAAATCGTGATATACACAAAATGCTAAAACAAATTTGTGCTGAAGTGCACTAGGAAGATGTGAGGTTAATAACCTAAATAAGCAAAAAAAGAAACAAAGCAACGGATGCCCCAAGTGAATAGTGATGAAACTTATACAATAGGTGAATTGGCATGTGCTAAATTGGAAACTGATTTGCTGCAAAAAGTCCTTAAATTCAATGCATAATGCGTTCAAAAAGTCTTTGTAGTGGACTCTGAAAACATCCTGTGAAAACAAAATCCAGAAGTGACAGCTTGCAATGTCCACCTTCACCAACTGTGAAACAAACACCCAAACGTGCTCAAAGTGAGGATGGCAGCTTACCAAAAGTAGTTGACCCTTTTAATCAAAAAAGAGGTCAAATGCGCTTATAGCAAGATACCACTTGCTGACATAGATGGAGATGATGTATCTGGAGCAAACCCTATCTCATGGAGGCTCGGATCAGGATATGCAAATGAGAAGTAAAAATGGCGATAGTGTAATTCTGTTTATTAAGCTAAAACATATACAAATAGAAAGCCAAATGCCTGCTTACTTCAGGGGTGCCACAGACCCGGCACTGAGGCTGGATGGCATGACCGTAAGGAGGAAAGATGTCCCAAGTAAAAATGTACTGGCCTGCGTTCCACCTGTGACAGCAGTGAGCCAGAGGGACCGGAATAATTAATAAAATGCAAAGGTATACATGGTAAATAATGCATGGCAAATGATTTCTAGAACAGTATGGGTTTTCTAAAGAGAAAAGCAGAGGTTATCTTCTTCCTTGCACTGTTGACTTTCATTGGAACCTTGGATAGAGGTTATCTGAGTGAGGGGTATGAACTACTTCTCTGACTCATTCACTTGTGTCTAAAGCCTTATACACACGAATGGATTTTTCAACGGGAATTGTGTGTTGACAGCCTGTTGGCGGAGAATCCGACCGTTTGTATGCTCCATCGGACAATTGTTGTCGGATTTTTTCCGATTGTGTGTACACAAGTCCGTCAGACAAAAGTCCAAAGTACAAACACGCATGCTCAGAAGCATTGCTCACGAAACACAACATTAGCAGAAGGTGCCCAAAGGGTGGCACTAAAAGAGCTGAAAAAACACATAGTATGTAACTACGGTTGTGTTTGTTGGTCGACAATTGTGTGCTGTTTGTATGCAAGACAAGTTTTTGGCCAACGCCCTTCAGACGAAAGTCTGACGCTTTGCAGAAAATCTGATCGTGTGTACGAGGCTTAAGTTTCAACTTCAGCTGCTGAGCTCGGTGAACAGCCTTTTTCCAACACATAATCAAAGGAAAAACTGAAAAACGGGAACAGGAGCCAAAGGAAATATACCGTATATACTCGAGTATAAGCTGAGTTTGTCAGCACATTTTTTTGTGCTGAAAATGCCCCCCTTGGCTTATACTTGAGTCACCTTTTTGCGCCTGATCTCCCGGATTTGGGGACCCGGTACTGGCCGTCCGAAGGTCTCCTGGACCCTCTTGGCACACATGTAGCCCCACTCTTCCTCTACAAGTGTGCAAAGTTTGTTTTCCGGTGGACCTACGGCCGGGGAGCACCGAATTTTCAAACCTGGAACCCCTTCTATAGACTCTCATGTTAAACGGTAATTTCTCTGGTGACTTTGGGGACCCGGTACTGACCGGTCGTAGGTCCCCTGTAACCGAAATCTGGCACACATGTAGCCCCATTTCTTCTCTACAAGTGTGCAAAGTTTGTTGTCTGGGGGACCTACGGCCGGGGAGCAACGATTTTTCAAACCCGGGCACCCCTTTTATAGACTCCCATGTTAAACGTCAGTCTAATCATGGACACAGTAAGGCATGGGCACAGTGAGGCATGGACACAGTGAGGCATGGGCACAGTGAGCCATGGACACAGTGAGGCAAAGTGAGGCACAGTGAGGCATGCAGATGGACACCCTAGGCTTATACTCGAGTCAATAAGTTTTCCCAGTTTTTTGTGGTAAAATTAGGTGCCTCGGCTTATATTCAGGTCGGCTTATACTCTAGTATATACGGTATACCAAATTAGAAATTCCTTTTACTCTCTACCACATTAGGTAATAATTTTCCCTATAATTTTACAAGGTTATAATTGCTGAACATGTACATAAAAATAAAGTATCTTTATTAAAATTCATAGCACTAAAAAGGACCCCAAAGAAATCAGCAGGAGTAAAAATTTATGAATATACTCTCTAGTTTCCCATAGGCAGTGTGATAGTTTACATAATGTAGGCAGCCATCTTCTTAGATGATAAGGCAGTATTGGGACTCCATATAGGTCTTTTACTTGTAAGTTCCATTCTCATCTAGCAATAGATTTCTTGCTTGACATCAATAAATTGAAATGCTTTTATAATTATGCCTCCAGTATGTATCTGAACACACACCCTTCGCCAATTTATGACCTGCATGTAATTACTTACCAACTTATATATTTGTGCTTTTTAAGTTCTGTTATTCCGCAGCTAGAAAATTAATTTAAATCATGCTTCAGTTATAGGTCTGCAGGCAACAGCCGTTTGAGAACCGTTGACTATTTAAATGATTTGTAATGAAATAAAGAGCATGGTTATGTATTTTTCTGGAGAGCTTGCTTTATAGGTCAGCAGAAGCTTATCTTGCTTTGCAGCTAGAACACAAGAGACTGTCACATGCGTAAGCATCCTGCTTCATATTCTCTTATCACTATTTAAAGTATGACAGGTACTAGAAGCATGACACCTATATGTCAGAATGGATTTTGAACCAACTTACACATGTTACAGCGAGGGGTGTTAAATTAATTAAAAACGAGACCATTTCTTGTCAATGTTTCTGTGAGCTGCAGACAATATCTGTTATTACATTATTGGCAATCAGTTCTATTGTAGAAGTGTGATGGCAAATGGGGTTGTGTTCATACCTTGAATTTGAGGATCTTGATCTTGATTTTGATCAGAGATGTTTCTGTATGTTTTGTTATCATCAGTTCTGTCTTCTACCAGGTTTAATGGGCCCCCATAGCAAAATGATTATTATCCTTCCTGACTGTATGAGCTTGTTCTTAAAAGCAGCCCTGCTACCGAGACCTGCAACATTCTTAAATGATGCAGTGAAACATTCCAATAGTTCATAGAAATCAAACAGAGTTCACTCAGCTGCATAATATACAGTATTATATATATATATTGTGACAGCAGGAAGGTAAAGTCACCTGGTTGCATCCAGGGGGGTAGATATATTTCGCCCAGATTCAGTCTTTACGCCGACTTATACAACTAGGTGGAGAGTTGTATAAGGCTAGTGGGCTCATGGATGACTCATACCTCTAGGGAGAGGGCTGGGCGTCGTACAGACAGGGAGTTGATGAGGCCAGCTGAAGCTTGTCAGCTCATTTAGGCCTCTATAAGAACTCCCAGCTTCATTAGATGTTAGCTCATGCCTGGACCCAGACCTGTGTGGACTGTCTAGGGAGAGTGAACCCCTGTGCGGTGAGACAAAGCCTGTGTGGCTATTTGCTTGGACATTTAAAACCAGGGACTTGGGGACTAGGACAGCACTAGGCTGATCCCAGTCGTTAGTTAGGAAACCTGTATGTTTAGTCAGAGGTCAACTTGACCAGGATTTATTTTGGTTATGTTTCTTTTGCTTTGCTGTGTTTTGTCACTGTAAATAGAAAATAAACCGCACCTTTTTGATTTTGAAAACCACAACCTCCGTTTGCTGCGCCTGTTTTGTGTGGGGAGCCCATCCCGGGGGTCACACACACCCGCTGCCGAGCTAACCCCCTCACAGTTGGTGGAGAACCAGTGGCAGTTTTTTTTAAGCCAGCATGGAGGAGATACTGAAGCAGCTGGCTCTAGCAAATGCCAATCAACAGCAGACAAATGCAGGTTTGCAAAAGAGCCTTGCAGCTCATCAACAGAGCCTTGCAGCTCAACAACAGAACTTCGCAGCCCAGCAGCAAGCTCATCAACAGAGCCTTGCAGCCCAGCAGCAGACAAACGCAACTTTGCAACAGAGTCTGGAGGCTCAGCAACGAGCCCAGCAGCAATCTGAGGCCCGCTTCATAGACCTGTTGCAGAAGCAAGAGCAGAGACTACAACAACAGATGGAAGCAGTAATGCAGCAACGTCCGCAGACCAGTGAGGAAAGCCGTCCCACTAATACCGCGTCCTTTGGGGTGAGTCGTTTATTGACAAAAATGACTGGAGAGGATGATCCAGAGGTATTTTTGACCACATTTGAAAGGACCGCTGAAAGAGAAAAGTGGCCTGAGGAGCAGTGGGCTGGACTGGTGGCTCCTCTGTTAACTGGTGAATCGCAGAAAGCTTACTATGACCTAGAGCCTAACCAAGCAAAAGACTATGTGATGCTAAAAGCTGAAATATTGGCAAGGCTGGGTGTCACCCAGGCTGTCTGGGCTCAGCGTGTGCATAACTGGACTTTCCAGCTTGGAAAACCCCCCAGGTCTCAAATGTATGATCTCATTCACCTGAGCAGAAAGTGGCTACAGCCAGAGACTTTGTCCGCACCAAAGATTGTGGAACGTGTTGTAATGGATCGGTTTTTGAGAGCTCTTCCTACTGCCATCCAAAAGTGGGTAAGCCATGGAGACCCAGAGACGGCCGATGGTCTTGTGGATCGTGTGGAGAAATACTTGGCTACAGAGAACCTGACGGCCTCTTCCAGAGACACTCGGACTTTCCACCCTAAGACCAGACCATCCCCAGGGGCGGATAAGAGGATTCCAAGGGGTGAGGGTGGAGAGAGTGAGAGGGTGGGAGCTCTACCCCAAGTTTGGCGAGAACAGCCTGGGAAATCAGCGGCTCAAGAGGCGGCAAGAAGGATCGTTTGCTACCGCTGCCGGCAAGCGGGACATATTGCAGCCAATTGCCCGGTTGTGGAGGAACCCATGCAGTGTGACTTTCTGACGGGCAGACGTCAGTCGCTGTGTGCGACAGTCGCATGCACTGCCATTCGAGGAACTGAGAAACATTTATGCAAAATGTGTGTTAATGGTAGAAATGTTGTGGTATTGCTGGATTCAGGTAGCCTTGTGACCCTGATAAAGGCTGAGTTAGTTAAAACAGAGGTCTCTGGGAATAGCAAGGTAGCTGTTATTTGTGTGCATGGGGACACCCGAGAGTATCCAGTGACTACAGTGTGTTTCGAGACCCCCAAAGGTACCCTCTCTCATCCAGTGGGCTTAGTATCTCAGTTACCGCATGACGCCATTGTGGGAAGGGATTTTCCGAAGTTCTGGGAACTGTGGGATGATCCTGAGCCCCTCACTGGTGCCCCTATGTACCAGGAATGTGATAGCCAGAACTCCCCTGAGAGTGGTGAGGACTCTCCGGAATTTCCCTTATCAGTATTGGCAGGGGAGACTCAAGAAACTGGAGAGGAGCCCACCTCCTCAGACGAAAACCTACCGTCTGTGGAGTTTTCTGATCTTGAGGTTCACAGGGAAAACTTTGCCACAGAACAGTTGAAAGACCCCGCCCTAATAAAGGCACGGGAAAACGTAGTGAAAATAGATGGCGAGTTAGTGAACCCAGATAATACCTGCACTTACCCATACTTCAGCGTAGAGAAGGACCTACTGTATCGGGTGGCAAAAAGGGCAGAAGAAACCGTTGAGCAGCTTGTGGTGCCCAAACCTTACAGGAAGTTGGTGTTGGAGTTGGCCCATGGGCACATTCTTGGAGGTCATCTGGGGACAGAGAAAACCCGAGAGAGGGTATTACAGAGATTCTATTGGCCGGGGGTGATGAAGGACGTAGAAAATTATTGTTCCTCCTGCCCTGTGTGTCAGAGGTTGGCCCCGATGCCACATTTCCGTAGCCCGCTGGTCCCTCTACCCATTATTGAGGTCCCGTTTGAGAGGATCGCCATGGATTTGGTAGGTCCTATAATCAAGTCCGCTAGGGGGCACCAGTACATATTAGTTATAATGGACTATGCCACCCGTTATCCAGAAGCGATCCCTCTCCGAAATACCTCGGCCAAAACCATAGCCAAAGAGCTATCTCTTGTTTTTAGCCGGGTGGGTATTTGTAAAGAACTGCTTACGGACCAAGGTACACCCTTTATGTCCCGGGTTATGAAAGAGCTGTGTAAATTGTTCAAAGTGATGCAATTGCGTACGTCTGTGTATCACCCCCAAACCGATGGGCTGGTTGAAAGATTCAACAAAACCCTAAAACAAATGTTGAAGAAAGTGGTGGATAGAGATGGAAAGGATTGGGACTGTTTACTTCCTTATTTGATGTTTGCTATTAGGGAGGTGCCCCAATCCTCTACGGGATTCTCCCCCTTTGAGTTACTGTATGGGAGACACCCAAGAGGGCTGTTGGATATTGCCAAGGAAACTTGGGAAAGTGAGAGTTCTCCCCACAGGAGTGTGATTGAGCATGTCGCCCTGATGCAAGATCGAATTGCACAGGTAATGCCCATCGTGAAGGAACATTTGGCCCAAGCGCAGTTGGCACAGCAGAGAGTGTACAACCGTGGAGCCAAGACCCGTACCTTTTCCCCGGGGGATAGGATATTGGTACTTGTCCCTACGGTTGAAAGTAAATTCCTTGCCAAATGGCAAGGCCCCTACGAGATAATGGAAAAAGTGAGCGAAGTGAATTACAAGGTCAGACAACCAGGAAGGCGAAAGCCCGAACAGATCTATCACGTTAATCTGTTGAAAGCCTGGAGGGATAGAGAGTCCCTAGTCGCAGACACTTGGTCACCAGCTCAAACTGGTTGCGTGATTCCTGAGGTTGGAATAGCAGCCACCTTGTCACAACCCCAACAACAGGAGGTTAAGGAGTTTGTGCTTCGCAACAAGGAGGTATTCTCTGAGCTGCCGGGACAAACATCTGGGGTAGAGCATGACATCATTACCCCGCCCGGTGAAAGGGTGAAGTTAAAACCCTATCGGATCCCAGAGGCTCGACGGGAGGCAATACGGGAGGAAGTACAGAAAATGCTGAACTTAGGGGTGATAGAGGAGTCCCAAAGTGATTGGTCTAGTCCCATCGTGTTGGTGCCTAAACCGGATGGGAGCTGGCGATTTTGTAACGATTTTCGTCAGTTGAACAAAGTTACAAAATTTGACACCTACCCCATGCCACGTATAGATGAGTTGATCGACCGGCTGGGAACAGCCCGATACATGACGACTCTTGACCTCACAAAAGGGTATTGGCAAATCCCCCTGGCCAAGTCGGCCAAAGAGAAAACCGCATTTGTAACCCCAGACGGGGCGTTCCAATATAAAAGAATGCCGTTCGGGTTACAGAATGCGCCGGCCACATTCCAGCGGAAAATGGACCAGATGCTGAGGCCCCATCGGAAGTATGCTGCGGCTTACCTGGATGACGTAATTGTCCATAGCACAGATTGGGCCTCACATCTGCCAAAAGTGCAAGCAGTCCTGGACTCTGTTCGGGAAGCGGGGTTTACGGCTAACCCCAAGAAGTGTACCATTGGGCAGGAGGAGGCCAAATATCTTGGGTACACCATTGGGAGGGGAGTAATAAAACCCCAACTCAACAAAGTCGAGGCCATCCAGAGTTGGCCACGTCCCAACAGCAAGAAGCAGGTACGAGCCTTTCTGGGAATCGCTGGGTATTATCGGCGATTCATTCCCCACTTTGCTTCTAAGGCTGTGCCCCTAACCAACCTGACGAAGGGGAAAGGGTCGGTCATGATTAAATGGACCCCCGAGGCTGAGGCAGCATTCCAATTCTTGAAACAAGCCTTATGTAGCCAGCCAGTGTTGTACTCACCCGACTTCTCTAAAGACTTTGTCGTACAAAGTGATGCGTCAGATGTGGGGTTAGGAGCAGTATTGTCCCAGGTCTGGAACGGGGAAGAGCACCCAGTCATTTACCTCAGCAGGAAGTTGAAGTCCCATGAGGTAAATTACGCCACCGTTGAAAAGGAGTGTTTAGCGGTGAAGTGGGCTCTAGATTCCCTTCGGTACTACCTGCTAGGTAGGCACTTTGACATGGTTACGGATCACGCTCCGTTAAAGTGGATGGCTCAAAACAAGGAAACAAATAGAAGAGTGAATAGGTGGTTCCTGGCCCTCCAGGAATTCAACTTCACAGTAAAGCATCGCCCTGGCGTTCAAATGGGGAATGTGGATGCTTTGTCTCGAGTACATGAATGCCTGATTGCTGGTGTTCCAACCCCGAGGTTAAAACAAGAGGGGGGGGGTATGTGACAGCAGGAAGGTAAAGTCACCTGGTTGCATCCAGGGGGGTAGATATATTTCGCCCAGATTCAGGCTTTACGCCGACTTATACAACTAGGTGGAGAGTTGTATAAGGCTAGTGGGCTCATGGATGACTCATACCTCTAGGGAGAGGGCTGGGCGTCGTACAGACAGGGAGTTGATGAGGCCAGCTGAAGCTTGTCAGCTCATTTAGGCCTCTATAAGAACTCCCAGCTTCATTAGATGTTAGCTCATGCCTGGAACCAGACCTGTGTGGACTGTCTAGGGAGAGTGAACCCCTGTGCGGTGAGACAAAGCCTGTGTGGCTATTTGCTTGGACATTTAAAACCAGGGACTTAGGGACTAGGACAGCACTAGGCTGATCCCAGTCGTTAGTTAGGAAACCTGTATGTTTAGTCAGAGGTCAACTTGACCAGGATTTATTTTGGTTATGTTTCTTTTGCTTTGCTGTGTTTTGTCACTGTAAATAGAAAATAAACCGCACCTTTTTGATTTTGAAAACCACAACCTCCGTTTGCTGCGCCTGTTTTGTGTGGGGAGCCCATCCCGGGGGTCACACACACCCGCTGCCGAGCTAACCCCCTCACAATATATATATATATATATATATATATATATATATATATATATACACACACATATATGTGTATTTGAGTCAAATGATTTTCTACTTTACCTCTTGATGACTACATAAACCATTATATTGCCAGACAGTTCTGGATTTTGCTGTGTTGATGGATTTCATAGCCTGTACTAGGTGTATTATAAAATATAGCCTTGACTCATAGCATTGGTATGAGACAAGCTCTTCCCCCCTGGCCCCAAGCTTGATTTTGTTTGATTGCGTAGTGAAATAGTGAATTCTGTGGTACAGAATCTTCGCAATCATATTTACTACCAGTGTGCACAGACAGAGATTTGTCCAAGCATAGGGGTTGGCTCAGTTAATTTTCTGGAGCAGGAGAAGTAACCCTATGTAGGTTATGAATCCCTAAAGTTATAACTTACACAGTGGCATGGGTTCTCCTAATGTGTTTTTGTTTGGGGATTGGTTCAGTGGTGTCACATGGTGTGAGCCGTATGTTCCTCCATACCCAGAAGTGTTGGGTATTTTCTTCACTCCTGGCAGCAAGGAAGGGCACAGGAGGGGGTGCAGTGGTGGAACAGGTGTTCAGGAGAGGGTGCAGTGGTGGAGCAGGTGTTCGGGAGGGGTTGCAGTAGTGGCACAGGAGGGTGCAGTGGTAGAACAGATGTTCAGGAGGGGTTGCAGTGGTGGAACAGGCATGTAGGAGATGCAGTGGTAGAACGGGTATGTAGAGGGTGCAGTGATGGAACAGAACTGTGATGGGGTGCAGTGGTGGAACAGGTGTGCAGGGGGTGCTGTAGTCAAACAGATGTGCAATGTGGGCAGAGTGGTGGTCCAGCTGTTTGGTGGTGGAACACGTGTGCAGTGCAGGTTCAGTGGTGCAACAGGTGTCCAGGGGATGTATTGGGGGAACAGATTTGCGATGGGGGTACAGTGGTGGAACAGGGGTGCGATTGGGTGTACAGCGGTGGAACAGGTGTGCAAGGGATGCATTGGTGGACCAGATGTGTGGTGGGAGTACAGTGGTAAAACAGGTATGCGATTGGGGGTACAGTAGTGGAACAGGTGTCAGGTGGGGTACAGTAGTGGAGCGGGTGTGCAGTGGAGTACAGTGGTGTCCACCTACAATGGCTTGCTAGATGCACAAAATAAAAAGGTGTCCCTGGAATTTATCTTTTAAAACGTTGGTAACGATATACTGGCAGGGCCTCTCCTTAATTGGAAGTAAAGGAAAAAGCATGAATGCCTGCAGTTTTAAGGGAAGTGACATTTAGGAAAATATTGCAGTATTTTATTAGACACATCAGCTTTGTATATCACTTCATGATATTGTTAGCAATATTGCCATAACATGGAATGTTTTGCGCACTAGTAATGTTTATAACTGTGGTTGTTAAGCTGTTATAAGCTTAGTTTCATTTGGGTATCTCTGAAAACATAAACTAGAATTATTATTTTGTACATTTTTACAGTTTGAGTATTACCTCATGCAGGGCCCGCCAGGTATTTTGGTTGTCAAGTGCTTCCTCTCCTTTTAAAAAAAAAATAAAACAATTTATAGTGGGTAACACATAAAACTTGCTCTTTGTTGTGTATCGTCTGCCTCCAGCATGGAAATTTATATATTCTGTCTAGTCCTTTCATCCTATATAGGTAATTGTGACAGCAGGAAGGTAAAGTCACCTGGTTGCATCCAGGGGGGTAGATATATTTCTCCCAGATTCAGGCTGTATGCCGACTTATACAACTAGGGAGTTGATGAAGCCCAGCTGAGGCTAGTGGGCTCATGGATGACTCATACCTCTAGGGAGAGGGCTGGGCGTCGTGCAGGCAGGGAGTTGATGAGACCAGCTGAAGCCTGTCAGTTCGTTTAAGGCCTCTATAAAAACTCCCAGCTTCATTAGATGTTAGCTCATGCCTGGACCCAGACCTGTGTGGACTGTCTAGGGAGAGTGAACCCCTGTGCGGTGAGGCAAAGCCTGTGTGGCTATTTGTTTGGACTTTTACTAAACCAGGGACTTAGGGACTAGGACAGCACCAGGCTGATCCCAGTTGTTAGTTTAGGAAACCTGCATGTTTAGTCAGAGGTCAAACTGACCAGGATTTATTTTGTTTGTTTCTTTTTGGCTTTGCTGTGTTTTTGTCACTGTACATAGAGAAATAAACTGCACCTTTTGATTTTGAAAACCACAACCTCCGTCTGCTGGCCCTGTTTTTGTGTGGGGAGCCCAACCAGGGGGTCACACACACCCGCTACCGAGTTAACCCCCTCACAGTTGGTGGAGAACCAGTGGCAGTTTTTTTTAAGCCAGCATGGAGGAGATACTGAAACAGCTGGCTCTAGCAAATGCCAATCAACAGCAGACAAATGCAGGTTTGCAAAGGAGCCTTGCAGCCCAGCAGCAAGCTCATCAACAAGCCCAGCAGCAATCTGAGGCCCGCTTCATAGACCTGTTACAGAAGCACAGCAGAGAGTGTACAACCGTGGAGCAAAGACCCGTACCTTTTCCCCGGGGGATAGGATATTGGTACTTGTCCCTACGGTTGAAAGTAAATTCCTTGCCAAATGGCAAGGCCCCTACGAGATAATGGAAAAAGTGAGCGAAGTGAATTACAAGGTCAGACAACCAGGAAGGCGAAAGCCCGAACAGATATATCACGTTAATCTGTTGAAAGCCTGGAGGGATAGAGAGTCCCTAGTCGCAGAAACTTGGTCACCAGCTCAAACTGGTTGCGTGATTCCGGAGGTTGGAATAGCAGCCACCTTGTCACAACCCCAACAACAGGAGGTTAAGGAGTTTGTGCTTCGCAACAAGGAGGTGTTCTCTGAGCTGCCGGGACAAACATCTGGGGTAGAGCATGATATTATTACCCCGCCCGGTGAAAGGGTGAAGTTAAAACCCTATCGGATCCCAGAGGCCCGACGGGAGGCAATACGGGAGGAAGTACAGAAAATGCTGAACTTAGGGGTGATAGAGGAGTCCCAAAGTGATTGGTCTAGTCCCATTGTGTTGGTGCCTAAACCGGATGGGAGCTGGCGATTTTGTAACGATTTTCGTCAGTTGAACAAAGTTACAAAATTTGACACCTACCCCATGCCACGTATAGATGAGTTGATCGACCGGCTGGGAACAGCCCGATACATGACGACTCTTGACCTCACAAAAGGGTATTGGCAAATTCCCCTGGCCAAGTCGGCCAAAGAGAAAACCGCATTTGTAACCCCAGATGGGGCGTTCCAATATAAGAGAATGCCGTTCGGGTTACAGTATGCGTCGGCCACATTCCAGCGGAAAATGGACCAGATACTGAGGCCCCATCGGAAGTATGCTGCGGCTTACCTGGATGACGTAATTGTCCATAGCACAGATTGGGCCTCACATCTGCCAAAAGTGCAAGCAGTCCTAGACTCTATCCGGGAAGCGGGGTTTACGGCTAACCCCAAGAAGTGTACCATTGGGCAGGAGGAGGCCAAATATCTTGGGTACACCATTGGCAGGGGAGTGATAAAACCCCAACTCAACAAAGTCGAGGCCATCCAGAGTTGGCCACGTCCCAACAGCAAGAAGCAGGTACGGGCCTTTCTGGGAATCGCGGGTTATTATCGGCGCTTCATTCCCCACTTTGCTTCTAAGGCTGTGCCCCTAACCAACCTGACGAAAGGGAAAGGGTCGGTCATGATTAAATGGACCCCCGAGGCTGAGGCAGCATTCCAATTCTTGAAACAAGCCTTATGTAGCCAGCCAGTGTTGTACTCACCCGACTTCTCTAAAGACTTTGTCGTACAAAGTGATGCGTCAGATGTGGGGTTAGGAGCAGTATTGTCCCAGGTCTGGAACGGGGAAGAGCACCCAGTCATTTACCTCAGCAGGAAGTTGAAGTCCCATGAGGTAAATTACGCCACGGTTGAAAAGGAGTGTTTAGCGGTGAAGTGGGCTCTAGATTCCCTTCGGTACTATCTGCTAGGTAGGCACTTTGACATGGTTACGGATCACGCTCCGTTAAAGTGGATGGCTCAAAACAAGGAGACAAATAGAAGAGTGAATAGGTGGTTCCTGGCCCTACAGGAATTCAACTTCACAGTAAAGCATCGCCCTGGCGTTCAAATGGGGAATGTGGATGCTTTGTCTCGAGTACATGAATGCCTGATTGCTGGTGTTCCAACCCCAAGGTTAAAACAAGAGGGGGGGGGGTATGTGACAGCAGGAAGGTAAAGTCACCTGGTTGCATCCAGGGGGGTAGGTATATTTCTCCCAGATTCAGGCTGTATGCCGACTTATACAACTAGGGAGTTGATGAAGCCCAGCTGAGGCTAGTGGGCTCATGGATGACTCATACCTCTAGGGAGAGGGCTGGGCGTCGTGCAGGCAGGGAGTTGATGAGACCAGCTGAAGCCTGTCAGTTCGTTTAAGGCCTCTATAAAAACTCCCAGCTTCATTAGATGTTAGCTCATGCCTGGACCCAGACCTGTGTGGACTGTCTAGGGAGAGTGAACCCCTGTGCGGTGAGGCAAAGCCTGTGTGGCTATTTGTTTGGACTTTTACTAAACCAGGGACTTAGGGACTAGGACAGCACCAGGCTGATCCCAGTTGTTAGTTTAGGAAACCTGCATGTTTAGTCAGAGGTCAAACTGACCAGGATTTATTTTGTTTGTTTCTTTTTGGCTTTGCTGTGTTTTTGTCACTGTACATAGAGAAATAAACCGCACCTTTTGATTTTGAAAACCACAACCTCCGTCTGCTGGCCCTGTTTTTGTGTGGGGAGCCCAACCAGGGGGTCACACACACCCGCTACCGAGTTAACCCCCTCACAGTAATGTACAGTTGCTCCAAATATACAGTAAATTGCTAAAGTATTTCCATTTCACCGCATTTTAACGCTTTCCGGGTGGTGTACGCTCCACTAATGTTTTTTTCCTGAGGCAAACATATTCAGCTGGAAGATACATGTTGGACGTGTTTTTACAGGGATAAAAAAAAAAAAAAATATTGAAAAGGAACCTTGTTATACTGTAGTTTCCATTTGCTTGGAAGATACAGGTGAGATTCCCATCTGCAGAGTAGTAGTAATTGGCTGCTATAAGCTAATGTGATATTGCAAAACTACTAATGTTAAAACAAAAGCCAAAATCAGTGCTGCAGTGTAATTTTAAATATGGAGGTTGAGTTGATGCCAGCTTTACATGTACATTTTGCCATCTGCTCATGGCACCGTTATCTCAATTTTAAAATGATTTTCAACTTTGTCATTCAGCAACTAATGCTCCATCATTTATTAACACAAGTGACTTTCTGGTTGGAGCTCTTTATTCCCATTAGAAAAAAAAAAATCATTGTAACTCTGGCCACAATGTTGTATCAATTAGTGCTTGCTTCTACTTTATTTTTTAATTTTTTGTTACGTAATTGAAATCCTTGTATTTTTTTTAATGCAGTTCCACCAAATTGCATAAAGTGTAATACTGATATACCACCCCTCAACCTACAAAATGGTAAGTTTATGTTTATGAAGCCTCGTAAACACGCACGGTTTTCTCGGCAAGAAAGATGCTGGGAGAGCTTTCTCGGCGAGAAAACTGCCGGGAATCCTGACGAGAAAAATAGAGAACCTGCTCTCTATTTTCTCGCCGGGATTCTCGGCAGAGTGTTTCCTGCCGAGAAAACCATGAGTGTCCCCAGGTAAACCTGCGCATGCTCGAAAAGACTTTGTCGCATGCGCGGTAGCATACAAGGGTAGTGTAGGGTGTAGCAAGATGGCGGCGACGGCATCGAATGTGACAAGCGCAGGCACGTCGTAGTCGATGACGTCACTGCGTTCTTGCCATTCAAAAGAACGGCAGTTCCTTTTTTTCCCACAAATAGAGATTTCTTTTGGTGGTATTTGATCACCTCTGCGGTTTTTATTTTTTGCGCTATAAACAAAAATAGAGCGACAATTTTGAAATAAAAAAGCAATATTTTTAACTTTTTTCTATAATAAATATCCCCCCAAAAATATATAAAAAAACCTTTTTTTTTCCTCAGTTTAGGCCGATGCGTATTCTTCTACATATTTTTGGTAAAAAAAAAACGCAATAAGCGTTTAATGATCAGTTGGCGCAAAAGTTATAGCGTCTACAAAATAGGGGATAGTTTTATGGCATTTTTATTAATAATTTTTTTTTACTAGTAATGGCGGCGATCAGTGATTTTTATCTTGACTGCGACATTATGGCGGACACATCGGACACTTTTGACACATTTTTGGGACCATTGTCATTTTTACAGCGACAAGTGCTATAAAAATACACTGATTACTGTGAAAATTACACTGACAGTGAAGGGGTTAACCACTAGGTGGTGCTGTAGGGGTTACGTGTGACCTAGTGAGTGATTCTTACTGTAGGGGGATGGACTGTGTGTGACAAGACACTGATCTCCGCTCCGATTACACGGAGCAGAGATCCGTGTCATTGTCACTAGGCAGAGCGGGGAGATGCTTGTTTACATCAGCATCCCTCCCGTTCTAACTCACCGTGAAACGATCGCGGGTATACCTGCGGTGATCGAGTCCGTGGGACCCACAGGGCGGGCTCACGTACGGCGCGCGCGCGTCCACAATGCCACGATCTTAAAGGGGACTTACAGGTACGTCCTTCTGCCTGTCCGTGACATGCTGTCGACGTATATAGTCGTGCGCTGGTCGGCAAGCAGTTAACTGGGGAAGAGATGGCATCAGGATGCAGTATGGAAAAAAGGCAGTGTGATGATTTGGGCAAATAATCTTCTGGGAATCCTTGGGTCTTGCCATTCATGTGGATGTTACTTGACCCACCTGAACATTGTTGATGACCAAGTATATTCATTCCTTCATGGAAACAGTATCCACTGAAGGCAGTGGCCTCTTTCAGGTGCATAATGCACCCTGCCACACTACAAAAATGGTTCAAAAACTGTTTGAGGAACACAACAGTGAGTTTGAGGTGTTGGTGTCAGTAAAAAAAACAGCATATCTTTACCATATTTAAATGGTAATATATTTTACATAAATACTATATTTTGTTATTACTTACAATAATTATACATTTTTGAAGTTCTTATTGAATTAGTTGATTTCCAATTGGCCTTCTTTCCATAGTGACTATATATTAATTGAATATGCCTGGAACTAAGTGTATTAGCACATATTTACATATTAAATTTTTCAATTGTTTATATTAACTTACCATTTCATTTTCAAGTTGATTACCTGTTTATGTAAAATATCTAATCTTCAGATATGTATAATTCCATCCAATTTATTATCATATACCTAACTAATATTACTACCATTTGTTGTAACTATTTATTACTAATTGTAACTGTCTTTATTATTTAATATTCAGTAAACAAAATTGACAAGGAAAAAGCAGCCACACACAAAAAGAAATGCATAAAATAAAAGCGTTCATTAAAAAAAAAAAAAAAAAACAGCATATCTTCATAAGTCTTGTAGTATTCATTCCCCAACGGGTCAGGTTGTTTTGGCGGCAAAAAGGGCTCCTACTGAATATTAGGTGGCTGGTCATAAGTGAATGGCTGATCTTTTCCATGTATACCAGTCCAGTTTCAAAAATAATTTTTTTCCCACTTCTTTGAAAATGGAAATAAATTCAAGGAGTCTACTGTTATCGACTGACTTTATGGTGCACCACTTCTTTGCTTTAAAAACCTTGTGAAGGAGTTATTCTGTGACATTCCCACATTCCATATCTCATAATGAAACACTTTTTTTTATCATATTTCATAATGAATGAAGATTCTAAGAATAACAGCGTGGAAACTGGACTATAGGAAACTTAGGCTGGGTTCACACTGGTCCGACAAACGCTCCGACATTGGGAGCTCATGTCGCATGATGTGTGAAAATCAATGTTTCCCTATAGGAGCCGTCTTAACTGGTCTGACACAAGTCAGTCCGACTTTGAAAATGCTCCCTGTACTACTTTGGTCCGACTTTGATCCTACTTCAGCCCATTGAATATCATTGAAGTCGGATCAAAGTAGGATCCTTGTCCTAACCATCCGACATTTGACATCCGACATGGTGATTACAGCAGCAGTAAAAGGAATTTATCTCACACTGGGATTGTTTTGATTGGTCAAAGGACAAGTCAAACTATCACAAAGTCGGATCAAAGTAGTATCCTCTTCATGAAAGTCGGATGGATGTCGGACCAATGAGAGATCAATGTAGGACTGATGTTGCAGAGCAAAGTAGGATGAAAGTTGTATGACTGTCATGTCGTACCAGTGTGAACCCAGCCTCAACTCCAATCTTTGCTCCACCAACTGAGCTTGTGTGCTTCCAGATCTCGTTATCCTCCAGCTCCCTTTGCTTCCGATTACACATAGAAATCTTTGGAAAGTGGCCATGGAGGGCCACAGGATACTGGGCCTCTTGCCCAGAAGTACTACACCCCCATATACCTATAATGAAAGGCGATTAATGGACACGCATACATTTATTAACCAGCTAGACACTTACTATCTTGCTATCACAAGGAGAAAGAATAAATTGTTGGCTGGTTGATAATTTAAGGCAAAGACACATTCATAAGTAATGCTAGCAAAAGAGCTTCTCTATCCTTCGGACTGTACAAAAGATTTCCTGCCTTCAGTTTGCAGGCCATTATTTAGTTAATTTCACCTAGTTGTGTATAATTCAAACCTCTTTCCTGAAAATTTGTAACTATGGTTACAATTTTCTGCATACTTTAACAATGACAGGTGCTAACATGTACACTGTTGAAAGACAACGTGAATTTTTGTATGTGTAAATACATGGATCTCTTTTATATTTTTTTTAGATTTTATAGATGTGTAACAAAGGACATTATTCTGTGAAACTTCGGCCCATGTCTTTTAAATATACAGTATTCAGATTTTTTTTGAACCTACAGAATGGTGGGGGATCAATCTTATCTTATCAAAAGTCTGTTTTTGCGATGTTGGAATGGCAAAAAGAATCCTGAAAACCTCACACATTAATAGAGTATAATATGGTAAACGTTGGCGAGCTTTAGGGAAGTGTTATAGAAAGCTTCATTTGCTGTACCTGTGCAAAGGAACACTTCCTATGAACTCTGTTATTACCACTGGTCACTGGAGACCTTAATATTGCAGACACAATGTGGAGAGGCCCCCAGATTCTCATTATTAATGTCATGGCAGCTGCAATCAGGCTACAGCTACCTGTCAAAAAACAGGTACCCGTTCCCCCCGAAAAGTGCCAAATGTGGCACTGGAGGGGGGGGGGAGGGCAGGGGAGCACACTTTTGGGTGGAACTCTGTTTTAAACAGAACAAGTCGACAAGATTGAGACAAACCATATAACACTGTCAGGGGTGCTTACTATGATCAGCTTTTATTTATTTATGAATAAACTTTTATCCCAAAAGGAAAAACAACTGTTTGCTGCATCTGCTTTTTAAGGTGTTTGCTGGAATTTGTCTTCAATTTGTTAATATATTTGAATCTGCGAGTCCATCTAACATTCCCCTCCCCCAAGGCTGATTATTCTGCTGTCCAAAGGTGGTTCAAAGCTGCGATGTATTATATTTTTGGTTTTGGATTTAATACGGCAGATATAGCTGAACAAGGTTAGGACAAGGAAAAAAATCCAGCTGGAACTTGAAGATTGTTAAAAGTAGGGTTGTCCCGATACCAGTATCGGTATCGGTACCGATACCAAGCATTTCCCCGAGTACTTGTACTCAGGGAAAATGCTCTGTGATGCTTCACCTGATACTTGGGCAGTCAGGGATGATCGGTGCGGACGGGGG
The DNA here is from genome assembly GCA_029206835.1 of Rana muscosa. Classification (NCBI taxonomy): domain Eukaryota; kingdom Metazoa; phylum Chordata; class Amphibia; order Anura; family Ranidae; genus Rana; species Rana muscosa. The sequence goes on along the minus strand of CM055116.1, from coordinate 500,868,706 downwards.
GAGTTACAAGCACTGATCTCCCTGTATAGATTTCAATACAGCCTGACAGCTTCTCCCCGGACCCCCCCCCTTTTCAACTGTTTTAGTGAAATCTATACAGCGTGATCGGTGCTTGTAACACCCCCCAAAGCCGCACCGATCACCGCTGACTTCCCTGTATCCTCCTCCAGTTCCCCCATCCGTGCTGCTCTCCCCCTCCGCACTCCGTGTCCCCCCTCCGTGCTGCTACTGTCCTCCTCCATTATTCTGTTCTCCCCCTCCGCGTCCCCCCTTCGTGCTGCTGCTGTCCTCCTCCATTATTATGCTCTCCCCCTCCGCGCTCCATGTCCCCCCTCCGTGCTGCTGCTGTCCTCCTCCATTATTCTGTTCTCCCCCTCCGCACTCTGTGTCCCCCCTCCGTGCTGCTGCTGTCCTCCTCCATTATTCTGTTCTCCCCCTCCGCACTCCGTGTCCCCCCTCCGTGCTGCTGCTGTCCTCCTCCATTATTCTGCTCTCCCCCTCCGCGCTCCATGTCCCCCCTCCGTGCTGCTGCTGTCCTCCTCCATTATTCTGTTCTCCCCCTCCGCGCTCCATGTCCCCCCTCCGTGCTGCTGCTGACCTCCTCCATTATTCTGTTCTCCCCCTCCGCGCTCCGTGTCCCCCCTTCGTGCTGCTGCTGTCCTCCTCCATTATTCTAGTCTCCCCCTCCGGGCTCCGTGTCCCCCCTCCGTGCTGCTGCGGTCCTCCTCCGTTATTCTGCTCTCCCCCTCCGCACTCCGTGTCCCCCCTCCGCGCTCCTGCTGTCCTCCTTCTCGCTCGGTGTCACCCTCCATGTCCCCCTCTGCGCTCTGTGTCACCCTCCATGTCCCCCTCTGCGCTCTGTGTCACCCTCCATGTCCCCCTCTGCGCTCTGTGTCACCCTCCATGTCCCCCTCTGCGCTCTGTGTCACCCTCCATGTCCCCCTCTGCGCTCTGTGTCACCCTCCATGTCCCCCTCTGCGCTCTGTGTCACCCTCCATGTCCCCCTCTGCGCTCTGTGTCACCCTCCATGTCCCCCTCTGCGCTCTGTGTCACCCTCCATGTCCCCCTCTGTGCTCTGTGTCACCCTCCATGTCCCCCTCTGCACTCCGTGTCACCCTCCATGTGCCCCTCTGCGCTCCGTGTCACCCTCCATATCCTCCTCCGCCCCCTCTGTCAGAATGGAGAGTGGAGGTAGGAGCCGCTAAACCCGGCTACTACCTTTTCCGAATGAACAGAGTCAGTGATCACTGACTCTGTACATTCATATAACTGAAACATTGTAACCTGTGTTTACGATGCTTCAGTTTATGAATAGAGAGGAGCCTCTGTCTCCTGTCCATTAATTTTCAGTGCAGCTGGGAAAGGGACTGGGGAATCTGTGTCCTTAGTCCCTTTCTCTGTCTTAAAGGGGAGATGTCAGAGGTCTGTTAAGACCCCTCATATATCACCAAAGCCCCCCAACAGGGCTAAAAAAAAAGGAAATAAAAAATAAAAAATAATTAATTGTAAAGAATAATAAAAATAAAAATAAAAAACACACTGACACCATCCACTCCCCCCCCCCCCCCCCAAGAAAGCATTGTAAAAAAATACTGACACGTGCCACTGTCACATGACATAAAAAAAAGTATCGGTATTCGGTGAGTACTTGAAAAAAAGTATCGGTACTTGTACTCGGTCTTAAAAAAGTGGTATCGGGACAACCCTAGTTAAAAGTAAAAGGCCTGGGTTTTTATTTATAGTATGCCTTGTTGTAACCTCCATGTAGAGTGGTTAGCCTCTGCTAAAAAAAAAACGATTCCCTGCAGTCGCAGTCTACACTCCCCTGTTGGTGAAGTTTACCATAACTAGCCTGGTTCTTCAAGCATTTATTTAGGTCTTTTGGAGCAAACAGCCATAACCACACAAAACTGTTTAGACATGGGTGGGATATAGATGGCATATTGAAGGATGAGTCTCTTTGCTTTATATGTTTTCCTAAAATGTGCTCTGTATATTTAAAAAAAACTGACAAAAACCTGCATAATACCAGAGCTTCTCTGTCCAAGGTAAGAATTAGGTACGTGTACTCATGAAAATACAGAGTATTACTTGTGAAAATGCTCCCGATACCAAAACCGATAAACCGATTCCTGTCCGAACCACGTGCGATTTCCCCCACCGCTCCTGTGTGTGTGTATAGAAAGGGAAATGCACCATCTAGTGGGCAGTTTATTAAAAATTTTAGAACTCACATTAACCACTTAAGGACCAGGCCTATTTTTCAAACTTGTTGTTTACAAGTTAAAATAAAAAAAAAAATTTTGATAGAAAATGACTTAGCACCCCCAAACATTATATATATATATATATATGGCAGTCCTTGCAATACTTTCTGCCACACCGTATTTTTCGCAAGGGTCTTACAAGCGCACTTTTTAAAAACAAAAATACACTTTTTTGAATAAAAAAAAAATAGACAACAGTAAAGTTAGTCCAATTTTTTTTTTTTATAGTAAATTTAATTAATACTCAACATGTCACGCTTCAAAATTGCGCCCGCTCGTGGAATGGCGACAAACTTTTACCCTAATAAATCTCCATAGGCGACGTTTATAAAATTCTACAGGTTGCATGTTTTGAGATACAGAGGAGGTCTAGGGCTAGAATTATTGCTCTCGCTCTACCAATAACGGTAATACCTCACATGTGTGGTTTGAACACCGTTTTCATATGCGGACGCTACTCACGTATATGGGGAATTGGAAGGAGGCTAAAGTGGACTTTTATGGTACCATATGTATAGCTGATTACCAGTCAAGGTTATAAAGTTAAAAAAATGTTTTTATTACAAAAATAAACAAAGTTCATTTACATATTCATAGAAAAAAACATTATATTGTGACAACTATGTGACAACTCATATTTTACATTCCATTGTTACCAATAAAATATCAAACCATCCAGAGTATAATGTATAGAGCCTCTATACATTATACTCTGGATGGTTTGATATTTTATTGGTAACAATGGAATGTAAAATATGAGTTGTCACAACATAATATTTTATTCTATGAATATGTAAATGAACTTTGTTTATTTTTGTAATAAAATCTATTTTTTAACTTTATAACCTTGACTGGTAATCAGATATACATATGGTACCATAAAAGTCCACTTTAGCCTCCTTCCAATTCCCCGTATACATTTTGACGGGACAAAGGTACCAAATAAAAAAAAAAAACCTCTTACATACAGCACTTCTACAAACGCTACTCACGTATGCGTTCGCTTCTTCGCGCAAGCTCGGCGGGACGGGGCACGTTTAAAAAAAAAAAAACGTTTTTCTTATTTATTTTACCTTTTTGTTTTTTATTTTTACACTGTTCTTTAAAAAAAAAATGGTGTCAATTTTATTCCTATTACAAGGAATGTAAACATCCCTTGTAATAGAAAAAAAGCATGACAGCACCTCTTAAATATGAGATCTGGGGTCAAAAAGACCTCAGATCTCATATTTACACTACAATGCAATAATAAAAAAAAAGCTATGGGCGGAAGTGACGTTTTGATGTTGCTTCCGCCCTGATAATCCTCTTCAAAATGCCACCGTATAATGACAGCGGGCGGTCCGTAAGTGGTTAAGTACCTATTTGGTCAAATTAAAAATCTGCATAGGTGTCCCGGTGCCGCTGATGATAGAATATCAAGGAGTGGTGGGGGAAATCGCATGCAATTCAGGAATCACACCACAATAATCGAATGAATCTTTGCAGTGCGATATGCGCCTTTTTATTTTATATTGATGAAAATCGCACAACAAAGTATCAGTTCTTGTACTCGCAAAAAAAAAAAAAAAACGGAATTGGTGCAACCCTAGTAAGGATAGTAAGCTAAATGGTACCAGGCTATCACTGGAAAGGTCTTGTTGTGCTGTTTCAGTCCACACTATAGTTTGTCACCCGCATCCAATTCGCATGGGTGTGAACGCAGCCTTAATGTACTATTCAGCACAAGTTTTTAAATGTTGAACACAGATCATAATGGGAGTGCTGATTGCCACTTTAAACAAGCTGCTAGCAGGCTTCAGCCATCCTTGAACCTCATTGAAAGCCTGCTGAAGTCTGTTAGCAGCTTGCTTAAAGTGGTTGTTAACCCACTTATATAAAATCATCCTATCGGCGCTGTAATAAACCAATAAATGTCCCTGTGCCTGTATTCGGTAAAAAATATGCTTATCTGTATCTATATCAGTGCGGCTCCAAGCGCTCAGTTGACTCTTCGGGTCTCCTCACTTTCCGACTCCAGTTCCAGTGGGTGGGGCCGAGCGTTCCAGCTGATGTCAGCTGGAGAGGAGAGAGTGAGAGCAGTGTCCGCTGAGCACCAGGGTGCCGCGCTGTTATAGATATAGATAAGCATATTTTTTACATAACAAAGTCACGCGGACATTTATTGGTATATTACAGAGCAGATGTTTTTTTGTTTTTTTTCTATGAAATATGAGAGCAGAAGGAGAGGAGGGGAGAGGAGGACAGAGGAGACAAAGAAATGTAGGCTGCGGATTACGGAATCACATAAACTGACCACGGTGTTAGGGCTCAGCGGCCATCATACACCTTGGTCAGTTTACAGGGGGAGGGTATAGCCAGGCAGGATCAGCCAGGTGTTACAGGGTGCCAAATTACACAGCACGAGCACTGTTCTGTATAACATGCTTCAACTACTTCAGCCCCGGAAGAATTTACCCCCTTAATGACCAGAGTATTTTTTGCGATACAGCACTGCGTCGCTTTAACTGACAATTGCGCGGTCGTGCGACATTGCACCCAAACAAAATTTACGTCCTTTTTTTCCCACAAATTGAGCTTTGTTTTGGTGATATTTGATCACTTCTGCGGTTTTTATTTTTTGCGCTAAAAAACAAAACAATTTTGAAAAAAAAAACAATATTTTTTAACTTTTAGCTATAATAAATATCCCCCAAAAATATATAAAAAACAAATTTCTTCCTCAGTTTAGGCCGATATGTATTCTTCTACATATTTTTGGTAAAATATAATCGTAATAAGCGTATATTGATTGGTTTTCGCAAAAGTTATAGCGTCTACAAAATGGCGGCGATCTGCGATTTTTATCGTGATTGGGGCGGACAAATCGGACACTTTTGACACTATTTTGGGATCATTGACATTTATACAGCGATCAAAGCTAAAAATAGCCCCTGATTACTGTATAAATCTCACTGGCAGAGAAGGGGTTAAATATTAGGGGTGCGGTCAAGGGGTTAAGTGTGTTCCCTCACTGTGTTCTAACTGTAGAAGGGATGGGCTTGTTAGAACATGACAGAGACCACTGCTCCCGATCACTGAAAGCGGTAGATCCCTGTCATGTCACTAGGCAGAACAGGGAAATGCCTTGTTTACATAGGCATCTCCCCGTTCTGCCTCTCCGTGCCACGATCGCGGGCCGCCGGTGGACATTGAGTCCGCGGGACCCACGGGCACGCTCCTGCTAGCCTTCCGACGACGGGGGGATGTACGGGTACGCCCATTTGCGCAGCCGTGCCATTCTACCGACGTACATTGTCATGCAGCGGTTGGCAAGCAGTTAAAGGAACAGAATCTGTGTTTTTTGGGGGGGGGGGGGGGTTAACAAACGCTTAAAAGTGGTAATCAAGGATCTGTGTTCAATATCTACAAACTGGAGTTGAATGGTACTTTAAACACTTCAACAAAACTTGCTGAAAGCGCTGCAAATGCTTTTACACAAACAGAATCCCATTTAAAACAGGCCTTACTGAGAACACTCATCCTCCCCCTTTGATCACAAACTGGCAGCGCCGTGGAACTGAATGTAAGAAATTGAAGCGTATATGGCAAGGCTTAGTCATAAATAAACCAACACATTAGGGTTGTCTGGAAATCAAAGGAGTGCTGTCCTTTATTGCTTAAAGATTATTCCCAGGCTGCAATGGGGATCTAAATTTGCTACACATTTCTCAAAATGCAAGTAGTAGAAAATGCTTTAATATGTTGGGATTGACACAGTATTTGGGGGATTTCAGCAGGACAACAGAAAACTGATGGTGATTAAAAACACGTTTATTCCCGGTGCTACCCTACTAAAGAATCAGAATACATCATCCTCCTAGGCTTTGCATCCTAATAACTGCCATAACTAAATGTTAAGTCTAGTACACACAATCAGAGAATCGGATGAAAAATACCGCTTATCCAAAGATAATTTGATCGTTGGTAACCAGCTTTCAAGAGCCAATCACAACAGTTCATGAGAAATTATCCAAAGAGAGAAACACGAAAAATTTTCTCATTTGATACCAGATCCTTTGATTTTCATTTAATCAGTAAAGTATTTGTCCAAAAATAAATAAAAAATCAGAAGAGCAAGACCTTTGCTACATCCAGTAGCTTTGCCTTGAACCATTTGGCACGTCTCAAAACTGGAGAGTTCAGTAATGCAAGTCCTACAGTACATTCTGGTACATTTTTCTTGTAAAGGATAGAAAAATGACAGTCTATTACATAACAGAACTAACTAGCTTGTAGCATGTTTTCACTTGTCTTCAATTTCTTCTACACTGTTTACCTTATTGCTACCTTTTTGTAATCCTGCTTTCTTCCCTGGACCATTTTTAGCGTTATATTACAGATAATGCTTCCAGCCATGCCTATCCTTGTAGCGGAATACTGAGCCATGTACAGAACCTTCCAATTAGTTAGCAGAATTAAATAGTAATTTACATTGAGCAGCCTTCTGACAACAGTTATAAATCACACATGTGGGAGATCATTAACAGTGTCACCAGTCCGTAAAAATCATTATGTAGTAAATACATTTCATACAGCCTAGCAAAAAGAATACTATGTTTTAATGATTTATGAATATATGATCTTCTCTTTCTGCACTTTTTTCATGTGAATCACACGCCGAGCACAAATGGCAGTCAGATTTTTCTTTACATTTATGAAACTGGTCATTGCATGCCCTTTTACTTTCCAGCAGCTTTATAAAATGCTTTGATAGTGTGTGATAATGTGGACAGTTAATGCGCAAAAAAGATGCCGGTGGGCAAAAGGCTTAGCTCTAGAGCTGAAGTAATATAAAGCCAGGCAGGTGATTAATCGCTTGCATTGCCTCTCCAAAAATCTCTAGCCACTCGTGTAACATCTGGAAAATATTAATAAATAGTGGTGTTTTTTCACATGCGGTACTTTACAGTTCTAGTGGAGGCATAAAAATCCATCAGACACCTAACAAATCATGGCAGCAACCTTACTTGCTATGTATATTGCTGCTTCTTCAAAACAAATAATATATATACTATATATATATACAGTATGTGTGCATATATGTATGTATGTATATGTGTGTACAGTATGTGTGTGTGTATATATATATATATATATATATATATATAAAAATCAAGAGGGATTGCTGTACAAAAAAATGTTTTAATGAAAAGATTAAAACATCCGAAATTTACAGGCAATCATAGTAGTATATATACAGTATCTCACAAAAGTGAGTACACCCCTCACATTTTTGTAAATATTTTATTATATCTTTTCATGTGACAACACTGAAGAAATTACACTTTGCTACAATGTAAAGTAATGAGGGTACAGCTTGTATAACTGTGAATTTACTGTCCCCTCAAAATAACTCAACACACAGCCATTATTGTCTAAAACGTTGGCAACAAAAGTGAGTACACCCCTAAGTGAAAATGTCCAAATTGGGCCCAATTAGACATTTTCCCTCCCCGGTGTCATGTGACTCGTTAGTGTTACATGGTATCAGGTGTGAAATGGGGAGCGGGTGTGTTAAATTTGGTGTTATCGCTCTCAGAAATTTACGTTATACACGCTGTACACTGACTAATTTACTTTGTAGCAAAGTGTAATTTCTTCAGTGTTGTCACATGAAAAGGTATACAAAAATGTGAGGGGTTTACTCACTTTTGTTAGATACTCTACAATTTACTATTGACATAAACACATGCGCACAAACACACACACACCACAGGTTGAACTGGATGGACTAGTGTCTTTTTTCAACCTTACTGACTATGTAAGTATCCCAGGCTGATCCCTGTGGAAGCTGGAAATCACTGTAGTAGGCACTCACCTCTGGGTCCCATGCTGAGCTGCTACCCTGCTGTTTAGTGATGTTGCTCGCTCAGCACAGATGCCATTCACAGAACACTTTGCATTTTCTCACTGAATGCAAGGCATTCTCTGATTGGACAAGGTGGATATTGTGACATCACCTGCCTCTCTTTCTGTCCAAACAGAGTACACTATGCATTCATTGAGGAAATTATTCTTTCCTAAGATGACAGTGCTGTGCATCCTTGTCACCCTACGGACTGGGTAGTCCGAAATGGACACGCAGGTTTAAAATAGATATATAAAGGTAAGTAAACAACCAAAAGCTTAACTACAGCTAACACTTTTAGGCGGTTACAATAAAGCCCTGTACACACGATCGGATTTTCTATGGATTCAAATCTGATGGATTTTTTCCATTGGAACTCCGATGAAGCTGACTTCCATCAGTCTTGCCTACACACCATCAGTCAAAAATCCGACCGTCCCAAACTCCGTGACGTAAAACACTTAGATGAGCCGAGAAAAATGAAGTTCAATGCTTCTGAGCATGTGTCGACTTGATTTTGAGCATGCGTGGGTTTTTTCTCCAATGGAGTTCCACACAGACAATCGGAATTTGCTATCGTTTTTTTTTTCCATCGGATAAATTTAAAACATATTCTATTTTTTCTCACCGATGGAAAAAAGACCGATGGGGCCCATACATGATCGGTTTGTCCGATGAAGAAAGTCCATCGGACTGTTTTCATCGGTAAAACCGATCGTGTGTACAGGGCATAACAGTTTTTTTTTAAAGGTTTAAACCATATGCATACACTAAGGGCATTTGTACACTAGCCTGTTTGCTGAAATGATCTAATCTAGTGTACAGGCTGGCCTGGTGTTCATTCTGTGCTGGCAAAGGGGGTTGTTGCTTGCATTTTTTGTAGAACGCAATGCACTGTTATATTGGTAATCTCGCGCCTTACACAAAATAAAAATATATAAAATGTAATTAAATAAACAGCTGCTGGACCCCGAAATTCCAAAAGATGGAACCAAACTTGTGTAGAAATTATACGTGCAATGTGCAAGAATAGTGGGGGGGCTGAAAACAATAATAGATAGATATTTGTAATTTACCATATCATTATTGTTTTCAGCGCCCCCACTATATTTGCACATTGCACGTATAATTTCTACGCAATGCACTGTTCACAGCTTTTTTTTTGGAAGAAAAATATAAATAAAGCCATGTGAAATAAAGAAAGGAATTCATATACTGAAAACTATCATGTATTCTTATTAACATAAAGTTACAAGAATACAATCTCTCTCACTAGTGTGGGCCTTTAGTGACCAACAGCATTTAGAATGTCAATGTTACAGATGTGTCACCCTGAGCAGTAATTGCAACAAGTAATAAACCATAGAACTGGATCTGTGCAGAAAACGTTAGGTATAATTTACAAATTTCATGATCTTGGAATGTAGTTTCACTCCTAAGTATGGAACCACTGTAGAAAGCCCCGCTTTTATGAGGATTCATTTTAATGGTGTTCATTTTAATGCATTTCAAACATTAAACTGTAAAAATTGACCAAGGCAGGTTTTCAAATACTTGAGCATAATTGCATTTAAAGTGTACATAGCATTCATTGATGTTTACCAAGTCTTACTAGTCAAATCAAAAATGCACAATACCACTGAAATAAGGTAACACAATATCTAACGCTTGTTTTGTTAAATAAAATAAGTACTATTCTTCCTTTCTGTCAAAAAACAAACAAAAAAAACAGATAGGGTTGTTGGGAATACAACATACTGCAATGACTCACCTTGGAAGTACAGTAATATGTATACATGTTCGCATCATTGAAGTTATAAATCACGATTTCCCATTCCTTACTGAGGAGCAGCCATAGAAGCTTTAGCCTGTAATGCATCAATTTATTTTGCCGCTGTTAGTATTGAAAGAGTGAGATGTGACTCTAGGGTTCAGTGGATCAAGACTTTACTTACATACCTAAATTTCTGCATCAAACCTGATCTACAATAGCCCCTAGGTGGCGTAGTGGTGATATTATACATATATATATATATATATATATATATATATATACATATATATATATATATATTGTGACAGCAGGCAGGTAAAATCACCAGGTTGCATCCAGGATGGGAGATATATATGTCCTAGATTCAGGCTTTATGCCGATTTATACCACTAGGGGGAGTGCTGGGAGTCTTGCAGGGGAAGAGTTAATGAGCCCAGCTGTATCAAGTGGGCTCATTGGGGCCTCTACAAGAACTCCCAGCATGCTAAGGGAGATGCTCCAACCTGGAACCAGATCTGTGTGGATAGTCTGGGGAGTGTGATCTCTGTGCGGTGAGCCAAAGCCTGTGTGGTTATTGCTAAGAACTTCTAAAAACAGGGAGTTAGGGACTAGGACAGCACAAGGCTGTACCCAGTTGTTAGTTAGGGACACCAACGTGTGAGCGGTCAAGTTGACCAGGATTTATTTTCCTGTTTCTTTTGTTTTTGCTGTATTTTTTTGTCTGTATATAGTTCAAATAAAACCGCACCCTTTTGTTTTCTCCTACCACTGTCTGCTGTGCCTGTTTTTGTGTGGTGAACCCATCCAGGGGGTCACACAGACCCGCTGCTGAGTTAACCCCCTCACAATATTATATATATAATTTTTTTAACTTGTATTATAATAAAGAGCATGTTTATGTGGCTGTCAGTGCCGCTCGATTTCAGAGGCATTTGAGAGCGGCTCAGAGTTGATAAGTTTCTTCCGGGACACCTGTTTTAACCCTTGAAAGCCACAGCACTTAGAATAGCACTTAAAATTTGGTAGCAGTACTGCTCCCTGAACTTGGCCTGTGGTATCATTTTCGTGCCAACATGTTTACCACCCCCTCAGCCCACAATGTTAGGTTAAGGGGGGTGGTCAAGGGGTGTTAAAAACATGGATAAACTGCCTGTTTTTACTGCCCCCCCAGCCACAAATGTAAACAAGGTCGATAACACAGACAATATAAAAGCAGAGGCAACAAATCCAAATTTAGAACATATTGAACTATTGTAGTACATATTGTTTGACAGTTGAAGAATTATGGCCTGTAGGCAAAAATTTAAGAGCAAGTAACAAAAAAAATAAAAAAATTAAAATAAAAGGCAGCAACAATTAAAAGGAAAACATTACTCCCATCAAGTTAAATCCCACATGTAAAAATGTGACAGGTATAGTGATGCCACACCGGCCACTCCATTAGGGGTGCAGGGGCGCCACCCCCCCTCAATCCATGCACCGACCCCTGAGGCTCTAATTGGCTTCAAAAAAGGGTGCACCCCAAGCTCACCCAGTTGTGTGACATTAGCAAGTTAATATTCACTAATGTCTTCCTGCTTCTCCTTCCGGCCAATCAGGAAGTGGGTCCTGAGACCTGATTGGCCAGGGAGTCTTAAGACTCCCGGCCAATCTGGTCTCAGGACCCGCTTCCTGTTCATCTGGGAGGAAAAGGAACGGCTCTTCCCTCGACAAGCTGCAGTAGATGGAGGGGCAGCAACAGCCTCTTCCAGCAGCCCTACTCCAGATCCAGCAAAACCTCATCATTGTCCTCTTAAGGTAAGGCCATGTATCGCTGCCTCCCCATCCAGGGGGGGATGGTAGTGCAAGTGAGAGGGGGGCCAGGTTTGTTTGCCCCCCCCCCCAAAAAAAATATTTTGCACCGGCCACTACTGGTAGGAGCTCTGGATATCAGTGATAACAAGATGCTATTGATTCCTCTAGTATGCCAGTGTTGAAATATTCATGTTTGGCAGCCTAGCATAAAGTTGCCATTTCCCGATAAGAATAATGACATATGTGCGGGTATGTGAATTTGTTTGCTTAGTTTATTTCAAGGGTTCAATTGTGAATGAATAAGGGGATTGTGGGCTGTTTTTATAGATAGAACAAATCTCAATAGATAGGCAAGCTAAAAGGTTGAATGTGCACTGGAGACTGACTGCCACATCCCAAAATATATATGGAAGATAGAAAGAGGTACCTCCGGGACTTTGAAGGCAGTTGTCAGACCAGAAAATGAAGTAGAAGTATATAAAATTATTTTATTATAATATTTAAAAATATTGATAGTATTCATCACAACCAAGTAAAGAAAAAAACGGTAACCATACATATAAAATATACAGAGATTAAATTATGAGGCATACGGTTGGTCTCGTGGTGGAAGGCCAGACCACACAGAAGATCCCAACATGTTTTGGAATGTAATAGATTCTTTCTTCAGGGGATGATCAAAGAAGACTGTATTTTTCTGATGGTATATTGGTAACATGTTACTATATATCATCATATACAAATGTCTAGGAAAATATACATAATATCAAAACATGATATCAAATATCATAATATCAAAACAAGTCCAACATGGCAGCTGATATAAAAGACAGGTAAAGCATACGCACCAAATATGACTATATCACATCATGTACACAAGATAGTTTGTTAGTCCCTCCAGTGTGCCCCATCGCATTTAAGATCCTTAAAATGGGTGGTGTAACAAATCGCAATGGGTTGCAGAGGTGAAAATAGGGTAGGAAAGGATAGGAAAAAATATTTAAAATAAAATCGTAATAAAAAAAAAAAGAGGCAAAGTTCACCATTTTTTGTGTCACTTTGCCTAGTTAGGACACTGTAAGACTAAAGCCTCGTTCACACGGTTTTCTCAGCAAGAAATGACAAGAAAACTTCTGACAGATTTTTTTGCAGAGAAAACCGTTTGTGTGTATAGTTTTTCGTCGAGAACCTGCTCTCTATTTTCTCGTCAGGATTCTCGTTGTTCTCGTCGGGATTCTCGTCGGCCTGTTTCCCGACAAGAAAACCGGTCGTGTGTATGCTTTTCCGAGTCTTAAAAAACCGTGCATGCTCAGAATCAAGTATGAGACGGGAGCGCTCCTTCTGGTAGAACTAGCGTTTGTAATGGAGATAGCACATTCGTCATGCTGTAACGGACTGAAAAGCACGAGGCTGAAAAGCGCGAATCGTCTCTCACCAAACTTTTTACTAACACGCGATAACACAAGATCAGCAAAAGCAGCCCAAGGGGTGGCGCCATTGGAATCGAACTTCCCCTTTATACTGCTGTCATACGTGTTGTACGTCACCGCGCTTTACAACGACGAGATTTTGGATTGACAGTGTGTATGCAAGGAAAGCTTGGCAAGAATCCCATCAAGCTTGACAAGAACGAGAAAACCAACGTTTGTTTTACAACGGGATTCTCGGTCATGTGTACGAGGCTTTAGCCATGTAGAAAGCCCTTCTATCAGGATGCCCATTGAAATTGTCAGGCCTGATTCCAAGAGCATTTGTATTTTGGGTATAGGCAAAATGTAGGGTAAGGATTGGGTAGGGTTAAAAACATAATTAGCAAAAGCTGAGATTTTAAGTGTTTATAGTTTTAAAGTAGATCTGTGTGGAAATATGTATTTCATATGTTAAAGTGACCTTGTCATCTTAAAATATATATATATATATCCAAATTAAAATGTCTTGCCAGAGAAGAGGTATGTATGATATTCACATCACTAGCAGCCGGTGTCGTCTAGCTCCCCTCTATTCCAACGCTGCAGCATCTGAGTCTTTAGCATTCTATACTTCTGCGAGTGTTGGATGGCCGTGTCTCCTGACATGTTCCTTGCTTCCATCCTTTGAACCCCTATCATTACATGACTTAGCATCTTGCATGCTAGTACTAGGGCTGAAGTCCCAGTCCAGAGCTGAGCCAGTAACAGCGTGTTTAATAAACTATCAGAAAAATATTTTTATTGATTATTTATTAAATGCCATGGTTTGCTAGCTTGTACTCAAGGAAAGTTACTAATTGACTCAGCTGTTTCTGCTGAGCTTTTATTGTCTTGCCAAATTAGACTTAATAAAATTCACCTGCTCAGAAAACATCTAAACATTATGCAAGTTTATACCAGGACACTCATTCTTATATGCTTTTTTACTTAGAGAAAAGATCTGGTTTCAACTATCCATTCTGTAAAAATGCTTCAGCAACAATAATTTTATATACTTAATCTTATAGGGAGGCTCTAGTCAGAGCAAGAAACCCCTCTTTTCTACTGACAAGTTGAATAATTTCTGCAGCCCAGTCCTTGATTTCACACCATAGAATTAGATGCATTATGCTGAAGATTCACATTTTCTGGAAGTATTTCTTGACAAAGTGTGACCGTTGTCTGACCATTATGATTTGTTTATATCTTTGAGCACCAGCAGATCTCTGTAGTCTATCATTCTTGGAGAATATGCATTCGGGTGAATTGGATTTTCTTCTTTTTCTCTGAATTAATTTGCACGCTTGGTCAGAATGAGTGTGTGTTAATGAAACAATTGTTGAAACAAACATGTAGAGTTGGTTCGGGGCTCCCATGTCTAACTGCTATCTTATGGCTAATAGTGGCTAATTTTAACTTTCAGTTATTTTATTTTGAAGTCCATCTCTGCCTAAAAGCAGCCTGAACTCAGTATGTTGAGTAAACAACTAGGAAATTGTACACCAAGGGTGTGAAATATGACACTATCATGACTATCAGGCCTCATGCCCACGGACGTTTTTACAGCCGCGTTTTTGAGCGTTTTTTACAGCTTAAAAACGCCTGTCCATGTTAGTCTATAGCTTCATGCCCACCTAGACGTTTTTGAGCTGCAAATAGCATAGACGTTTTTAAGCTGTAAAAAAAACCCAGGACCAGTGCGTTCCTCAGCGTCAGAATTAGGCAGAAAAAAAACGCGAGCGTCCAAAAACGCGCACTAACGCGCAAAAAACGCGCACTAACGCGCGGTCGCGTTTTTAGCTCCGACGTTTTTTTGTTTTTTTTTTCAAAAAAAAAAATATATATTTACAATAACATGGACAGGCGTTTTTAAGCTGCAAAAAACGCAGCTGTAAAAACGCCAGTGGGCATGAGGCCTCATAATTCAGCAACAAGTGCAGCAACTCCACTTCGATTATGATTTGGAATTTCACCTGGTATTCGTAGAGTGATGACTATTTCATAAACCGTACAGAATAAACAAAACTTAAAGTGGATGTAAACCCACTCTCATCCTTTCTAAACTACTGCCATAGTGCTGATCTATAAGGATATAGATGCCTCCTGCATGTATCCTTACCTGTCAAATGTCTCCCCTCTGTCTGTTAAAAGAACTGAAAAACTGCAGATTCTGTGGGTGGATCTGTTGTCTGGAGCTCGGTGGGTAGAGTCGTGATGTCAGTAGACTCCCCGCCCACCTCTACACTCCCCTTGTCAACATGCATTTTCTCCTGTGTATTCCTTCTGCTATGATCACTAACATCCAGTCAAAGTCCAGAAAAGTAACCACATGACTTCAGAAAAGAAGTGGGGGTGGGAATTAAAAAATAATGCCTGTCTAAAGCTAGTGCACGAGATATGTAAATAACCTGTCACTCAAAGCAAGGGGGCGGAACGGACAAAGGTTTTTCTCTGTTTGTCCGTTTTATCTCACTGAACAATAAAAGAGGATTGCTCAGAGCTGGATTAACTCTTTGTGGCAAGAACTGGCAGAAATGATAGGGAATCTTATACTCTACATTGCGACAGCAAAAAAAACATTTCGGGTTTACATCCACTTTAAGCATTCTTTAAAACAGATATGAATACTAAATAGACTTTGGGATTATCCCACCCATTAATAAAATAAAAGTTTGTAGAAGCTATCTCTGGTAATGATGGGACTGTATATGTGAGATTACATATTCTTACTGGGTTCCCAGTTGAACTAGAGAATGTGTTAAGAGCATGGGAATGTTAGCATGGGGGAAGAGGGAGTAAATACAGCAGTGAAAGGGAGCAGGAGGGGAGAGAGTGTGGAGGGGTAAAGGTGCCAAGAGAGTGCTGAAAGGGAGATGGATGAAGAGTTTGGCGAAAGGGAGAAGGGGGAAGAGAGTGGTGAAAAAGTAAGGGAGGAAATATAGTGCTTAGAGGGATGGCGAGCTTGGTGAGAGGCAGGAAGAAAGTGGTGAAGAAGTAAGAGAGGAAAGAGAGGGATGAGAAGAGCTTTATGATAGGCAGGAAGAGAGTGGTGAAGAAGTAATAGAGGAAAGAGAGTGCCGGAAGGGATAAAGAGCTTTGTGAGAGGCAGAAAGAGAGTGGTGAAAGGTAAAGGTGCCAAGTGGGCTGAAAGGGAGATGGATAAAAAGCTTTGTGAAAGGGAGAGGGAGAAAGAGAGTGGTGAAGAAATAAGGGAGGAATGAGAGCCCTGAAAGGGAGATGGAGGAAGGGAGTGGTGGAGCGGAGATAGAGGAAGGGATTAGTGGAGTGGTAAGGAAAGGAAAAAAGGGATTTTTATAACAGCTTACCTGTAAAATCCTTTTCTTGGAGTACATCACGGGACACAGAGCGACTTAGTCATTACTAATGGGTTATATAGTTTACCTTCAGGTGTTGGCACTGGCCAATTCCAAACCGGAAGTACCCTCCCCTATATAAGCCCCTCCCACCCGGGAGCACCTCAGTTTTGTAGCCAAGCAATAAGTGTCCCAAAAAGAGGGGTGGGAGCTCTGTGTCCCGTGATGTACTCCAAGAAAAGGATTTTACAGGTAAGCTGTTATAAAAATCCCTTTTTCTTTTTCGTACATCACGGGACACAGAGCGACTTAGTCATTACTAATGGGACGTCCCAAAGCAATGCCAAATGAGGGGGGGGGTACATAAGCTGGGCGCCATCAGGCATGAGGATCTTTTGCGGCCTGCAACACACTGCGCCCAAAGGCGACATCCTCCTGACTTCTAACGTCTACCTGATAGAATCTAGTAAACGTGTGTACCGAAGACCATGTTGCGGCCTTACATACTTGAGCCAGGGAGGCCTGGTGATGCACTGCCCATGAAGTTCCAACCGCTCTTGTGGAGTGCGCCCTAACTTTGAACGGAGGCGGTCTCTTTCTCAAGCCATAGGCTTGTATTATGACCTGTCGAATCCACTTGGCTAAAGTAGATTTTGATGCTGCCTGACCCCTTCTGGGGCCTTCCGGCAGAACAAACAAAGAATCCGTTCTGCGAATCTGAGCAGTGGCTTTTAGATAAGCTTTAACTGCTCTTACCACATCCAAAGAATGTAATAACTTTTCCTCTACTGAGCTAGGTTTGGGGAAAAAAGAAGGAAGAACCACATCTTGGTTCAAATGAAACCTCGATACCACCTTAGGAAGAAAGGCTGGATGAGGACGTAATACTACTCTGTCCTTATGGACAACCAGATATGGCTCCTTACAGGACATAGCTGCTAATTCCGACACTCTTTTAGCCGAACAAATGGCTACTAAGAAAACCAATTTCCTGGTGAGAAGAACCAAGGAAATGTGTTGTAATGGTTCAAACGGTTGTTTCTGTAGAACCGACAGAACCAGGTTTAAGTCCCAAGGACATATGGGAATACTAACCGGAGGGCTAATACGCATCACTCCTTGTATAAAGGCTTTGACTAGTGAATGCGAAGCCAAGGGCCTTTGAAAAAATATTGACAAGGCCGAAATCTGACCCTTGATAGTACTCAAGGCCAGTTTCCTATCTACAGCCCACTGTAGGAAGTCCAGAATCCTCCCTATCATGTACTTACGTGGATGCCATTTCTTGGTCTCACACCACGTAATGTACGCTTTCCAGATCCTATAATAGATCTGCCTGGATACCGGTTTCCTGGCATTGATCATGGTAGATACCACAGAATTAGAGAGCCCTCTCTTTTTCAGAATGTGGGCTTCAATAGCCAGGCCGTCAAACCTAGGGCTGGTAAGGAAGGGTGGTATATCGGTCCTTGCGACAGCAGGTCCGGACGAAGTGGGAGGGTCCAAGGACTCCTCACTGACATTTTTACCATCTCCGCGTACCATGCCCTTCGGGGCCACGCTGGAGCCACCAGAATCACTGGTTTCTTTTCTACCCTGATTCTGCGGAGTAATCGCGGTAACAATTGTGGCGGTGGGAATGCATATATCAGCTTGAACCGATCCCAAGGGAACACTAGGGCATCCGAGCCGCAAGCTAGGGGATCCCTTGTGCGAGACACAAACCTGTCCACCTTTGCGTTGAATCTGGATGCTAGCAGATCTACATCCGGTGTTCCCCACCGCTGGCATATTGCCTGGAAAACCTCGGGGTGAAGAGACCATTCCCCCGGGCATAATTGTTGGCGACTTAGAAAGTCCGCTCTCCAATTTTCCACTCCTGGGATGAAAACCGCAGATATGGCTGGGACATATCTTTCTGCCCACTCCAGGATGCAATTTGCTTCCTTCTGGGCTGCACGACTTTTGGTGCCACCCTGATGATTGATATATGCCACTGCCGTGGCATTGTCTGATTGAATTCTGACAGGGGACCCCTGGAGTTTGGATGTCCATGCTACTAGGGCATACCGGGCTGCTCGTATCTCTAAGAGATTGATGGGCAGGGCCTTTTCTGCTTCTGACCACCTGCCCTGGAGAGACCATTGCTCCAGCACTGCCCCCCAGCCGATGAGGCTGGCATCTGTAGTGACCACCTTCCAAGAAACCGGACTGAAGGGTTTCCCTCTTTCCAGATTCTGGGGCACCAACCACCAATGGAGGCTCTTGCGAACGGAAGGGGACAGGGACATTGGTAAGTCTAAAGCCTGAACTTTTTTGTTGCAGGCTGACAGTATGGCCCTTTGCAAATTCCTTGAATGGAATTGACCGTAGGGTACCGCTTCGAATGAAGCCACCATCTTTCCCAGCAGCCTCATGCAGAGACGTATGGATGGTTTTCTTTTTGTACCCACTAAGTGGGTCAAATTTCTTAAAGACGACACCTTCTCTGGAGGTAAGAAAATCTTTCTCTGATTTGAATCCAGCCTTAGCCCTAAGTATTCCAGACTTTTGACTGGTCTTAGAGCTGACTTGTCCCGGTTGATAATCCAACCGTGATATTCCAGATACTCGATTGTCTTGTGAATAGCTACTTCCAGCTTTTCCACTGAGTGGTCTATTAGTAGCAGGTCGTCTAGATATGCCATTATCGTTACACCCTGTGTTCTTAGATTGGCCAATAATGGGGCCAGAATTTTTGTGAACACTCGTGGTGCTGTGGCCAGACCGAAAGGTAAGGCTCTGAACTGAAAATGGCGCCCTTCTACTGCAAAGCGTAGAAATTTCTGATGGGCCGGAAAGATGGGAATATGCAGATAAGCATCCCTTATGTCGATCGAGGCTAGCCATTCCTGCCCTTGTAGGGCGGTGGCCACTGATCGGATCGACTCCATCCGAAAGGTCCTGATATTTAGGAACTTGTTTAGCCCTTTTAGATTTAATATGGGCCTCACGTCCCCATTTGGTTTGGGGACTGTGAAAAGGTTCGAGTAAAACCCGAATCCGCTTTCTTCCAGGGGAACCTTCATGATTACCCCTTGGAGCAATAGTTGTTCTAGTGCCAGAAGGAGGGATCCTCTCTTTTGGGGATCTCTTGGCACGTTTGACCTCATAAATTGGGCAGGAGGAGTGCCTTTTAACTCCAGCTTGTATCCCAGACTTACTGCGGAGAGCACCCATCTGTCTCTGATGGTGTCCCGCCAGGTCTCTGTGAACAACTGAAGTCTTCCCCCCACCCGATTGAGCGGGGGCAATACTTCATGCCTTAGGGGGAGGTTTTGTACCTCTCTTGATCCAGGGCTTCTTGTTACCCTGTGATTGTCCCTGATTTCTGCCCCCTGAATTTGACCGCGGAGGCCGTCGGAACTGCTTCACAGCCGATGTGCCCGGGACTGGAGAGGTAGGCCTCTTAAAAGAAGGACTTCTACCCTTGTTCTTAACCGGTAAGAGTGAACTTTTACCGGCAGAAATTTTCTGGATATATTTGTCCAGATCTTCTCCAAATAAGCGTTCTCCATGAAATGGGAAGCTAACCAGCAGTTTTTTACAGGGAGCTTCAGCAGACCAGTTTTTGAGCCACAGAAGCCTACGCATATGTACTATAGACAGCGTAAAGCGGGAGGCCTGTTGGATTGTATCCTTTATGGCGTCCACCGCAAAACACAAGGCTCTAGGCAGGTCAGCTAGGGCATGAGCCTGCTGATCTGGTAAGTCCCTTAAGACTTGTTTCAACTGATCTTTCACTGCTTGGCAGACTCCAATCGCTGCTACCGCAGGTTGTGTCACCATACTTGCTGTAGAGAAAGCAGATTTTAGTAAAGACTCCAATTTTTTATCTATTGGGTCTTTGAACATTGGAACATTATCTACTGGACATGTCAGTGATTTGTTAACAGAAGAGATGGCTGCGTCCACTATAGGGACCCTCCATTTTCTTATGAACTTATCCTCCATGGGATAGATCACCGGAAATCTCTTGGGGGGAGCAAATATTTTATCAGGATGCTCCCAATCCTGGTAAATAAGCCCTTCTAATAAAGGGTGGATTGGGAAGGAACAGACCGCCTGGGGAGCTTTTAGCGACCCCAGCGAGGAAACCGTAATGGATGGTGGTTCCGCCAGAGGCATTTTAAATGCTGATCGGACCATGTTAGTCAGAGACTGAACCCATAATCTTTCAGCCTGAGAAGCTGAGAAAGGTTCTTCCACTGTTGATTCCTCTATAAGTGAATCAACCTCATCCTGATCCCCTTCAGGTAGGTCGATCTCTGTGTGGGGCTGTTCCTCCACTAACAGGCACTCTGAAGGAGGAGACGGAGATCGGACGCGCTTTTCCTGTGACAGGGAAGCAGCGATCAATGCTGTTAATCTCTCTTCCAATCCTCCCAGAGTTGAGGATAAAACCTCCTCTGTTATATATACAGGAGCAGGTGGACTGGGGACAGCCGCAGCACCAGGCATTCCTGCGGGGTTTCTACGGCTACTGACCTCTGCATTCTCAGGGGAGATTGGTGCAGTGCAAGCATGCCCAATATCCTCAGAGCCCGATGGAGACCCCTTTGGCTTCCTGGAAGATTTATTTCCGGAGCGTCTGGACGACATATCCTTTAAGCACAAAGCTGAGGTATTCCCGTCGTCATACACCAATTTTTGCTGGTAATAGTCTAACACAGGTGCTGCTATATACCAGCTGGTGTCCACTAAAGTGCCTTTCTATGGGGATGCCTGCATCAACCGCCTCTGTGTGCCACTGTTTGTTGCTAGCTCTGTTTGCATGCAGCTGACACTTGTACTGTGTCTTTTAACCATGCTGGGACGCCCGCACATGCGCAGAAGCGCCGCGGCGCGCATCGAGCGTCATCCACCCGCCCCGCCCCTTTTTTTTCATAGGAGGCGCGTGCACGCGCCCGCGCGCGCGCCCGTGCGCCAATGGCGCCCTTTTCGAAAACCAACAGAGGACTAGGAGCCAGGGCCCTTTTTGCCGGAGGGCCTGTGCGGTGGATGAACGCAGCAACAGGGCAGAGGAAGTGGATTCCCTCAGAGAAACTTACCAGCTGCCTGGATCTTTTGAGTTGAGAAAACCAAAGATCCACATTTACAAGAAAAAATGGACTACAGCGGCCTCTAGTGGTTTAACACAGGTACCGCGGTCCCTGTTTTTTTTTTTTTCTTGACTACTATTAAAATTTTACATTTTCAGTAGTTATAGGCAAACACAGATATTTAGCGGGAATACCGTTAGGTAACAGACAGAAAGACAAATTAGGCTTGGGGGTCCCCCAATAGAACCAAGTTCCTGAGGGCCCCCACTTACCTGATCCCCGCCGCAGGACTTTGTTTGGTCCACAAAAGTCCAAACTTCACCTATCACGGCAGGCATTGTAATTAAACCTTCAGGGACCGGGTTCCCAAGGATTCCACTCCCCTGGACCTGTATAGCACCCTGCACAGACAGCGTCTTGGTCGTGGGTATGACCAGAGCTCTGGATCCCAGGGTCCAGCCCTCCTAAGAGAAGCATTACAGGCAAAACCTTGCTCTTCTGCTGCAAGGCCCGGGTACCGACCGTTTAGCTATGAAGCTTTTTTGGTGGGATCCGGAACAGCTTACTAAGGCCCAAAAGAACCTGTACGCAAGCCCAGTGAAAACACATGTTACTCTTTGGCCAACACCTTAGACACTGGCAAAAAACTGAGGTGCTCCCGGGTGGGAGGGGCTTATATAGGGGAGGGTACTTCCGGTTTGGAATTGGCCAGTGCCAACACCTGAAGGTAAACTATATAACCCATTAGTAATGACTAAGTCGCTCTGTGTCCCGTGATGTACGAAAAAGAAATAGTGGTGTAGATGAAGGGCAGAAGGAGAAAGGAGTAGTGGCAGTGCGATGCCCTGTTACGGTGTAAAAAAGGCAGTCTGGAACAAGTTTTGCAGCAAACCGGCACACTGATGGTACAGGTCCATGCGGGGTTCTTGGAGTAATCAGAACTAGGGTTCAGGGCTCCCGAGGGGGTCCGTGTGTGGTTGCAAGGAAGCAGCGAGATAGGTGTGCATGTCTGCACGGTGCTGTCCGGAACAGGACAGACAGAGGCCCAAACCTGAGAGATGGAGCATCAGGGAGCTGCAGGAAAGAGACAAAGAGCTGACAGAGGTGCAATGTTTGTGCACAAGTACTGGGATGTTGTGTTAGATGGTCAGGAGGACCAAAGCACAAGGCTTGAGAAGCAGGACTGCCAAAGAGAGCCAGGAGGCTAAATATTGTTAATTTTTGTATTGATGGTAAAAAAAACCTGCAGGGGAAGCTGATTGCTGTGAATTTATTTTCCTTGTGTCTCAATAAAAGTGGGCCTACAAGCCCTGAAAAGGCATATCTGGCATAGACTGAACTCACTGGTGAGAGTTAAATTTGCGTTAACCCCCACGTTGTCACAGAGTGTACATAGAGGGAAGAAGGAGGAAAGAGAGTGGCGTGTGTGTAAGGGAGAGGGAATGTAGGTGAACGGGGAGGAAAGTACATTGTATTTAGATGAGAAAGAAAGTGCTAACAAGAGATAAGGAGCAGTGTAGGTGAAGGGGGAAGAGAGGAAATGGGGAAGTGTAGACGGAGGGATCTCTAGAACGCAAGGAGCATCCAAAATTGATATTATGGATACCATGAATGTCCAATAATTATTAACCACTTGCTTACTGGGCACTTAAACCCCCCTCCTGCCCAGACCAATTTTCAGCTTTCAGCGCTGATGCTTTTTGAATGACAATTGCGCGGTCATCCAACACTGTACCCAAATGAAATTTTTATAATTTTTTTCCCACAAATAGAGCTTTCTTTTGGTGGTATTTGATCACCTCTGCGGGTTTTTTTTTTTTTTGGTTAAAAAAATGTAAAAAGACAGATTTAAAAAAAAATATATATATTTTTTTATATTGTGTTATAAAATTTTGCAAACAGGTAATTTTTCTCCTTCATTGATGTACGCTGATGAGGCTGCACTGATGGGCACTGATTGGCTGCACTGATGGGCACTGATGGACTGCACTGATGAGGACTGATGGACTGCACTGATGGGCACCGATAAGGTGGCACTGGTGGGCACTGATAGGCGGCACTGTTAGGCGGCACTGGCGGGCACTGAGAGGTAACACTGAGAGGTGGCACTGATGGGTGGCACTGAAGGGCATTGATAGGTGGCACTGGTGGGCACTGAGAAGTGGCACTAATAGGTGGCATTGATAGGTGGCACTGATAGCTGGCAGTGATGGGCACTGATGGGTGGCAATAATGGGCACTGATAGGTTACACTGATTGACAGCATTGCACCACTGGTGGGCATTGATAGGTGGCACTTGTTGGCATTGATAGGTGGCACTTGTGGGCATTGATAGGTGGCACTGTGGGCACTGGCAGGCAGTATTTGTGGGCACAGACGAGGCAGATGTGCCTCCTTCCTCTTCGGAACCGATGTCCCTTGTAAACAAGCCGGTGATCGGCTTTTTTTTCTCCTCACACTGTCAGCGTGAAGAGAAAAAAAACGATTACCAATCCTTTGTTTACATCACGTGATCAGCTGTCATTGGCTGACAGCTGATCACGTGGTAAGGGGCCGGGACCGGCCCCTTACATGGATCTGTAATCACCCGAGTCTCAGTAACTCGGGTGATCACAGCGCGCGCCGCTTCTCCCAGGATTTTGGGTCCGCACTGTGGCCGTCATTCGGCTATAGCGCGGACGTCAAGTGGTTAATGTACAGTAATTATTTATTTAATAATATAATAATAAAATCACTCCACCATGCTTACTTATCAACCTGCTTGTGATAACAATATTATTAATTCCAGATGTGTATAAAGGTAAAAGCCCTCTAGCCAACCAAAATTGTGCAGTTGCCGGTGATAAGTACACAAATTTAGAGCTACAACATATAAACATATGTTTAATTCTATTTATGTGTTTGTATTGTGCATTTATAAAGACGGTTAACTGAATATGCCTACCAAACTAAATAATTTTCTACCCTGTGTTTTGTTTTATCACTTCATGCTTACCTTTACACTTTTCTTTGGTTCTCTTGTATACTTGCTGTGTATTGAATGGAAATGCTTCTACGTGTGGGCTGTGTGCCAGGACTTTTCATAATTTGACAAGGGGAACACCAGCACTACTTTACCATATGACGTGCTAGTGTTCTCTCTGTCAAACACTGATGGCAGAGCCATCTACTTGTTTTCACTGTGGTGCTTTGAAATGTCAAATTATGTAAAAATATTTACAGCTTTATGCTTTATCACAATATCAATGTAAAGTGTGTACTTGCTTTGCTTAAAGTAAGTAATGGTTAAGATCCCTTCATGTTTTTTTCTCTTTTTTTTTTTTTTGGTGACAGTTTTCCATCTGGAAAAATTCTCTTTGCTTCCTGTCTTAGAGAAACACCTGAAATAAGCTGAAACAGCTGAATAAGTCTCTCTAAAGTGAGGGGAAAATCTCCTCTTATCACTGAAAAAGATGTGCCCACTGGAAGATTTGCCCTCAACCCCTAGTCCTAATATGACTTTAAATTTTGGTTTTCCCATCACTTTCTGTACGGCAGAGAATGCTCACCAGTACAAAGAGTAGTGAATCTCCCCAACAGGGGAAACAAAGCACAATAAAATCCTGAGGTTATACCATTGTCCTACACTAACCAGCTATACATACAGTACACTTTAAATAGCATGCATAAATTATCACAAGCTTCCTGACTCCATTTTGTTTGGGATTTTGATTCAATATAGATTCATAATTGGTAAGGTTGAATAAAGACACCAGCCATTTAGTTCAACCTGTGGGGAGGTATGTGTGTTTGTGTTTTAATGTTTTTACCACTTACCTTATCCCTGTATGTTGTTCTTCGATAAGATGCCCATCTAAAAGGTTTTGAAATTGGCAACACTTCCCACTGAAACCACCTATTGTGAAAAGGAGTTCCGTGCCCTTACCACTCTAACAGTAAATAACCCCTTACGCAGTTTAAAGCGAAGCTCCCGCGGCCTCTTTTTTTTTTGACATTCAATTATTTTTTGCCAGTTAAATAAGTACTCACGTCTCTGCCTTTTAACAACCACCGCATTGCGATTCCGTAAGCCAGGATAACTTATATTCCGTCAGCATAGCGGTTTTCATTTTGCTTGTGGGCATGAGAAGCCCACAAGCAGCTACTTCCTAGTTGCGACGAATGCTGAACTCCCAGCATTCACCGCTTGTTCTCGCGCATGCTCGGTCTTTCCGGCGAGCAGGGACGTAAACATTCGGGTTGCCATCACAACGGGCCACGTCGCTGAATGTTACCGCCCCGTTGTGATGTCAACAACAGCCAATGTCTTTAGGAAATAACGCAATAGCTTGCAGCAAGGCTCCGCAATGAATCCTGGGAGCAATGACACAAGCTCCCAGGTTACATTGCGGCTAAAGGATCTGACGAACTTCCCGCAAATTTCCCGCAGGAGAGGGAAACAGGAAACAGAGTGACAATTGCCATAAACAAAGGTTCTGTCACGAAAAATTTAAAACAAATGTCAGTTTTGCGATGCTTTAACGTATCTGATTTAATTAAGATAATGTGTAAAAATCGGGTGGAGCTCCGCTTCAAGGTTAAACTGCTTCTCATCCAACTTCATTGAATGGCCATGTGTCTTCTTGAGTGACCTGAGACTGAATAGTTCCTTCCCAGTGTTGGAATCACCATTAAGATATTTGTATATTGCTATCATATCCCCTCTTAGGCATCTCTTCTTCAGGGAGAATAAGTTTAATGTTTGTAATTGTTCCTCATAACCAAGGTCCTCCGGTCCCCTTATTAGTTTTGTTGCCCTTCTCTGGACTTTCTCCAGTTTCAGCACATCCCTCCTGACAACTGGTGACTAGAACTGGGTGTATACAAAAAATGTAGCGCTATACATAAAAAAAATAAACACCCAAGTGTAGTGCTCAAAGTGAATGAGTCTTGAAAAGTCTGTACAAATAAATCCAAAAAAGTGCTGAAAAAGTCTCTGATGACCATTCAAAAAGTGGATAGTGTTGAAGCTTCCAAGGTATAATGGTGACTTTCAAAAAAACAAGTGACTGTAACGTGACCACCACCACTCGAAAGGAGGCTTACCAGATGAAGTGGACCCAATGGACATACGTCTATAGGGTCAACTAGGCTTGATATATGTATATCTATGGATATGGGGTCCCAGCTGGCATTGCACACATCTATATCCAAGATCCAGGATCAAATGATGTCACCAAATCTCCAAGCCCGATGGAATGGTAAAATGACTCACAGGGGGACCTGACTGTGATCACTACCGCATGTGTACAACCACGTATGTCCATTGGGTCCACTTCATCTGGTAAGCCTCCTTTCGAGTGGTGGTGGTCACGTTACAGTCACTTGTTTTTTTGAAAGTCACCATTATACCTTGGAAGCTTCAACACTATCCACTTTTTGAATGGTCATTAGAGACTTTTTCAGCACTTTTTTGGATTTATTTGTACAGACTTTTCAAGACTCATTCACTTTGAGCACTACACTTGGGTGTTTATTTATTTTTTATGTATAGCGCTACATTTTTTGTATACTGTTTGTTTTTGCTCTTTTCACAGGTATTGTAGCTGCTCATATGTGTTAGTAGCGCAAATATTTTTTTGTATTTTGACTAGAACTGGGTGGCATACTCAAGATGCAATCAAACCAGAGTTTTGTACAGTAGTAGAGTTATAGTTTTATCTCTTGAGTAAATACCCTTTATAATTGCATGCTATTGCTGAATCTGTCATCAACTAGGACTCCCAGATCTTTTCCCATGTGTTCATGGTATGCTTGTATGCAGAGTACGGGACTCCTGGACACAGGTCTGCTCTGTTGAGTGGACAAGTGTGCTCCTCCCGAAAGCCAAGAGGTTCTAGGCTAGAAGACAGGTGCCAGGAGATCCTCTATTGAGGTCCGAGCTGTGTGGACTAATCAAAAGCCAAAGACCAAGGTATGGGGCCTAAGAACTGGCACTGCTGAAAAGAGTGCCAGGTGGTATGGCATTATTTTGGCTGTTCCAAAAAAAAAAAAAAAAAAAAAGTGTCCCGATAATCCCCAAAACAGACTTTCTGACTAGCATGGTCTCACAAAAAAAGGCTTAACACCACTAAGTTTATACCCCTAGAACACAATACTTTGCTACTGGCTTACAAAAAATGGAGCAAAAAGTGTGACATTTATCCATAGCAGAAAATTGTAATCTCCAAGATGCAGCATAGGTTTTAGGCAGTTGCTGGTAATGTATTTAATTTTCGTGTATTTTTGTTTTTGTAACTCGGTCCCATTATGTTACATAGCTCTACATATGAGGGAGTATAAGGATAATACTGTATTTATTGGCGTATAACACACTTTTTTACCCTGAAAATAGAGGGTAAACTGTGCCTGCGTGTTATACGCAGGGGGCTGTGGAAAGTTTTCTTCCTGAAACTTCCCTCTTAAAGTTAGGGTGCGTGTTATACGCCTGTGCGTGGTATACGCCGATAAATACGGTTAATTTAAATTACAGAGAAACAAAGTGCTTATCATGTATGCACATTGATTACATCTAAAAAGGCGAAAGGGCAATGCAGCATACATTTTTATTAAGTCACATTCTCAGCTAATCCAGCTAACCTTTTGGAATCCTATATAACATGGAAAGGAATTTAGAGCTTCCCTGCTTTCCATTCTGCTTCAGATTGTATAGAGATTGACAGTCTTCTTAGCAACTGTATTTGTGATATCTGAATGCAGACACTGAGCTGGCAGCAAAAGAGTTATAGTAGTGTTATTTGGAAAGCAATTAATTACTTGCCTGGATAACTGCCTCTGCTTGCTGTATGTAGATTTAGGTGTGTGTGTGTGTAAGAGACAAAAGAGGGGGAGTGGAGAAGAGGCTGGATTTCATTTTTTTTTCTAACTTACTGCTAGTGACGTGAGATATGCCTTGAACGATCAGGCAGAATGAAAACAGTAGATTTGAAGATGCTGGCACAAGCAGCCTGATGCATCCTAAGCAAGTGCTGATCAGCTCTGTATTGTAAGCTATACAAGTAGTGTTCATTTAAGGGGTCATCAGTTGTAGGCAGTTTGCAAAGGAGCAAATAGTGCCTTTTCGCACCTCTTATTTTCCTTGGTTCACTGCACCTGTTCTCTTCAATTCCTAAACTACACCTTTGGAAATGATTGGAGTTAACAGCGTCCAAAGCGCCAGCAAGGTGCGGGTGAGAGCCACAGGCTCCGTGAAATATGCCCGAGAGGAATCTGCCCGCCGCCAATCCCACAGGTCAAAATCTCTCAAAATCTCCCATTCTTCTGACTTTTCATCTGGGCACGTCAAAGAGAGCAAGGTATGGTAACTTGCCTGCAGGCATTGTATTATATTATTTTATATATATATATATATATATATATATATATATATATAGATCCCTCTCTCTCTCTCTCTCTCTCTATATATATATATCAGCATATTTTTTTACTTGTAGATTTTATATTCAAATTTGTGTATGTTCTTATTTTTAAAGATCTTAAAGCTTTCAGCATTTTCCTGTTTATTGCAATGTACAAACATGTTTGTTTCCATCTCTCATTCTACAGCTTCCTACATTACAATTATCTGAATGAAAAGAATCCTCTGCTTTCTCCCCACGTTTGTCCATTGTGCTGGTGTGAGAGTCTACAAATCTTGTGTCTGTGTCTGTGTGTGTGTTGTCTCCCCAAAGCCTGGTGCATTAGTTTTACTAGAGATTTACTAATTAGTAGATGTCACAGCTTTGGGCAGATAATTATGGTACATTGTTCCCTAGAAGAGATGATTTTTTTTTTTTATTGAATTGGAGATTTGTTAATAGAATCAGAAAGACACACAGCACTGCAGGGGGATGGACGGGGGCTCTCCTCCGTGTGTAGATGCTGCATGTGCAGACAGAATGGTGAATCTTCTTTTTTTTTTTTCACAGGGGGGTTTGAACAGTCTTGAATCTGTTCAGGTTACGTCTGCACACAGAATAATTGCTGGTCATGTTAACAAGCAGGAATGCTGCTCTAATTAGGGTTTCTACGCAATCTAGAGTCATGTATATTAGGGGATAAAAGGAAGACTTAAAATAATGAGATCGAATATGAAATCACTATCGGGTGTCAATGCATGCAAACCAGAGCTCCTCCCTACAGTTTAAATACTATAGCTATACATGAGAAAACCAGACAGTTATTTTGTAATGTAATTCATATTAATGCATTTTCCTTTTTTATTGGTTGCAGTATTCTATTTAATCAAACATGAACGCAGATGATGAGAAATATAATTGCATCATTCTGTATCATTTTATTAAAACTTTGAAATCGAAGGCATTATTCTAGTGAATATAATTGCGTGAGCTTCACAGATAATGCTTTGTCTCGCCTACCCTTAGGTTGTTATCTTTGTTAAAACATGTTTTTTTGTAAAGGTCAGCAGTGTCCCCTTTTATTGGACACCATGGAACTAAAATGGCCATTGGGCATGGTGCAATTCTGGCATTTAGTTAAAAGCATTGTTGTTACTGAATCATAAAGCCTTATTGTTGCTTCCTTCTGGCAACCACATGGCTCTGTGTGTCACATGGCAAAATAGAAACCGCTCTAGAATGTGGACATATGACATAGAAGATACTGATCTTCCTTTTTTATACATTATGTCAAACAAGACCACCACACTGTCTTTGTGTACTAGAGAGTTGTCATATTGTTCGATGAGTTCAAGATCTCAGCTACTAGCTCATAGTTTATTTTGCACATAAAGATTGTGAGCCATGTAAATGAGTGTTTTATAAGGCAAAAGTAATTGGCAGTGTGACAACCAATCAGTAAAAATCTTTTAGGCTGTTTAACGTTGGGATCTGATTGGTTGCTCTTAGTCACTGTACTTTGTGCATCATCACTGCTCTTGGGATTGCCGTAAAACAAAAATTCCTGGTGGTGCATACACGCAGTTGCTTGAAATATTGAACCCTGTGCACCCAACTACACATGTACTTTATTTGCCGAATCATGCTTAGCTTTGTGCTCTTTATGAATGAGCAGTCAATTTGCAAATAATCAAATTAGTCATTGCTAGCAATGCCAATTTTTTTTTTATTTGTTTAAGTTTATTGGGGTGTAGATAGTATACATTTGGCTATCGGTATTTTATGTGACCATATACACCACTTGACATTGAAAAGTTACATAGTTGGTCTGGTTGAAAAAAAGACACAAGTCCATCTAGTTCAACCAATAAAATATTAATAGAATAAAAATATTACAAGTACACAGTTTTCAAAAACATTACTGGATGTGATATTTGTAATATCATAATATTTTTATGTTATATTCCAGTTATCCTATAGGCAAAGAACTGCCTTAATTGACAGCTGCCTTAACAGTATTCTTAGATAGTGACAACTCCTTTAATTGTGATGCTTGTTTGCTGGAATGTGCCTTGCTATTCTGCCACCACACGTGGCAAACAAATGGTATCCTTTTCATCCTTTACCCAGTCTTTTTTTTTTTCAGTATATGTTGTGTACTCTAAGGTGGAAACTAATATCCCATAGGATTAGTAGAACCGTGATAAGCTGGCAAAGTAATATAGGATCAATTGGACCTTGCTAGATAAAAATCGTCAAAAACCTAATTGATAACAAAAAAGAAGGGCTCTGCGTGCTTGCATTTACAAGCTGATAGCAATGAGCTTTACCACTCCGCTAATTCTTAAGATTTTCCCAAGACATCAATCGCGTAAGGTAATATCATTCAATATACAGTAATAAAATGTAAAAGCAGGATCCCCTGTCCCTTTTTCACTACAGCCATGATTTCTAAACATGTTTAAATCCCAAAAGTAATATTTGTATAAGAAATATTCATTTTATGCTGATATGCCTACTGGGGCATTATAAAAATCTTTCTAAAACCAATATATTTTTTTGTACAAGTACACCTCTCAAGTTTTTTTGAGTCCTTGGCACACATGTTCTAAACACACCTTTCTACAGATCTTGAATGACTAGGACATTAAGGTGCAACAAAGTCAAAATCTGAATTTTTTGTAATGACAACAAAATGTTCATAATACATACGCAAAGGTTCTACAGTGATGTTTGCGGTAATGCATACCAAACATTAATACTCTTTTGTAGGTTTTGTGTTTTACGTTCTCAGAACCCTCCCAATCCTCTAATGGTACAAGTTACATCAAAACAATCTAGTTCACTTTCTGAATAATCTAAGCTAGGTACAAGTCCTTTTCAAAAGCTTGGGCACTGCAGTCTCATCTGCTGCACCTTTTTCACTGCACCTCAGTCATTCTCCATAGACTCCCTGTCCTATAAAGGCCTTTGCATCATATGACCTCTGCTTTTCTCCCAGCATGCCATGCAAAGAAAATTACTCTGCTTGCTGTTCACAACATATAGAGTGGAAGATGTATGGAATGTCTGTCCCTTTTGTTTCATCCAAGATATTCCAGATCCCGGATCCTAAAAAAAAAAAATACAATATTACAACTGCAGTTTCCAAAATGTTTCTCTTTCATAGTAACACTGCTGTAGAGCTGGCCAGAAATGAAAAAGGACATTTTATTTCCTTTTTTCAGATGTAGGTAGTTAAAATTTTCCCCCATAACTATACCTGTTCATTTTTTATTTTTATTTTTTTAAGAAAGTAATGGGGTCAATTATCATGTCCTCATACACAGCTTGTTTTTAATGACTACAACATATATTAACTGATATTTATATTGTATCTGTTCTGTTACATAAATGGTAGATTTTAGATTTTGTATAATGAAAACACTTTGCGATCCCTGGCCCAGCTGGAGGTGACAGACTGTAAAATGCTAGAATTGGTTATGTGCCCTATTCATGTAATGGAACTGAGGATTTTTTTGTGTGCTGTCTGTTAAGTAAAAACGTTGAATTGGGATACGTGTTTTATGTACAAATCCTGAAAACATTTTTTGGACCCTTGGAATTTTCTTGATTTCCAAATTGTGATCAAATAACACAAATGCAACAACTTTATTAGGTAAAATAATCTAAAGCTGAACCTAGGAATTAGACAAGCTATACCTTTGCAGTGGGGCTTCCCCACACTGCAGGGGATACATGCTCATTTAGATTAGGGGTGTAGATATTAGGTGTATTACTTACTGTATCATTTGCTCCAGCTCTTCTGTCCAAAGTTGGATTGTGGGCGGTCCCTCAGCGTCATCACGTACAGTTCTGGGATATTAAAGCCAGCATGGGTTCCCAGCTTGCCTTAATATTCAATATACTAATACTTATTTTTATATACCCCTAGGTTAAATGTGCATTTAACCCTTGCTGTGCAGGAAGCCTTGCTACAAGGGTACATTTTGTCAAATTCTTGGAGTTTGGCTTGAAACTGTTATTGTCTTTCATGGAAAACGATGCAAATCCTCATAATTAGTATAATCTCCATTATTTGCAACCGAAAGAGGTACTTCTGTTTTAGCCAATCTCAACCTTTCTTAAGAAGTTGGACTCATGAACACATATTTTATCAAATATAAGCTATACCTGCAGGTCATAAGCTTCCTTATAATGGTTGTTTGCAACTTGGGAAGGTTCAATGGTATTGCCTTGCATTGATCATTTTATAATGCCTACTGGATGTCCCTATGCAGTACTCTATATTCTGAATGTCAACTTAACCACCGCCATTGTCATCGTCATTGACTGCTATGTGCAAATGATTGAGACTTACATTTTAATTTGTGGAATTCCTCAGATTTCCTCTCAACTTTAGTCCGAGAAGGACGAAGCCAGAAATATGGTTAATCTGAAAGCATTTATGCACCTTTATTTCATACTATTAGGTGAATGTAATAGAATTTGTTGAAAATATTTTGGTACCCTTTTTTTTTATTGAGTTTTGCAATCTCTGATGATAGAGATACAAATATTTTCAGTAGATTTGGTCTCTAAATACAATCTGATAGTGATGATATCTAGAGTTTATTTTTATGTTCAATACAAAATGGGTAAACTATAATGTTGAAATCTATTTTTGATAAGTATATACTTCCTGTGGGTTTTACTTCCTCTTTGTTCCCCTGCAAACCCTGCAAAGTAAAAGCATATTGGCCTAGTATGCATCACATACTAGCCCATTATGTGCCACTTACCTGCAAACAAAGCCTGCGGTGTCCCCACTGGTGGCCGCATCCATCTTCTGCCCTCTTCCTTTCGGAGCCGTGGACTCTGGCTCTGTGACTGGCCAGAGCCACCAGTCACGGCACATATGAGTGCAGAAATGGCACGGTACAGGAAATATCTCCTAAATGGCACGCGTTTAGGAGATATTTTCAATACCTATAGGTAAGCCTTATTATAGGCTTACCTATAGATAAAACTTACAAATGTGGGTTTACAAACACTTTAAGGTTCCTATATGTGCACAGATCACAAGCAGAAAAGGCTCCTTTTTGATTTTTCTCACGATAGTTGATACTGTTCATTTCCCAGTTGTAAATTGCATGTACATAGTTTGGATGTTATTGAAGATATGTTTGATTATCGTACTTATTAGTAAATGTTGGTATGGAATAACTGTTGTTACCTGTGATAATATGACAGTTATGTAAACGTTATGTATCAACTTGGCAGCCCATATTTGTCTGTCATTACCATAGTTGGGGCTACCCACTGTTGAAAAGGAGATATCTTGGTTGGCCTAATCTGAACATCTAGATCAGTGGTTCTCAACCTTTCTAGTGCCGTGACCCCTTGATAAATCTTCCCATGTTGTGGGGACCCCTAACAGTAAAATTATTTTCGTAGCGTGAGTTGTCAGCACCCAAGACAAGACAAGTAATTTGCACCCCTAACCCATGGACATTTAGCGCTCCCCGAGTCCCTTCCACTCGTACAGTATTAAAACCTATTCCTTCTCTTACTCCTTGGTGGGGGGGGGGGGTTAATAGGATCAGTTCTGATCAGTCAACTTAGGTGCTTTTGATCAAGGTCATCTGATGATCTGAGAACTGTAGTGGGGACTTTTAATGGCAACTATAATCACAGGTAGTGTTACTCACTGTGTCTCCGGATTCACGGTGTCTCAGACTTTGTGGTGTCTCGTAGCAGTGACACCTATGCCGAAATCAGGAGATAGGGTCTCCTCCAGCCTCTCCCACTTCACATTCCTTACGTCAGCTGACCTCTAGTTTCTGCCCCCTAGCCATGCCATGAACTGAATGGGTGGCTGTGAAGCAGCTGAGTGGACGGCCGCGGGCTCCAGGAAAAGCCCAGGATTCGGTGACCCCTGGCAAATCATCATTTGACCCCCAAGGGGGTCCCGAACCACTGATCTAGATAATGTTTTTGCACTAATTGTTGACAGTTGATAATGTGACTGTTAAAAGGTTACAATTACCTGTTACACTCTACATCTATTTATTTTGTTTTCTACATAATATTGTCAGCTTTTGCCTGTTTAGGTCACCCATACCTGTCAGATGTGCCCTTTACTCTGGATTACAAAATAGGGACAAATCTCCAGAAGCTCAACCTGTCTGTTATGTGTAGCTTTAGATTGTTCATAATCAGACCGGGTAGAACACTTGCTATAAACAGAAGATTTGTTTTACACAGTAGGCATTATTAAATTGTAATCCTGTGCATTTGGGTCCAGGGGACTACAGTTTTGCTGGAAATACTATTGCTACAATGTGCTGATCTTTTAAGTGCACCTGTGCCCAGGCTATGAATAATACAGTCTTATATATATATATATATATATATATATATATATATATAATCTAAAACAAGCTCTTACTCTCTTTTCAAGTTGCTTTTGATGTGAAGTTATTCATTCTCTAAGATCACAGCAAAAAGGTTACAACAAGAAACGTGTTCTTGGTGTTTACGTAAAGCAGAAATAAACCCATTGATTTTATGTTTTCCTAAAACAATTACATTTAGGGCATGCCATGAATAATAACTGTCACAGTTGCTTGTGCTCTCAACTGAACTGATAAGCCATCAAATGGCTGATGTCATAACTGATCACATGTACAGCACCAGGGCAGCTACAGATTAAAGAGAGGCTAAGATGGCAGCAAAAGATAGGAGGGTTTAGCTGTGCTTCAAGAGAGCTGGCAGCCTGACAAGATTTTGCTCTTATACAAATTATCTTGCTTTAGGTGATTGGGACATACCCGGAAGCTTGTCCTGAAAAATTGTATGTTGGTGCAAGTAAAACAAGTATCATGGATAGTACTCAATTGGCTCTTACAGGAAAAATACAGTGCTTAAGTTGTGCATTTTAAGGCTAGGTTGAAACTTGAGCTTGAGCTTCTTCAAGCATGTTTGGAGAATTTTTTATGTGCGTTTGTACAAACGTTACATGCAATTTCCATGCAAAGAAGCTCATGTACGTTTTTGAGCTTCAAGTGGCATCTACTCTCTTGAGCTTCTTCAAGCATGTTTGGAGCATTTTTTATGTGCGTTTGTACAAACGTTACATGTATTTTCCAGGCAAAGAAGCTTATGTACTTTCTTGAACTTCAAGTGGCATGGACGCTCTTGAGCTTCTTCAATCATGTTTGGAGCATTTTTTTATGTGCATTTGTACAAACGTTACATGTAATTTACAGGCAAAGAAGCTCATGTACTTTCTTGAGCTTTAAGTGGCATGGACGCTCTTGAGCTTGAGCTTCTTCAAGCATGTTTGGAGCATTTTTTATGTGCGTTTGTACAAACGTTACATGTGTTTTCCAGGCAAAGAAGCTCATGTACTTTCTTGTGCTTCAAATGGCATGGACGCTTGGTGTGAACGTCACCCTAGGATACAATAGGTATCCTCACATTGAGCATTGAAGTGCTTCTAAAAAAGTGCTTTAAATCACTCATGCGGGAACTGAGCGTAATAATTCATTTCCCCACAATAATTATAGATACAGATGTGAAGGGACTTGTTTTAAAGTGTTTTTGCTGCTAGTTTAGAATCTGTAAATACTTTATGGTGCGTGATCTGGGAATAGGTTAATTTTAAATCAACCTTGCTGGGCTTTGGCATTGTGTTACCAAGCTTTGTAAATAATTAGAAAATCAAAACTTTTGGAAGACTGAGCCATCTGCTGTTACAGTTGAAGGGTCATATCTGGAATAGTGTTCCAAAGATAATTGATTGTATAATATCACTGTATATGCTGAATGTAGTCATAATACTGTAAAAATGTAAGCAGTTTGCAACAATCATTTGAAGCCTAACAAAAGCTCATTGACGATTGTTTCACATTTTCAGAGTTATCATTTGTTGTATGTAGACATCTTGTGAAATGTTAATAAATCCACATTCAGAGATTTTCCAAAGTTCTGCGACCGATTGAGCGTTGTTATATTTTCTCTACTAGAAAAACAGCAAGGTTTATGTCCATTCAAACACTGCACCTTTCCCTGCCAGATCCCATCAGCATTGGTATGCCAAGGAAAGCATATATCTGAGCTTGCTTTCACAAGGGCTAATGCACATGGGCAATTTGGCTTCTGGCTTCTTGCTATTAGTCCCCAAAATCTGGCTTCTTGCTATTAGTCCCCAGAGAAAAGGCTGGCCTAAGGGCAGGATTATTTATGCTATGATCACTCAAAATAATCATATCAAAATAGCAGTCACATCTCTCATGTATGGGTACCTTAAAGAATAACTAAACCCAAGAATGAAAATTAAAGGGTTATGTCATGGATATGCAGTAGTGTTTGTCTGTCAGCTTACCTTCCTTCCCATGTGTTCATCTTAGAGGCCTGAGCCCTTTCACCTGGCTTCCTTTATAATCTCCTCCCAGCCTGACTCCACCCCAGGCCCTATCACTGAACACTATATTAACCTGTGCACTGCAAGCCTGCTTTGCTGATCAACGTGTTTTTTAGGCATTGTGTGTTTGGGTTCCTGCCTGCCGTGTGCTACGTCTGTCTCTCTGTTACGTTATTGGCTTGTCCCCGACTATCCCTGTCTGCTCGTGACCCTTGACCTTCGGCTCGTTCTTTCGTTATCCTTGTCTGCTTGTGGCCCCTGACCTTCAGCTTGTTATTCGGTTCTCTCATATCTTGTGCTGCTGCTTCCCCTCTTTTCCCCTTATCCTACGGGGCGTGAGCTAGGAAACTCCAGGGGCCGCGACCTGGTCCCAGCCTGCAGCATAACATCCTCACCACTAGAGGCCCTTGAGAAGACCTGCTGGGTCTTAGACTCCGCACCCTGGGGAATCTTGGCTCTAGCTTCCGTTAGGATCCCGGTTGTGCTCCTCTGGTCCCGCTTTCCACAACCACCCAGTTTCCTATCCGCAGCAGTCAGCCATAGGGTTCACTACCTTGCGGTGCACTCCTGTCCCCCTACGGTGTGCATCTGTCACCTGGCCACAGGTGACCTTGACAGGTTAGTTCATCTTTACCAGAAAAACTGCCAATGCAGATAAGGGACATCTGTAGATAAAAACAAACTGTGCAGCTTTGACCAAAACTGAATAATGCCCTTGCTATCAGTGTAGGTCATTTACATACCGTACCTCATGAAGCCCGACCTGAAAACTCCCAGGACATTGCTATGACATTGCTAAGTGATGCCCAGCTATTACTGTTCACCTTCATCGTCACAGGAGTGAATGCTTCTCACATGCGCTTTCTCTCCCCTGAGGCAGTAGCTCTGAGCTTAGAGCTTGAGAGCTCACTTCTGTGATAGTGAAGGTGAACAGCAATAGCTGGACCTCACTTAGCAACCTTCTGGTAGTTTTTAGGTCAGGCTTCATGTGGTACGTAAATGGCCTACACTTATTGCAGAGCATTATTCTACTTCAGTTTTTATCTACAGACACCCCTGCACAGGCAGTTTTTTGGTAAAGATGAACTAACCCTTTAAAGATGAATTCCATGTACCGTATATACTCGAGTATAAGCCGAGTTTTTCAGACCTTTTTTTTAGGGCTGAAAATACACACCTCGGCTTATGCTCGAGTCAGTGTACCTGAAAATCTTCTTAGACTGCGGGCGGCGTCCATTGTTTAAATATCGCAGCTTCCTCCTGATCCCTTCCGTGATAGGCGTTTCCAGCAAATACTGTGTTGAGTGTTCCGCCTATCACGGAGGTCCTCTCATTCTCGGACTCCGTTTCCCAGCAGACACTGTGTTCAGTGTTCCGCCTATCATGAACATTCTCTTGTCCGAGGATGAAAAGACGTCCGTGATTGGCGGAACACTGAACACAGTGTCTGCTGGGAAACGGAGTCCGAGAATGAGAGGACCTCCGTGATAGGCGGAACAAAGTGTTTGCTGGAAACGCCTATCACGGAACAAGACCAAGAGGAAGCTGAGATATTTAAACAATGGACGACGCTCGTAGTGTAAGAAGGTTTTCAGGTACACTGACTCGGGCACAGGGAGGCTGCAATGGACACAGTGAGGTTGGGCACAGTAAGCTGGCAATGGGCACAGTAAGCTGGCAATGGGCACAGTAAGGTTGGGCACAGTAAGCTGGCAATGGGGACAGTGAGGTGGCAATGGGCACAGTAAGCTGGCAATGGGCACAGTAAGGTTGGGCACAGTGAGGTGGCAATGGGCACAGTGAGGTTGGGCACAGTAAGCTGGCAATGGGCACAGTGAGGTTGCAATGGGCACAGTAAGGTTGGGCAAATGGGCATTGTTGACCCTCTTTTCCGCTTACAGTAGTTGCTGCATTTCCCCCCCCCTAGGCTTATACTCGAATCAATACGTTTTCCCAGTTTATTGGGGTAATATTAAGTACCTCAGCTTATACTCGGGTCGGCTTATACTCGAGTATATACAGTATGTATATTTTTAA
This sequence comes from Rana muscosa, assembly GCA_029206835.1. Taxonomy (NCBI): domain Eukaryota; kingdom Metazoa; phylum Chordata; class Amphibia; order Anura; family Ranidae; genus Rana; species Rana muscosa. The sequence goes on along the minus strand of CM055116.1, from coordinate 500,829,317 downwards.
ATGGTTACATTGGTCCAGATTGGACAAATATAGCTTTGCATATACCATGCTTGTCTAATTCCCCTGGAAGTTGAAAATCAATGTAGTACAGTGGGGCAAAAAAGTATTTAGTCAGCCACCAATTGTGCAAGTTCTCCCACTTAAAAAGATGAGAGAGGCCTGTAATTGTCATCATAGGTATACCTCAACAATGAGAGACAAAATGTGGAAACAAATCCAGAAAATCACATTGTCTGATTTGTAAGGAATTTTTTTTGCAAATTATGGTGGAAAATAAGTATTTGGTCAATATCAAAAGTTCATCTCAATACTTTGTTATATATCCTTTGTTGGCAATGACAGAGGTCAAACGTTTTCTGTAAGTCTTCACAAGGTTGTCACACACTGTTGCTGATATGTTGGCCCATTTCTCCATGCAGATCTCCTCTAGAACAGTGATGTTTTGGGGCTGTCGCTGGGCAACACGGACTTTCAACTCCCTCCAAAGGTTTTCTATGGGGTTGAGATCTGGAGACTGGCTAGGCCACTCCAGGACCTTGAAATTCTTCTTACGAAGCCACTCCTTCATTGCACGGGCGGTGTGTTTGGGATCATTGTCATGCTGAAAGACCCAGCCACGTTTCATCTTCAATGCCCTTGCTGATGGGAGCAGGTTTGCACTCAAAATCTCACGATACATGGCCCCATTCATTCTTTCATGTACATGGATCAGTCGTCCTGTTCCCTTTGCAGAGAAACAGCCCCAAAGCATGATGTTGCCACCCCCATGCTTCACAGTAGGTATGGTGTTCTTTGGTTGCAACTCAGCATTCTCTCTCCTCCAAACACGACGAGTTGTGTTTCTACCAAACAGTTCTACTTTGGTTTCATCTGACCATATGACATTCTCCCAATCCTCTTCTGGATCATCCAAATGCTCTCTAGCAAACCTCAGACGGCCCGGACATGTACTGGCTTAAGCAGGGGGACACGTCTGGCACTGCAGGATCTGAGTCCCTGGCGGCGTAGTGTGGTACTGATGGTAGCCTTTGTTATGTTGGTCCCAGCTCTCTGCAGGTCATTCACTAGGTCCCCCCGTGTGGTTCTGGGATTTTTGCTCACCATTCTTGTGATCATTTTGACCCCACGGGGTGAGATCTTGCGTGGAGCCCCAGATCGAGGGAGATTATTAGTGGTCTTGTATGTCTTCCATTTTCTAATTATTGCTCCCAGAGTTGATTTCTTCACACCAAGCTGCTTGCCTATTGCAGATTCAGTCTTCCCAGCCTGGTGCAGGTCTACAATTTTGTTTCTGGTGTCCTTCGACAGCTCTTTGGTCTTCACCATAGTGGAGTTTGCAGTGTGACTGTTTGAGGTTGTGGATATGTGTCTTTTATACTGATAAAAAGTTCAAACAGGTGCTATTAATACGGGTAATGAGTGGAGGACAGGGGAGCCTCTTAAAGAAGAAGATACAGGTCTGTGAGAGACAGAAATCATGCTTGTTTGTAGGTGACCAAATACTTATTTTCCACCATAATTTGCAAAAAAAAATCTTTCCAAATCAGACAATGTGATTGTCTGGATTTGTTTCCACATTTTGTCTCTCATAGTTGAGGTAAACCTATTATGACAATTACAGGCCTCTCTCATCTTTTTAAGTGGGAGAACTTGCACAATTGGTGGCTGACTAAATACTTTTTTGCCCCACTGTATATACCGCTACTATAGTGATCTCCACTAGCTTCAGGGTCTTATGCTCAGTGGCTGTCCTGCTGCATTGTGAACACAGGAGGTTGCCCGCTCAGCACAGGGGCCATTCAAAAAACACTTTGCATTTTGTCAGTGAATGCAAAGAATTCTCTGATTAATTGAGGTAGGTGGTGCCATCACAATCTTGTTCAATTAGAGAACATTTTGCAAGTGACCTTCGGTTATCAGTAAGCAGCAGTGTAGCGTGCAGCCACTCTTCATGGGACTTGAAAGCTAGTGGAGATCACTTTAGTAACTGTACCTTCCAGCTTCCAGGAAGATCTCTCAGGTATTGTATATGCATAATTACATTGATCCAAGCTGGACCAGTGTAACTATGTAAAATATCCATACCTGGAATTTAGCTTTAAATATATTGCAGATTACCAGTCCTTAGATGTGGTGGCTACCTTTTCTTTTTTTTTTTTTTTTTTTTTTTAGGATAAGAACACTTTTAGCAAATACAGAAAATAGCTGTTGATTTTACCAGACATGCAGTGTCCTTGTCACGTGTAACCTGAATTGGTACAGTGGAGGAGTGAGCATAGCCACCCAGGGTCACGAAGTGTGTTATTTTTAGTATTACCAAGTGAAAATTATGGGGCAAATTTTGAAAAAATAAAACGAATGAAGCCAACACATCAAAGGGCTTGTAAGCTACAATATATTTTTCTTTGTTTTTGGGTTTAGAAACGTTTTAGGTAAGCAAAACTATTCAAAGTATGTCATTATAATTTATACCGTTTGGGAGTTTTATTAAACGCAATTTTCATGTTTAACTGCAAAAGTAGAAATTTTAAAAAAATCCAGGTTTTTTCTGTTTTACAAATATGAAAAAGAACAGATGTAGTAGGATTATTTGCCATAAGATGTCACTGCAGGCCTCTGTATTGTCAGTAGATCTCCAGTTTTCTACCTTTTTACAGTTGTCAGATGCAAACTGGTGTATTTGTTACTGGGTAACTAATGCTGTTAACTACAGCTTTTTTTTACTGGTGAGAAAAAAAGTATTTTTTTTTTCTTCTTCTTAAGGGCACGAGTATAATCTATCTTGTATCCAGGAAAAGACAGTATCAATGTTTAGTGGTGTTGAATCCACCTAGACTAGCACTATTTTTCAGCCAGGTAAAATTCTCATGTGATTAATCCTTCTGCTGCTTCTAGACGAGGGTACCATTAATACTTGTGCTCTATGATGGTGACCTTGAAGGCACACAAGTGCATGTACAAAATATGATCTGCTCTGGAAAAATATTATTTTTATTAGGTATGTATGTATTCAGCACACCTATAAATATTGTATTATAAAAGGTTATCTTATTTGACATTTCAATCTATATCTCTCAATTATTTTATAAAATAATAAAATTTAAGTAGTGGAGATCTGTCAAAGGCTTATTTTAACTTTTTGCACATATCGTTTCTCATTATAATTTTTCACATACCGTATATACTCAAGTATAAGCCGACCCGAATATAAGCCGAGGCACCTAATTTTACCACAAAAAAATGGGAAAACGTATTGACTCGAGTATAAGCCTAGGGTGTCCATCTGCATGCCTCACTGTGCCTCACTTTGCCTCACTGTGTCCATATGCATGCCTCACTGTGCCCATGCCTCACTGTACCCATTACTAGACTGACGTTTAACATGGGAGTCTATGGAAGGGGTGCCTGGCTTTGAAAAATCAGTGCTCCCTGGCGGTAGGTCCCCCCAGACAAAAAACTTTGCCCACTTATAGAGTCCAGGGAACCTGCGATCGGCCGGTACCGGGTCCCCAAATTCACAGTAGAAATTACCGTTTAACATGGGAGTCTATGGAAGGGGTGCCCGGCTTTAAAAAATCGGTGCTCCCCGGCCGTAGGTCCCCCAGACAAACAAACTTTGCACACTTATAGAGGAAGGGTGGGGCTACTTGTGTGCCAAATTTGGGGTCCAGAGGACGTACAGCCGGCCGGTACCGGGTCCCCAAATCTCGGCAGATCAGGCGCAAAAAGGTGACTCGAGGATAAGCCGAGGGGGGCATTTTCAGCACAAAAAAATGTGCTGAAAAACTCTGCTTATACTCGAGTATATACGGTATGTATGAAATGGCAGGAGTTTACACTTTAGAAAATTGTCTCTTTAATTGCTACCACTTGAATACTGATGAAAGCATTATCTCTACACAAGGCTCTTATGATGAGTGGTAAACTCATAAAGTATGTTTTTTTTTTATGACCAACCCCGGTTTTCAACTACACATTCCCTACTCTCCCAATTCCCTACATATTGTGGGTAAAGTACAATATCACAATCTAAACGAGTACAAAATTGTTTTTGTTTTTTTGTAAATTGTTTTTTATACTTCTAAACTCTCTGACATTATCATACACAATCCACCTACTAAGGGCCTCAGCCAATTGGGCTTTAATTGTAGTTCATTAGGCAGCCACTGGCTATCGTCGAGTTGGCCCTGCCTCCCACTAGAGGAGTATTTTATTTTCTTCCACTAAACCACATTTTCCTGGCACTAGAGTAATCAATATTTTCTGTACCAGGCGCAAACCTGACCATACTCATTTACAGGCGGCACCCCAGTGTCCTTCAAAACCTGCGCTTAGAAACGATTGCAAAGGGATGTATCTCTTTCATATTGTTGATGAAATATTTGGATTTGTATGTTCCCTGTAACTTTGCAAACGTCTAATAAAAATTTATTGAAAGAATTTTTGAAATTACGAAACATAACATTTTAACACTTTTTCTTCCAATTTTCTTGTACTGGCAGATCATCTAATAGGCCTTACAGAACCTGACAAATTGGAAAAAAATATCTATTTATCTATCTATTTGTGAACTTGGTGGAGATCTACTTAGCTGTGACATAAGTAGTGCCAGACACCAGGGCAAATAATAGAATTTGAACATGTTTCTGTTTACAAGTTCTTATGGTACTGCATACCATCACCAGCCAACCACAAAAAAAGGTTGAATAGCTATATTTTCCAATTATGTTTTTTTCATTGTGGGCAATGAATGGTTAAAAATGGGAACCAACTAACTTACCTTGTACTACACAGTTCCCACAGAAACAAACACTTTACCACCTTTTGTTCTGTGTGTATATATATATATATATATATATTTGTAGTCAAAGTCTTCACTTGGAAATGCGATACCCTAACTACCAAGGCCTGAGGTGTGCCTTGGCCTAGCTGGTCAGTATGCCTAAAAGAGGGCATACCCTGAATGTATGACTATGAAGAAATGTGCGATGTGAATAAATATGTGAAATGGGGGGAAAAGGGTGGGTGAAGAAAACGAGCCGACGCAGGAACAGCCAGAGGAGGGATAAATAAATCCTCAGACTCCTCCTACAAATACAGGCTAACCTGCAGCCAGCCTTCAAACACATATATATATATATATATATATATATATATATATATATATATATACTTATTCACTCTTTCGTACGTATTCACACACTCTCACTGTTGTTCTGCCTGTTCCTTAATGTAATTAGGTAACAATTTTGGGCGTCCTGGGATCCGACTTCAAGTCGCCCCAAGTCGCGCGGTTTAGAAAAGTAATGGAAGTGAATGGAGCCGTCTTAATGTACACTACTGCGGTCGCTCCGACTTCAGAAAAGGTTCCTGTACGACTTCAATCCGACTTCTAGGCGACTTGTACCCATTGATTTCAATGGAAGTTGCCTCCAAGTCAGATCCCCTGTCTTAACTGAAGCAACTTTCCAGGAAGTAAAAATAGTTTTCCAGGCAAACCCCTCCCCCCCTCCCTCCCACAGAGATGATTATTGTTTGATTGGCCACTGGAAAGTAGCCTGTCCTGGAGGCAACTTGAAGTTGCCTTGTAAGTTGCCTGGAGTCGCGCTGTGATTCATGCTCAAGTCGTGTCCAAGTTGCCTCCCAAAGTCGCACTGGAAGTCGTGTTGCCCCTGTGTGAACCGGCTCTCAGAAGTAACCAAATAACCTTGTTGTTTAGTCTTAATAATAATAATAATAATATAAGCATACATGTGACATTTTTTTTTTTGTTTTTAGACCACGAGTCATTAAAGTGTGAAATGACTATTGTTTTACATTTTTGGGGTGTATATGGGTTTGTATTGATGATTACATATGGGTTATTCTATTTGGAGTACATATAGTAATATGGCAACAAAACATTTACTATTGTTGCCAAAATAGCAATTCTCTTTAGTCCCGGAAAAGCAAACCGTGGTGTGGGTATTAACACATGTCCTCTGATATGCTATGGTGCCAAGGAGCAACCAACAATGACCATCTTTCTTCTGGTGAAGGTAAAACAAACAGCTTCTGCTTCAGTAACTCATTCATTTTTATTAGATTTCTGATGTTATACATATGGGCTTTTTCCTGACCCAAAGAAAGCCAACACATGCCAAACACCTGAATGTGCCTGTATTGCTGAAGAGTGGGGACTGGACTTGGCTCATGGACTAAAGAAGTTTGCAGTAAACTGGAAATCTCATTCAATCATTTCATCAATTATTATTTAACCACTTGGCGTCCAGGGTACGTCATATGACGTCCTGGGCTTTGTGGGGGTATATCTGAATGATGCCTGCAGCTACAGGCATCATTCAGATATTTCCGGTTTTAGCCGGCAATTCCCTGTTCCATAAGAATGATCATAGCGGATGTTCCGCCGCTTGATCATTCTTACGGGCAGCGGAAGGGGGGTCCCCCCTCCCGCCACCCTCCGGTGCTTCTCCCGACTCACCTGTGCGATCGGTGAATCGGTGACAGGATGCGCCGGCCCCGGATGTTGATCACAGAGATTTCCAGCGGACCAGATGGTCGCCGGAGTCTCTATGATCGTCGGAGGACGGCGCGATGTTATGACGTCACGCCCGGCCTCTGCATTCAAAAAAACTGCGCCGCTTCGGGTGTGAAGCGCTGATCGTTTTTTTTTTATTTTAGGCTTCCCAGCCTAGTGGTGAGATGTGGGGTCTTATTGACCCCATATCTCACTGTAAAGAGGTCCTGTCATGTCATATTCATATTACAAGGGATGTTTACATTGGGTACAAGGAAATTGAGCAAAGCTACTTTGGGGGATTTGGAGACATCCCGTAACTTTGCGGATTAAATAAAAAATCTTGTTTCAGAATCCCCTAATCCTCGAACAGTCCGACCATACAGGTAACATCGACCCACATGTGTCGCAACCTCTGAAGCATTGGGGGGGGGAGGAGCAGGAGAACATTTTGGCAAGTCTGGTTGGAACCAGGTACCATCTTGTTAGCACCTTGAGATTTGCTTCTATCAGGCAAGTGTTACATGTCAGGTAATTTTTAAACCACTTGCCAATCACGGACGTCTTTTCATCCTCGGACAAGAGAACGTCCATGATAGGCGGAACACTGAACACAGTGTCTGCTGGGAAACGGAGTCCGAGAATGAGAGGACCTCCGTGATAGGTGGAACACTCAACACAGTATTTGCTGGAAACGCCTATCACGGAAGGGATCAGGAGGAAGCCACGATATTTAAACAATGGACGCCGCCCACAGTCTAAGAAGATTTTCAGGTACACTGACTCGAGCATAAGCCGAGGTGTGTATTTTCAGCCCTAAAAAAAGGGCTGAAAAACTTGGCTTATACTTGAGTATATATGGTACTTGATTCCAAAAATGTTGTAATACTCTTATTGTTTGCAATAAAAATAATACCTGACATGCATTGTATCCATTGTAATAAAGCAAAATATTTAAAATTACTAGAACAGTAAGCAAACTCGTGGCAAGTCGAAGGTCTGACGCTGAGAGCTTAAAAAACACAATTTCTACAGCTTGTTTTATGCCTTTAAAGCACCTCTATGCTAGTCTGTGTGGCCTTGCACACATACTGTAGGCATTTACAGGCGTATTTGTGTTTACAGGCAGAAAAAAACTGCACCAAAGCTACCTTCTGTGAGGCTCTTTTGAGCAGGAAAAATGTGCATAAATGTATCTAACACACACATAAATGTGCATGTATGCAAGTAAAAGTGTTCCAGCGGCTAGAATAAAATAATCTTCTGGCCAGTAGAATAAATTTACGCTGAAACGCTATACACGCATACACACACGTAACTATGTGCATAAACTAACATTACAGGCATTTTTCTGTTAAATTCTGGCAGAAAAAATGCTGCTTATTTTCATGAGCCTGTGTGCATGAGGTCTGAAGCTTTTTTGTGCAGTTAGCTTCAGATAAAATATCTGGAAAGTAGAGCAGAAATTAAAATTGAATAGTAGGGTTGTCTTCCTAGTTACATAACTACATAGGTTGCAAAATGACGCAAGTCCATCTAGTTAAACCAATAAAATATAAAGAAATCGAAAAGTCAAGAGCTGGACCAGATAAAAAAAAAAAAAAAAAAAAAACTTTCCACTATACAAAAAATCTAAACATTAAGATGCTCTTTGGTGTACAGGCTTCCCAGTCCATTGCATTGAAGAAATGTTCCATCCTTTCTTGTCCTAACAAAATGAGGGGGACACAGAAAGCAGTAAAAACCTAACTAAGGCACCTTTCACAGGGGGCGGACTGTGGATATGATACGCTTGCCCAGCAGGGGATCTGTCCGCTAATCTCTGCTAAGCAGATGGATGACAGGTCTGTGTCCACTACCACTCCGCTTATGCAGAGAGGACACTTACAGAGCCCGCTCTCCTTTATGGGCATGCAGATGTAAATGGACTGCCTGTCCGTTTACACCCAACTGCCATCCGATGGACGGAATAGAAATGGGTCCCCATCAGTCTCTTTTTGGCAGATCAGATTGGATGTACGCGGGTGTAAAGGGACACATGTCCCTTTGCACCTGCTGCTCCATAGAAAAGAATTGAGATTCCGATGGGGTTCATTCACCTAAAAAAAAGGGACAGACCAGATCGAAACGTTTGTGTGAAAGGGGCCTAATACAGCCCATAGATGGGTCATTGTTTTTTTTTTGTTTAACCAGTGGATTGACTAAAAAAAAAATTACTCGATTCCCCCTATCCACGTCGAGACTTCCCAGCTGTCAGAATACACTGATCAGAGCTGGCAGTGCTGATTAAGCGGGGCAAATCTGACCGGAGGTTGCACAGAATTAGATCAGTAAGTACAACCTCCCTGCATATACAGTCCCTAGTGAACCAGACAAAATTTTGATCCATGTATAACCGGCTTTTTTTGTATTTCTAAAAAAAGAGTATTGGTTGTAGCTGGACTTTAAAACAGTGCAAATAATACAGGGGCAGGATTTGAGGGTACCCAATGGTTTTACAGAAAGAACTAAAAAGTGGTACACGCTTCAAATTTTCCATCAGTAGGAACTATAGTATAGTATAGTATAGTACAGTACAGTATAGTAGAACCACAGTACTTAGGAACCACAATATTGGCTGTATTATATTTAAAGAGGGTTTCCAGAATAACATATAAATATTGGCACTGTATCTCATCCTTCATGAATATGCATTCGTTTTACTGAATAATTGTTTCTTGTTCTGCTAGAACCAGTAGCCTCTAAATTATTGTTCAATGGGCAGATTTTACTATAGATTAAACCTTACATCCCTTGTAATGGTACTCTGTCTTCCTTGCTTTATTTACAACTTAATCCAACAAAAGTTGTGGAACTATTCCTCACAAGAAATTAAAGTTCCCACCCCTTGCTAGCCACCTTCGATTTACATCCTCCCCACCACATTCTCTGTACACAATACAACAATTCCATACCCCGGGGACCCTCCACCCCACCCGATGTGATAGTACCAGGGCTTGGGCTTGGCCATTTTAAGTACTTGTTGCATTGAGGGGTGCTAACTGAGTGGTTTATGCTTCTCCATGCCTAGAAGTGCCAGGATTTTGCGCAAAGGTGAGGTGAAGATCACAGTTGTGATAGAGGAACAGTAAAGGTTTTCTTTTATAACAGTGGACTGAGGGTTCAGTAGTTTATTTTTAGAGGGGTTTTCATGTATCTTTTTTGTCAGACAACCCCTTTAAATCTCATACTATACTACAAGCTCACTTTGAGATTTAAATAGGTCTGAAATGCTTATTGTACAGATGTCATCTAACCAACTTCAAATGAGCAGGTCACTGAAATGAGAATTGTTATTTTCATTCCTTGTCTGTTAATACAGGATACATGACAAGGAAATAAGCTCAACTTAATAAGTAGTCTTTTCTTTAGCAATGTAAATTTAACAGAATACTAATTTGGCTGTAAACACTAGACTGCCAACAGCCCCGAAGCTTGTGCTACAGAATGTTAGCTGCATGCCCAGAATCAAAGACATTTAATGTTGCTAGCATGGTGCCAGAATATGGCATCTTTTATTGCTCCAAAGCATTGCCAGAGATCATGGCATCTCTAGGCAAACACTTGATCTGTCCACAGTAGCAAATTGGTTATGTGCTGTACCACTGCAGCATAATAAAACCTGACTTGTGTCACAGGTACTGTACTGAAAAGATAATTTAGAAGTAGTGATTTTTTTTTTCATTGCAAAATTCTTTCATTATAACTGAATCACTTCCAGGATTACAGTTTAGTGTTTCTTACTATAATTTGATTTGTATAATGTCTGTACTGTAAGGTCAGTGTGAAAAACAAAGATTTATAAATGTTGCTCAAACTGTATAATAGCAGAAAGAGTTCTGAATTTGGGACCTGAAAGTCCATGTCTGTTTTACAGCTACAGTTAGGTCCATATATATCGACACAGGCACAATTTTTATACTTTTGGCTCTGTATGCCACTAGAATAAAATTAAAACGAAACAATCCAAATTAACTTGAAGTGCAGACTTTCAGCTTTAATTCAAGGGGTCTTCAGTTGTTCTTTGTTTGTGGGTCTTTCTGCCTTTAGTTTTGTCTTCAGCAAATGAAATGCATGCTCAAATGGGTTGAGACCAGGTGATTGACTTGGTCAGTGCAGAATATTCCACTTCTTTTCCTTCAAAAGCTCCTGGGTTGCTTTTGCTTTTTCAGTGTGTTTTGGATCATTGTCCATCTGTACTGTGAAGCGCCGTCCAATCATCTTTGCTGCATTTGGGTGAAGCTGGGCTGACCGTATATCTCTACTGCTGGACCGTGGAACAGGTAAGTGTCTGTTTATTAAAAGTCAGCAGCTACACTTTTTGTAGCTGCTGACTTTTAATAAACAGTAAAATGCTGGAACTCTGCTTTAATACCATATTAAAGCGGAGGTTCACCCACATTTTGAAGTTTCGTGTCAACAGTCCCTCTTTGCGTGTATATAACTAAAAGACTAACCTTTTTTTTTTTTTTTCTGAGCAGTTTTCTTTATTCTTGTTTCTTTTCTCCTACTTCCGGGATTTCCTCCCGCGGGAGTAGGCTTGTCCTTTTCTGTGACATTGTCCTGCAATGTCTCCTGGGAGCAAACTGTCCTGCTTCCCAGGAGTAATATAGTTACGCCTTCCTTCCAAACATCACGATAATTTAATCGTCACGTGACTCGTCTACCCGGTCACGTGACGAGAGCACTGTTTCTTTTTTGTTGAATGGCATCACAACTGGGTGTGTACTTTAACTGTTGATGCCAGTTGTGATGGCAACCAGGAAGTGTTGACGGCGCTGCTCGCCGTCAACACTGCACATGCGCGAGATACCGCGATGAATGCTGGGATTCAAGCATTCATCGCTACCCGGAAGAATATGCTTGTGGGCTTCAAGATGCCCACAAGCAAAATGGGAAATGCAGGAAACATTATATAAAGTGTTTTTTGTATCGCAAAACGGACGGGGGATCTTTACCAGCACGGAAGAAGTGAGTAATTACAATGCATACGTTCTTGCATAGAATGCATATAAAAAATAAAAATGTATGGACCGCGGAACCTCCGCTTTAATAAGTTGTGTGTTCCAAAATATCCAATCATTATCATTTAGAAAATGAAACAACTGCCTGGTTGCTTTTAATTTTTTGCTTTTTCATTTTAAAGACGATCCCCAAAGAATATCTGATTTTGACATGAACCATGAGCTGATCACAAAATTAAAATTCAGGCAGGAGAATTTCTTATTGAAGCAAGGGAAATTTTAGGAAGTGTACTAGATGTAAATTAGGCTTCTGGGGCTAAAACATTGTCATAGTTGGTTAGTGAGAGCCACCTTTCCAGCTGCACTCTGCCTCTTCAGCTGTTCAAATAACTGAAGATATCCTCTGTGGCGGCTGGCCTCTCAGCAGTAAATGTTTGCAACATTTTCAGTCATGAGTGAGCCAGTGGGGGAGATTAGACATTAGTATTCTGGGCGTTTAAAGATACTTGCGGAGTTGAAAAGATACATTTGACTAGCATAATAAGGGCTCTAATGGTTTTGCCCTAATATCTGTGTGAGTAGAACAAGAAGCACAATGCGTATACAATTAGTAGTATGCATAACTTTAATTTCAGAGTCACAGTTTAGGTCTTTCGAAAAAAAGATTTCAAGATAGTAAACTGCTAGGTTGATCTTTAATAGGCTTTCTTTAGAGCTTATGACCTCTTTGAGGAATATTTGGCATATATTCATAAACAAATGGAACCTGTAACTGCAAAGAAACTGTTGGCTTAAATCAATCAACCATACTATATGATTATCCTTCCTGCTGGTGAAGAATATTCAAAGCCTATTTCTTAAATTCGGCCTATCACTAAAACTCTAATTTAACATGATGTCATTAAATCACATGATCATTTTGAGTAAAAATTTACCCATTGCAGAAGCACTGTTATTTTTTTGCACTACCACCACTAAAGCCCATAGGTACAAGTACCCAGATGAGCACAAAGAGGTTCTAATGGTAACTGTCAAGGTTTCCTTTTCAGTGTTATGCTGAGTATTAGAGAATTAATTGTAATGCTGCGTACACACGACCGTTTTTCATGACGAGAAAAATGGCATTTTTTAATTTGGTCATTAAAAACTATCGTGTGTAGGCTCCAGAGCATTTTTTTGCAACGTTAAAAATGGGCATTAAAAATTTGGAACATGCTCTATTTTTTTTCGGCGTTTTTCACATCGTCTTTTTCTCGTCGTGAAAAACGGCCGTGTGTAGGCTTTAACAACGTTAAAAAAAACGTGCATGCTCAGAAGCAAGTTTTGAGATGGGAGCGCTCGTTCTGGTAAAACTAGCGTTCAGAATGGAGATAACACATTCGTCACGCTGTAACGGACTGAAGAGCACGAGGCTGAAAAGCGCGAATCGTCTCTCACCAAACTTTACTAACATGAGGATCAGCAAAAGCAGCCCAAAGGGTGGCGCCATCCGAATGGAACTTTCCCTTTATAGTGGCGTCGTACGTTTCATACGTCACCGCGCTTTGCTCGAGCATTTTTTTTCACAATAGTGTGTAGGCAAGGTAGGCTTGAGAAGAATCACGTCGAGAAAAACTTCGTTTTTTTCAATGACATTAAAAACGGTCGTGTGTACGTGGCATAAGGGTTGAAGCAACTCTGTCATTATTATTAAACCAGCCAAAATGATTTTCAGATGAAAGGTGTAAATACTTAAAGTGGTTGTAAAGTCAGAAGGTTTTTTTATCTCAATGAATTCTATGCATTAAGATAAAAAATGTTCTGTGTGCAGCAGCTTCCCTCAGCCCCCCTAATACTTACCTGAGCCCCATCTCTATCCAGCGATGTCCACGATTGCCTCGGCCGTTCGGGACTCTCCTCCCATATGGCTGAGACACAACAGCGGCGCCATTGGCACCAGCTTCTGTCAATCAAGGTCAGTTAGCCAATCAGCAGAGAGAGGAGGCAGGGCCAAATCAGGGCTCCATGTCTGTGACTCCATGTCTGTGACTCGGCTCGAGTGCCCCCATAGCAATCTGCTTGCTGCGAGGGCACTCAACAGGAGGGAGGGGCCTGGAGTACAGAAGAGGGACCAGAGAAAAGGAGGATCCAGGCTGCTCTGTGCAAAACCACTGCACAGAGCTGGTAAGTATAACGTGTTTGTTATTTTTGAGGGAAAAAAAAAGAGACATTACAATCACTTTAACGCTCTTGCTGTCTGTACAATCAAATGCCTATCTGTTATTAAAGATTCAGCCTTAAAATCTGTTAGGAAGCCAATACTTCTTGGAGTGTTGATCTGCCAGGAGTCCCTGAAAGTGTTCACTGGTTCCTCCTGCTGATCCTGTAGTGATGTAGTTCCTTCTTCACATCACTACAGGACACAGTAGTGGCTTAAGTCCCTTACACAGGCTTAGAAAATCATACAAAAAATATCGCTTTCGAAACAATCAAACGATAATAACATAATAACCATAACACAGCTTTCGTCTGAAATTATCTGAAGGGACAAGCATGAAAAATGTTCTCGTTCGATACCAGATCGTACAATTTTCATTCAATCAGTACAGTTTTCATCTGAAAGTACTATATAAATACAATGCAATACATTACATCACTTCCGAACTTTTATTCTGTCGTACGAGAATTTTCTAACTTTAGTAACCTCTTAATTTTTAATACGGAGACTAGCATTAAAAAAGAAAACGATGATCATTCATCCAATAATCTCATTGTGTGTACCAGGCTTTATAGGGTAGTGGTTAAAACCAGTGAGTGCTGTGGAGGACACTTGGCCCTTTTGTGAGGAGAAGGTGCAGATCTTTGGGGAATCTAAAACACTAATGGGCTCACTATAGAGGCTTATAGTGGATGCTGAAAGTCATGTAACTGAAAGAACATTTATTTTCTAAAATGGACTACGATGTAATTGACATTTCATTAGGCAAGACATAGGGCAGCAAGCGTGCTGACTGACTTAGACAGATTGACTGGTCATTATACAGAACAGGTTATAACAAATGCTTGTCATGAAATAATAAACTTTGTGCTTGGGATAGATTGCTGTCTCTACTTGTCCTTGTTTTAGAAATAACGAGAATATTGAAAGAAAAAAAGCACACAAGGACAATCTAATGATTCAATCAGTTCCAAGTCAGTGTTTCCAAAGACAGATGCAATTTTGTATTTGGGATTATGATGGAGATAAGGTCTTCATTATTTATATGGGTATTTATCAATATTCTGCTTTGTTCAAGCCAAAACGGATTAAACTCAGCATTTTAACCAGGTATGCTAAACCTTAAACGTTTTGTTAACTTAAGTTAGTAAAGCCATTTGAAATATGTGTTAACTTAAGAGATTTAGAAGTTAATGTGCACTTAAAAGGAAAATCCTTGTTTTTAGAAACATCCATAAGGTTGCTCTGGCAAATCCCAGTAATTATCATATTTTTTTAAACTGGCAGGAAGGAGGTGCATTGCATACAGAAGTAAAACAAAATGACTTGGAACATGGTTAAAACAAATCCATACTTTGTCAGTGGATGAAGTGTGCATAATGGAAACAGGATACACAACATAATTTTATTGACAGGGTGATACTAATCGTATTTGTTTTAATGAGGAGTAAAGGGGGGAAAAAATAGTACCTTTTAAGTAATGGTGCTTTTACAGAAAAACAGATCTGAAGATATAATATATAATACAGACATCAACATATAATTGTCACACAAGTAAAAAAAAAAAAACACCAAACAGGTTGGTTGTTGAAGTCTAATGCCGCGTACTCACGGCCGGACTTTGCCACGGGCAAAACTCCGTCGGAATTTCCGACGGGAAAATAGAGAACCTGCTCTCTATCTAAGTCCGTCGGAAATTCCGACGGGGCATACACACAGTCGGAATATCTGATGAAAAGCTCCCATCTGACTTTTTCCATAGAAAATTCTGACCGTGTGTACGCGGCATAAGTTAAATTATAACTAAAGACAAACCTTTTTTTTCAGTTTTGGATAGAGTGGAGAGGGGTTAGCACACTTGTCAGTTTTTATTGCTGGCTGTGCCCCTGTAAGGGAGATTAGCCCTCTTTTCATCCTGTCTAAACTTTTAGCACTGAAAGTAAAAGTAAAAGAAATTCACAAATTTTGGGTTATCTCCAGAACATTAATAGAAAGAAATCTTTCAATGGGGACACTAGTTCTGGGGACTCTGGTGACAACAAGCGATTCCCTCACTTGGGAATCCTTCAGGGATTTTTTCTTACTTTCTGTATTGGCAATTGGACAGGAAGTGAAGAGAAATCTCCCAAACTTGATACAGATGGCAAAAACAAACCCTCCCTTACTCTAAAATGAAAAATAAAAGTTTTGTCTTTAGTTCTACTTTAAAGCCTAAAGTCTTTAAGCCCTGGTTCACACTGGTGCATTTTGACATGCGATTTGACATGTCAAATCGGCGAAATTTGCCGGCAATGGCACCGTCCTAATCGGTGCGACGCCAGCGCTGCACCGATTTCAAAAAGTAGTTTCTGTACTACTCTTTGCGATTTTGGGACGCGATTTACATTGACATCTACGCAGAAACCTGCACATATGTCTCTGTAATCGCGGCCGAAATCGACAGGCGGGAGTGAAATCGTGCGAGTTCAGCTGAACTCGCATGGCTAAATTCCCGTAGCCCAGTGTGAACCTGGGCTAAATGTACCCTTGCATTTAAGAGAGTTTTTCTTATTCATGGCAACAATGGCTGAGAAAAAGGTAAATAATGTAGCACTAGATACAAATTAGTTGGGTTGGTGTAGATAGAAATTTGCTTGGAAACCCTATATTTCAGGCTTATGATTGCAAAATTGCTGGATAACATTGCAAAAGGTTATTTAAGCATTTTACGCTTGAACAGTAAACACAGATATCATTCAGAGCATTCATCTTGTTCTTGAAGACCTCGTTTTTTTTGGGGGAGAGAAGTATTTCACTTTTTTAGTTTTAATGATCAGCAAGCAATAGATCACTATTGCAGAGATCGATTTCTGCAAAATGAAGCTGGACAGACCTTGATCTATTCTGCCCTGCTCTAAGATTGTGGGCAGGGCTAAATGAAATCAAGATGATGTCAGATTAGAGCCTTTCATACCCGTCTTTATCAAACAATGTATTAAAAGAGCACTATGCCAGAGAGCAGCTTCTGCAGGGTTATTTTAACAGATGTTAAATTGTGATGTTTAGAATTCAGTTGGTTTCATCAGTGTACAACATACATTTAAAGGATAAGTACAGCCAAAGCTTGTTTGGCTGTACTTCTTCTATGGATCACAGGAATGCAGTTAGTTCTGAAGCCCGCTGACATCACAGAGCCGGTCCAAGCTCGGTCAAGATTGTGAAAATTAAGTCTGGATCTGCCCACATGCCTGGACCGACACCCGGCTCAGCCTCTAAGCGAGCCGCTGAGAGCCTGAGCTGGCCACTCCACAGCCCAGCCCTCAAGTGAGCGAGGAGGGGGCAGAACAGAGAGCGGTGACTGACGGTCACTAGCTCTCTGCTCGGTCACTAGCTCTCTGCTCGGGAAATCTTGAGAACCAAGCGATCTGTTGTGTTTGACCACCTAGGTAAGTATGATTCGGGGGGGGGGACCTCCATACATCTCTCTTAAATAAATAGTTAAAACATATTTCCTGTTATATGTCTCAAATAAGCCCACCCAAAAGCAGAATGAGAATTGATATAATAGGTTTACATGGAGGCATTTACCAACATTTATCATCTTATAACTTATACTAACTCTTGATACCCACTTATAGTTTGATTCCTTCACTATGGGGCCTGCTAGATCTGTTCAATATTGTAAGGTGTCACTAATGTAACCTTACTGGATTACTAAGTACAAGAAGGCTTTGTCACTTCAAGGGCCTTTTAATGCATTCAGAAGTTTTTGTAAATATATGTTCTACTTTGGCTGTTAATATCAATATGAGTGTTATTTTTCCATTTTTTTATCATATAGATCAATGTAGATAATACTTCAAAGGTAAAAAGTGTCTGTTTTATCATATGCATAAAGATTGCTGCAATAAGCTTCTCTTGTGCATACTTTTCCCATGGTTTGATGAAACATTTATTAATGAAATTATGAATAAAGATTTTAAACCAAGATGTGAGCAGTCTTTGGGTCTCTTGAGGGGCAAAGCTTAAATTCAGAAAAGTATTAATATAAATTTTGCACATTTCATGGGTTGGAAACATTTACCTTTGCTGTTTTCTTGTATCACAGATGCTTACTAAAGTAGACCCTGCTCCAATCTTGATAATACCACCATTACTGTACTGTAAATATTTAATTAAAGATAATTGCTTGTCTCCTTTACTGTGTTGCCACACACTAATGTGCCAGTCTTCCTCCTCCTCGTGTCCCAGGAATGTCCAAAATTTTCCCTTAGATCTCAGCAGAAGAAGAGTTACTGTTATACTTCTAAATGGGAGGCAACGGTTCTTCCCCTTTATCTATGTCACAGTGTTGTCATCCACTGCATTTCACTGTTTGAGCTGGGACTACAGAGACTGGTTTACGTCACAGTGGGCATGGTTAGACGTGTATCTAGCATTGAAGTCCCAGGCTGTTAATCAGGTTCTGGACATGCCTATGCCCCGCATCCACGCTAATTTGACAAAACACGCCCCTATGGATATAATCAAAGGGGTGAACAGCGCTGATCAGCAGACATAAATAGGACCCTCAGAGGCAAAGTAAAAACGTTTTATTATTGTTAAAAAAATAAAATACATTTAAATGAATATGTTTACCAAGGCATACAGCAGTCCATTGATGGTCATGCAGAGACTTGGATTAGAAAACTGACAGCACCTGGAGGCTGGAGCCGCATGGATGACACAGGGGCTCAGGGAAACCCAGCACAAAGCCGTTGGACAAAGAACATAGGAGCGCCGCTGGCGGTGGGCCCATCCAGGACCGTTGGGCCAGGAATCCTGATGAAGGGGGAACCAAACTGCAAGCACAGGAACTGTTGGGGCCAGTATACAGCGGCCGTTCGCACTGTGTATGAAGCCGTAAGTGATGTCACAGCCTGGCGGAAGTCAGCCAAGGGAATCCGAAGAGTATGGGCAAACCCTGCTGCTAGGGCCAATTAGGAACTGCCAATGTCAAGGGAGCAAAAAGAGTCACACATCGCCGACTGGAGACACTACATGTTTCGGGGACATGCCCCTTCTTTAGGTTATCCATGCGGCTCCAGCCTCCCGGTACTGTCAGTTTTTTAATCCAAGTCTCTGCATGACCATGAATTGACAGTTGTATGCCTTGGTGAACATCTTCATTTAAATGTATTTTATTTTTTAACAATAATAAAAAGTTTTTACTTTGCCTCTGAGGGTCCTATTTATGTCTGCTGATCAGCGCTGTTCACCCCTTTGATTATATCTTCTGTCCTCATTTGTCTATGAGTTTTGGACAGCAGCGGCCACAGCTACATTAAAAAAAAAATTGACTTTTCACTTGGCCTCTGGTCTGTGTGCCTGGATTTTTGTTTTTAGCCCCTATGGATGAGTGTGCTGAACTGAATCATGGAAGACATAGTTCAGGCAGCAGCTAGCAGAGATCTTGAAAATTACATTCTAGCACTGCCTGACTGTCAAATAACCAATGTCAGGACTGTGTAGTGGAAGTGAGAAAGTCTGATGACAGGTTACATTTTCATGGGACTTTCATAGGGTTTACCAGCATGTCTGTTAGCAGACACATGCTGCCTTTAGCTGCACTTTAATGTTGCAGTTTTCATTTTACTACACTCTTCGTAATTAAATGAATAGTAGTGTACTTATGCGCTGCTACGTAGAAATAAAGTGAATGAACAGTGGAACAGTTCATTCACTGCAAAACAATTATTTCCAGTCCATATCGTGATCACAATCACCCATATCCAGTGAAATAATATATAAAGGGTGTTAGAAAATATATCCAGTGAAGGAATGTTGCATCCATCGCCACCAATAGATGAAATGGCCGCTCATCTCAGGTAATAACCCTAGGGCCAAACAAAGCTTGGTCCGCAAACACTGTTGGGCTCTGCAGTAGGGCAATGCATCGTCTTCCCTCCATTTCTCTTCACATCTTTCTGCAGGGAAGTTCTTCTATACACAACTAGTAGGTGTAAGTAAACCTGACCGATACTGGGGAGAGAGGGAGAAGGAAGAACTGCTGAACTTTGCCCATGGCTCCCTGGCTGTGCTGGGAGTGGTTGTCTCACCTGAGCTCTGCATTACCTGGATGAAAGATGTGAAGAGACCTGGAGGGAAGATGATGCATTGCCCTACTGCAGAGCTCAACAGTGTTTGCGGACCGTGAGTCGTGGACGTTGAGCATTACAGCTGAGTCTCTGGAGATATGGAGTGTGAAGTCCAGCAGATACCCTTTGGATATCAAAGCTTTCTTTGGCCCTAGGGTCATTACCTGAGGTGAGCGGCCATTTCATCTATTGGTGGCGATGGATGCAACATTCCTTCACTGGGTATATTTTCTGACACCCTTTTATATGTTTTTTTACTGGATATGGGTGATTGTAATCACGATATGGACTGAAAATAATTGTTTTGCACTCGGACTTTTGGTTTCTTATATAATATATTTTTTTATATAATAATTTTTCACATTTAGATATTTTTTCATTACCTATTGTTTATATGGAGTTTGAAGGTTTTTATGTTTAATTGTTTACTGTGTTATCTATATGTACACTTAAGATATTTTGAACAAGCGCACTATTATACACTTATTTAACTCTTCATAATTACTTACATGTGTTTAGCAACTACCCAAAACTTCAATGATAACGTTTTCATCATTATGTTAATGAGAGTTCTCCCAGAAATATGTAATGTTGTTCTGATCATTATAATGGGATTTATTGGTCTGTACATATAGGATCTCATTTTGCCTCATGAATTATGCATGTTACTACTCATATAACCTTAACCTGCTCAAAACAGAGGAAATTCTTTGCTTTCCCTTCATGTTGAAAAAACACGTAATAAATATTAGATTGTGGTCTACCACTGAAAAAGGTCTCCATATTAAATTCCTATAAATACAAAAGCAGCAGTGCTCCTGCCTGATCGATCTTTTGCTTTGCTCTTGACAAATTGTAGGTTAATGTGATTCTTCAGTGGAACAGAAACATTTGCAGGCGTTGTATTTTCAATAACAGTGGGATAAATAAACCTTTCCAGTCCAAAATAAAAAAATAAAAAAGAAGCAAGGAAAATTTTAGAAGGGTGTAAAAATTAGATTTTTCTCTGGGGGGGGGGGATGAGACTTAAAAAAATGTTCCTCCTGAAAGTGCCAGGAGGATGGCAATAAAACTATCTATTTTCAGACTAATGACATAACTATCAAGAAGACTCATTTAACTAGTATCAGGCTCAATACATTGGGATTTTCTTTGACCTAATAAGAGTCATCATGATGTATGGTACTACTTCCAGAGGGTTTTATTAGTGTTATGAATGTGTTATGTATGTATACCGTATATACTCGAGTATAAGCCGACCCCAATATAAGCCAAGGCACCTAATTTTACCACACAAAACTTGGAAAACACATTGACTCGAGTATAAGCCTAGGGTAGGAAAATGCAGCAGCTACTGGGTAAACAATGCCCATCTGCAGCCTCACTGTGCCCATTTGCAGTCTAATTGTGCCCATTTGCAGTCTAATTGTTCCCATTTGCAGTCTCACTGTGCCCAGTTGTAGTCTCACTGTGCCCATTTGCAGCCGTACCTTTCATTACTAAATCAGCGCGTGTCTCCCGCTGTGTAATGTAGTCTGTTCGGCCGTCCATTGAAACAAAGCCCCTCCTCCTCCTCGTCCGTCTGTGATAGAGGAATACTGATATGATGCTGGGAAACTGTATCAGTGTTCTGCCTATCACAGATGAGGAGGAGGCGGGGCTTTGTTACAATGGACGGGCGAACAGAATGCATTACACAGCGGGAGACACCCGCTGTTTTAGTAATGAAAGGTACTGCTCACTCGAGTATAAGCCGAGGGGAAGTTTTTCAGCCTAAAAAATGGGCTGAAAAACTCGGCTTATACTCGAGTATATACGGTAATTATTTACTATTACAGTTTTAAAATTGTATGTTTAAGTGAAGCTTTGGAATTCAAATATTTACATATTATTAACAAGCCATAAAAAAAAGCTAAACAAGTACTCACTGACCCCAGGCAGTTTGGAGCAAATACAATTTAAAGCAGAAGTGAGATCATCCAAGTCGAGGAACTAGCAGAATTTTTGGGGTATTGAACACTTATGCACCCCCCCCCCCTTCATTTGCACAGTCACTGGGTGTTTATTCTTTTGGTTTGTTCTTTGAATCAGCAACATTTTGTTTTCTCAAACAAGCACAAACTCATAATTTGGGTTCCCTTAAAATCAATACATGCCTCCAAAAAAAAAAAAAAAAGAATAAAAAAAAATAGCATTGTTGTATACAGTACATCTATGGATCTGTATCCGCTGTTGTGTGCAGCACTGTAATAACCTACAATGGCAATCAGACTGAAGCCCTGTACACACGATCAGTTTTACAGATGAAAACAGTCCGATGGACTTTTTTCATCGGACAAACCGATCGTGTATGGGACCCATCGGTCTTTTTTCCATCGGTTTTAAAAAATAGAACATGTTTTAAATTTTTCCGATGGATCAAAAACCGATAGCAAATTCCGAACGTCTATGGGCAAGTCCATCGGATAAAAAACCCACGCATGCTCAGAATCAAGTCGACGCATGCTCAGAAGCATTGAACTTAATTTTTCTCGGCTTATCGGAGTGTTTTACGTCACCGCGTTTGGAACAGTCGGTTTTTTGACTGATGGTGTGTAGGCAAGACTGATGGAAGTCAGCTTCATCAGATTTCCGATGGACAAAACCATCGGATTAGAATCCATAGGATATCTGATCGTGTGTACGAGGCTTGAGTCTACATGCACACATTTGCATTTTATTGCCCTGACCCGCATGTGCTACTAAAGGCAATATTATAGAGATAAAGGCTGTTTACATCTGTGCTCTGCACTGCAGAACATTTTTAAAATAGCTCTGATTTGTGTTTGTCATTCACCTTCATGCATTGTGAGGCTCATAGAAGTCACTAGTAATATATGAAAAGGCCGGTGTGATGCATTTTGTGTGCATTTTCAGCCCCTGGTTAACCAACATGAAAAACACATGAAAATGCATTAATAACGCACATGTAAGCAAAATGTGCATTAACGTGCATTAAAAAATGTGTTAAAAAAACTAATGAAAACAGAAACGCAAAGGTGTGAAACCTGTCCAAGACCACATTCACACAAGCCTCCTGCTTTAAGTTACTTAAATGCAAAGAAATTGATCTGGGAACTTTATACTTCTCAGATAAATTCCCGTGTTTAAATGTACTTGTGATGATACCCTGTTATTAAAAATTTAATGAGAGTAAGCAAATTTAAAAGCATGGTAGGGGTGAGAAATGCCGAAAAGAATAGGAAAAGAGAGACAAAATGTATTATAATGTAATGGAAGAACATACATCAGATAGGAAAGTATGAAAACCTTACAATTAGAATTTAAATAGTGAAACTAAAACAAAAAATTGGTTTTGGTAAACCTGAGCCATGCGATATCTGCAAAGGGCTTCTTTTTTTTTGATTGAAGAGTCTATTCACACTCTGGAGATTACTGCAGTATTGTGCACAGCCAATAAATTGCCAGCTTTCCTAGTAAAGAAAAGATAAATCTAGGCTGCAGTAAATGGCACTGTGATTCACAGCAGAGGTACAGAGGTGGGTCTGATAAAGCATGCAGGATGTTGTTCTAAAATTTATTGGATAATTATGAGTGCCGCTGTCTTCTGACCTTCACAAATTCACCTCTCTCTTCATTGTTTTCTGATTTACTTTGCACTGTTTTTTAGCCATGTTGAAGCCACAAACAAACACGATTTCATTTAAACATACTCCTGTTCAGTGGAATTGTGTTCCTTTCAGGGATCGGTTCTAAATATTGCCAGGATGAGAATTATTGGGTCGTTTTGCTGTTTCTTATTGATTTGTAGCTCTTGACATTATCTGTCATCTGGGTTGTTGGCTATTGATTTTAAACATTGTATGCAGTGTCTTTTTTGCAATAAGCATAGCATATAAATGCACGTGATTATTTTTCAATTGTGCAATTCACACTGAGCTTTTACCTGTGTTTAGGTGCAAGCAATTTAGTTTCATTGAGGGAAAATAAAATTCTGCACTCCTAGGATCATATTAGAAGCTGTAAACATGCCTGAATGTGGTTAAACCAGCTTTAAGGCAGGAACATTTAAACACAGGAAAAAAAATGGTCTGGGAGGCAGGGGCGTTGCTAGGTGGCAAAAAGACCAGGGGGTTCAACCCGAAGTCTGAGCTTAGCGCTGGGGGGGGGGTTTGGCGGGCGGTGGGGTTGTATGGAGTAGGGGGGGTGTTGTGTGGCAGTGGGTAAGCTCACTTGCTGGTTGCTGCCTGGCTTACCAGTGCCCATCAATGCTCATAGTGACGCAGCCGCATTGTAATTCCTGCTTTCTGGAGCCTGCAGCGCCTATGATGGGCGTCACACGTTCTGCGGTCCCGGCATTGGACCAGTGTGACGTCCATCATAGGCGCTGCAGGCTCTAGAAGGCGGGACCTGTTATGTCACTCTGCTGCGCTCCAAGTCAGATCAGCCCCCACTTGGGCTCGGGGATAATAAAGATGTGAATGCCCGACACTCTGGGCTTTTTGGGGGCCCACTCGGGGCTTAAGCCCCCCCTCCCGATGCCACTGCTGGGAGGCATAAGAGATGTTATACTTCCCAGATGACTTATTTTGCATTTAGAAAAGTTCCAGTGTAAATGAGGCCTTAGTGCACCTGTTAAGTCCCAGAAATACCTGTTGAGTCACTTAGTAAACTAGTAAAGCTTCCTGTAATGGTGTTGGAACAATGTTGAATTCCGAGCAGATTGATACTCTCATGTAGTCTGCGCCTGCTTGCACACAATGGAATTAATTTATTTCTGGGGATGTGGCTGTCAGAACTGTCACCACTGGTTCATAAGCCTGTAGCTTGTCAAATTTAGAAACTGGACACACCATAGTCCTGCCCATTGCTTATTGATTGACAGCACTGCTTCTGTTGTTGAAACCCTCCCACTGTAAGCTGTAGTGCCTGGGTAGGGATTGTGTGGGACACACATGAAGAAGGATTTGGCTCAGGGAAGGTAAAGGAAATGTATTGTTTATGAGGCTTTTGTATCACATAGTACCTGGATATGAGACTTGTTTAGATTGTCATAAAAAAGGCTTTAGTTGTACTTTAGCTATCCATACAGTAAAAGTGAATGTTTGCAGAATCCTTTACCTGCTGATTTAATTTTTTACCCTTTCATGTCAGTATGTATAATATTGGAACCTTCTAAAGTTTGTCCACAAAAAAGTTTAGGTGGTGTGATGGGGTTAAGTCTCTTGGTGATTTCTTTAGGGAATGTAAGCACTGAAATCTCCTAGAAACCATTAAAGGAAAAGTTCAATTTTAGAAAAAAATAATGAATGCACATTTCTTTGCAGGTAATAAAATGTGCATTTATTATTGTTATTTTTTTGGAGCCTGTAAAGCATCGCACCACGATTAGCAGGTTGCTGGTGCCATGCAGGCAGGCCCGGATTTACTCCCTTTTCCTGCACTAAGGTCGGGTCTTTCAATGCCGCCCCCCCCCCCCCACACACACACACACCATCACATAGGGGGCTTCTGAGCCCCCCCCCCCATGTGATAGAAATGAGGTAAAAAAATAAAAATTTAAAATATGAAATTACATTAAAAATCCCCCCCCTGCCAAAAAAACCTGGAGCATTTATCTATTTCATTGTGCACTGTTTTTTGTCACATTGGGCATCATATGCTTTAGGACTTCAAATTTTAGGTCACAAATATTGTTCACGATTGTGTTTTGTATGCCATTCACATTGTTCCCAAGGTTCTTTCACTTGGTTGTGATACCCATTTCTAGGGTTAGCGCAAACACATTTTTTTCATTTGTTTTCACTGTTTTTGTTCACAGAAGGTTTGCTGCTTCCCTTTTATTTACCAACTTAATCATTGTGAGATCTCATTCTATTGCTCTTAGCGCAGTTTCTCCTCCCTTTTTTTCACTTATTGAAGACATACCTAGTGTATTTGTGCACTGTTTTTATACAATAATAACTGTAAATATATGCATTATGCAGCATACCCAGCAAGGAATTAAATATTCTGCTTGGCACTGTAATCTCGTCCTGGAGGGGGCCCAGAGGCAGAGCAGTGGTGATGGGAGAATCATAGCTGCCTGGAAGATGTGGAGATAGATGAACACTGGACTGGATGTGAATGTCCTCAGTCAGGAGGAGAGGGCTGGGACGTCTCCGGCGCCAGTTTTCTTATAGGTTCACTCCAGGATTTCCTTCTTGCCCATGAGCAGGAAAAGCAAATGACCCCTCCCATTTGCCTGACGCTGTGACGGAACATCGGGACTTGTTGATAGTAGTCGCCGGTCGGGACACTGGGTCGGAACATGGGGACTTGCTGCCGGTGTTCTGCCGATGAGTGTCCCCCCGGCGGATAATGTCCCCCCTGTACTGTGCAGGCGCAGCGCTTGCGCAGTACGAACCAAAAGCGGGCCGACGGAAATAGCCGAAGATAAATCGCTCATAGTCAGCTGAACATGGCGCCTGCGCAATGACGACGATATTGTGACAGACGCTGCCGCACGCTCCCGATGCATGTGCTACTCTGCAAGGGGGTGGGTGCATTACTGTTATATTGTCTAAGGGGCGGATAGCTACTGAAGAGGCCGAGTTTTCAATTGATGGGCAGAGCTGATAACTTGGGGGTGGTATTATCAATATACTCGTGCAAAGCTGCCCAACAACATTGCAAAAGCCGCCCGTCATTTGTTTAAACACGCCCCGCTAAGACGTATAGTATATTGCTAAAAGCACGGCCAAGTTATCAGCTCTGCACTGCACATCAATTGAAAACTCGGCCTCTTCTGTAACTCTCCGCCCGTTAGACGATAGGACACCGGCCGGGACGACAAGATTTTTTCACCCCCCTTTACCTGCTGATTTAATTTTTTACCCTTTCATGTCAGTATGTATAATATTGGAACCTTCTAAAGTTTGTCCACAAAAAAGTTTAGGTGGTGTGATGGGGTTAAGTCTCTTGGTGATTTCTTTAGGGAATGTAAGCACTGAAATCTCCTAGAAACCATTAAAGGATAAGTTCAATTTTAGAAAAAAATAATGAATGCACATTTCTTTGCAGGTAATAAAATGTGCATTTATTATTGTTATTTTTTTGGAGCCTGTAAAGCATCGCACCACGATTAGCAGGTTGCTGGTGCCATGCAGGCAGGCCCGGATTTACTCCCTTTTCCTGCCCCAAGGTCGGGTCTTTCAATGCCGCCCCCCCCACACACACCATCACATAGGGGGCTTCTGAGCCCCCCCCCCCATGTGATAGAAATTAGGTAAAAAAAGAAAAATAAAAAATATGAAATTACATTAAAAATCCCCCCCCCCCTGCCAAAAAAACCTGAAAGTACTTGTGATTTGCATATTGTGTTATTGAAGACATAGAAATGGGTATCACAACCAAGTGAAAGAACCTTGGGAACAATGTGAATGGCATACCATCACAATCGTGAACAATATTTGTGACCTAAAATTTGAAGTCCTAAAGCATATGATGCCCAATGTGACAAAAAACAGTGCACAATGAAATGGATAAATGCTCCAAATAACACAAATGTTGTCTGTAAATAAATTTAAACTATTCAGTGAACCCTGGGAAAGGGTTAGAAGTCCATGGGGTGATCAAAATGCTGGGTTCAGAGTTGTGACACAAAAATAAACACCCGTGCAAATGAAATAGTCTATAGTGAAAGACAAAACTTCCGTGATGAGGGCTTCTTATTGAAGGAGACAAATGGAATCCACCACCAAGTAAGGTAATAGCCGCTTACCAGAACTCCATGACCCCCCACTACAGAGGATCAGGAGAAGCTTGTATAATGTAAAAACAATCTCATCCAGATGACCTCAAAGGAGATGCAGTCCCGAGGCAGCATACAGCACTATGGTTCAATGGATCCCGGACTCATAAGCCAGACCATGCAAGAAAATGTAAAACTTGCATAGTGTAAAACATTATGGTTGGTTTATTAAAAGAAAGAATCACACTTACAATTAAAAGATGAAAGTTCAGCCTTAAGACTGTGGTGCCGGCCGGACACACACACAGGCAAACCTGATCCTCTGTAGTGGGGGGTCATGGAGTTCTGGTAAGCGGCTATTACCTTACTTGGTGGTGGATTCCATTTGTCTCCTTCAATAAAAAGAACTCATCACGGAAGTTTTGTCTTTCACTATAGACTATTTCATTTGCACGGGTGTTTATTTTTGTGCCACAACTCTGAACCCAGCGTTTTGATCACCCCATGGACTTTTAACTCTTTCCCAGGGTTCACTGAATAATTGTAATTTATTTACAGACAACATTTGTGTTATTTGGAGCATTTATCTATTTCATTGTGCACTGTTTTTTGTCACATTGGGCATCATATGCTTTAGGACTTCAAATTTTAGGTCACAAATATTGTTCACGATTGTGTTTGTATGCCATTCACATTGTTCCCAAGGTTCTTTCACTTGGTTGTGATACCCATTTCTAGGGTTAGCGCAAACACTTTTTTCTCTTACCATCCATGGACTGACACGGTGTCTCTTTACACTTTACACGTGGGTTATGTCCCTGCTTGCAGGAGAAGACCTAGGCAGAATGTGAAATGTTATACATACATTCTAAAAGCCAGAGCTGAACAGCCCCACCCAGGGGGCGGTCCCTCCGGACATAACCCTCCCACTACAGTCAGCAGATTTCAGTTTTTTTCTGCCTAGCAGAAGGAGAAGATGTGGCTCTCTCAGGAGCCAGTCTCCTGACCTATTTTTATTCCTTTTCTGGAATTCTTTTTTATTTTATTTTTGAGAATTTTCTATCAACTGTCGGCTGGGCAACAGGTTGGGTACAAGATATCCTCGTAGTCTTCCCTGTCCGACCATCGAGCGTGCTGATCCTCGCCTTGTGTGCGTGAGACTCAGTTCACGACAGGCCCCATGACTCCAGGGGTGGCCGGGTTTGCTTTCATGCTCCCACGGTCCTCTCAAGACTGAACAGTTCCTGACTGACTGTATCTTTCGCGGTGGACCGGGCCGACAGCTACTCAGTACTGCACTGTGATAGTCCTGTCAGAAACACACCAGTGGGTCCCTCAGGGGACGGGTAAGTAGTCTCTCCTGCCTGCAGGTGAGTACAAAAGGCTGTGTGTTTCTCTGTGGGGGATTTTCCCTGTCTCCCCCTGTATTTCATTGTCACTCTCTGTCACCATTGCTGGCGCTGTGCTGTGTGGGGTGCCTGGGGGTCACACTGTTCTTGGAGGGGCTAATGCTGGTCTGCAGATATGCTTGGGGCCTTTTTTTGTGTGTCTTGGAGCCTGAGCGCCGAGTGGCGCTGTGTGTGTGCTGTTTTTTTCACTTTTGCTGAGTCATGGCGGCCATCTTGCCGCGGATCGCCTCAGAGAAGTGCGGCGGCCATTTTCTTGTAGCCCGCGCGCTCTTCAGCACTAGTTTTGGCCTCTAGCGCTGCTGTAACAGCGCGAATCTCCTCACAGCTCACCAGCGCTGACACAGCGTGGTACAGACAGCGGAACTGAGCGGTCCCTGCTCCGGTTTGGTGAGTCCCCTGGGCGCCCCCTCCTCAGTCAGCACAGCCTGTGGGTGGACTTTTTATCTGAGGAGTCTCAGAGGGGGGCAATATGGAGTCTCTGTCACCAGTTTCCCCTAAATGTCAGTGGACAACAGGCAGTGCTTCAGCACCTGCGGTCCTTAGGGACCAGTTGTGGGCAGTCCTGGAATCATTTCTGACCAGGATGGGAGCTGTGTGCAAGCGCAAGGGAGCAAAAAAAGCGCCCTCTCCCCACTTTACTTCATGAGGGCAGTGCGCTGATTCAGATATGGGCCTAGCCACTACCGCTCAGGACCCTAGTTCTGAATGTATTGGATGGTTTTGAACAGGACATTCCTTATGAGGAAAACTCCAGTTCTGAGTCAGTAAATGACAGGGCGCTTGTTAGTGTACTCATGACTGCGGTGAGGGACACTCTCAAGCTAAAATGCTGCAGATGCAGAACCTCAGGCGGATACAGTCTCTTTTGGTTCTTTTAAGGCCAGGCCTTCTAAAGAGGTTTTTCCATATGTACTTTCTTTGACCAGCTCATTGATAAGGTCTGGGAAAAGCCGCAGAAGAATTTTTTTATGGTCCCGCGGCGTTTGTCTATCAGATACCCCTTGCAGATGCCCTACTTAAAAAGTGGGCTTCTCCCCCAGGGTCGACCCTCCAGTCGCCCGGTTGAACAAGGCCATCACTCTCCCGATGGAGGGGACTCCTGCATTTGAGAACCCCACTGACAGGAGGTCAGAAGTGGTGAGCAGAGCCATGTTTGCCTTGTTGGGATCCGCCCTACGGCCTGTGGTAGCGGCGACCCTTGTGTCTTAAACACTTACAGGTTGGGCATAAATGTTGCACCTAGCTGTACAGGAGCATAATCTTCCTCCAGACACAGTTGCTTTGGCCCACCAACTGGTTCAGGGCCTGGTTTATGTGTGCGACGCCACGTTGGACGCGGCCCCTTTAATATCCAGGGCCTCTGTCTCGGCGGTGGTATTGCGTCGTCTTATCTGGTTGAAGTGCTGGTCTGCTGACCTAGCCTTAGGAAGCTCCTGACGGATCTACCATTTAAAGGTGGTAGACCTTTCGGTGCTGCTCTGGATGACATCGTCATGGATGTCATGGGAGGTAAAAGCACTCTTCTTCCTTAGACTAGCAAGGGTGAGGAGGCCCGCCACAAACAGGGGCCTTCCTTTCCAGCAAAACGGGGTTTTTTCGTCAGTCAGAGTCCACGGGTAGGACCTCTCAGACTGACGGCAGTGCGGCTGGTGGGCACAAGTGCCCCTGGGTGCGTAAGCCGAACAAGCGGCTCCCAAGCCCGCCTCCGCGTGATGTCTTGCCTCCGCCCGACTCTGGGGTGGGGGGACGACTTCGCAGGTCACGAATCGGTGGTCCTCCCGAATCTCCGACTGGTGGGTGTGCGAGGTGGTCGGTCACCTCAGGATACAGGATAGTATTCCGATCCTGGCCCCCAGACAGATTCTTTCCCTCAAATCTTCCTCTCCTTCCTACCTGTCGGGCAGCCCTCTTGGGGGCTGTACAGGATTTGATCAGGTCCGGAGTGATTGTGCCGGTTCCGTCACAGGAGAGTTTTCAGGGATTCTACTCGAATCTGTTTGTCGTCCCAAAAATAGGACGTGGTTTGACCTATCCTGGACCTCAAGGCCCTGAATGCCTTCGAGAAGGTGCAGAAATTCCGCATGGAATCCATTCACACGGTGATCGCTACACTCCACCAAAGGGATCTTCTTCTGGCGTCCTTGGACTTCAAGGACGCCTACTTGCATGTTCCGATCTGCGCAAGTCACCAGAAGTTTCTGCGCTTTGCGATCAGCGAAGTCCACTATCGATTGTGGCTCTTCCTTTCGGCCTAGCCTCGGCACCAAGGGTGTTCACCAAGGTGCTTGCTCCGGTTCTAGCCTTCTGTTACAGCGAGGTATTGCTGTCGTGGGCTATCTGGACGATCTTCTGCTAAGAGCAGAAAGTGGATCAGACTTAGAGGAAAGGTGACTATCGTCAATTAGACCCTCAGGGACTCGGGTGGTTCCTGAACATTCAGGAGTCAGTCCTGGTACCGACTCAGTGTCTGGAGTATCTAGTTCTGATTCTGGACTCTTTGGAGGCAAAGGTATCCTACCTCTGGAGAAGTTGCTGACACTTCAGTCTGCGGTGCGGGTGCTGACATCCCAAAAATGGTTGTCAATCCGTTTTTTGCATGAGAGTCCCGAGACTCGTGGTGGCCTCCTTCGCGGCCGTTCCGTATGCCCAATCACACACCAGGGCATTGCAGAAGGAGATCTTGTCCACCTGGGACAAATCCCTGTTGTCCTTGGATCTTCAGATCCAGGTGATTCACCTGGTCAGGGCGCCCCTGACATGGTGGTTGAGATCCTGTTCGGTCCGGAAAGTCGTTCCCCTCCCATCCAATGGACGGTACTCACGACGGACACCAGCCTGACGGGCTGGGGTGGAGTCTGGGGAGTCCTGTCGGCTCAGGCCTTGGACTCCGGACGAGCCCGTTTACCAATCACTGTTCTGGAAATACGGGCCATCGGACTGTGTCTCTCCTCAGGTCGGAGAGAGTACGGGGGTCGCTCCATCAGGAGCCAGTCGGACACCGCCACGGCGGTGGCGTATGTAAACCATCAAGGGGGAACTCGGAGCTCAGCTGCAGCTTCCGAGGTAGTCCGTATCCTGAAGTGGGCCGGAAGAAACGTGCCGGCTCTGTAGGCCATTTTACATTCTGGGCATAGACAATGGGCAGGCGGACTATCTGAGTCGCCAATCGCCAGACACCGGACCAAGAAGAGTGGTCCTTGCATATTTCAACTCCTTTACCGACGGTGGGGCACGCTGGATGTGGACCTGATGGCCTCTCGACTCAATCGTAAGGGTCGAGGTTGTGGCCAGATCCAGGGATCCTTGGGCGATGCCTCGGATGCGTTGGTGGCCCCATAGGGTCCTTATCGCCTGATATAAACTCTGGCGATCCTAATTGTTCCGGATTGGCCTCAGCATCACTGGTACGCTGATCTGGTACGTCTCGTCGCGGACGTTCCCTGGCGGTTGCCGATGAGGGAGGACCTTCAGTCTCAAGGTCCTATGTTTCATCCGGCTTACAGTCTCTGGCTTTAACGGCAGGGCTGTTAAAAGCCAGGTGTTGAGGGTCCGAGGTCTCTCGGACTCGGTCATTTTGACCATGTTAAGGACACGGAAGTCTTCCTCCAGGCAGATCTATCACCGTGCCTGGAAAGCTTATATCGCCATGTGCGAAGCGCTGGACTGGCGTCCTCGGACGTATTCCGTCCCCAGAATCCTGCGTCCTCTGCAGTGTGGAGTGACCCAAAAGCTTGCTTTGAGTACCATCAAGGATCAGATTTCGGCCTTGGCCGTCTTCTTTCAGCGACCTCTAGCGGGTCATTTTCTTGGTTAGCACCTTGTGTTGGGGGTTCGCCATGTGCTCCCTCCTGTCAAGCCTCCTCTCCCACCGTGGGATCTGAATTTGGTGCTCTCGGTCCTCCAGGAACCTCCTTTTGGGAATATCCGGGATATTCCCCTCTTGTCTTGTCTCAGAAGGTGGCCTTTTTAGTGGCAATCACTTCTGTTTGACGAGTGTCTGAGTTGGCGGCTTTGTCCTGCAAGTCGCCATATTTAGTCATCCATAAGGATAAGGCGGTGTTGCATCCACGACCTTCCTTTTTTGCCAAAGGTGGTGTCGACCTTTCACCTACATGAGGACATTGCCCTCCCGTCCTTGTGTCCTCACCCATCGCATCCCAGAGAGTTTGCGCTGCACATATTGGAGGTGGTACGAGCCTTACGGGTGTACCTGTCTGCTACTGCTTCTATTCGGAAGTCCGACTCACTGTTTGTGACTGTCTCTGGTCCATAACAGGGCCAAGCGGTTTCGTCTGCCATCATTTTTAGGGGAATCAGACAAACCGTCATTCAAGCCTATGCTCTCAAAGGGCGGGCGCCTCCCTTTCCAGTTACGGCGCATTCCACCAGGGCAAATGGTGCTTCCTGGGTTTCCCGACATCAAGCGTCGGTTGCACAAATGTGCAAGGCGGCGACCTGGTCGTCTGTTCATGCCTTTTAAGTTTTATAAGGTTAATGTGGCTGCATCTTCGGATGCTTCCTTCGGCCGCAGGGTGCTGCAGGCCGCTGTTTAAAGTTGCGACTCCTCCGTTGAGGAGCTCTGCCTTATTGGAGTGAAGTTTTGGTTTTTCCATTTATACTGCTCCCATCCCTCTTGACACTGCTTTGGGACATCCCACGTGTAAAGTGTAAAGAGACACCGTGTCAGTCCCCTCCCATTTGCCTGACGCTGTGACGGAACATCGGGACTTGTTGATAGTAGTCGCTGGTCGGGACACTGGGTCGGAACATGGGGACTTGCTGCCGGTGTTCTGCCGATGAGTGTCCCCCCGGCGGATAATGTCCCCCCTGTACTGTGCAGGCGCAGCCCTTGTGCAGTACGAACCAAAAGCGGGCCGACGGAAATAGCCGAAGATAAATCGCTCATAGTCAGCTGAACACGGCGCCTGCGCAATGACGATGATATTGTGACAGACGCTGCCGCACGCTCCCGATGCACGTGCTACTCTGCAAGGGGGTGGGTGCATTACTGTTATATTGTCTAAGGGGCGGATAGCTACTGAAGAGGCCGAGTTTTCAATTGATGGGCAGAGCTGATAACTTGGGGGTGGTATTATTAATATACTCGTGCAAAGCTGCCCAACAACATTGCAAAAGCCGCCCGTCATTTGTTTAAACACGCCCCGCTAAGACGTATAGTATATTGCTAAAAGCACGGCCAAGTTATCAGCTCTGCACTGCACATCAATTGGAAACTCGGCCTCCTCTGTAACTCTCCGCCCGTTAGACGATAGGACACCGGCCGGGACGACAAGATTTTTTCACCCCCCTGTTGCCACGGCGCCGCCCCTGCACCCACTGCCGCCCCGAGGCCTGGCCTCGGTGGCCTTGTCTGGAATCCGGCCCTGCATGCAGGTCTCCTGCAGATCTGCCAGTGTATCTGCTTGCCTGTACATCCGATACAGGCAAGCAGACACAATCTGACAGGAAGAATCAATGAACTAGCATGGCACTCCACAGCGCCGTTGTAGTTCATTGAGAACTACAAGCCGACAGCCACAAATGATGTTGGGGCTTGTAGTACATTCACACACACAGCTGTGTGAATGAATGACGTGGCCATGTGAGCGGATCCCCGCACGGCCACACTGATTTCAAGAAACTACAGGTAGTACATAGAACTTCTTCCCGTACTACTGTCACAGGAAAGAGAGGGGGGGGGGATCAGGCAGCAGCTGCAGGATTTGGAACATGTTACATGTTCCACCCATGAAACGGGTGGAACATGTTCCCAAAGGTCAATTTAGCCTGTAAATGATTTCTCTCCCACATCTACTATTTACTTAAGTCAGATTGGATTGACATTTAAAATGTCAAATCTGAATTAAAAGTTTAGTCCCACTATAGAAAATACTGAGGTAGGGAGGGACCATTGGAGGTTCTAAAGTGTTAAATCTTAGTCACCTTTAGAAGCAGCAGTCCCCAATTAGAGATAGCAATGCATCAGCAGGGCATTTGTTGACTTTCGCCAAAGGCTCTTCTGCCATCATAATTTAGGGCATGTCCTCAAACTAGAGTGCTGTGGACATGTAAACCTGTTATTTCCAAATAAAAAGCATGTTTTTACATATTTGGCCATCTACCATTTTACTTTAACCACTTCCATACAGGGCAATTACACACCTTCCTGCCCAGACCAATTTTCAGCTTTCAGCGCTGTTACACTTTGAATGACAATTGCGCGGTCATGCTACACTGTACCCAAACAAATTTTTTATAATTTTGTTCCCACAAATAGAGCTTTCTTTTGGTTGTATTTGATCACCTCTGGGATTTGTATTTTCTGCTAAAAAAAAAATTAAAACGACCGAAAATTTTGAAAAAAAAATAGTTTTTTTTGTTTCAGTTACAAAACTTTGTAAATAAGTAAGTTTTCTCCTTCACTGATGGGCACTGATGGGGCTGCACTGACGGGCACTGATAAGGCGGCACTGATGGGCACGGATGAGGTGGCACTGATGATGGGCACTGATGGGCACTGATAGGTGGCACTGATATGCAGCACGGATGGGCACTAATAGGCGGCACGGATGGGCACAGATAGGCGGCATGGATGGGCACAGATAGGCGGCACGGATAGGTGACACAGATGGCCACTGATAGGTGGCATGGATGGGCACTGATAGGCGGCATGGGTGGGCACTGATAGGTGGCACGAATGGGCATGGGTGGCACTGATGTACTGTAATGTGTTGTACTAATGGATGAAAATCAGTGCCAAACAATAATGCCTGCCAATCAGTGGTGCCCATTGTGGGCACTGATTGGCATCCATTGTGGGCACTGATTGGCATCTATTAGTCATCTATTAGGCATTTCTGATTGGCATCCCTGTAGGTCTAGGGTGGCATACCTTATGGTGGGCATCCCTGGTGGTGTGTGGGCATCCTCAGGGGGGCTGCACTGATAATCGATCAGCACAAACCCCCCCTGTCAGAGGAGCAGCCGATCGGCTCTCCTCTACTCGCGTCTGACAGACGCGAGTGAGGAAAAGCCGATCACCGGCTTTTCCTGTTTACATCGTGATCAGCCGTGATTGGACACGGCTGATCACGTGGTAAAGAGTCTCCGTCAGAGACTCTTTACCTAGATCTGTGTTGCGGGGTGTCAGACTGACACCCCGGAACAACGATCGTCGTGATGCGCGCCACCGGGGGCGCGCAGCGGCTCAATATCCTAAAGACGTCATATGACGTCCAGTCAGGATATTGAATCCACGTTGCCGCCGTCTTTTTGCTATAGGGCTGGCGGCAAGTGGTTAAAATTGAATTTTATGTATAGATATTTTTGCATAGTTACAGTATGCATGTACCATACCTGGATGATCCCTGTGAAAGTCGTAAATCATTGTGGTAGGCACTAATGTCTTCACCCTGCCTCTCCATCTCATCTAGTCAGGGAATGCTTTGCATTTATTCAACACCTGTGCAGAGCTAGTGACTTCCTGTGTTTACACATGGGACCCAGAAGCTAGCAGCAATCACTGTAGTAGCAGTGCCTCCTACAGTGCTTTACAGTTTCCACAGGGATTAGCCAGGTACATGTTTACTTACATTGGTCCAGGCTTTACTTCATGTTCTGCTGACTATGGTTTCACCAGACAGACAGTGAGGGTAAATCCCCAATGGCAATACAGGCAAATAAAAATGTTTTTTAGTAGAGTAGGGGAAGACCAGGTTGCGGATTTTCCCTCCTAACTGCAATAATGTTTGAGTATTACATTTTGCGTATACCCATCCTAAGTATAGTTACAAAATATATCAATGGTAGTTTTCCAGTGATTTCCATTTGAAATCTGTGAGCAAGGATTTGTGCTTAGTGCAATTATGCAAAATACAAAAAGCAGAAATCTGCACAGCAGGACTAGGCAATCTGGGCAATGAGCACAGCATGAAGTTTGCATTAGGTGAATAAAAGGAAATTAATGCATAGACCACAGTGCTAATAATGACTTTTTCATATTCATATGCATACTAGACGCCGATAAATTAAAATATAAATCATTAGTAATTTGATATGCTTATTTGTCATTAGCCTATTTGCCCTGAGCACTAAACCATTTGAATCCACAGGTTTCAAAACCATAGCAAATAGACAAGGATGCTCTTTGCTAAAGGAATCTTGTTTTGGCAGTATCTTATTTTATAGAATATAAGCAGCCCTGCATTGATTATTAATTGCTTGCTTGTCATGCCAGATTTTAATTTGCAAGTGTATTTATCAATGCTACATTTCTACAAAGGTGTGGGTTGTGTTTAGCAGGTAGAGGCCTACTTACTGTAAATCAATGTGTATGAGAAAAAATGTATTTAAAAATAGAGGTCGACCGATATGGGTTTTTCTCTGGCCGATGCCGATATTTAGAAATTGGGGCGGCCGATGGCCGATTTTTGTGGCCGATTTTTGTGGCCGATTTTTGTGGCCGATATTTTAGGCCGATTAAAAAAAAAAAAACTCACCCACTCCACTCCTTGCTTACTCCTGTCACTCTAGCACACACTTGATGTCCTCAGTACAGATGGCACTAGTTGGACCTGGCAGGTGGCACTGGTTTGGAACTGACAGATGGCACTGGCTGCCACTGGTTGGCATTGGCAGGTGGCACTGGTTTGGAACTGACAGATGGCACTATTGGCACTGGCAGGTGGCACTGGTTTGGAACTGTCAGATGGCACTGGTTTGGAACTGTCAGATGGCATTGGCACTAGCAGGTGGCACTGGTTTGGAACTGACAGATGGCACTAGTTTGGGACAGATGGCACTGATTGGCAGTGGCACTGGCAATTGAAACTGGCTGGCAGGGGCGGGTGGCACTGGCTGGCAGGGGCGGGTGGCACTGGCTGGCAGGGGCGGGTGGCACTGGCTGGTGGAACTAAGTGGCAGTGGCGGGTGGCACTAATTTGCGGTGGCACTGACAGATGGCACTGAGAGATGGCACTGATTGGCGGTGACACTGGCAGGTTTCACACTAAGCCGAGTGTAACTGTAACCAGTGCTGGGACAAGGTCATCCAGCGCCCAGGGCAAAGTGCGCCCCCTCGGGTTCGGACTTGGGCCCCTTTCACACAGGCTTTCCAATCAGGTCTGTCTGTCAGTTTTCAGGCGGACCTGATCGGAACCTCCATTCACTCCTATGGAGCGGCGGATGTCAGCTGTGACATGTCCGCTGACACCCGATCCTG
The DNA here is from genome assembly GCA_029206835.1 of Rana muscosa. NCBI lineage: Eukaryota > Metazoa > Chordata > Amphibia > Anura > Ranidae > Rana > Rana muscosa. Next base: position 500,791,123 of record CM055116.1, on the reverse strand, counting down.
TCAGTCAAATCCAGACAGATGGAAAGCCTATCGATCCGTTTTCATCCGATCTCCCCATAGAGGAGAGCGGGTCTCTGACAGGTCCATCTCAGCACAGTGAGCGGAGACGGACCTGTCATTCGCCTGCTCAGCGGGGATCAGAGGAACGATCCCCCACTGAGTAATGTTTGTGACATGCACTATAATAGTACTTAAAGTGTTGCGCTGCAGCAACCTGAGAGTAATGGGTGCACACATATGGGGTAGTGGTCAGTGGTGCCAATTTGGAAATGTGGAAAGGAAGTCCAAGACCCTTTTCTAAAAATGTCCTGTACCAAACCACATGTGTGATGAGTGGGGGTGCCTTTAACAATCAATGGCACTGCTGTGTATCTACTAAAAGGACAGTGCGCTTCTGTGTTTGTCAAGAAAACCACAATTTTGTGCATGATCCTGACTGCGCGTGAACCTAGCTGTATAGCGGTTTCACACTGGTGCGCTTTGGTTTGACCACAGTGCGATTGTATGTGTGATTTACTTGCAGTTTTAGGTGTGCTCCTGATGAATTCTAGTGGACTGTGTGTTTTCTGATTGTGCATCAAAGATGCAGCACGCAAGACTGTAATTTGCTTTCGTGAAAACAGACAGTCTAATAGAATTGAATGGGAGCGCACCTAAAACTCTGGGTAAACTGAATATACAAATCGCACTGTGGCCAGACCACAGCACGCCAGTGTGAACCTACTATTAGCCCCCGTTCACATTGACTGTGGCTTTGAAATTGTGCGACTTAACCTGAAATCGCACAATTTCAGAGCTGCATCTCAGTGCGACTTTGGGTTGTGACTTTGAAGACATCTGTGTGGCTATTGAAGTCACACCCTAAATCGCAAAAGTAGTGCATGTACTACTTTTTCAAATTTATGCGGCAACTCAAAGTCAGTGTCGCATTGATTTGAACAGTGCCTTGCCGGCAATAGGATGTGACTTGTCAAATTGCTACAATGTGAAGGGGGGGTTAAGATATTATAAAAGAGAGAATGGTGAGGAGGTTGGGGTGGTAAATGTAAGTGCTAATGTCTTTATTAGTGACAGAATGCAGGGAATGTGCTAGGCTGCATGGTGGGGGACAGGACAACTATGAGAGCTAAAAGCAAACTGGGATGGAAAGGGTGTAAGATCTGTGTGTGGAATGCAAAGCTGGGACAGGACAGGAGGCAACATGATATGTGCAGTGAAGATTTATGGAGAGGACAGCAGATAAGATACGGGAAAAATTAACTAGGCACGGGAGCGAGGAGAATCGGTGCTGACTTACTGTGTGATCATGCAGTACGGCAGAGAGATAAGTGCAGACGGGAGGAGCTGCCTGGACTGACCAGAAAGTAACAAGGAAGTGAAGTGATCTGCTACACCGCCCCGCCCCCCTACTCCCGACATCAAGCTGACAGCTTCTCTCTCCCTCCTCTCTGTTCACACACTCAGCTCGGCACTTGATGCTGCCAGAGCTGCTGAGTGTGGAGAAGGAAGGACAGGAGGGACGGCCAGTGTAAAATATCGGCCTAATTTTGATAATAATCGGCCCGATGCCGATTTATCAAAAATGGCCAAATATCGGCCGATATATCGGCCAGCCGATATATCGGTCGACCTCTATTTAAAAATTCTGCACAACTTTGATTTCTCTTTACTTTTTATTTCTCACCTCTTGGACTATTTTATAAGAGACAGATAACATAAATGTCTTTTGCTCTTAGCAGCCAATCCAATTTGATTTGCTGGGGGGAGGGATGTATAAAACTATGATTTAGCCCAAGTTCACACTGGGCTGCAGGAGTGAAGCTGTGCGAGTTCTGCTGAACTCGCACGATTTCTGCTGAACTCGCACGATTTCACTCCCGCTGGCAGTCCCTGCACAGATGTCAATGTAAATCGCGGGCCAAAATCGCAAAAAGTAGTACAGAAACTACTTTTTTAAATCAGTGCAGCGCCGCAGATGCGGCATCGCACCGATTAGGACGGTGCCATTTCCGGCAATTGCTGGCAAATGCTGCCGTTTTGACATGCGATTTGACATGTCAAATCGCATGTCAAAACCCACCAGTGTGAACCAGGGCTTACATGCCTATAGCATTGTATGTCCTTTGCAGTTTACTACTTCAATTCAAATAGTGTTTTAGGATGGGAAGTGTGATGTGATATGGTGAGGTGTAGCCCAGAGTGTAAATCAGAGTATTACACTTAAAGTGGTTGTAAACCTACGTGTTTATTCACCTTAATGCATTCTATGCATTAATGTGACAAAACACATTGCCCCCCAGCCCCCCCCCCCGTTTTACTTGCCTGCGCCCCAAATTTCCTTGGGCGTGTCCCCGCCGTCCTTCTCTCCACGGAGTCCCGGCTTTGAATGGATGGATTGATAGCAGCTCCCGCTGCTGTCTATCAAATCCAATGACGCGGGGGGCGGGGTCGAGTCATACACTCGGCGTCTATAGACGTCGAGTGTATGACTCAGGAGCGCGCGCGCAAGGTAACCCCCTCGGGAGAGAGCTTCCCAGAGGGGGTTATCTAATGTGGGGAGGAGCTGCGAGAGCCGCCGTGGAACCTCAGAACAGGTGGATCGGGGCCACTCTGTGCAAAACTAGCTGCACAGTGGAGGTAAGTATGACATGTTTGTTATTTAAAAAAAAAAAAAAACCTGAACCTTTAGTGTCACTTTAAGGTTCGGTTCACACTGATGCGACATAGGATCCGACTTGTGAGACCTCAAGTCGGATGACATGTGAAATTCAGTGTTTCCCTATGAGAGCTGTCTTAACTGATACAACACAATGCTGTCCGACTTTAGAAAAGGTTTCTGCGCTACTTTGGTCCGACTTTTAATATGACTTCAATGCCACAGAGTGTAAAAAGTCACATTAAAGCCATATCCAAGTCGAATTCCAAAGTTGCACTGAAAGTCACGTGACTTTGGAGTCAGGCTAGTGTGAACCGAGCCAAACTGTCACTGCGCTTTTAATTAAAGTGGTTGTAAACCCTTACAGACCACTTTAACCTACAGGTAAGCCTAGATTACACGGTTTAGGAGATATTTGCAAATGAAAGGCACCGATGTCTACGGCGCATGCGCTGTAAACATTGGCGTGCAGGCGCACTGAGCGTTAGTGATGAAGCCGTGAGTTGCATTAACCCGCGCGCATGCACGGGAGTGACGTCACGCGACTCCGGCCAGTCACAGCGCCGGAGTTCGCGGCCCCTGCAAGAAGAGGGGTGAAGATGGACGCTCGCTACTAGCGAGAAAATCGGGGACATCGTGGGCTTCTCCTGCAGGTAAGTGACACATAATGGGCTACTATGAGATGCATAGTAGCCCATTATGCCTTACCTTTGCAGGGAAACAAAGAGAAACCTATTTAACACTTGCTATTCTTCTTTAATGTGAAATTATGCTCAGATCATTCACACTAAAGTATTCACAGTTTCTAAAAAAGCAGTAAATGCAGTTTAATTTACATCCTCGTTAATTCCCGTATCAACAAGTAATTCATTTTCAAAGTTCACAGCACTGGAACTGTGTTTTTCTACGGAGAACAGATCTGGGCGGCCTTCCGACCTTCTAATGTAAAACACAAATGGTTCTAAGCTGTTAGAATTTGACTTAAACCCAACTTTAGAATTTTTGTTGTGATGTTTGAGAATAAATAGCATCACATTAAAAGCAGCTAGAGTGGTGAACGATAACTCTTTTACTGATCAGTAATGGTATGTAAATACAGTAAAACCTTGGATTGCGAGCATAATTCGTTCCGGAAACATGCTTGTAATCCAAAGCACTCGTATATCAAAGCGAATTTCCCCATAAGAAATAATGAAAGCTCAGATGATTCATTCCACAACAATTTTTTTATAAGGCCTTCAGTTTATAGTCCATATAAAAAGATTATAGCAATGTGATAGGTTGTGTAACTATAAAATGTCCATCCACAAATGGAAGCCTCCACAAGGGGATTAGAAGCAAAATCCAGCAGAAACTACAACGTATAAAAGAGAAGAGAGGTGCCTCTAAGTGTAGCAATATGGTTACATTTATTGAAGGTACAACATTTAGTCACTCACATGGTTGCTGATTAAGAGGCACATCTAAGTATGCAGGCATCGGGGTAAAGCTGTCCACATAGACCGTCCTCCGCACCCCAGCTCTCACTGCTGTCAGTCTGTAATCATGACAAGTAAGACCACCCTGCAGTAGAGCAATCTGAAAGCGAGGCTTGAAGCGCTCGTGGAAGGGATGAAGTCGATGGTGGTGTGGAGAATGGTCTATGTGGACAGCTTTACCCCGGATGTTTGCATACATAGATGTGCCTGTTTTAATCATCAACCATGTGAGTCGCTTAATGTTGTACCACCATTAAATGTTACCATATTGCTACACTTGGAGACACCTCTCTTCTCTTTTATACTCAGTTGTGATGCAACGCTACTTTTATACCAAGACATCGCTTGTATATCAAGTCAAAATTTATAAAAAATGTTGCTTGTCTTGCAAAACACTCTCAGATTAAGTTACTCTCCATCCAAGGTTTTACTGTATTTCAATGTCCATAGCAGTTTTTAATAAATTAGCCCCAACAATTTACTCCTTTATAAATGTACTTAATATAATGTGTGCATATATATGTATAGTAAATTATAGTAAACATACCTGTTACAGCATTAGTGTTTACAAAATTTGTGTAAATTGTAGTATCGTACAGAAACCTCAGTGTGGGTAAGGTCTAATATAGTCTAATCTACTTATAAAGTTAGAGGATGGGATAAGAAATAGGAATTGTGTGCTAGCATGTGCAGTCGTGAAGTGTGTTAGGTTGTCTTACTACATTTGCATACAGGCACCATCAAGAAGTATACTTTTGTTTCATGCTGTCTGTCACTGTGTTACATCAAATATAATTATATAATTAAAGCATCAAAACACAATCTTAAAGCGGAGGGGAGGGGAAATTCTGCTTATATGCCTCCTACCCCCCCTCCTGTTTAAGTTTTGCCACTTCTTTTTCTTTTGGGGGAGCAGGCAACTTTTTAAATCTAGGATAGAGCAAGCGAGGGTAATAACCCCTGTCAGATTTTTTTTTTTTTTTTACATCTGTGTCCCATTGGTGTGATTTACTTTCACTTCCTGGCCCATAGCCGAACATGATATGAAAGAAAATCCCTGCAAATTAAGGCAATCCCTTAATCCCTTAGAATCTTTAATTATCTTTTCTGCCCAAGCCTTCCCTATTTACTTAACTCTGATATACCACCATCCATAGCGGCCTTGAATTTGTACCACCTTTGTTCAGAAATTTGAAATATGCTTGGTAAGCCCCTGGTTTCCTGTAGCATCATGTGATGATCCAGGGAAATGGCAGAACCTACAGAGGCTTTCTAGTAAAAGTAGGAGGCTTCCTACTTTCTTTCTTTTTTAAATCACAATAAAAACTTTATTAAAGGAAAACAATTATATCAGATACAGATTTAGTGGTAGGCAGTCTTCCAAAGGGGCATAACGTGGATATAAAATGTTTACTACACACCCCTGTTAAAATGTCAGGTTTCTGTGATGTAAAAAAATTAGACAAAGGATAAATAATTTCAGAACTTTTTCCACCTTTAATGTGACCTAAAAACTGTACAACTCAATTGAAATACAAACTGAAATCTTTTAGGGGGAAGAAGTAAAAATAAAATAAATAAATAATGTGGTTGCATAAGTGTGCAAACCTGATATAACTGGCGATGTAGCTGTGTTCATAATTAAGCAATCACATTCAAACTCATGTTAAATAGAAGTCAGTACACACCTGCCATCATTTAAAGTGCCTCTGATTAACCCTAAATAATATTCAGCTGTTCTAGTAGGTCTTTCCTGACATTTTATTAGTCACGTCCTACAGCAAAAGCCATGGTCCGCAGAGATCTGATTGTTAAAAGGTATAAGTCAGGAGAAGGGTACAAAAGTATTTCCAAGGCATTAGATATACCATGGAACACAGTGAAGACAGTCATCATCAAGTGGAGAAAATATGGCACAACAGTAACAGTGACATTACCAAGAACTGGATCTCCCTCAAAAATTGATGAAAAGACGAGAAGAAAAATGGTCAGAGAGGCTGCCAAGAGGCCTATAGCACCAACAATAAAGGAACTGCAGGAATATCTGGCAAGTACTGGCTGTGTGGTATATATGACAACAATCTCCCGTATTCTTCATATGTCTGGGCTATGGGGGTAGAGTGGCAAGACGTAAGCCTTTTCTTATGAAGAAAAACAACCAAGCCCAGCTAAATTTTGCAAAAACACATCTGAAGTCTCCCAAAAGCATGTGGGAAAATGTGTTATGGTTTGATGAAACAAAGGTTGATCTTTTTGGCCATAATTCCAAAAGATATGTTTGGTGCAAAAAAAACATTGCACATCACCAAAAGAACACCATACCCACAATGAAGCATGGTGGTGCTAGCATCATGCTTTGGGGCTGTTTTTTTTTTAGCTGGAACAGGGGCCTTGGTCAAGGTAGAGGGAATTATGAACTGTTCCAGTCAATATTGGCACAAAACCTTCAGGCTTCTGCTAGAACGACCCAAAGCATACATCCAAATCAACAAAGGAATGGCTTCACCAGAAGATTACATTTTGGGATATCCCAGCCAGAGCCCAGACCTGAATCTGATTGAAAATCTGTGAGGTGATCTGAAGAGGGCTGTGCACAGGAGATGCCTTCGCAATCTGACAGATTTGGAGTGTTTTTGCAAAGAAGAGTGGGCAAATATTGCCAGGTCAAGATGTGCCATGCTGATAGACTCATACCCAAAAAGACTGAGTACTGTAATCAAAAGGTGCTTCAACAAAGTATTAGTTTAAGGGTGTGCACACTTATGCAACCATATTATTTAATTTTTTTATTTTTACTTCCCTCCACCTAAAAGATTTCAGTTTGTTGTTCAACTAAGTTGTACTGTTTTTAGGTCACAATAAAGGTGGAAAAAGTTCTGAAATTGTTTATCTTTGTCTTATTTTTTTTGCATCACAGGAACCTGACATTTTAACAGGGGTGTGTAGACTTTTTTATATCCACTGTATGTCCACCTGCCTGCTTTCTCTTTTAGTTCAAGTACTTGGGAGGAAACACACTGCTTTAGAATTACCAATGAGTGTTTAGAACAGAACATGGGTAGTTGCCCATAGTAACTAATTGCAACCTTAGTTTCATTTTATACACACATATAATACAATAAAAGATTTTGTGATAATGGTTACTAGAAGCAACTGCACCTGCTCTGTTCTAAATGGGGGACATTTATTAAAAAAGTTATTTGCTAATCAAGTGGCTTCCCCTTCAGGCAAGTTTATGTGACAGATGTGTGTCTGTATTCCTGGTCAGACAAGTGTGACCCCTTGCAAAATTCTGAGACAGATTTATTACTGAAGATGAAACAGATGCATAATTAATAAGTGGTCAGGGTCAGAATTTGGTCTCGTTACAACTTTAGAGCAGCCAAATCATAAATTTGTGACTGTAACCCTGTAGTAAATCTGTCACACAATGTGTGTCAGTGCTCCTGTTTAGCATTGCCTTGCTGTGTGAGAATGAAAAAAGGGGGCACAATATGGGGCCACTTTCTTGAGATTGTGGCCTCCCCATCCCAGGATTTAATAAAAATTATTAAGCAGCATTAGGTGCTAGTCAGTCAGGTTACTGCCTCTTTAAGAGGCTAGGGGGAGTTTTCAGGAGTAGCCAATGAGGTTTCAGGGAATACTCTGGAAGCAAGGGGTTGGGCTATTTAAGGGTAAGCAGGTGTGGGGCTCATCCTCTTGCCTGCAGGACAACTGAAGAAGATTGGAGCTGACAGCTGAAGAAGATTGGAACTCTGCAGTTCGCCTACCTTTAATGATGGAAACCCTGGTGAAGCAGTTACTTGAGAAGGCTGGCAGCACAGGCGGGGAAGCATGGCTACGTCAGTGCCTGGCTCTAGCTCCGGAGGAAGAGGTACGGCTGGAGGTCACTGAAGGAGGCGGCTTAGAGGTGGGCGGTGAGCATTCTCATACTAATGGCGCAGGGCGGGGAGTGCCTGTGCCCGCCCTGCGGGAGAGAGCGAGGAGGAGCGCAGCTCCTGAACGTTGCGGTCGGGCTGTGGAAGCAGCCGAAGAGGTTAGTGTGCCACACGGACGGTCTGATACAGATGGCGGCGTGACAACACGGGGCCGCCGCGGCAGCAAGAAGAGGCGGACCTGCTCACAGTCCCTAGCGGGAAGAGGAGCAAGACGGCGGGGTCAGCCCCAGCAGCCCGCAAATGACTCTAGGCGCTGCAGTCTCCCCAGCTGCATACAAGTAACTCTCAGCAAGGCACAGAGGTGCCTCAACAGTTATCAGTTGGGCAAGCTCTACAAGTCCCAGACCCCAGAGCACTGCTGGAGCAGGAGGTTCAACACCCTGTATCACAGCCTCCAGCAGTGGGTGAGTTAAATCAATTAACCATGTTAACTGGCTTAGTAGGTTCTCTGTCCTCTTTGGTTCATTCCTTAACTAAAATGTCAGTTCCTGCTGTTTCTCCTTCTGCTTTGGTCTCTATGCCAGTTAACCCTCTTGTTGTAATATCATGTCTGAAATCGACTCGGGCTCACATCAGACTGACGAGTCCGCTTAGAGAAGATTTGAAGGTTTGGTCTGGTTTTCTTGACTGCTATAATGGAAAGTCCTTTTTTCAATCTGATTTTGTGGTAGCACGAGATTTCTGTCTATTCACGGATGCTGCTGGCTCTAGAGGCTTCGGCGCTATATGGAAGACGCACTGGTGCTGTGCGGCTTGGCCGGAGTCTTGGGTAAGGTCAGGGGCCACCAAGAAAGTGGTTCTCCTAGAGTTGTTCCCGATTTTGTTGGCTTTGGAGTTGTGGGGTTCAGAATTTGCGAACAGGCGCATATTGGTGGAATCCGATAACAAAGGAGTGCTGTATGCGGTTAACTGTCTTTCGTCCAGTTCTTGGTTAGTGATAAAAGTACTGCGTCAGGTGGTTTTTAGGTGCCTCAAATTTAACATCTGGTTGAAAGTTAAGTATACTCCTGGTATCTTGAATAACATCGCCGATTCTCTGTCTCGCTTCCAGATGGACCGTTTTCGGATTCTGCTTCCAGAAGCGGACACAGAGGGCACCCCATGCCCGGACCATTTGTGGGTGATGATTTGATGACAGTGACGGACGCTATTAGAGGTTCCTTAGCTCCCAAGACCTGGTCCAGTTACACCGCTGCATGGAGCAGTTGGTTGTCCTTTGCTAGCACTGCAGGTTTTAATTTCAATAGGCCTTCTGAGGGCAATGTTCTGGCATTTTTGTCTATGTTAATGCGGCAGCGTTTTTCCAGTAGTCATGTGACGAAGACGCTAGCCGGCATTTCATTTTTCTTCAGATTGTTGGGTTTAAGGGCCTGTACTTCATATTTTTCTGTGAAACAGGCACTGAAGGGGTACAAGAGAGTGACGTATGTCTCGGATGATAGGAGGCCGATCTCTCTGGACATCCTCAGGGGCCTTTGCGAAAGTTTGGTAGTAGTTTGTTTTTCCCCGTATGAAGCTTTGCTATTTAAGACAGCCTTTGTGCTGGCCTTTTTTGGTGCTTTCCGCATCTCGGAGTTGGTGCCGGCAAATAAGCAGGGTAATTCAGGGATTCTTTTTGATCAGGTGTTGATGGATCAGTCGGGTGTTCACATTTGGCTACAACATTCAAAAACTGATCAATGTGGAAAAGGCCGTTGGGTCAATCTACGGGAGCACGATGAGGCATTCATGTGCCCGGTAGCCACGGTTAGGCAATTTATGGGGTTTAGGCCTTCCGGGGGGGGGGGGTTTCTAGTTCACGTCAATTTACATCCCCTGACCAAATACCAATTTGATGCTGTTTTAAAGAAATGTTTGGTTAGAATGGGTTTAAATAACTTTAAGTTTTCCTCCCACTCCTTTCGGATAGGCGCAGCCTCTGAGGCGGCCCGGTTAGGGTTCCCGGATTCTGATATTAAAGAAATGGGGAGGTGGAAGTCTCAATGTTTTCAGTTATATGTTCGTCCTAATTTATTTGTTTAAATTCTAGGTTCCCAGCTCACAGTTTGGATTCTGGGGCACTCATTTATCTACTGGGCCCACAAACGAGCAGCCCAACGCAGTTATACAACTAATTTATCTCTACATCCGGACTCTTTTAGGTTATTTTGGAAAGGTATCAGAGGCCTTCAGTGGTTCCAACTGTACTTTCATTTGAACAGGTTATGTCAAGTATGGCCGCCGCCTTCTATTTTGGTTGTGCATTTGGGAGGAAATGATTTGGGTAATGTAAAAACGTTGGATTTATTATACATGATCAAGCGTGACTTGCATAGTTTTATTGTTACTTCCCCAGGTACAACACTAGTTTTTTCCGAGGTAGTTGCTCGTCTTTCCTGGCTCTCCTCTGACCAGAGGAGGGTTATGGAAAAGATGAGAAAAAAGAGTCAATAGGGCTCTGGAAAAGTTCATGCCTCAGATTGGTGGATTATCCTATCGGCATGTGGACCTAGAGGGTGGTTATCCGGGTCTATACAGGTCGGATGGTGTTCACTTGTCGGAAGTGGGTATGGATATCTTTAATTTAGGATTACAGAACAGCATTGAGTTGGCCGCGACGGTTGGGGTGGGACGGTCTTGATGCTCAAGACCGTCGTATGGGGACTGTTATTGTTATTTTGAAGTTTGAGCTACTGCTCGAGTTCTAATAACTGAGCAGGTAGAAATCTGTTATGTGATTATATATCTGAAGTTATGAGTGATAATAAATATGAGTGATAAACAGTTATTGGAAATTAATTGTTTAAACCAATAAAGGTGTCGCGGCCAAAATTTTGCCAAATAATGGTTCTTGAGTGTTTATTTAATGATTTGTATCTGGGGAAGTTTTGGTCCGGGTGGGTGTGGCTTACAATCTCATGAAAAAAGGGGGCACAATATGGGGCCACTTTCTTGAGATTGTGGCCTCCCCATCCCAGGATTTAATAAAAATTATTAAGCAGCATTAGGTGCTAGTCAGTCAGGTTACTGCCTCTTTAAGAGGCTAGGGGGAGTTTTCAGGAGTAGCCAATGAGGTTTCAGGGAATACTCTGGAAGCAAGGGGTTGGGCTATTTAAGGGTAAGCAGGTGTGGGGCTCATCCTCTTGCCTGCAGGACAACTGAAGAAGATTGGAGCTGACAGCTGAAGAAGATTGGAACTCCCTCCCTCCCGCCCTAGTCGCGTACACCTCTTATGTGGTTGGGTCACCCCGGATTCTGGGGGGGACTGTTATTGTTATTTTGAAGTTTGAGCTACTGCTCGAGTTCTAATAACTGAGCAGGTAGAAATCTGTTATGTGATTATATATCTGAAGTTATGAGTGATAATAAATATGAGTGATAATAAACAGTTATTGGAAATTAATTGTTTAAACCAATAAAGGTGTCGCGGCCAAAATTTTGCCAAATAATGGTTCTTGAGTGTTTATTTAATGATTTGTATCTGGGGAAGTTTTGGTCCGGGTGGGTGTGGCCTACAATCTCATTGATAATATGCTCCCCTCTAAGTCTCCTGTGGCATTTTATAAGGCTGACTGAAAATCGCTGAAAGCTAATACACTAGTAAAAATAACCATTCACCGGTAGGTTTCAGAACAAACATTCGCATGAACATTTGTACAAAGTAAATTTTATGACTTGACGACGTCGTCTGAAAGTACTGTATTTATTGGCGTATAATGCTCACTTTTTTACCCTGAAAATAGAGGGTAAACTGTGCCTGCGTGTTATACGCAGGGGGATGTGGAAAGTTTTTTCCTGAAACTTCCCTCTTAAAGTTAGGGTGCGTGTTATATTCCTGTGTGTGTTATACGCCGATAAATACAGGTACTTCAAAAAACATTTTGCTTTTAACACTTGATTTTTGGAGTGAATGAAGGTTCCGGATTGAAGATCACATACTCATGTACGAATGTTTGGTACAAACAGTGCTTACATACTAACTGGGGACTAGCTCCTTTTTTCCCTTGATTTCTGATTGTTTGCCTTTTTTTTTTACATATTCTTTTACACTTTCTCCTTTTCATTGCTTTGTCCCGATTGTTTATTTTTCTGCCTATTAATTCAGCTCCCCTTAACGAATATTGTTTTCCTCCTTGTCAGGTCCCCCTTCAGTCTGATACAGCTGCTTGTCAGATGATAGCCCTTTGTTTACATTTGAGCTACCTTGCTGGCTCTGCTGTCATCTTAGTTTTGAAGGATAGGAGGAGTGGGGTTGAGTTAATAAAACTGTGTAAAATCTGGTGCATCTCTGCATAGAAACCAATCGGCTTCCATTTTTTTTGTGTCAAAGCTTAATTGAGCAAGCTGAAGTTAGAAGCTGATTGGCTACCAGCTGCACCAGATTTTGCACTGTCCAGTTTTAGTAAATCAACCCCAGTGTTTGAGAACTGTGGGTGGGAACAGTGGCAGAGAGTGGTGGGTAGACTTTAAAATATATTATGTGTGCCCTAATGACATCAGTGTGCCTAAGAGGGAGCAAACTTCCTGACTCTATCAGGAGTCAGGGAATCCTGCATTTTGCATAGGTTATAAGCCACATAGTCTACAAGTCTTTTTGCACAGAGCAACTGGTGGCTATGGTTGTGTTGGTCCATCACCTGTGGACTGCTTTGCCATTCCTTGAGAGAGATACCTTATTACTGTATTGGGACATAGAGAAACTGTAGAGGAAAAAAAAAAAGGTGAACTAAGCCTTTAGAGCAAAGCACTACTGAATTTGACCACCATAATCTGCCACTGGAATTTTACAATGCTAACCTTTACATATCAGTAATTGTGAGTACATATATATATTCTTATTTATGATCATTTTTCTAATTTTGTGATAGAAAATGTTCTTGCTTCTATTGTTGCAGTTAGTGCGATAATTGAAAATTGTAAATTATGCGACAGAACAAACATTAAGGTTGCTGGAAGGTAGACCAATAAAAACCAAAATGTCCTCATCTGAAAGTAAATAGCACAGGCCCTTAAGTTCCAAGAGAAAAGAGAGATTTATCCTGCTATTTAAGAATAATTCTGCTGTGAACAGCTGGATAATGGCTTTGTATTTTGGCTATGTATGTGCTATGCATCTAAAAGCTACAGCTGACTACAGGGGCTCAAAGGAACAATTTGCATGTCTCTATCCGCAGATCCTAAAATGACCAATAAATCGTTTTTCTCATGGAGTTGTAGAGAAGTAGTAATACGAATACCTTCTGGTTTAAAAAGACTTCTATAACACAAAAGCTACTTTGAAAATATTAAAATAATCATCTACAGCATACAGAACCTTTTACATCTTAGATATATTTTTTAATAGGTATGTATGAATACCTGGTCATTTATTGTATAGAAACCTCCTTTTCACTGGCTACATCTGACTCGAAAAAGAAAAAAAGACTCTGGAGGTAATGAAATATTTTCTTTGCATATCCAGGTTTGAGATATCTAATATATTCATCATATGAGACAGATGTCACCTCTAGGAATACAGAAGAAAGAGAGAGACATTGATTTCATCTGTTATTGTTAACAAGCCTACCTTTCCAACATAAATGGCAAAGCACAAAATCACTTAATGTCTAGGACATGCAGCATGAACACATATGTAGTCATGTTAAACAGCGTTTTAAAAAGTGTCTTGACATATTTTATAATAAATATAAAAGGACCGTACAGGGAATTGTCTTTCCACAGTAAACGTGAATGATGGTAAGCAGTGGCAGAAATATATGCAGTAGGTGGTGTTTAATGAGTATAGATGTTATCTGTAGCTTGATACACAATACGAAAAATACTAATACAAACACTGACATTTTCATGCCTGCCTGCCTCTAAAATTGCAAAGACCTCTATTCTGTAGCTGTGACCACACAGGTGTAGTCCTACTAAACCTGGCATATATGCACCAAAAAATTACTTTTGGGCTTAAAGGGGTTGTAAAGGTTCATTTTTTATTTTCTAAATAGGTTCCTTTAAGCTAGTGCATTGTTGGTTCACTTACCTTTTCCTTTAATTTCCCTTCTAAATGTTTTCTTTCTTTGTTTTCTTTGTCTGAATTTCTCACTTCCTGTTCCTCCTCAGTAAGCTGTTCAGTAAGCTGTTCTGGCTGACTAAACACCACTCGGATGATGGTGTGAAGTTTACTGAGGAGAAACAGGAAGTGAGAAATTCAGACAAAGAAAACAAACATTTAGAAGGTAAATCAAAGGAAAAGGTAAGTGAACCAACAATGCACTAGCTTAAAGGAACCTGTTTAGAAAATAAAAAACAAACCTTTACAACCCCTTTAAACAGGGCCTAAAATATGTTTTGTGGATAACAGTGTTTCAACACTCCTGCTTTATGTATGGTGTGTTGGGGGCCATTCATTATGAATGGCCCCCAACACACATTAGTAGACTGCAATACACCCTACTACGTTTTTTATAAAATGGGTCTTGCACATGAATAAACAACGCATTGCATGCCGCAAATCCTGATAATACTCTTTCATTAACGCACCTCAAAGGGCCCTCAATGTTTCCTACATTTGTAATATAAATACAGAATAATGAAGAAGTGTTTATAAACATTTAGTCCCGGAAATTCTGTTTTTGAAAGATTTCAGCCAGGAAATTAGATTCTTCAATAAGTTCAAGTCAACTTTTCAACTTCCTTAGACCTAGGCATTTATTAAAGCTTAGGATTAAACTAAGGTTGGTTAAATGTGAAGGAAATAGTTTATAAGGTTGTTGCCTAAATGTTGTTTTCATTGTTCTTTTTAAATGTGTTCATTGTTGAATACACATAGTTTTTTATTAAAGGTTACAGGCATAAGTGTGCGCAGCCTATGGCATTAGGGTGTGCACCCCAAAGCTTAAACACGCATACTTTATTCTGCAGCCTTAGCTTCAATAGACAGTAAATGAATGGGATAGTGCTCTGTGCTGAACGACTTCCTGTTCATTCACAAACTGAAGCATAGTAGACATAGTTTACCATGCTGCAGTTATGAATGAACACAGGGAATGAGTGTGTTCGCTGTGTTCATTTAGAAAAGGAAGGGGCCAGTAAATGACATATTTACTAGCCCCTTCCCCCACTCTCCATACTGGGAACACAACATGGGGGGAAGCCCAGGCAATAGGTGGAATCGGCACCACACGCAGTGATTAGGGTGTTCCCAGGCACACCTGGCACACCCCCTGCACATGCCTATGGTTACAGGGGAGTTCCAGCTTTAAAGTGTTTGTTACCCCAATATTTCAGATTCCTGATATGTGTCTGTTGTGCCATTACTTGTGTTAAAAAGTGCCCTGTTCTCTTTGTATTTCTTCTTTTGTGTGATATCCCTAATTATCCTGCCAGCCCTCCTGCTTTCCTATTATTTTTATTGAAAAAAGCGATAATAGGGTTGATTTCCTAAAACTGGAGAGTGCACAATCTGGTGCAGCTCTGCATAGAAACCAATCAGCCAATCAGCTTCTTACTTCAGCTTGTTAAATTAAGCTTTGACAATAAAACCTGGAAGCTACCATACACAGCTGCACCAGATTTTACACTCTCCGATTTTATTAACCCCAATGTGGGCCATCTCTAAGATGGCATAGTAACATATTGAAAAGGGAGAGGTCAAACTAAATGAACAGCTTAGACTATAGGTTTGGTAGCAAATATTGTTAGTATAACAATCCAAAGATACAGATTTCAGTTGACTACAGGGGTCAACATGCAAGGGTAGAGTAAGTAGCATTATGGTGAGTGTCACAGCTGTGTAAAAAGTGACAGGCTCCAGATTAGGGCTTTAACCTGCCTAGCGGTATTCCTGAGTCTGGCTTGGGGTGGATTTTTCATACCAAAAGCGGTAGCCCCGAGCCAGACTCGGGATCGCATGGCAGGATCCATGTACAGCATACTTACCTTGTCCCCTGGATCCTGCGATGTCTCCCCGCTGTGTCTGCGAGCCGTGTCCTCCGCTCGATTCACATAGCCAAGCTCCGTTCCCTGCGAGCGTTGCGACGCACGGGGACGGAGTTCAGCGTCAAATTCAAAAAGTAAAAAACACAGTATAGATACAGTATACTGTAATCTTACAGATTACAGTACTGTATCAAATAATTACACACCCCCTTTGTCCCTAGTGGTTTGTCCAGTGCCCTGCATCCAGTTTTATATTATAAATACTGTTCTTTCTGCCTGAAAACTGGAGATTGTCCATAGCAATCAAAAAGTGTCCCTTTACATCAAAAGTGGTTTTAGACCAGCTAGAAAACAGCGATAATAAATTAGAATCACTCACAGAATTGAGCGATAGCGATTTGTGGGGAAATTCGTCATTAAACACTGAAAGTAATGACAGCGACAATTCTGCAACTGAGCAAATTTCAGTGTTTTTGATTTGATTACATTATTGAATAATTTTTATAATTATTATATTATTATTTGTTATAATTATTTATAGTTATTTATTATATTATAATTTATGATTTCGTGTTTCAAACTTTATCATACCGGGATGTCTACTAGACTCTTGTTTGGACAGATTTAAGTTCATTATTATTTATCATATTATAATTTATGATTTCGTGTTTCAAACTTTATCATACCGGGATGTCTACTAGACTCTTGTTTGGACAGATTTAAGTGAATTATTTCTAAGAATTACAGGCCTACAATATAAAAAGCCAAATTTCCATGCAAAATAGTGATACCGCTTTCAGCACCTAAAATCTGAAATAATCATACCGCCAGGGAGTTTAAAGTATGTACATTTTAATTGTTTTCCTGTTAAGCTGTCTGGTCTGTGCTGGAGTATAGGAAGGTGCACAACATTCCTAATTTTAGTTTTTTTAGATTCCCCCTATTTAAATTATAAATGTATTATCCTGTCTATTTCTATAATTAGAGTCCATCAAACCTCTGATAATATTGATGGTGATGATATAACAACAATATTCACTATAAAAATAAACACAATGCTCATAGAAGCAAATGTCTTAAAGCGGAGGTTCCGCGGTCCATACATTTTTATTTTTTATATGCATTCTATGCAAGAACGTATGCATTGTAATTACTCACTTCTTCCGCGCTGGTAAAGATCCCCCGTCCGTTTTGCAATAAAAAAACACTTTATATAATGTTTCCTGCATTTCCCATTTTGCCCACAAGCATATTCTTCCGGGTAGCGATGTATGCTTGACTCCCAGCATTCATTGCGGTATCTCGCGCATGTGCAGTGTTGACGGCGAGCAGCGCCGTCAACACTTCCTGGTTTCCATCACAACGGGCATCAACAGTTAAAGTACACGCCCAGTTGTGATGCCATTCAACAAAAAAGAAACAGCGCCCTCGTCACGTGACCGGGTAGACGAGTCACGTGACGATTAAATTATCGTGATGTTTGGAAGGAAGGCGTAACTATATTACTCCTGGGAAGCAGGACAGTTTGCTCCCAGGAGACATTGCAGGACAATGTCACAGAAAAGGACACGCCTACTCCCGCGGGAGGAAATCCCGGAAGTAGGAATAAAGAAACAAGAATAAAGAAAACTGCTCCGAAAAAAAAAAAAGTTAGTCTTTTAGTTATATACACGCAAAGAGGGACTGTTGACACAAAACTTCAAAATGTGGGTGAACCTCCGCTTTAAGCCCTGTACACACGGCCGAGAATCTCGTCAGGAAAAAACCCGTTGTTTTTCCTGACGAGATTCTTGATAAGAATCTTGTCCCGGCCGAGTGTACACACGTACCTTTCAAAAGAACCGCCGTTCTTTTGAATGGCACGAATGCGGTGACGTCATCAACTACGACGAGCGTGCGCTCGTCACATTCGATGCCGTCGCCGCCATCTTGCTACACCCTACCTATGCCTAGGAAGCTACTGCGCATGCATCAAAGTCATTTCGAGCATGCGCGGGTTTCTACGGCGACAGGTAAGTGTACACACACTTGGGTTTCTCGTCGGGAAACAGGCCGACGAGAATCCCTACGAGAAAAAAGAAAGCAGGTCTTCTTTTTTTCTCGTCGACATTCTGGTCAGTTTTCCTGACGAGAAACCTGAAAGCC
Organism: Rana muscosa; assembly: GCA_029206835.1. Taxonomy (NCBI): domain Eukaryota; kingdom Metazoa; phylum Chordata; class Amphibia; order Anura; family Ranidae; genus Rana; species Rana muscosa. The sequence goes on along the minus strand of CM055116.1, from coordinate 500,773,001 downwards.
TCGTACACACGGCCGGTTTTCTCAGCGAAAAAGCTCTGCAAGCAGTTTTCTTGTTGGTTCTTGCCGAGAAAACCAGCCGTGTGTACGAGGCTTTATTCACAGCGAAAGTAGAACACTAAAATAGAAAATAATACAGAGCATATAAAATAAAAGAGCAGAGATTATACATTACATAAGACCTTACTCAGTGTTCTGTGTCTCTCAGCTGGGCTCAATAAGAAAGAGGGGGCCTTCATCGTTGGCCCTCACATTTTAAAGCCCTTAGACGCAACCTACTCAAACACCCACTGCCTGCCCATGTAGTCCTCGGTCCAATGAGAAGCTAGAAGGGACTGTCCTTCCTAATCACCAGGAAATATGTTATTACCCCAAACATCCTTTAGGAAGTATGTTGCTATCTTCCACAAGGGGCAGCATTACTCTTTGAACAACTGCCTTGAACCAGGACAACTTTTCAGTCCACATCTGGTTCCTTTGATGATGTTGCAAGTCGGGAACTTTCACCTCACCTGGATGTCTGGGCTGATGCTGCTCTACCCCCCCCCCCCCAATAGATAACATCAGGAGGCCTATGCAAGAACATCCTTCTGGAGATGAATTCCCATTTAAGACCCCTTGTGACAAACACCCTGCTGTGTAAACTGATTCATCGGCTGCTCCAAGATGGCCTCCAGCAGGCCATTTGGATTCATGATAACCTGAAAGTAAAAATTCTGAAATGTTGGATATTAACCATGTTGCGTCTTCCAACAGAAGGGATCTACAAAAAGCATCAGAAAGCACATTCTTCATCCTCCTCTGATTGTATATGCCAAGGTCAAAGCCCAGGTGCAAGGCTTGCTGGGACAGGTGGTCTCTGGGTCCTGCTGCATTATCACATTGAGATGTTATTCCCCTACTGGCAAGATCCTCCCCTGTGCCTGAATAATTTAAATTAGAGGGTGTGATCAAGAGTTTTTGAAGAAATGTATGATAGAATTGAGTGTTTTTTTGTCAAATAAGTTTGTGTTTTTGTCTGATTGGACAAAGCAAATGTGAAGAGTCTGGAATTATTTATTTAGCAGTGTTTTTTCACAGTGTTTTAATGAGTTCTATGGTCACAGCATACATATTCATGTTCTAACATCAACATTGTAATACTACAAACAATAGGTATTAGCAAGTCAATATAAGCTTACTTTAAAAATCTCCTTTCCTGTTGTGATTGCTGCCTGTTTGCTGGCCATCTCTTTCCACAAATTCCTGGGATCCATGCATGTTTTGCAGCTTCTCCTCTGCTGTTTACTTTTGATTTCTAATGACTACATGTCCCACAGTACCTTAATGCCTGCATTAGTAACTCCTCTACTGACTGCCTTCTGAAACTTCACTTCTCAGAACATCTGTAGTTCACACAGCTCTGTAAAATGTGTGACACAGCAGCACCTATTCACAGGGCATAATGAATGTGTTGGAGAACTTAAGGAAATTAACATGCAGGGTTCTTCAGAAAATATGTTTACAAACTTCAAGATCATTCAGATTAATAGGAATGTGCTAAAATAATTGAAATTCAATATGAAAATGAATTTAATCATTTCAAATTTCGACCACAGATATGCTTTAAAATTACATATGACAGAAATTTAGTTATGCCCTCCCGATCACTTATGTCCCCTATTAGGCATACCTGTGTTAGCAAGAAAAAAAACCTCTATTTTCTAATAAACTGATGTTGGATTTAATGGTTAAAAGCAAAATTGTTTATATTAGTCGTCATTTTTGGTGAGTCAGCTTGCATTTGCCTGCTTTAATAACACGCCGTTGAAAGAAAATTAGTTTTGTGATGGATGTTTCTTGGAAGCTACACATTGCTTTTATATAATTTATTTTTCTATAAATTTGCCAGCTTTGACTTTTTTCCTCTTCATTAGAAAACAGAATGGGTTATGACACAGCATTTCGGAGAGCTCTTTTAAATGTTAATCCACCTTTTTTGATCCTGCCTCGATCATATGCCCAGGTTCTACAACTGTTCAATGCAAATAGTGCATTTTCTGGTGGAAAAATTAATTGTCTAATCTATATTCTTATAAGGCGATATAGATCACTTTTGCCAATGTTTCAGAGAGCAATGGTACACTCTTCGCTTTTATATTAATCAGTCAGAGAGATTTTAATATCATGACTAATTCAGAGCACTTTTCTCCTGGGCACGCATGTTATTTTTCATGAACCTAAATTAATATACAGTATGAATGCCTGTGTTTTGAGCCTTCTTGCATTTTACAGTGTGAAATTATTATCCCTGATAATTTTATTTCTGGCACCAAAATATTTCATTAGCAGTTATAGTTAATATAATATGAACAAGAATTGAACATGCAGTTAACAAGAACGTAACATACAAAAGGGACCTCTTACATACAACTGCAAAAACAAAGGCAACCATACACAAATAGGAAATACATTTTTTAGAAATATGTATTTTTTTGTTTAACAAATTACAAAAATAGGAGGAAAAATTAATTATTTTAACATTTGATGTGGTTTTCTAACAGTCGAGGAAACCATGATTCGGGAATCTGAGATCTTTCCTTCTCTGTGGGGGAAAAAGAACAATCCTTAAACCGTTTGTTAACCTAAAAGAAAAATGGCCCCCTGTATTACCTAAAATACCTGGTTGATCCTATCAGTTTCTGCCCTCCCCTCTCTAAACTGACCACAGTATATCATGGCTGCTGAGCCCTGACATTGTGGTCAGTTTACGTGCCTCCGTCATCTGCAGCTCTCCTTTGTCCTCCCCTCCTTTTCTGCCTGTGTTCTCCTGTGACAGTGCCCCCCCCCTCCTGCTGCTGTAATAACTGTTAACATCTTATAGAATTCTGCTTGTTTCTTAATAACAGGAGCTCCTGTCTCTGTGTTTTATAAAAAAAATGCCTTCGGTAAGTCAGAGCGGCTCCCCGCGATCACGTGACGGGCCTGGCTTTCTCTTCCTTTCATCCTGACTGACATCAGTGGGGGGGAATCTCGGCCCTGCCGGTGCATCAGCTGATCGCGGGGAACCGGCTCTGAAATATGATAAAGAAGGCATTTTTTTTATAAAACAGCTCCTGTTATTACGAAACAAGCAGGATTATATTAACTTATATGAGTGGGTTAACAGCAACTTTAAAGCTATGGAGAAAAGGAAGAGGGGGGCAAGAGGTCACAGGCCTCGGGATTTCTCAATTAAATTGGGATGTGGTGTCTGTATCTGTGCATGCTCATTCTCACCATTTCAAACTTTAAAGCTATGTTTCGGCCGAAATGTTACTTTTTAAATAAAAATACCATTATAATACTCATGCCTTGTGCAGTGTAGTAAAGGTATGCTGTAAACTATGGCCCGTTTTGTATTTGTGCAGCGTCGTTTTCTTAATTTGTGAAGTCCCTGCACAGCGTGGCCATCTCCAGTGTGGGCATCTGAAGCCGCAGTGGCTACCCAGCATGCACCTGCCAATCTCGCGCAGCGCGGCGTGAGCGAGTTTAATAGCTTGTAGGTTGGCGATGCCCATTGCCCCCTGGGATTGATGACACACATCTCCTAGGAGCCAATGCAAAGCCAGAAATGATTTATGGTGCCGTGGCCACTAAAGGAGGAAGTGAAAAAAACATATATCCACAAATAAAAAAAGTGAACCGAAAAAAATTAAATTGCCAATTTGTTTTAAGGGTACATTTTAGTGATGCGTGGTGAAGAGTGAAAAATATGGATGGAACTCCGCTTTAAAGACCAACCAAGTTTTTTTTTTTTTATTTTGAACAAAGTAGAGATGAAACCCCTGTTAGATGTTTACTGTTGTCTGTGACCCTATTGGGTCGATTTCCCTGCACCAGCTGGGACAGGAAGTGATAGGAAATCTCTCTGATGAAGATACAGCCTGCAGCAAAACACGTTTTTACATATTTGGGGTCCCCCGCTGGCGCTCCTGACCCCTCCCTCCTGCCAAGTGCCCCCCCAGAGCAAGCTGCACCTAAGTAGGCTCGCCCCCAAGCCACTGCTCTTCTACAAGCATTCACATGCAGAGTCGCGTCTCGACTTCCCCCCTCCCCCATCTCTCCTCATTGGCTCACTAACAGCAGCGGGAGCCAACTGCTTCTGCCTCAGCCAATGAGGGGGGCAAGTTCCTGGAGAGTCGAGACTCTTGTGATCATAACTGGATCACGATAGGGCTCAGGTAAGTATTAGGGGGGCTGGAGGGGTTGCTGAACACAGAAGTTTTTTTTTAATCTTCATGCATAGAATGCATAAAGGTAAAAAACTTTTAGCCTTTACAACTACTTAAAAAAAAATGTCTTGGCTGGGGTTGAGCTTTTTTCTGTCAGAAATGTTTTTGTATGCCATTTTTCTAAGACTGATTCAGAGTACTTTTGTCTTACCCACTCATTTTTTAAAAGAGCGACCTGGAGGCAATTGTTACTGACATCTGCTTTTAAGATTTCTAAATGTCTAGCTGTCCTGCTGACCCTTTTGCTTCAGTACTTTGACTTACTTACCCAGGATATGCATGCAGATAAGGATTTTTTTTTTTTTTACTTTTCTGATCAGTGTACTTGTTCTGTGTAAGTGATTCAGAATGTATTAAAGCCAGTGGCACATCACATAAGAGATGGACTTAGTATATTCAAAAAGAGGGCAGCAGTGACAGCTCCTGTATTTCTCTCATGACAGCTTTGGCTGGTAAAAAAAAGAATATGAGAACTTATAATATTATCAGATTTTTTTAAATGTTTTCGCAATCTGTATTAGTTACTCTGGAAAGTTGATTTCACAATATTCCAATGCAAGCTATAGTATATCATTTTTTTCATAATTATGCAAATCTAATTTGATAATATAGTGCAGTCTATAAAGAAGAAACCTGTAAATTATATGATAGAGAATGGCAACTGTGGAGGCAAGTACATTAAGAACAGCTATGTGTACAGTTGCACTTTGACAGGATATTTTGACCTTTACTCGCACTTGATGTACGACAAGTAGCAAGAAACACAGTGAAAGGGACATTTCATATCTTCTGCTGTCAAGCATACATGAAAGGCAAATCTAAAAGTAATTATTGCATAGCCTCTCTCGAATCGTTAAACTGAATAGAAAAAAAAAATGCATTATTTTTAAAATCAGATAGTATGTATTTGAAAAAATGAGTAATGTTTTATTTCTCTTTTTTAGGCTCTGTACAACTCCATCAAGAATGAAAAGTTGGAATGGGCAGCGTAAGTGTAATTTCTTCTTAATCAACATGAACAAAAATTTCAGTGCCTAAAAACCTTGCTTTAAATGCTTAAAAAGAATTCTATTTATTTATTTATTTTAACTTTGAATATAATTTCACTTTTACTGTAATGTTTAAGCTGTAAGTGTCTCAGTCACTTTTGGGCCCATAGAATGTAGATGGAATGGGAGGCAGGAGCTGCAGTCATATGCAGTTTGAGTGAACTTGTTCTTTGGGAACCACAGTGGTGCCACCTTCTTTCTGTAACTTGATGTTTTCATGTAGCATGCCACTACTAATGTACTTTCTACTGTAGGAGGCCAGTAGAACTGTCCATTCTTAAGCTGAACATAGCTGGCTTAGTTAAAACAAGCAGTGCTCCTGACATTTTACATGCAAGAGGAGCCTGTAGCTGTCCGATGCATGCATTATCCCATTGAGAAGACTGGAAAATATCTCTCCAACTGTTTCTTTTTTGGACATTTCTGACTTTGAATGGCAAAGCTTACAATATTAGGTGGCCTGCAAGCTGTAGAAAGAGGGACATCCTACTACTAGAGGTCAAATAATTCTTTAATTTCAGGTGTTGGACCATAGTATGTAAAACATACAGATTTTTCTGCAGTAGACTCCAGTAGTTCACTACAGTAAATGTAAAGCTCAGTATAGCCCACATGACATTTGGCCACAGTTCACACTGTCATATCGCATGTGATTCACACAGGAATCGCACCACATTTTTGTGCAAATCACATGATTCTGTGGGGTACGATATGAGCCCATTCATTTTGAATGGTTCAAATCGCACTGCGTTCACATGAAAAAGGTGCAGGCAGCTTTTTTTTTGTTCACACTGGAACCAGGACGCATGGATGTTCATACTTATGCGATGAGGTTCAGGCAAACTCACTGCGTTTTGGGAGCTGTTTTTTGGGTGTTGTTAACTTTTAATTGACACCTGCATCAGATCACATGGATGTGGTGCGTTTGCCATGCAGTTCGGGAAACGCACAGGAATTGCTACGTTTCCCGCATCGCATTAGTGTGAACTGGGGCTGAATGTGATGCTAAACACACTGTTCAATTTGCATTATACCTTCTCTTTCTGTATTTAAATGATGGCACTGTAATTATTTTAATAAAAAATAAAGTCTAAGTACATTCTTTCCTAAACCATATACAGCTGCCACATGACCCAGCTCTTTCCCAGCCTGTCTGCAGATAAACAGTGGCAGAGAAGAAATAAATAAATATTATGAATAAACTGTTTTAAATTGTCATACGAATATATATTTAAAAACAAATATTAATTTTTTGCCAATAACATGGTGTGGGCAGATTTCTGACAGTCACAGTGTGTGTCATGTCCCTCCAGCCTGTGTCTTAGAAAAACAGGGAAGTGAAGCCTCCATCAATTAAATGTAATATCCCACCCCCATTGTGTTTAGCTGGTTAGTGGGCATGAAGGAGGAGGAAGGGAGTGAGTACATACGCCTTTATGTATGGCTCTATAGTCACATGGGTTGCTCAGATGTGATAGAAATGCTTAGCATAGAAACTCACTGAAAACTGAGCACGTGCAGAGTTGCCAACACTGCTCTGCAAAATCCCTAGCTCTAGTGGGGACATGAACAGGAGGGAAAGACAAACAGCAGCAGGATAAACCAGTTTTTTTGCAGAATACAGAAAACAAATCTTATAGTGATTGAGTGAGTATGAATCACATGTAATAAACCATTTATTGATAGTTTTTAATGACACTTGATGACACTTTAAGTACACAGTGACCATCGCTGCTTTACAAAGTGACAATGATGTGACTGTATGTAATACCAGTGTTAAAGACCAGTGTTGGCAGTGCCTCTTCCCTTCAGTATATTTCGTTTTTATACATTGCCTGGTATTGTTTTTAGAAATGATCATTTATTTGGCTTTTTGCACTGAATTAATAGGATATGAAAAACAAAATAATATTTATTTTTTATTTTCATCATAAAGGTACACTTAAAGTTTTACTAAAGTCAAGATTTTTTTTTATTAAAATAACAAACATGTTATACTCACCTGCTCTGTGCAGTGGTATTTCACAGAGTGGGCCCGATCCTCCTCTTCTTGGGTCCCCAGCGGTGATCTTGGCTCCTCCTCTTCTTCTGTCCCCATAGCAAGCCCCAAAGCAAGCCGTTTGCTATGGGGAAACGCTGTGCATGCTCGCTCCCGACCTGTGTGTCTATGGAGCCGCAGCGGAACTTAGGCCCACCCCCCCACTTCCTCTTCACTGCATTTGACAGCAGCAAGAGCCAATGGCTCTTGCTGGTACTCGAATGCTGTGTGAAGAGATTCTTCTCCCCTTTCTTCCTCTTCATATAGGGAAAGGGGGGCACAGGGAAACTGAAAATGTTTTTTACCTAATGCAAACACTTTAACCTTTAATACTGTTTTACAGAACCCTTTACAAAGTAGGTTTCAATTCTTTTCCAGCCTTCACCAATACCTGAAAATGTATTTCTGATAAAATGCTGAGAGAGATATATATTGCCTCTAGCAGCTTTGTTGTCACCTTCTTTATAAGTTGGAAAAGGTATTGACACATTACTTTGGAGCAGATTATGGTATAAATGTATACCCTGGACCTTTGAAATACTAAGTGTAATATCTCCCGGTTCAAACTGATTTTCTTTAATATATTTTCTAGCGATTTATTACGTGCTAACAAGTTTATGGATTTATTTATTAAGCATTTTATGTGCAACAATTTATTTTGATGCAATGCATAATTTTTAATGAGTGACAGTTATATTTGAATTGTTTTATAGTGTAATGGTAAACATCTGCATTGAAAACCTCTGAACCCATAAAACCTTGATATGAGAGAAGGTTTGATCACCCCAGGATAATACAAAAATGCATGTCCAATATTGAAAAGAGAATTTGTTTTATTATCCAGGGGGATAACATTATTTTTCCAGCTGCTTGGTAGGAGGGGGTGTAATAGAGTGCAAGTTATTACTTATTTATGATTGATCACCCCAGGGTCTTTATTGCCTAACAAAATAGGTAATCGAGCAAATGATCAGACATGGTTTAACTGTAACTTGAAGTTTACCAAGCAGGTGCAAGGATAAAAGAAATAATGTAAAGCAGGTTCATAATGACAAAGAGCACACATACACTAAAGAATAATACAAAACAGATTATAAAAGCTGTCTTCACATTGCTGTGAATGATCTATGTTTGTGTAGCTTTCATAAGGGTTATAGTGTGAACTGGGGATTAGTGGCAAAATAATGTTTGGCACTTTCCTACATACTGTATCCATATATACATACCTCCCAACCGTCCCTGTTTCACCAGGACTGTCCCAGAAACTGATGTATGTCCCGGACAATCAAGTTTTGGGCACTGGGCTCCAGGGACTCGCCGATCTGGGGTGCACTAGTGCGGGGACCAGTCACAACCCGCCCGCGGCTGCAAGGAAAGCTTTCTACAACAACCAGCATCTCTCCGCTGGCTGCATCTGACACAGAATTGAGCGGAGCGCACTGAACCCGCCCCCTCCTCCTGTGATATTTTCCAGAGGAAGAACACCGCTCTGAGCAGCGCTGATCTGGAGTTTGCAGGGACGTACATAAGGGTGGAGGGTTAGGGAGGTCCAAGCACCCCCCCCCCCCGAGCATTCTGCCCAAGGTTGCCAAAAAAGTGACTTTGCTCCTGTCTATAATGTTTCCGGACCTGAGCAAGCACCAGTGCAAATGTCTTCCTATCCGATTAGATCACACTGCGCATGTGTAGCCTCCAAGCAAGCTGACTTTAGATCCACTGGGCATGATGGGCACCTGTAATGTCAGAGCCAGCATGGACTTTGCACAGCGAGGGTCACGGTGGATTATGCAAAGTCTCCTCTTGCCGGCCGCAACACTGCTACTGATATGTAGCCTGTCATGGAGGAGCTGCTGCTCAGTGCATCGTATAGGACTGGGAGACATGCAGGGAAGACCGATCTGCACAGGTGCATCCTATTTTTTTTTAGCCAGGCACAGCACTGTTTTTGTTGGATGGGAGCTTGTACATTAAAAGAGAAGTACAGCCAAAGCTTGCTTGGCTGTACTTCTATGAATCACAGGAGTGCAGTTCGTTTTGCACTCCTGTGACCCGTTATCAGCAGACCGTTTTCCGCTGTTGGCTGATGTCACAGAACTGGTCCAGGGAACCACCCAGGAGCCTTGACCGTTAGTTGGTCAAGCCTCTCAGTGAGCCACTGAGAGCCTGAGCTGGCCACTCCCACCCCTCCACAGCCCATCGCTCCAGTGAGCAGGGGGGGCCTAGCAGAGAGCTCTCTGCTCATGCAGCTCTGAGAATCGAGTGATCAGCAGTCTTTGATCGCTCAGTTCTCAGTGTTAGAGTTGGCAGGGGACCAATGCTGCATCTACCTAAGTATGGATCCAAAAAAACAAACAAAAATTATTTTAAACAGTGCGGAAACTAAAAGTAAAGCATTTGCACATTGATTTTCTTTATATTGTAAGCCTTATAAGAATGATGTGCAAATACTTATGGACCTTTTTAGACTTGTGCATTGTGGTTATGCACAGTAACACACTTGGCATGATTTGAGGGTGTTTTACGGTGCAGTTAATTTTAAGTGGCACCCCCAACACAGTACTGTGTTATGTTGTGTTAAATCCTAACTTTAGCTTACTGTTAGTTTAAATTAGTTTATTTGGACCAAGCTGGTCCAAATGAGCTTTGACTTTTAAAAAACAGATGTGCCTGCTGTCAGCGCTGTATAAACTGTATCATCTACATACAGTATACAGCACTGTGTTTCCGATAGTGGGGTGGATATTTCCCATCTCGGAACAAGACGGGCTTATCGCGCCACAGGTCTTTTCCTTTCTCCAGTGTCCCTCATTCTGAAGTTCAAAAGTTGGGCGGTATGTCTATATGCAGATGATAATTCTTCAAAAGTTGGGGGCTGGAGCATAATTAAAGTCACTACCTGTACTGGAAGCTAAGCAAACTTGTCTTCGGGTAGAATCACTGCTTATACAGGAAGTAGCATTTGATACAAAACCATATCCTTTTTTCATCTTTGTTTAAAGCTGCTGTAAAGCTTAACATTTTGTTTTCTAAAATAACATATACTTACCTATTGCACCGAGTGGCCCCAAACCTCCTCTTTTAGGGTTCCCTACCAGTGTTTTAGGCTTTGCCACTTCTCTGTGCCCCACCAGGGAAAGCTGCTTCCTATGAGGTGCACCTGCGGGCTTGTTCCTGAGCCAGGTTGTGTGCATCCATAGACACACACAGCGTGGGTTGGCCCCACCCCTGCTTCCACCTCACATGTTTTGATTAGCCAATGCATTCCACTGCTCTCACTGTGTCCTGTGAGGGGAGGAAGAAAGCAGCACTGGATTGAAATAGGATTCAGATACCGTATTTATCGGCGTATAACAATCACCGGCGTATAACACGCACCCCAAGTTTAGGAGGGAATTTTAAGGAAAAAAACTTTTAGGAGGGAAATTCAAGGAAAAAAAACTTACATTTAAATGCAGCATGCAGCCTTGCCCAGTGTCCATCTGCAGCCTTGCCCAGTGTCCATCTGTCCATCTGCAGCCGTGCCCAGTGTCCATCTGTCGCCGTGTCCATCTGTCCATCTGCAGCCGTGCCCAGTGTCCATCTGTAGCCTTGCCCAGTGTCCATCTGTCCATCTGCAGCCGTGCCCAGTGTCCATCTGTCCATCTGCAGCCGTGCCCAGTGTTCATCTGTCCATCTGCAGCCTTGCCCAGTGCCTTTGCGATCGTTTCAGTCCCGGCGGTTTTTAAAATTTGGCGCCGATTTCTGTGGAGAGGAGCGAGTGGGGCCGAGTGTACTTCGGCTGGACTCGGCTCCTCTCGCAGTTCCGCCCATCTCCACTGACTGCGCCGCTGGCGGAGAAAGCCGAGTGTACTTCGCCTAGACTCGTGTCTGCTCACAGTCACAGGCAGGACTGCGAGAGGAGCCGAGACTAGACGAAGTACACTCGGCTTTCTCTATGTCAGCGGCACAGTCAGAGATGGGCGGGACTGCGAGAGGAGCCGAGTAAAGCCGATTGTACTTCGGCTTCGGCTCCGCTCGCTCCTCTCGCTCGTTTTCAGCAGGGGAATTCGACGGAGTATCGGCGTATAACACGCACCCACGATTTTCCCCTGATTTTAAGGGGAAAAAAGTGCGTGTTATACGCCGATAAATACGGTAAGTATTTTGGCGAGGTGAGGGGACGATACAAATACTGGGACATTTTTTACCCTAATGCAGGAAAAGCATTAAAGTAAAAAAATGTCATACGTTGGGAAACAATTTAAATAGCGAAATTTTTCTAGTTTGGTAATAATAAGGTGTATAAACATTCAGTGAATTCAAGCCCAACCAAAAAAATAATTTGTTGGGTAGTAATAAACTATCCCCTGATGATTTTTTATTCAAACATCAATGCTGAAAACCAGTATTGGCATTTGAGTCAGAAGCATATTCCCCCATACCAGAAGATGTTCTGCCTGAATTCTAAAATGTCCTGTCTTGGGCCGCTTTTACATGAATGTTCTATGAACTATGTATACAGCCTGTAAAAGAGAATTTTTTTTAGACAGAATTAAATTTTAGCAAGTGTATGGCCCCTTTCACATGGGGCGTACTCCGACTATGATCTGCTTGCTCACCAGGGGATCTGGCCTCTGATCCTCACTGAGCAGGCAAATGACGGGTCTCCTCTATGGAGCGGCGGGTGTAAACGGAGGATGTGTTCGTTAACACCTGTCTACATCCAATGAAAAACAGTCGGGTGTAAATGGACAGGGGGTCTGTTTACATCCGACTGCCCATAGGGGACAGCGGACTGTGTCTGCATTGCATAAGCAGAGTGGACACAGACCTGTCATCTGCCTGCTCAGCGAGGACCAGCTGCCAGATTTTCTGCTCAGCAAGTGGATCACAGCCTGAGTCCGCCCCTTGTGAAAGGGGCCATACACTTACTAAAATAAAATTTTGTCTAAAAAAAAATATTTTACAGGCTGTATATATGGTACAAAATCAGAGAGAGATTCTTAGTTACCTCCATCGCCTAAGCGTTTATCAATAATTAATAAAGATGTTAAGTAAAAGTCTTTAGAAAATAAATAGTAATAGATTATCATGTTTTGTTCACAAATATTTAAAAGAGATTTTGCAATACAAATGGTAAAATGACTCGGGAAAGATGGTGGACAACTGACTAGAATGCAACTGCTGATTGCTGCAAGTCACAGATATTCATATGTAATATCTCATATTTACCTGACTAGAAAGAAACCCTACGTATATACTTTTTAAATGTTCTTTTATATTTTAAACCTGAACATATTAAGTAAACAGATGAAAACACTGTACGTTTTTTTTTAAATATATTTTGTGAATATTTCATACTGCTCACTTGGCCTGGTTTATATCAAGCAGTAATTTTTATATTTAATGTTATTATAACCATACTTATTCATAAAAAAATCAAGCTAGCTTCATCAAATGAAGATAACAGTAGTAAACATTCACAAGTTATAAACAGAGTTTGTAAAAACTTATCTCCAGATCACCACAAATATACCGTTCTTATCACAGATATACAGATTATTTTTTAAATACCCTTCAAAACTTTGTAGAATTTCTTTCCCCTTTCCTTATACTGAAATGGGGACAATGAAGTAGTGCCCAGTGTCTCCACTCCCACATTTCCAATTATTGTTTGACATTTTGCAAAAAAGAATTCTTCCTATTTCAACTCTAGATACATGTTTCTGGGGGCAGTTTTATTTTCCTCCTAGATTTATACAGCAACAGAAGATGAGGTATGTGCCTTTTTTTAATGACTTTAGACCTTTTAATAATTACAGTTTATAGACAACAATCCAACAGGTTATTAAAGTAGATATAAACATTGCATTGTTTAAACCAGGCATGCTCAACCCGTGGCCCACAAGCCAAATGTGGCCTGTGGACCTGTCTGATGTGATCCACGACCTCAAACCTGTGGCAACCCACACAGACCCCTTCGAGTGCATGCTGCTTTCCTGAATGATTGTCTGTCCTCCATAATCCAGGCGGCTGTCATACACAAGCCACTATTGCGGCTGGTTTCCCGCTCTTATCTTTCTTTCCTAACACACAGACAGGGAGGGGAGCCTTTAGCTCAGTGAATTACATCTAGTGGCATCCATATAGGGGTTCTGCAGATGGATTCCCATAGTTGTGTAATGAGCTTGGTGTCATTCCGGGAGCATATGAGTGCATTATGTTTCTTTTTTTTCTTTGCTTAATAAAGAAGTTTATTGCGCTACTAGGGCATGCGCCTCCCTGGTCTGCTGTTTTTTGTTTAGATTGTCCACAGTCCTTGTTTTGGCAATTCAAGTTATGGCTGCAAAGACCCTGATGACCCAGAAATTCGAAAATCGGAAGAAAAATGTAGTTTCGGCGGACAATCTGCCGATTTTCGGAGCGTTAGTATGGTACTTTCGACAGCCAATTCCGGTTTGCTTAACCACTTAAGCCCCGGACCATTTCACATTTTCCTGAATTTACACAGCTTTAAATTTATGACTGCCTAGCTCAGTTTCTTGAGGTGCTATAAGGGCAGGGCCAGTACCAAAACCCCTCCAAAATGACCCATTGTGAAGTAGACACCCCAAGGAAATTGCTGAGGTAGGCATGGTTGAGCCCAGTGGATTATGTTATGTTTTTCGTCCCAAGTGATTGAATAATGACAAAAAAAAAATGAAAAAAAACTATATCAAAAAGGTGCACTAAATTGATATATTGCGCACACATGCCATGGTTGATATGTGGATATTGCACCCAAAATACATTCTGCTGCTTCTCCTGAGTACGGGGATACCACATGTGGGGACTTTTTAGAGCCTAGCCTCGGTACGGGACCCCTGAAATTTACACAGCTTTAAATTTATGACTGCCTATCTCATTTCTTGAGGTGCTAAAATGGCAGGGCAGTACAAAACCCCCCCAAATGACCCCATTTTGGAAAGTAGACACCCCAAGGAAATTGCTGAGAGGCATGTTGAGCCCATTGAATATTTATTTTTTTCGTCCCAAGTGATTGAATAATGACAAAAAAAAATAAAAAAATTACAAAAAGTTGTCACTAAATGATATATTGCTCACACATGCCATGGTTATATGTGGAATTGCACCCCAAAATACATTCTGCTGCTTCTCCTGAGTACGGGGATACCACATGTGTGGGACTTTTTAGGAGCCTAGCCACGTACGGGACCCCGGAAACCAAGCACCGCCTTCAAGATTTCTAAGGGCGCAAATTTTTGATTTCACTCCTCACTACCTATCACAGTTTCGAAGGCCATAAAATGCCAAAATAGCACAAACCCCCCCCAAATGACCCCATTTTGGAAAGTAGACACCCCAAGCTATTTACTGAGAGGCATGTTCAGTCCATGGAATATTTTATATTTTGCCACAAGTTGCGGGAATATGACAAACTTTTTTTTTTTTGCACAAAGTTGTCACTAAATGATATATTGCTCACACATGCCATGGGCATATGTGAAATTACACCCCAAAATACATTCTGCTGCTTCTCCTGAGTACGGGGATACCACATGTGTGGGACTTTTTGGGAGCCTAGCCGCGTACGGGACCCCAAAAACCAAGCACCGCCTTCAAGGTTTCTAAGGGCATAAATTTTTGATTTCACTCCTCACTACCTATCACAGTTTTGAAGGCCATAAAATGCCAAGATGGCACAAAACACCCCCAAATGACCCCATTTTGGAAAGTAGACACCCCAAGCTATTTGCTGAGAGGCATGTTGACCCCATTGAATATTTTTTTTTTGTCCCAAATGATTGAATAATGACAAAAAGAAAAAAAAAAAATGTACAAAAAGTTGTCACTAAATGATATATTGCTCACACATGCCATGGTTATATGTGGAATTGCACCCCAAAATACATTCTGCTGCTTTTCCTGAGTACGGGGATACCACATGTGTGGGACTTTTTGGGAGCCTAGCCGCGTACAGGGCCCCAAAAACCAAGCACCGCCTTCAGGATTTCTAAGGGCGTAAATTTTTGATTTAACTCCTCACTACCTATCACAGTTTTGAAGGCCATAAAATGCCAAAATAGCACAAAACCCCCCCAAATTACCCCATTTTGGAAAGTAGACACCCCAAGCTATTTGCTGAGAGGCATGTTGAGTCCATGGAATATTTTATATTTTGCCACAGGTTGCGGGAATATGACAAACTGTTTTTTTTTTGCACAAAGTTGTCACTAAATGATATATTGCTCACATATGCCATGGGCATATGTGAAATTACACCCCAAAATACATTCTGCTGCTTCTCCTGAGTACGGGGATACCACATGTGTGGGACTTTTTGGGAGCCTAGCCGCGTACGGGACCCCAAAAACCAAGCACCGCCTTCAAGGTTTCTAAGGGCATAAATTTTTGATTTCGCTCCTCACTACCTATCACAGTTTTGAAGGCCATAAAATGCCAAGATAGCACAAAACCCCCCCAAATGACCCCATTTTGGAAAGTAGACACCCCAAGCTATTTGCTGAGAGGCATGTTGAGCCCATTGAATATTTTTTTTTTGTCCCAAATGATTGAATAATGACAAAAATAAAAAAAAAAAAATGTACAAAAAGTTGTCACTAAATGATATATTGCTCACACATGCCATGGTTATATGTGAAATTACACCCAAAAATACATTCTGCTGCTTCTCCTGAGTACGGGGATACCACATGTGTGGGACTTTTTGGGAGCCTAGCCGCGTACGGGACCCCAAAAACCAAGCACCGCCTTCAAGGTTTCTAAGGGCATAAATTTTTGATTTCACTCCTCACTACCTATCACAGTTTTGAAGGCCATAAAATGTCAAAATAGCCCAAAACCCCCACAAATGACCCCATTTTGGAAAGTAGACACCCCAAGCTATTTGCTGAGAGGCATGGTGAGTATTTTACAGCTCTCATTTGTTTTTGAAAATTAAGAAAGACATTTTTTTTTCTTTTTTTTTTCTTTTTTTACATTTTCAAAACTTTGTGACAAAAAGCGAGATCTGCAAAATACTCAACATACCTCTCAGCAAATAGCTTGGGGTGTCTACTTTCCAAAATGGGGTCATTTGGGGGGGTTTTGTGCCATCTGGGCATTCCATGGCCTCCGAAACTGTGATAGGCAGTGAGGAGTGAAATCAAAAATTTACACCCATAGAAATCCTGAAGGCGGTGCTTGGTTTTTGGGGTCCCGTACGCGACTAGGCTCCCAAAAAGTCCCACACATGTGGTATCCCCGTACTCAGGAGAAGCAACAGAATGTATTTTGGGGTGTAATTCCACATATGCCCATGGCATGTTTGAGCAATATATAATTTAGTGACAACTTTTTGTACATTTTTTTTTTTTTTGGTCATTATTCAATCACTTGGGACAAAAAAAAAAAATATTCAATGGGCTCAACATGCCTCTCAGCAAATAGCTTGAGGTGTCTACTTTACAAAATGGGGTCATTTGGGGGGGTTTTGAACTGTCCTGGCATTTTATGCACAACATTAGGAAGCTTATGTCACACATCATCCACTCTTCTAACCACTTGAAGACAAAGCCCTTTCTGACACTTTTTGTTTACATGAAAGAAAATTTTTTTTTGCAAGAAAATTATGTTGAACCCCCAAACATTATATATTTTTTTAAAGCAAAGGCCCTACAGATTAAAATAGTGGGTGTTGCATTTTTTTTTTCCACACAGTTTTTGCGCAGCGATTTTTCAAACGCATTTTTTGGGGGAAAAACACACTTTTTTTATTTTTAATGCACTAAAAAACACTATATTGCCCAAATGTTTGATGAAATAAAAAAGATGATCATAGGCCGAGTACATGGATACCAAACACGACATGCTTTAAAATTGCGCACAAACGCGCAGCGGCGACAAAACTACATTCATTTTTAAAAGCATTTAAAAGCCTTTACAGGTTACCACGTTAGATTTACAGAGGAGGTCTACTGCTAAAATGACTGCCCTCGATCTGACCTTCGCGGTGATACCTCACATGCATGATGCAATTGCTGTTTACATATGACGCTAGACCGACGCTTGCGTTCGCCTTTGCGCAATAGCAGGGGGGGACAGCGGTGCTTTTTTTTTTTTTTTTTTTTTTTTTTATTATTTATTTGGCTTTTTTATTTTATTTTTAAACTGTGCCTTCCATATTTTATTTTTTTACCATTTTTATCGTTATCTCAGGGAATGTAAATATCCCCTATGATAGCAATAGGTAGTGACAGGTACTCTTTTTTTGAAAAAAATTGGGGGGTTAGACCCTAGATCTTTCCTCTGCCCTCAAAGCATCTGACCACACCAAGATCGGTGTGATAAAATGCTTTCCCAATTTCCCAATGGCGCTTTTTATATCCGGGGGGGGGGACATTCCCTCCCACTGCTTGTAAAAGCAGTCTAGAGGCTAATTATCTGCTAGAATTGCTTTTACATGAAAGTCGGCTGCTGGCTGAAAAGAATGATACCAAGATGATACCTAAACCCGCAGGCATCATTCTGGTATAAACATTCAAAGTCCAGCAACATACCAGTACGTTGCTGGTCCTTGTTGGACATGTATTGTAATCTTTTTTTTCATACAGCCTATTGGCTGAACGAAAAAAAGAGATTGATTGGTGGGTATGCCCACCATTAGAATACCTCCCTTCATCCACCCACTTCTAATGATGGGCATATATGCCGAAGCATGGGGGCATCCTCCCGCAAAAAAGTTATGCCGCGTACACACGGTCAAGCCTTCGTCGGAATTTCGACCGTATGTACGCGGCATAAAAGGTTATGCCGCGTACACACGGTCGGACTTTTCCACGGGCAAGCCTCCGTTGGAATTTCGACCGTATATACGCGGCATTAGGAGCAAAATCGCTCCTCCGCCCCTGCTGCCCCCATGCTTCGGCATATATGCTCTTTTTTTTAACTGTGGTGGTGAAATCACCTCCTACAGCGTTGGAGTCACGGCTTTATGTATCGTGGGAGCAAACGCTGTTGCTGTCAAGATAAATAGATCCGCGCTGCAACTGAATGGCGTACCTGCTAAGCAAATGGTGGTTAACATTAAAACAAAGTAACATTACAGTACAACAGTAAGACCTTACCATGCCATACCTGCAAAGCAAATACCAAAACAAAACCTAGTAAAAAATAAAAAAATGTTTTAACGCAACCTGTGCCTAAAATATATATATGCCGAAGCATGGGGGCATCCTCCCGCAAAAAAGTTATGCCGCGTACACACGGTCGGAATTTCGACCGTATGTACGCGGCATTAGGAGCAAAATCGCTCCTCCGCCCCTGCTGCCCCCATGCTTCGGCATATATGCTCTTTTTTTTAACTGTGGTGGTGAAATCACCTCCTACAGCACTGGAGTCACGGCTTTATGTATCGTGGGAGCAAACGCTGTTGCTGTCAAGATAAATAATTCCGCGCTGCAGTTGAATGGCGCACCTGAAAACAAAAAATTACATACCTGAAAAGCAAGCATGATAAAACATTGCAGAATAGAATACAGTAAACAAGAGCAGAACAATAGAGAGAAAATAGAGAGAGAGAGAACAATAAAACGACAACTATTTTTGGTTTTTTTATTTTATATTTTTTTTGTGTTTTGTTTTTTACGTTTTTTTTTTCTTTTTTACACTTTTTTTTGTAACTTTACAACTGTAATGGTTCGGGTCTCTCAAAATGTAATGGCATCTTGGGAGACCCTGTGTAAGTGTGTCCTAGTCTGTGAAATGCTGTACCCTACGCTAAAACTTCACTTTTGAGTGGTAGCGTTCAAAACATTCACCTTGGCAAAGACCAGGCTTGTCAGGACAGCGTGGACAAAAACTACGGGTGTCACGCCTAAATCCGCGCTTGCTACAGACACGACATCTTTTTTGGGGGTGGCTTTGGGTAGGGGTACTCGGGAGGACATACGAATAATGCCTCTCATGCAGCCGGCTTACTGCATTTGGTTGGGGATGGTGAGGTGCAGAACCGCCTGGATACAGGAGTTCTGTGACTATCTCATTCTGGAATTTTAGAAGAGATAACGTCCCGCCTGAAGCTCTGTATAGCACATGAGCGTTCAGCAAAGCCAATTGGAATAATGATAGAGACACTTTTTTGTACCAGCGTCTCGCCTTACGGTCAATTAGATACGGCGCCATCAACTGGTCGTTGAGGTCCACCCCTCCCATATTTTGGTTATATTCGTGGACACAGAGGGGTTTCTCCACAACACCAGTCGCCGTAGGAATTTGGACTGTCGTGTCTGCATGAAGGGAGGTAAGAAGGAAAACATTCTTATTGTCCCTCCACTTCATAGCGAGCAAGTTATTACACTTCAAGCAGGCTCTCTCCCCCAGCCTAAGACGGGCATCTACAAGCCGCTGGGGAAAGCCCCGGCGATTAGGTCGCACGGTGCCACATGCTCCAATCTTATGATCAAACAAGTGACTAAACAGTGGCACGCTCGTGTAATAATTGTCCACATACAAGTGGTACCCCTTTCCGAATAAGGGTGACACCAAGTTCCACACTATCTTGCCAGCGCTCCCTATGTAATCCGGGCAGTTGACCGACTCAATCTGACTGTCTTTTCCCTCATAAACCGTAAAGTTCACTACATAGCCTGTTGCCCTGTCACAGAACTTGTAGAGCTTGACCCCGTATCTGGCACGCTTGCTGGGAAGGTACTGCTTGAAAGACAAGCGGCCAGAAAATTTAATCAGGGACTCATCAACGCAGACAACTTGATCGGGAGTAAACAAGGCTGCAAAACGTTTGTTGAAGTGGTTTATGAGGGGCCGAATTTTATAGAGCCGGTCGTATTCAGGGTCCCCACGTGGACGACAAAGTTCATTGTCGTTGAAGTGCATGAACCGCAAAATCTGCTCGTATCGTGCCCTGGACATGGAGGCAGAGAACACGGGCATGTGGTCAATTGGGTGCGTGGACCAATAAGCACGTAATGACGGAAATTTATGTGTGCCCATGTTGAGGGAAAGGCCCAGAAAGGTCTTAAATTCGGAAACCGTAATTGGTTTCCAATTTCTGGCAATTTTAGGCAACTGGGGGTTAGCGGCGATAAATTGACCAGCATATAAATTACTCTGGTCCACAATAGATCTATAGAGATCTTCCGTGAAAAACAGCGAATAAAAATCGATTGGCATAAAATCAGCTGTTTCCACCTGAATACCGGGTTGGGCAGTGAATGGGGGAAGTACGGGTTCTGCAGAAGTGGTGGGGACCCAATCAGGATAGGCGAATTCTGCAGGAAGGGCAGTATGGGCACGACGGGCCTGCCTTTGTCTTCTTGGTGGCAGCGGGACACTACTTGTGCTTGCCACCTCGCCAGCTTGAACTGCACTTATGGGACTCGCCACGTCACCAAGTGTTACTGCAGTGCTGGATGTACGTCCAGGCTGTACTAGGCCGCTGGTGCTTGCCAGTTCACCAGAAGGAATAGCGGCGCTAGTACTACTCTGCTCCATGATACGAGAGACCTGCGGTTCTTGCTCCTCAACAACCTCAGAAGATCGGGATCGGGTACGCCTGACCTTAGCAGGGACCTCAACTTCGTCGTCAGAGCTATCTGACGTGGGGCCGCTGACGTCACTGTCTTCTACGGGAAGATATTCTGAGCCTGAATCTGACAGATACGTGACCTCCTCTTCACTATCTGTCATGCTCAGAATCTCGTAGGCCTCTTTACTAGTGTACCTTCGACTTGCCATTTTGGGCTCTAAATTTAGGGGTACACTAGTAAGATTCACAGGAAAAAAAGCACCTGACTGTCGTCAGCAAATATATCAAACGCTACAAAAAAACTGTTAGCGATCGCAGGGATCAGGCCTGTCTCTGCGAACGCTGCAGTTATGTGTGTTGTGTTTGGTAAGTGACAGTGATCGATCGATACTGCACTTGGGTGGGCTGGGCTGGGCTGGGCTGGGCGGAGGGGCTAAACGCAGGTACTAGTAGTTATCTGGGCTGATCCCGCTAACACTGCGTTTTTGGGAACCCTAAACCGCTGGGGATGCTAGTATAGATCTGATCAGATACTATACCACTAAGGGGGGTGTATGCTTTGCGCGTGGGTGTTAGCGTTACTGGCACTAACCTAACACTGCCTGGGGCGACGCAGACCCTCTCTGGCGCTAAAACCTAATTGATCTCACCCGCCGGGCGATCAGGGGGGTTAAACCTTTATTGGGTTATATACGGCGGGTGCCCTGATGCTATAAAAAGCAAACTAATCAACCAGCGTCACCCGTAACCTTTATATGGTGATCACTGGTGAAAGGGTTAACTAGGGGCAATCAGGGGGTTAAAACCTTTATTAGGTTAAATATGGGGGTACCTGACACCAATAAAAACCTGCGGCGAACCTAAAAAAAAAATAACTGCCTATCTAAAACACCAGCGACACGAATACAGCGATCGGAAAAACAATCGCTTAGTGACGCTGAAGTTAGGGGGTGAAAGGGTTACCTGGGGGGTGATCAAGGGGTTAAACCTTTATTAGGGGGGGTTAGGGGGCTACCCTGGACCTAAAGGGGCCTAATCCTAACTGCCTTGCAACTTTTTACAATCACAGATGACACTAAATGCAGTGATCAGTAAAATAAATGATCACTGCAATCAGTGACACTGTGATTGGGGGCTTTGGGGTGACCTGGGGGGTGATCTGGGGGTGACTGGGGGGTGATTTGTGTGCCTATGTGTACCTACGTGTCAGTGGACTGTTGGAGCACTAACCTCTGTCTTCACTCCTCGGCGCCGGGAACGAAAAGACCGTGGCGAGGGAGATGACATCACTTCCTCCAGCCTGTGTTTACATCACATGGCGGAGGAAGCAATTTCATTGGCCGGGAGCGATCGCGAGGGGGGGGCGGAATCGAGCGGCCGCCCCCTCATGCCTTATCGCTCCCGAACACTTAACGGCCGCTCACTGCAGTGAAGGGGGGTCCGGATGGACCCCCCAACTGCACAAAGGCGATCACGTAGATCTACGTGATTCTGCCTGTCCGTGCCATTCTGCCGACGTAAATCGGCGGTGGGCGGTCGTTAAGTGGTTAATAAGTACGGTTTTCGTACAAAAAAATTGTAAGAGCAAGACTACACATGCTCAGAAACAAAAGAATACATACAAAACTAGTCACTTCTGAAGTTGTATTCTGTCGTACGGGAATTTTCGTATGGTGAGTAACCTCTTCACTTTTGGCATGAGACTAGCATGCAGCAAAAAATGGACTAATGGTCGTCCGAAAATCTGTGAGTGTGTACGAGGCTATAGTGAAGACTGCAACACTGGTTCAGATCTTTTTTGGCTGGTCACACCTGAGCACAAGAGTGGATTAATGGTGATCTGGTTAATAAAAAAGTTAGATTTTTGTGATTGTAATTAAACAGTGGGTAAACATCTAATGGGAATGGGTCCCACAGAAAAAAAAAAATTCTGATTGTTTAAAATCTTTCTTATGCTACTGAAAATAATAAAATTGAAATTCTAAACCATTTCATGGTGGCCCGTGGCCGGTTACCAAATCACTTAAGTCACCTTCACTCTACAAAAGGTTGAGAACCCCTGGTTGAAACCATATTGGCCCATATTTGTGTTGATCCCCTGGAGCCTCCTTGCAACCACTTCCAGTCTATATGTACCCCAGAAATGGTTGCATGATATTGTTCTGGGCAGGTTTTCTGATGGCGACGATAGTGGACCATACCTAGATAATGCGTGTTGAACAACAATTTTTAGTCTCCATACAGAGGCCCGTGCAAGAGGGTGACAATGCAGAAGCACAACCGAGAGACAGGGAGAAATTATTATTATCCTATAACAGGATTTTCCCGAACAAGGACCTTCATGCCAGAGTTACCAGGCGTTATCTTGACGAAAGTTGCCGATTGGGAATAAACCCAAAAGGGCACAAGTACCCCCCGGTACAGCAGGACTTTTAAGGGCAAACAGAGAAAAACAATTAATTTATAGAAAAATGTATATCATTTATTTGAAAAAATGTTTTAGAAGAAGATAAAAGATATGCACATATCAAAAAGTGTATTGAGCACAATGATAGCTTTACATATCAAACATAGGTTTACAAAAATATGGAACATTCAGACATTAACCATACATATTCCAATAGAGAAAAAAAAAACAAAAAAAAAAAACAATCAACTCCTTTAGCCTGACATGTTTCAGGAATATCAATCCTTTCTTCGGAGGCTCTTGATAGGAGAGAATACAGTTGTGTTTCTAAAAAAGAGACAAAAGCACAAACTCAAAAATGTCTCCAGGTTCCCACTACCCAAACACACACACATGCCATGTACATACCGCGCATGAAACCGGTATCAGTGCATGTGAGAATGTTCCATATTTGATTTTAAATCGAGGACATGAAGAAGTCCTACGGATAAAAGAAAAAGAAAAAACGAACACAGACAAAGCCGCCGTTGCCATTCATAAGGGAAAAGAAACCCTCATCACCAACGCCCGAAACGGCTCACGCAGGGGGCCCAAGTCGGCACTCACAAAAAACCAGAACTGTGCAACCGGTCTGAAGATGTGATTCCCAGTGCCTATGTAGAGAATCAAAAAGAAAGAAAAGAGAAAAAAAACACATAATATGTACGCCACAAGGTATGTATAAATGAAGGAAAGAAAGAAAAACAAGAATAACTGCTACAAAATACACACAGGTATTTAATGAGCAAGGTAGGTTGCATGATGATACTGATATTGATCAATTGCAAGTCATTACCAGGGAAGGGATGCACAGCTGTTCATCATTGCATTGTAGTGGCGCTGTGCCAAAAGATATTAATGGCACTAAGCTTATATATAAGGAATGCAAAATTAAAATAGATATTTGATATTTGATAAAAGAACTTAACCCCAGTGTCTATGTATTTTATTAAAACTCGTGGAAGTTAGACAAACTACAACATACATAGCTGTGTATAGTTGCACAGTGAGAACACTATGCATACCAATGCAAATAGCATTATGCAAAAAAGAAAAGAGACATAATGGTAATGTATATATTTTTTAGCATAACCTAAAAGTAAATCAATACTCGGGGATATTTAGATATAGATACCTGGTGATCAAAGATGCCAGAGATAGGAAGAACTTGGCCCAGGTAGAATGCTAAAGAAAAAATATAAAAAAAGGAGAAAAATAAGAATTTTTAGCTCAAATAGGTGCATCCTGAATCTCCATTCCAAAATAGGAGAAGTAGCAGGAGAGTCCTCTTACCTGGTAGTGGGGGCTGGCTTCATGACTGCATGTACTGCAGTAGTGGCGTGTGTAGAGACGAATGGCACCAGACAGTGTTATTTAAACCCTAATCGCGCATGAGCGCCGACGTCAGTCAGTGAGTGACGTCCGAGGCCCGCGCCGGAACTGAGCGGTGCATAAACAAAGAAAAGACACATCGAGCAGATGACAGCAAGAGATTCAATGGACGCAACAGAAGTAGCACAGAGAAAAGGAAGGGGTAGAAACCAGAGCCACAGTATCCTGAGGCACTACCATAAGCCACTGAATGGAGTTGAACGAAGAATTTATATATTTAGGCTTGATTTGTAAATGATACAAAAATAGATGTTTGGCGCAATCTAGTGGATTATATATATAAATGTCCCAAAGACATAGTAGGTAAAAGAAGATAAGATTAATGTTATATTGCCAATAAAGGACAAAAGGGGGTACATAGTCCAGACCGACATGAATCGAGGGACAGTCCAAGCAAGATGATAAATAACTGAAAAGAAATGAAAAAATATAAGATAGAAAAATAAAAATTAAAAATTGAATGAAAAAAATGGCTATCAGAATGCACAGACCCAGCAATGGGGAACCAAAAAGTGCCAAAAAGAAAAAGGAGCCCCCAGGGCAAAGACTGCACGGTGCTCCCCCATTAATGTAATGGATAAGCATCATGCAGCAAAAGACCACCGACGCAGGGAATGCAAATACCGAGGGGCCAAGCAAAAGCATGGCAACAAGGCATACCGCATGTACTAAGATGCCCATCCCCATACTTGAGGGAATGGCGGATAGGCTCCCGTGCGCCGGGCAGAGACGAGCCGGGCAATGAAAAATATGAGGGCAGAAGCAGCAGCTTAGTAACTACAAAAAATCATCAGTTAATTAACCTCTGTCATAGAGAGAACACAGGGGAAAAAAGAACATAATCATACAGTACCAGCATTCCCTAAGCCACCTGGGTAAGGTGGGGGGTGCTGATGCAGGTGGTACATGGATGTGAGTGTGAAGGACGGCAGGATAGGGAAGGGAAAATGGAGGTTGCTCCAGATGGCTGGACATAAAAAAAATCTGCAAAGAACAGAGCTTAATGAACGTATATAAAAAGAAAAAAGGGGGGGAAGGAAAGGGAGGGGATAAACACCATCAATTCATTTTTAACATAGAAAAGGGCATCATAAATACACTTAAGCAGCCTAGACCTAAAGTATGATTGCAAAATACAAACATTTCTAACTTCTATGTTTGCGATACATATGCATAAAGATAACAAAGCAGCAGATACAGTGATAATCATAGCAGATGATAAAAAAATATGAAAAATTATAAATGTAGCTATATCCGACAACTGATAGATGGTGTGCGTCTAATAGGCCTATTCTTATTGTTC
Organism: Rana muscosa; assembly: GCA_029206835.1. Lineage (NCBI taxonomy): Eukaryota > Metazoa > Chordata > Amphibia > Anura > Ranidae > Rana > Rana muscosa. The sequence continues at coordinate 500,746,998 of CM055116.1, read as the reverse complement.
TTTTTCACAACCACCTGAATTAAAGCCATCCAAAAATGGACGGAAACTCAATTGGGTGTTGAGGCCTGGGAAAGATGTGGCATTAAGGTCAGCAATCCAGCGGACCTCTTTCTGGAGTAATATTTTGTTCCAGTCGCCCCCTCGACCATCCGGGTGAACTCGGTCTAGGATGGTAAATAGAAAGCGAGGGGGGATACCTCGGTGATTGTCACGTACATGCCGTCCTAATGGAAGATCTGGTTTGGCATTTTTAATGCTGGTGATGTGACGGGCTGCCCTTTGATGAAATGGTAGTTTTGTTTTGCCAATGTAGAAACATTGGCACTGACATGTCAGCAAATAGATGACACCGGATGTCTTACAATTGGCGTAGTGTTTCGGCCTGTATTTTTTACCATTAGGTAAGATAAATTTGGATTGTACATTCATGTGTCTGCATATTTGGCAACCTCCACATATATAGGTACCGAATCTTCTACAAGGATCAGTACGAAATGAGCCAACATATTCACTTTGGACGAGATGATCTCTCAGCGAACCAGCTCTTTTAAAAGTTATGTTTGGATTTGCAGCAACATGAGAATTTAGATTAGGGTCTATTAGCAAAAGGTGCCAATGTTTCTGTAAGATTTTCTTAAGAGCCTTATAATGGGTATTATATTTGGTGATTAGTCGAGTGACTGGTTTAAAGGAGCTTGTGGTCTTTGTAGGAAAAAGTAGATCGTGTCTGGTTGATCCTCCCGCACGTCTGAAGGCCTTCTTCAAACATATAGGTGAATAACCGCGATCCAGGAGGCGACTGCGAAGCAAGACAGCCTCCTTGATGAACTCGGATTCTGTGGAGCAATTGCGTCTGAGCCTCAAGTATTGCCCATAAGGTATGAACATAACAAGAGGCTGGGGATGGGAGCTTGATGCGTGCAGGATTGTATTCCCAGCGGTCTCCTTATGATAAAGGCCGCTGGATAGAAGACCATCCTTGGATTTGGTAATAGTCAAGTCCAGGAAGGTGATTGACGTATCACTAAACAACATAGTGAAGAAAAGGTTGGAAGTATTGTTGTTCATAATGTTGATGAAGGCCTGGAGATTAGCGGGCGTATCATCCCAGATCATTAGAATATCATCTATATATCTAAACCATGCCAGAACATGGCAGGTATATGATGAAAGGCTATCACTCGACAGCAGCGATTTTTCCCACTCCCCCAGGTACAGGTTGGCATACAATGGGGCACAGCATGTCCCCATCGCAACCCCCTGCACCTGGAGGTAGTGGGAACCGTCGAAGGTGAAGATGTTATGGGTCAGGATGAAGCTCAATGCTTCAACCAAAAAAAGATTTAATTTGCGATCATCTCGATGTGATTGTGAGATTGCCCGTTGGATAGCTTGAAGTCCCTGGTCATGAGGAATCGAACTATATAGTGACTCAACGTCAATTGCAACCAGAAGGGCTTGTGGCGGAATATGCAAATCTTCCAAATATTGTAAGAGGTGAATGGTATCTTTGACGTATGAGGCCAGGTTAATGACAAAAGGGTCTTAAATGGCTGTCAATGAACTGGCTTAAATTCTCCGTGATGGAGCCATTCCCTGAAATAATTGGACGGCCAGATGGATTGGTTTGATTCTTGTGTATTTTGGGAAGACAGTATAAAGTGGGAATACGTGGAAATGGAGTACAAATGTATTCCCAAGTATCTTTGTCAATGGCTCCTTCACAGAACGCTCTGTCTACCCATTCATAGAAAACTTTGTCGAATTTGTCAACAACGTTTCTTGAAATGGGTTTATACCATAAATCATTGTTAACGACATCCATACACATAGTGGCATACTGTTCATTCGTCATGATGGGGCATCTGGGCAAAAACTTAAGCCCTTGCATAGAAGGTCATTTTCAACCCGGGTGAGGGAGTGATTGGAAAGATTAATAATGTTGTTGTTGTTGTGGTTACTTGGCTGAAGAAAAGAAGAATCAGAGGTAAGGTCCAAGTTGGACAAAGATGCAGAGTTTAAGTGTCTGGGAGGCCCTCCGCTAGGCGATGGGCTAAAAAATTGTCGATGAGGGGTGCAGTGGGAAGAGTGGAAGAAGAGGGATCACCAGAGTGTGTGATAGTAGAAATACCAAGAGACCCAGTAGAGGATGATTGGTTAGCACCACGTGAATTACCTTTACCAAAAGCTGAAAGGATAAGTGATGGTTGTATAGAAGGGGCTTCTGTTGTTCTTCTCTTGTTGAGCAGCGGATCGTCGCCTGGAGATGTTCGTTTGGTTTTCTGTTTTCGACCCTTATATTTGTGCTGAGAGGAAGAGGAAATAGAGGAGTTTAGAGAGGAATTGGACCCCGAGTCCCTCGAATTCTGGCCTATATTACCCTTTTGAGGTCACTGAAACTGATTGGGCTGTTGCCACCTATATGCCTTGTTCTCCTGAAAGGCGCGTTTGTCGCGCCAATTTTTTTATCTTTAATTGCTAATTTGTCCTGTGATAGTAAATTTAGTCGAATCCTAATTTTTTCCTTGTGTTCTTTATAACTCGTCAAATCTTTAAAAGGAGATAGTTTGGCATATATTGCGTCAATATCTTTATCAAGAAAGCCAATGCGTTTTTTGTATTCTTCACTTAGAAGTACCATCATGTTTTTAGTGCATAATTGCAGGTTTTTCTCCCATTTTGTTTTAAAACCAGAGTCAATATCATCTAGAATGGGAAAGATTTGAATCCGCAAACCTAGTGGGTTAAAGGGGTTGTAAAGGTTCGGTTTTTTATTTTCTAAATAGGTTCCTTTAACCTCCCTGGCGGTATGATTCTTTCTGGAATTATGTACCAAAAGCGGTACAATTATTTTGCATGGAAATTTGGTGTTATGTATTATAGGCCTTCAATTCTTAGTAATTACTTACTTAAACCTGAGCAAACCAGAGTCTAGTAGACATCCCGGGTATGATAAAGTTTGAAACACAAAATTTTAAATTATAATATAATAAATAACTATAAATAATTATAAAAAATAGTAATCTAATTATAATAAAAATTATTCAATAATGTAATCAAATCAAAAACACTGAAATTTGCTCAGTTGCAGAATTGTCGCTGTCATTAGATTTAGTGTTTGAAGACGAATTTCCCCACAAATCGCTATCGCTCAATTCTGCGAGTGATTCTATTTTATTATCGCTGTTTTCTAGCTGGTCTAAAACCACTTTTGACATAAAGGGACACTTTTTGGTTGCTATGGACAATCTCCAGTTTCCAGGCAGAAAGAATAGTTTTTATTATATAAAAGTGCATGCAGGGCACTGGACAGACCACTAGGGATAAAGGGGATGTGTAATTATTACATACAGTACTGTAATCAGTAAGATTACAGTATACTGTATGTATACTATGTGTTTACCTTTTTGAATTTGGCGCCCAGTTCCGCTCCCATGCGCCGCTGCGGCTCGCAGGGAACGGAACTAGGAAGTCAGATGGGGTCGAAAGTGCCGACACTCGCCGGAGATCTCGCTGGCGATCACAGCAGAGGACATCATCGCTGGATCGCCAGGAGAAGGTAAGGAAACTCCGCTGCGGGCTCTGCAATGTCTACCCCGAGCGTGACTCGGGGTTACTGATCCTAGCATTAAAAAACAACCCCGAGTCACGCTCGGGATTACTGCTAGGGAGGTTAAGCTAGTGCATTGTTGGTTAACTTCCCTTTTCCTTAGATTTCCCCCTCTTTTTTTCTTTGTCTGAATTTCTCACTTCCTGTTTCTCCTCACTAAACTTCACACCATCATCCGAGTGGTGATGAGTCAGCCAGAACAGCTTACTGAACAGCTTACTGAGGAGGAACAGGAAGTGAGAAATTCAGACAAAGAAAACAAAGAAAGAAAACATTTAGAAGGAAAATCTAAGGAAAAGGTAAGTGAACCAACAATGCACTAGCTTAAAGGAACCTATTTAGAAAATAAAAAACGAACCTTTACAACCCCTTTAATGTCTTCTCTGATATATTTATCAAAAGCATCTGCATGCCAAAAGCATGCAACTTTTTTATCAACAATTTTGCCGAGTTGAAAAAACAACGAGGAAATTTCTGATTGGGAGGAGGATTTTGTACAATAGTCCTTAGTGAAACCAGCCATAAGTGTATCCCATTCTTTCCCTTGAAACATAATCAAAAAGTAACCCGTCTCAAATTACAGAAACAGATGCATAAAAAATAAATAAATAAACAGAAAAATTGCGTATATTCCAGGATCGTGCCAAAAGATGTAAAAAGGGAGGGCACTCCTGGGATAGAAGCCAAAAAACAGTGCATTAGTATATAAGAGAACAAACAAACTGCATTGGAGTCTCTGTATGACCAAAAAATTTAAGAAAAAAGATGTGTAATAAATACATTACATCATAGAAAAATATAAATATATGCTTTCAATGAAAGACTTATATATATATGTGATATGTATATAGAAAGTGGTTCGAGGTGGGGGGTGGGTATTTGCTACCCTAATCTTTGGATATAAGGAATGAACCACATGGAGGAAAAACAGTAGAGGGTTTCTCCTCATTTGTTGCCACCGTCCCAATTTAATAGGAATAAACCCAAAAGGGTACAAGTACCCCCCGGTACAGCGGGACTTTTAAGGGCAAACAGAGAAAAACAATGAATTTATAGAAAAATATATATCATTTATTTGAAAAAAATGTTTTAGAAGAAGATAAAAGATATGCACATATCAAAAAGTGTGTTGAGCACAATGATAGCTTTACATATCAAACATAGGTTTACAAAAATTTGAAACATTCAGACATTAACCATACATATTCCAATAGAGGAAAAAAAAAATCAACTCCTTAAGCCTGACGTGTTTCAGGAATATGAATCCTTTCTTCGGAGGCTCTTGATAGGGGAGAATACAGTTGTGTTTCTAAAAAAGAGACAAAAGCACAAACTCAAAAATGTCTCCAGGTTCCCACTACCCAAACACACACACATCCCATGTACATACAGGTATCAGTGCATGTGTGAATGTTCCATATTTAATTTTAAATCGAGGACATGAAGAAGTCCTACGGATAAAAGAAAAAGAAAAAAAGAACACATAAGGAAAAAGAAACCCTCATCACCAACGCCCGAATCGGCTCACGCAGGGGTCCCAAGTCGGCACTCACAAAAAAACAGAACCGTGCAACCAGTCTGAAGATGTAATTCCCAGTGCCTATGTAGAGAATCAAAAAGAAAGAAAAGAGAAAAAAAACGCTGATTGCAACTTGCAAGGATTAAACTAATTAAATCAGCTTGAAATTAAGTGAACATGTTACTAGTTATATAGGATTGTAGTGACTGGATTTAAATATACTTAGTCCTTTTGCACTCAGGCCTAAAAAAAAAAGCTGCTTTTACAAGCATACAATATACTGTATTTCTCTCTGTGTAAGCCTATATGGCCCATTAGGCATTTAGCTCAGTATTTTAAGAGCAGCGTTTTGGGGCATAAAAGAACACACCAAAGCTGCATTTGGAGAGGAGCTTACAAGCATAATTTAGCATAATGTATCTATCCCATTGACCAGAAAAAAATTATAGTCTGCCCAGCAGAATACATTTACAATTAACACCATACATGCCTACACCCCTGTACATATGTGACAATGGAGGCATTTACTCTTTCGTTCATGGACGGACACAGCTTCCTATTGACAAGTGGGTATTATCCTTCATTCAGGAGTGACTAGGCAGAAAACTTGTAGAAAGTGTTAACACACAACACCCTCTACAGCACCGCCCAGGGGGCGGACCCTCTGGGTATAATCCCTCTCTCTGCACCTCGCAGATCTGTTTTTTTCTGCCTAGTAAGGAGAAGGACATGGCTCCCTTCTGGCCCACTGGTCCGGGGGATTTTTTTCTATGTTTCTACGTTGGTTTTTTGTTTCCTGCGATCTTCGATCAACTGCCGACTGGGTTACAGGCTGGATCCCAGATCCTTGTAGTCTCCCCAGTTTCGGCCATCGAGCGTGTGCCGGCCCTAGCTACGCGCTGGGTTTTCCACGACATACCCGTCGCTCCACGGGTGGCCAGTGAGCTTCACGCTCCAGGGCAGGTATATGATCGTTCCCTAGGGTTCAATCACAGCAGGCAGGGCCGACAGTCACCTCTGTGCGCGGAAGATGATCTGTCCGGAATGTCTTCCAGCATAATCCATGCAGGAAAGGTAAGTAGCTCCCCTGCTTCGGCAGGGTGACTTGGCTGGACATTCCTGGAGAGATCAAGTAAGTGGTTGTGGCCCTTTCTTTCCTCTCTCTCTGCCTTCCCTCCTCCCTGGGCTTTGAGCTAAGGCTGGTTGTAGGGTGCTGGGGGTCACCTAGGGGGCTCCATGAGAAATGTCATTTTGCTGCTTACCTATGTGTGCTTTCTCCCTCCATGCTGTCGGCGGCCATTTTTTTGTGGTCCACGCCTGTTTGGCCTCTGTTGACTGTTTGGCGGCCATTTTCTTGTGGTTTGCGCCTGTATGGATATACCGCCACTCGGCGGACATTTTCTTATGGTTCACGCCTGTATGTATATACCGCCGCTCGGCGGGCATTTTTTTGTGGTCCACGGCCGCTTTTGCCTCTATTGACGGCTCGGCGGCCATTTTCTTAGGGCCCACACTGGTTTCAGTACGGCCGCTTGGCGGCCATTTTGCGGAAAGTTTTGGCCTCTAGAGTGCATTTCACTGGCGTGAAATCATACAGAGACATGCTGATAAGGATCAGACTGACACAGGCAGCGGTGGAAGAGCATCTCAGGCGGGAGCAGATGGCAGCAATAGCGGTACCGTTCTAAGGGTGGTGAGTCCTCTGGGAGACCCTGCATCTTTGTGGCAGCTAGGAGGGTGGCCTATTGATACCTTGTGTCAGAGATTGTTAATTGACCAGACTGTGTGACTTCATAAAAGGAAACCAAACGGGTGTAGGTGAAAATATATATAATTTATTACGGTGAGTGACCAACATACAACAACCAATAAAACGCAGTGCAATAAACCAACAGTGACTACAAACAATATATACAAATAAGGGAGATACCAGAATCGTAGTAGAAGCCAGGCCGAGGTCATACACAAGGGGATCAAGCAGATGGGTATCGATGGGAGGAAGCAGGAACAGGGAGGGGACGGATGGATAGGCTGCAGAGCAGGGATCCAGGTAACAGAAGGGAAAGCTGCAGGATGGGCACAAGGTAAGGATCAGGTTAAACAGGATGCGGGTTCAAGGTAGGGATAGGGTCGGATCAGATCAGGCAGGGTACAGGTTAGGATCAGATACAGGCTAAAGTCCGGGTCACAGGTCCAGGGGGTCAGGAAGACAGATACCAGGGCAACGAGTGTTTGCATTTGCCGGGTATATAAAGAAGTCCAGATGATTGAGCTTCAGGTCACAGCTGACCACAGGAAGTGCTGCCTGCCCCATACTGCCAGAATACACCCGCTGGTGGATGCCGGTACTGCAGTCCACGTATCATGTGTTACCACCAGCAGGTGAGATCCTCCAACAGAGATATTGGCTGCAAGAGGACACCTGCTGGCGGACACTAGCACTGCAGTCCAAAGGACCAACAGCACCACCAGCGGGTGAAGCCTTTCCTGACAGTACCCCCCTCAAAGGAGCGGCCTCCGGACGCTCCAACGACCTGCTGCTGGGGGAAGTTCATAGCAACAAGCTGGGCAACAGGCAAGGTCACATCCGGGCAGACAGCGGGCACATCCGGGCAGGAAATAGTCATATCAAGCTGGACAGGGGCACACCAGGCTGGGCAGCAGACGGGAACACCTCAGGCTGGGCAGCAGACGGGAACACCTCAGGCTGGGCAGCAGACGGGAACACCTCAGGCTGGGCAGCAGACGGGAACACCTCAGGCTGGGCAGCAGACGGGATCATCTCAGGCTGGGCAGCAGACGGGATCATCTCAGGCTGGGCAGCAGACGGGATCATCTCAGGCTGGGCAGCAGACGGGAACACCTCAGGCTGGGCAGCAGGCTCCGGGTCATCGAGCTGGGCGGCAGGCTCCGGGTCATCGAGCTGGGCGGCAGGCTCCGGGTCATCGAGCTGGGCAGCAGACAGGAACATGTCAGACTGGGTAGTAGGCTCCACAGACTGGGACACGGGCCTCATACCCTCAAGCCGGGAAACGGGCACCACAACCTCAAGCCGGGAAACGGGCACCACAACCTTAAGATGGGAAACGGGCACCACAACCTCAAGCCAGGGAATGGGCACCGCAGCGGGCACCACAACCTCAGGCCGGGAAACGGACACCACAACCACAGGCCGGGAAACGGGCACCACAACCACAGGCCGGGAAACGGGCACCACAACCACAGGCCGGGAAACGGGCACCGGATCTTCCGACTGGGACACTGTCATCAGGACTTCAGTTTGGAAGGCTGGCACGGGAACTTCACGCTGGCAGGCTGGCACGGGAACTTCACGCTGGCAGGCTGGCACGGGAACTCCACGCTGGCAGGCTGGCACGGGAACTCCACACTGGCAGGCTGGCACGGGAACTCCACGCTGGCAGGCTGGCACGGGGTCTTCAGGCTGGCAGGCTGGTACAGGGTCTTCAGGCTGGCAGGCTGGTACAGGGTCTTCAGGCTGGCAGGCTGGTACAGGGGATTTTGGCTGGCAGGCTGGCACAGGAACCTCCGGCTGGAAGGCCGGTTCTGGAACTACAGGCTGGAAGGCCGGCTCCGGAACTGCAAGCTGGAAGACTGGCTCGGGAATTGCAGGCGGGAAGGCTGGCTCGGGAACTGCAGGCTGGAAGGCTGGCTCGGGAACTGCAGGCTGGAAGGCTGGTTCGGGAACTGCAGGCTGGAAGGCTGGCTTGAAGGCTGGCTCTGGGACTGCAGGCTGGAAGGCTGGCTCGAGAACTGCAGACTGGAAGGCTGGTTCGAGAACTGCAGGCTGGAAGGCTGGCTCGAGAACTGCAGGCTGGAAGGCTGGCTTGAAGGCTGGCTCGAGAACCGCAGGCTGGAAGGCTGGCTCGAGAACCGCAGGCTGGAAGGCTGGCTCGAGAACCGCAGGCTGGAAGGCTGACTCGAGAACCGCAGGCTGGAAGGCTGGCTCAAGAACCGCAGGCTGGAAGGCTGGTTCGAGAACTGCCGGCTGGAAGGCTGGTTCGAGAACTGCAGGCTGGAAGACTGGCTTGAAGGCTGGCTCTGGGACTGCAGGCTGGAAGGCTGGCTTGAGAACTGCAGACTGGAAGGCTGGCTCAAGAACTGCAGGCTGGAAGGCTGGCTCAAGAACTGCAGGCTGGAACAGGTTGGTGGGTGTGGAGGTAGGTTGGATTGTGTGGGTCGGGAAGTACTTCCGCTTTTTCTTAGATTTAGTCACTGCAGGTTTGCAAGTAACAGGGGGAATATATGAAAATGTTGGGATAGGACAAATGGAAGACAATGACAGAGGTGCAGGGACAGTGGCTGGAGGAGGTTCTTGTGGATTGGCTACGGATAGGAGGGAAGAAGCAGGTGGATTGAAGGCAGGGTAGGTGCAACAGGTAGAAACGGGGTAGTAGTATTTGGGGGGCTGAACACACTGAACGGTAGCTGGGGTTGCCATAGGCAATGAGCGGATATATTCTTGGGAAGGCAGGTGATTGATGGAGGGGCCAGGATGTTGTGGCTTGGCTGAATTCGGGAGGAGATCTGACCATGCCTGCAGCAAAGGCTGAACAAAAACTAGTCCGCACTCACGCCTTTTAATCAGAGACTGCACTGACCTCACACAATCATGTAACACCTGCTGGGAACAGAGGGAATAATGCTCATAGAAAGAAGCCGGATCATCCTCTAACAAGCATACTAGGGATTCTACTTGGTCACCATTAAAAGGGGGAGAGAAGTCATCACCTCCTTTGGGAACAAACGACAGGGCTGGTTCAACACATAACCGGGTTAACGGCAGAACATCCTCAGGCTGTAAGTAACCCTGATCCACCCAAAAATTTGCTGATCGAATAGTTTCCCTTAGTTGGTCACTAGTCCAACCCTCTAAAACCTGGCGACAATGTTTGCCATCCTCTGCTGCCAGCAGTGAATAGTAAAGGATCTCATTATAATCCATATCCGCCAAACACAATAACAGGATGGTTCCTTAATGAAGTCACGTCTGATCAGGGATGGCCCTGGTATACTGTCAGAGATTGTTAATTGACCAGACTGTGTGACTTCATAAAAGGAAACCAAACGGGTGTAGGTGAAAATATATATAATTTATTTTGGTGAGTGACCAACATACAACAACCAATAAAACGCAGTGCAATAAACCAACAGTGACTACAAACAATATATACAAATAAGGGAGATACCAGAATCGTAGTAGAAGCCAGGCCGAGGTCAAACAAGGGGATCAAGCAGATGGGTATGGATGGGAGGAAGCAGGAACAGGGAGGGGACGGATGGATAGGCTGCAGAGCAGGGATCCAGGTAACAGAAGGGAAAGCTGCAGGATGGGCACAAGGTAAGGATCAGGTTAAACAGGATGCGGGTTCAAGGTAGGGATCGGGTCGGATCAGATCAGGCAGGGTGCAGGTTAGGATCAATGGGAGAATATTATTTAAACTAAAAATGGACTTTAAACGGCACATAGATAGATATTGTAAAAATTCTAAGGGTTTTATTGTTGGTAGAAAAATATAATTGAATTTAGGTAAAAAGTACGTTAATACAAAACAATGACATTATGTAACAGTCATCAATAATTAGTATAGGGTCCCATTTACAAGACTCAACACATCTCCCAGAAATTACATTAACATGTAAAATACACAAAGTAGAATAGGATAATGTATAGCCAACAAACACAAATGAGGAGTTGGACGGTATGCACGAGAGATGACTGGTCTTATTGATAGGTCCGGTAAATTCAAAGATAAAGATCTTGCTTTCGCTCGACTAGTTTCGCGTTCCAAAACGCTTCGTCGGGAGCATAGTATTGAACAGGGCCGTGTTAAGTAGTGAAACCGGCCTAGGTATTTTGACCTGGCAGTCCGTGTATCACAGGGTGCCAGTATTATATAAACACATTCATGGTAAACAATCATGCGTGATTTAAGTAAAAGAGTAACTATGCACAGGCTACTGATAGGTAGGAACGTAAATCCAGGTGTAACAAACCAGACAATACTGTAGAGGAGTGTGTCAGTCAGAAACACTTGCTCGAGCCACACAGTGGTAGTCTGTTTGGGTGACCCCTAGTGATGGACTGACCCAGCTTATAGCTTGACACGGATTATGTGCTGGTGGACCTGGATGGAACCTCTCCTGTGGACGAGGTCATACACAAGGGGATCAAGCAGATGGGTATCGATGGGAGGAAGCAGGAACAGGGAGGGGACGGATGGATAGGCTGCAGAGCAGGGATCCAGGTAACAGAAGGGAAAGCTGCAGGATGGGCACAAGGTAAGGATCAGGTTAAACAGGATGCGGGTTCAAGGTAGGGATAAGGTCGGATCAGATCAGGCAGGGTACAGGTTAGGATCAGATACAGGCTAAAGTCCGGGTCACAGGTCCAGGGGGTCAGGAAGACCGATACCAGGGCAACGAGTGTTTGCATTTGCCGGGTATATAAAGAAGTCCAGATGATTGAGCTTCAGGTCACAGCTGACCACAGGAAGTGCTGCCTGCCCCATACTGCCAGAATACACCCGCTGGTGGATGCCGGTACTGCAGTCCACGTATCATGTGTTACCACCAGCAGGTGAGATCCTCCAACAGAGATATTGGCTGCAGGAGGACACCTGCTGGCGGACACTAGCACTGCAGTCCAAAGGACCAACAGCACCACCAGCGGGTGAAGCCTTTCCTGACACCTTGCCTGGAGTCCCTGTGGGTCAGGCGCGTGGGTCAGCATGACATCAAGACGTCTTCTTCCCGGAAACACCTGAGTTGGCAGCTGGTGCCCCTGGAGGCTTTTGTTGCCAAGGTGGAAGCGGCGCATGGGAACATAGGGGGTGGTAAACGCCCCCGTTCCCAGCCATCTTCTGGGGATAATTCTGATGCAGAACCAGGCCCGGTTGTGGCTCAGGGCCCGGATTCTGATGCATCAGAGACTGCAGACCGTGACCGGTCGGACAGTGAGAATGACTCCAAGTCCAGGTCAGCACACGAAAAGGCTTTGGTATCTGACCTTATCACTGCAAAATTGGAGAATGCTGCAGAAGCAGCAGAAATACCGGTCCCCTTTGGGTTCCGTAAACCAGCCCGCACTGCTAAGGTGTTTCCTTGTGTGTCTTATCTTGATAAGCTTTTGTACAAGGAGTGGGTAAACCCACTGAGGGTTTTTGCACCCCCAAAAATTTTGCGGTTCGGTACCCCTTGAGGAGAGTTTCCTGAAAAGATGGACCTCTCCCCCGATAGTGTACCCCCCCTGTGTCCAGACTTAACAAGTTACCATTATTTCAGTGGAAGGGGCTCCTGTCTTCAGGTACACTCGCTACCTATACACAGTGGGGGGCTCAGCGGTGCGTCCAGCATTGGCTGGGGTTTTCTGATGTCTCAGAGACTTACTGAGTAGGCAAATATGCTACTCCAGGGGTTAAAAGCACGGGTGACTCCTCCGAACGAGGTAGCTCTGGCCGACCAGTTGGTACAGGGCCTTAAGTCTGTCTGCGAGTCAGACATGGATACTATCCCCTTGCTGTCTTGGGCCTCGGTTTATGCAGTGGCGTTACGCCGCCTGATCTGGCTAAGGTGCTGGTCTGCGGACCAATCTTCCAAGAAGGCCCTGTTAGATCTGCTCTTTTAAGGCGACAGACTTTTTGGGGCCTCTCTGGATGACATCATTAAAGATGCCACAGGAGGAAGAGCACGTTGCTTCCACAATCAAAAAAGGTAAGGATCCACGCCATAGGCAAGGGCCTCCTTCACCGTGCACAAGCTGTTCTTTTGTCCGCCTAGTGCGGCAGGTAAATGACCCCAGGCCGATAAAGCGTCCCTGGGTTCGCAAGCCCAACCTTGCTTGCCTACCAAACAAATTTTTTCCCTCTAAACCGCCAGCTTCAGCCGACTTGTTGGGAAGCCCTATATGGGGCGGTCCAAGACCTGCTGATACGCAGGGTGGGCCTTCCTGTCTTAGTACAGGAGCGGGTTCATGGGTTCTACTCAAATCTGTTCGTAGTGCTGAAGAAGGAGGGGGTTCGTCCAATCTTGGATCTCAGGACCCTCAACTGCTTTGTGAAGGTACAAAGATTCCGGAAAGGAGTTGGCTCGCTCTGTTGTCACTGCCCTCCATCTGGGGGATTTTCCAGCATCCTTGATCATCAAGGACGCATGCTTGCATGTCTCCATATGCACCAGGCATCAGAGATGTCTGCGTTGGCGGCCGGGGAAGACCACTACCATTGGTGGCTCTCCCCTTTTGCCTGGCATCAGCACCAAGGGTGCTCACCAAGGTGCTTGCCCCGATTCTGGCCCTACTAAGACAGCGTGGCATCACTATTATGGGCAACTTGGACCATCTTCTTCTGAGGGTCACTTCAAACTCAAAATTAGAAGTGTGCGAGTCTATAACCTGTCAGACCCGCCGATACTTAGTTGGGTGCTGAACACTCAGAAGTCCGTATTGGTACCGTCCCAACTCCTAGTGTATCTAGGGTTGATTCTGGACTCCTCAGAGACCCTTTGGGCTGCGGTGCGGCAGTTGACATCCCAAAGATGGTTGTCACGCCACTTTTGCAGGCGAATCCTGGGCCTCATGGTAGCCCCCTTCGAGGCGGTACCATAGGCACTATTTCACACGCGAGTGTTACAGAAGGTAACTGTCCTGAAGGGTCAAGTGCCCTTCATTCCTGGATTATCAAAATCCGGTATCACCGGCATTTCTGTCTGGGAAGTCGTTCCTTCCTTTTTACTGGATGGGGGTCACAGCCGACACCTGTCTTCCCAGTTGCAGAGGAGTCTGAGGAGCTCAGTCTACCTGGGTCGCTGGACTCCGGAGGAATCCCACTTGCAGATCATTGGCCTGAAATCCGGGCAATCTGGCTTTGCCTCTCCACATGGTCTCAGAGGCTACAAGGGCGTCCAGTCAGAATCCAGTCGGACAAACACCACAGTGGTGGCGTATGTCAATCTTCTAGGAGGATCAAGCAGCTCTGCTGCAGCATCGGAGGTCGCTCACCTCCTAAGGGGGGCAGAAAGGAGCATACCAGGCCTGTCAGCCGTATACATTCCGGTGTGGGAAACTGGCAGGCAAACTACCTAAGTTTCCAGATGCTGGACCAAGGAGAATGGTCTTTACACCCGGAGGCATTTCAGCTCCTTTACCAGAGGGGAAGCACGCCAGTCGTATATCTTCTGGCTTCTCGACTCAATCGGAAGGTATTGAGGTTTTTGGCCAGGTCAAGAGATCCATGGGCAAACACGACAGATGCGTTGATGGCACTGTGGAGTCAGTACCGGCTAATCTATGCCTTTCCTCCTCGGAAGCCCTTCCTCATCTGCTTCGCAGACTGGAGGCAGAGAGGATTACAATGGTCCCAATTGCTCTGAATTGGCCTTGGCGTCCTTGGTACGCCACTGGCTTAGCGGCATGGCTTGAGAGCCAGGTGCTAAGAGACCGGGGCCTGTCAGACTCAGTGATCTCTACCATGAGGAGTGCTCGGAAATCATCCCGTAGGAAGATTACCATCGCACTTGGAAGACCTGCATACCCATTTGTGAGGAAATTAGGTGGCATCCGCATACTTATTTGGTTCCAGAGTCCTGCTGTTCTCATGGTGGCTCACTTTCTACTGAGAACGTTTGTACAGTGGGTTCGGCAGGCGGCCCCTCCGGTCCACCCTCCACTACCTCCGTGGGGATTGTGTAGCAGACGTCCTTTTGGCGTCTACCACTACAAGAGGACCTGTTGGCACAGGGTCCCATATGCCATCCTGCTTGCAGTCAATGGCTTCAACGGCATGGCCTCTAGGTGCCTCAGAAACCACCATTTGAGAACATCAGGGAGATTCTCTTGTTGACACTTTCTCAGAAAGTGGTCCCTTTGGCTGTTATGCCAGTAAGACGGGTTTCTGAGCGGGCAGCCTTGTCATGCAAGCCTCCCTATCTGATCTTCCACGAGGATTAGGTGGTACTGCGTCCGCAGCCTTCTTTTCTTCCTAAGGTCGTGTTTCGACCTTCCATCTCAAGGAAGACATTGTACTGCCATCCTTGTGTCCTCATCCGTCGAATCCGTCCCAAGTAGGGCCCAGAGGTCTCGTCGGCAACCATCTCTAGGTGGATCCGACAGATCGTGATCAGGCTTACGCCATGAAGGGTCAGGCGCCTCCCTTTCCTCGACCAGGGCAAGAGGTGCCTCTTGGTTTACGTTAGTTAAGACGGTTTTCTAAACCGGCAGCCTTGTCTTGCAAGGCTCCTTATCTGATCTTCCACAAGGATAGGTGGTGCTGCGTTCGCAGCCTTCTTTTCTTCCTAGGGTCGTTCCACCTTCCATCTCAAGGAAGACATTGTACTGCCATCCTTGTGTCCTCATCCGTCGAATCCTAGGAGACGACATTGTATTTTTGGACGCTGTCCGAGCTCTGAGAGCATCAAGCGTCTGTTTCCCCAGGTGTGTAAGGCGGTGACCTGCTCGTCCGTTCACACTTTCACTAAACTTTACAAGTTGATTTGTGTGCATCTTCGGATGCTTCTTTCGGCCGCAAGGTATTGCAGGCGGCTGTTTAGAGTTGCAACTCCTCCGTTGAGGAGCTCTGTTTTGTTTTGGGGTGAAGTTGTTTTAATGCTGTTCCCACCCCTCGTTTTTGAAACTGCTTTGGGACGTCCCACTTGTCAATAGGAAGCTGTGTCCGTCCATGAACGAAAGAGTCAATAGGATTTTTTACTCACCGTAAAATCCTTTTCTCTGAGTTCATGGACGGACACAGCACCCACCCCTCGTTTTAAGTTTGTACTGCTTTTTGACAAACTGATCTGCGAGGTGCAGAGTGCAGAGGGAAGGATTATACCCAGCGAGTCCGCCCCCTGGGCAGTGCTGTAGAGGGTGTGGTGTGTTAACACTTTCTACAAGTTTTCTGCCTAGTCACTCCTGAATGAAGGATAATACCCACTTGTCAATAGGAAGCTGTGTCCGTCCATGAACTCAGAGAAAAGGATTTTACGGTGAGTAAAAAATCCTATTCTTTTCTAGCAAGATCTGGCAGAAAAATGCAGCATATTTTGAGCATAGATTCATACGCCCGTGTGCGCGAGGCCTTAAATCTATGTCAGGATAGAATCCTGTTGCTTCACACTCTTATGAAACATAAATATAATTGATAAAAAAGGGGAAAAAAAGAAGGGTTTTTTTGGGACTTTAAATGAGGTTCAGGGGCCGTAATAAATATAATTGCTATGTTATTGCTATGTAAATAGGTTAATATAAGAATGTATTAATTAAATTAATTAACTCTTTTGGGGATTATGATGTTTTTTATTCATCTATATTCATAAATATAAGACAAGTGAAAGACAAACCTCTACCTCTCTATAATAGCTTCACAGATTTTATGACTAACCCCCCCCCCCCCCAGTTAATAACAAATGTACCTTGGTTTAAAACAGTATTCAGAAATGTACGGCCTCCCTCATGGGTTATCTTGTCTGTTTCTTATTCTTAGCAGAAACTATGCTTTCAGTATTAAATAATGTGTTCTCATCATTATTATCCCCATATGTCCTGTATGTCATATCCCTTAAACCAATAGTTTTTCCTTGTCTCTAGTTATGTCTGTTAAAGTCTAGTTGTTGGGATTCAATACTGCTTTAGTATACTGTATAAGATGTCCAGCATCTCTGTTGGTACGTCTGTCTGATGTTCGTCTTTCCAATTATTGTGACCCAGAAAAAAAGTTGGAATCAAATAAACATAAACCTATGTGACTTGTTCATCCTTTACTTATAACTGAGTTTTCAAGAAATTGAAGTTGTATAGCTGCCAGTTTATTACATCCAATTATTATTTGACATTTTACAAAAAATTATTCTCCCTATTTAAACTCTAGATACATCCATACTTTTTTAAAGATACAGTGAACAAAACAAGAAAACATTTGTAGTAAATTTAAAAGTGCAACAATGCATAATCCTAAATAGCTATAGCAGCATTAAAGCAGTAGTAAACCCGCAGATTTTTATTTTATTTTGTAAATCTGTAAGGCAAAAGGCATAATGAGCTAGTATGCACCGCATACTAGCTCATTATGAAATACTTACCTTAGAACGGTGATCTCCACTTGCGAGGGAGCCGACATTTTCCCTCGGGATGTCTTCCGGGTATCGCGGCTCCGGCGCTGTGAGTGGCCGGAGCCACGATGTCATCACTCCCGCGCATGCCGGACCTTTCAGTCGGGAACTCAGAGCGCATGCGCCGCTGAAGTCAGCGGCTGCATGCAAGGGGAATATCTCCTAAACTGTACATGTTTAGGAGATATTCTTTTTACTTACAGGTAAGCCTTATTATGATCTCATTGGTCCGAATCCTTCCCACGTCACTTACGGTTCACGCTGCGCTCCACGCTGAGGCGCACTTCCGGTTCCGGCTCTCCGGAGGTTGCTGCAACTACACGGCACGCTTGTTTGCAAGCCTTGGGATCCCCCTGCAGACACTTCATCGCTGCCTGATCCTCTGGGACAAAGCCATCCATCCTATGGACCACAGAGTGATTCCGGACCCTTTTATATGCTTATATGCCTATTCATGCCTTCGCCCTGTGAGTAGCCATTTTGCTGTTTGTTTTGTCATAATAAATTACACTCTAATACTGCACTTAGTCTGGCGCTCCTTGCTTTTCTCTATTGTATCTTTCAGAGCTTGCTTCTGCTTTCATGGTAGCTGCCGCCAGTGCATACCCTTATAGACTGTGCCACCTGCCCTGCATTGTACATTGGACTTTTTTTATATAGAGACTATGCCTGATTGATCTTTACGCCATCCTACCTGTTCCTTATTATAGGCTTACCTGTAGGTCAAAGTGAAAAAAATAGGTATACAACCGCTTTAAAGAAGAACTAGTTAGTTTAAGTGTAACTTACCTCCTTTAGCTGTATACAAGTTTCTGTGTCTGTGATGTCACTCCTTCACCTGGCTAAATTTTAAAGTTCTCTGACTTCCTGCTTCCTTCCTTTACCAGTCCTGATACTATAGTTTAAAGAGGCCCTTTACCGCAGCTAATTACTTAAACTGATTGTGGACCACATCCCTGATACATAGAGTCAGAACATGAATTCCTCAGATTGGGACTTTAAACCAGGCCACAAACAGTTTGATAATAAAGTATTCAAAATTGATTGCACATTGATAATATATAACAACATGAACACGGGGATATATAAGCAACAAACACAAATATTGGGAACAGAAATGGAAACCAGCTGCAAGGAAAAGCCCAAAATTTCCAACGCGTTTCGAAAAACAAAATGCAGATCTTTTTCAGGGACAGAGGGCTTGCGGGTTCCAGATCTGTGGCTTATATCTATGATAACAGAATGTATAACATCGGGGGTATGCAGAGATACATAATATGCATAAAACCATATACATGTATTTTATATACATTCTAAATACATTTTAAAATTGGAACAGTAAAAACACAGCTGAGCATACTGACCCCAAATGTTGATGCTCCACCCATAAAGACGAAGAACATAACTCAAAAATAAAAAGAAAGCTATGTCCGTCAGAGCATCGCACAAGCAACAGAAAACGTGAATGTTATCAGCCAGAGGTCCATATAATGTGGAATGGTCTTATTGTGTAACTTAGTGATATAACTCTATGGAAAAAATTGAAAAGGCAAATTAATTCTGATGAAAACTTCCAATGAATAAACCTTAGAGAGAAAGCAGGCTTCAACACATACCTATATAGACCATAGTTATAGAGGAGAGGTGGAATAGTACTTTCCCCTTGATACAGGTCCGGTTGATAGAGAGTGTATAGCAGAAATTAAATCATCCAGAACATCATGGGCTAAAGATGGTTTTATCCATCAGCCAGATATCTGGACGTGCCTTATGGATCTAAAAACAATCACATAGAGAAAAAAATGGTAGCTTTATAGATTGTGCCCGGAACTACCATACATCTTGCGGTATAATAACAGTCCTGATACTACATGTCCCATTATCCTTTGAGCCTCTGTAGTTTCAGGCCGGGCTATGGGAGTCGCTTGTAGCAGATGTGGGTGGGCCCTAGGGTTACTGTGGGTGGTGATTGGGGGAGGAATAGAATTGTGTTATCCCCACCACACTCCATTCCTCTTTGCAGTTAATGGGGAAAAAGCAGGAAGTGGAACTTTAGTCAGAAAATAAAAGTGATTCTAAAGGCAATTCTTTAAAAATAACAAACATGTTATATTTCCCTGCTTTGTGTAATGGTTTTGCAGAGAGCAACCCCGATCCTCCTCTTCCCCTAACGTCGCCTGCTCACACAACCTGCACAGAAAAGACTTTTGTGTCAGGTTAGTGTGAACCAGGGCCATCTATTCAATCCCTCCTTCAATCCCTCCCAGAATCAGCACAGCTAGCTTTTCCAGCAAGCTGTGTATGTGTGTATATGAAGGGCTTTCCTTTTTGAATGACGCTGTGATCTGTAAGGCGGGAGGAGGAGGTTTGGACTCTTCCTGTAGGTGTGACTGGGCAGGACTGAATGCTAATTAGGATGTATTCAAGCATCCCAACCTGCAAAAACTAATTTCAGGGAGGTGGCGCTCCGCCCCCGGTGGCGAAATGTGGGTGTGGCTTAAATTGTGTTATATATTGGGCGTGGCTTAAAGTGGTTGTAAGCCCACTTATGCAACTTGCACCTACAGGTAAGCCTAGATTAAGGCTTACCTGTAGGTGCAAGAAATATCTTCTAAAACTACACGGTTTAGGAGATATTTGCAAAAAAGACATGCACCGATGTCTACGGCGCATGCACGCCGTAGACAACGGTGCATTCAGTCAGAATTCCCATTCACAAATCCGGATTTGACGTCACTCCGCGCGCATGCGCGGAGTGACGTCTTTGCTGCTGCGGCCAATCACAGCACCAGAGCGGCGCTGTGATTGGCCGGTGCGGCGATACCCAGAAGTAACCTTCCAGGTATCTGTGGAGCGATGGCTGCAGCTGGAGGGGGAGACGAGGACAGCTTCGGGGGCCCTGATCTAAGGTAAGTGATGCATAATGAGCTAGTATGCTAGTCATACTAGCTCATTATGGCTTTGTCTTGCAGGTGTTTTAAAAAAAATAAAATAAAAAAATAAACAGGTTTACAACCACTTTAAAGGGCTTAAAAGTCTGAGATGACTTACTGTTAAATAGGGAATGTAGGTGGTGGGTAGTATGTGCAGGAGAGGAGTGTACGACAGTGGGTATTATGTGCAGAAGAGAAGTATGGAGTGTATGGTGATGGGTAGTATGTGCAGGATAGGAGTATGGACTTTATGGTGGTAGGTATTATGTGCAGAAGAGGAGTGCAGAGTGTATGTAGGTGGGTATAATGTGCAGGTGAGGAGTGTGGAGTGTACAGTGGTGGGTAGTATGTTCAGGATGGTTCTTTCTTTCTTTATTTTTACAATTGAATGTTTAGTATTTTTTTTTCTTTCAAAATTATTTTTGAGAGCCAGTGGATGGTGTCGGTAGGGCAGTAGACAGTGCCAGTAGAGCAATGGACAGTGTCAGAATTTTTTTTTTTTTTTTTTTACAATTTTCTTTTTTATTTCTTTTTTGTTTTTCACAATGATGGGGGTAGTGGGACAGTGTCAGGAGAGCAATGGACGGTGTCAGTGTTTTTTTGTTTTTATTATTTTATCTATTTTTTGTTAAGGTTTTGTTATTTATTATTTGTTTTAAAATAATTTTTTATATATTTTTTTCACAGTGCTTCTGGGGAAGCCCTGTTGGGGGGCTTTGATGAGATATCAGGGGTCTAAACAGACATCTCTCCTTTGAGTCCCTTTCTCAGCACTGAAGATGAATGGACAGGAAACAGTCTCCTGTCCATTATTAAACTGAAGCAGAGTTATTACAGGACACAGGAGCGATAGCTCACTGTCTCCAATTCATAACAGGAAGGGGCCGGTAAATGACATCATTACCGGTCCTTTCCTTTTCCGCTCTTCATCCTGACACATCCCCTCCGCAGCCCGCAGGAGAGGAGAGGAGGGAAGTCGGCTGCGGGGGATGAGGGGGGGCGGAGGAGGAGGAGGACGACGACAGCGGGCTGGAGGAGAACGAAGGGGGGAGTGGGGGAGGAGGACAGCGAGCTGGAGGAGAACAGAGGAGGGGGCAGCGGGCCGGAGGAAAATGGAGGGGGGGCGGAGGAGTAGGACAGTGGGCCGGAGAATGGAGGGGCACACATGGATGACACCACTGCCGCCCAAGATCAGCCCTGCAGCTGGTAGATTGCAGGGCACTCGTGGGTGTCCGGGAGCCCGCTACCAAATGCGGGAGACTTGGGATGTCTGTATTCAATCCCACCCACCATTAGAGCTGTGAAGGAAGTTACATCATTTGCAGTCTCTCAAGACTACAGAGGGTTTTGTCTAATGGCCAGTACACACGAGTCCATAGATCGTATGACTTTTTTCGCTTAATAGTCGCAAGTAGAAATTTAATAGGTTACTAAAGTCTCAAATTCCCGTACGATAGAAAAAAAAAATCGGAAGTGATGTCATGTGTTGTAATGTATTTGTATTGTATTTTCGGACGACAACTACAGTAGGTGCCGCCGATATTGTACATCTATCGCGCTCCCATCGCCGAGATTCTCGGCGACAGGAGTGCCGAGATCTCGGCAACAGGGTGGCGACACGTGTCGCGCTCGCTGCAATAGCGAGAGGGAGACGCAGCACTGTATTGAGCGGGGATCCGACGTGGATTCCCACCAATACCAGGCACTGCGTTTGGTATGAATCCTGAGCGGGAACTCCATGCCAATTTTTAAAGAAAAAAGCGGCATGGGTTCCCCCTCCAGGAGCATACCAGGCCCTTGGGTCTGGTCTGGATTTGAGGGGGAACCCCTACACCGAAAAAACGGCATGGGGGTTCCCCTCAAGGTCCAAACCAGACCCTTATCCGAGCACGCAACCTGGCAGGCCGCAGGGGAAGAGGGGGGACGAGAGAGCGGCCCCCCCTTCCTCCTGAACCGTACCAGGCCGCATGCCCATAACATGGGGGTTTCGGTGCTCTGGGGAAGGGGGGGCGACCTGGGGCCCCCCCACCCCAGAGCACCCTGCCCCCATGTTGATGAGGACAGGGCCTCTTCCCGACAACCCTGGCCGTTGGTTGTCGGGGTCTGCGAGCGGGGGGCTTATCGGAATCCGGGAGCCCCCTTTAATAGCGGAGGCCCGGTCTTCTCCGTCGTCTCGTCCGGCTCTCCGTTGTCCTTCTGCCGGCCCCTCCACTAACTTCTTTAGCTCTTTTGCTAGTGGAGGAGCCGGTCTTCTCCGTCGTCGCCGTCTTCTTCCCTCTTCTCCTCCTCGATGTTGACTCAGAGAAGACGGAGAAGACCGGGCCTCCGCTAGCAAAAGAGCTAAAAAGAAGTTAGCGGAGGCCCGGCGGAAGAAAGAAAGAACCGGAGAGAAGAAGAGGGAAGAAGACGACGGAGAAGACCGGGCCTCCGCTAGCAAAAGAGCTAAAAAGAAGTTAGCGGAGGCCCGGCGGAAGAAAGAAAGAACCGGAGGGGAGAAGACGACGGAGAAGACCGGGCCTCTGCTAGCAAAAGAGCTAAAGAAGTTAGCGGAGGCCCGGCGGAAGAAAGAACCGGAGAGCGCGGCGACGACACCGGAGACCCCCGAAGTCGGAAGAAGACCCCCGGAGCTGTGCAATAAAATACTTTAAAAAGCTGTGTCTTTATTTTTCTTGCAATTTTTTTCCACCAGGTGAATGGGTAGGGGTACAATGTACCCCATACTCATTCACATAGGGTGGGGGGCCGGGATCCGGGTGCCCCTTTATTAAAGGGGGCTCCCGGATTCCGATAAGCCCCCCGCCCGCAGACCCCGACAACCAACGGCCAGGGTTGTCGGGAAGAGGCCCTGTCCTCATCAACATGGGGGCAGGGTGCTCTGGGGTGGGGGGGCTGCAGGTCGCCCCCCTGCCCCAGAGCACCGAACCCCCCCATGTTGAGGGCATGCGGCCTGGTACGGTTCAGGAGGGAGGGGGGGCCGCTCTCTCATCCCCCCCTCTTCCCCTGCGGCCTGCCAGGTTGCGTGCTCGGATAAGGGTCTGGTTTGGACCTTGAGGGGGACCCCCACGCCGTTTTTTCGGCATAGGGGTTCCCCCTCAAATCCAGACCAGACCCAAGGGCCTGGTATGCTCCTGGAGGGGGAACCCATGCCATTTTTTTCTTTAAAAATTGGCATGGAGTTCCCGCTCAGGATTCATACCAAACGCAGTGCCTGGTATTGGCGGGAATCCACGTCGGATCCCCGCCTATCGGCAATGTGTCGCTCATCGTGAAAGGAACATTTTTCCTTTCCCGATGACGAGACAGCTCGGCACTGGCTCTCGCGACGGAGCTCATAGGGTGTCAATCTCGCCGCTAGAAGTGGCGAGATTGACACAATATCGGCGGCACCTACTGTATACTGACTAAACGAAAATCGTACAATCTGGTATCGTACGAGGAATATTTTCACGCTTGTCCGATCGAATAATATCGGATGAACTGTCGTGATCGGCTCTCGAAAGTAGTGTACACATGATCCGAAAATTGTACGATTCTTCCTCGGACTACTGTTTTCGTACGATTTTCGGATCGTGTGTACGGGCCATTAGAGTGGTCACTGCAGGAAGTGACTGTGGAAGGGTATCAGACTACAGCAGGCTATACAGAGTGTTACATGGTACAAATACAGTACACAACTAAACCCATAATATCAGGGGATCTGTAGACAACAGAGCAACATGGTACAGAGGTATGATCTATGCTGGGGCTGATCATTCAGTTCTAGTGAAAAGAAAGTCGGAGTTTAACTTTAAGGGTGAAACACTGCTGTGATTTCTTTGCAAAGGGACAAGCAGTGCCTCTTTTTTAGTGTTTTACGTAAATACTTAAAGAAGAATTCCAGACATGTTATATTTTTACACAATGAAAGGCGAAGTGGTTGAGCAATGGTATGTATCACCTCACATGCTTTCATATGTGGGAAACTAAGGTGGAATCCAGTCTGGGTTTTCCAAGGTACCTTGACTTTATGGAAATTGAGACGGGTTTTGCTTCCTGCTTTTGACCAGCATCTGGTGGGATAAAGAAGGAAGGGCTAGAGCTTGAGGGTATTGGTATTTATAGCTATACTTCTGTAGTATACTTTGTTCTCCTCATAAAACAATGAGAAATACACTGTGTGCACAATTATTAGGCAACTTGAGTATTTTGACCAAATCATCATTTGTATGCATATTGCCCAACTCCAAGCTGTATATCAGGTGATGTGTATTTGTGTAACATGTTATACTTGCCACCTCTGTTGGTTTTGCACAGAGCAGCCTGGATCCTCCTCTTCCCCGGGTCCCTCTTCGCTGCTCCTGGCCCCTCCCTCCTGACGAGTGCCCCCATAGACCAGCAGCTTGCTATGGGGACACCCAAGCTGAGCTGCAGCCCTGTGTGTCCATTCAGACATGCAGCTGCCGTTCGACCCTGCCCCCTCTCTCCCCTGATTGGCTAACTGACTTTGAACCACAGCCGCGGGAGTCAATGGCGCCACGGCTGTGCCCCAGCCAATCAGAAGAAGGCTGAGGGAATCGTGGACATCGCTGGACAGAGGAGGGGCTCTGGGTAAGTGTTGGGGGGTGCTGGGGGGACTGCTACACACAGAAGTTTTTTTTTTTTTATCCTAATGCATTCTCCTGCTTTTACAACTCCTTTAAGCTTCTCCCTAAAAGTAAGTCTGCCAAGGGAGTTCAGTATTTCTGGCATGAAGAATAACATATTACTGAGAAATGTATATGCAAGGTATTTTACATTGTGGTATCCTTTTGTTTTGTTGCCAGTTTACATTGTGTTTTACTAGAACGGGGTCTTTTCCTTCTGTCTTTGGGGACTTTTTCTATAAATGATCTCCTTTGCCTAGAAGGAATTCACAGTTGAAGAGATTTAATGATATTAAAACAAACGTAGCAATAGAGTTTGGAAGTAAGATGTTATATCTAAGAAAGCCGTAGGCACAATGTTTTACTAATGTTTTGTTTTCAACATTACAACATTTTACAGCCCAGTTTAACTAATGCAGGGTTGTTCTTGTGTACTCTTTAGTAAATATGGGTTATTACTGAGTATGTTATTAGCCACTTGACCTCCTGAAGACTTTACCCCCCTTCATGACCAGACAATTTTTTTCTACTTTAACTGGCAATTGCGCAGTAATGCAGCACTGTACCAAAAAGACATTTATATAATTTTTTCACACAGAGATTTATTTTGGTGGTATTTGATCACCACTGGGTTTTTTATTTTTTTATTATATAAACAAATAAAGACCAATTTTTTGTTATAAAACATATCCAATAAAATAACATTTTATAGGCCAAAATGTATTCTGCTACATTTTGCAAGTGCTGACAGTGATCGAGACTGATCTTGCCAACTCTGCGTTTTTGGGGACACTATACTATTGGGGACACTAGTATAATGCTGACCATGACCACGATATGGACCCGGTATACAAGTAATGGCAGTGATCAGCGACTTATAGTGTTACTATGATAGTGTGGTGGGTAATCAGGGACTGGCCGACACTGGCTGAGAAGGGGGCTAACTGACTCTAAGTGACACTAATACAGTCACAGGGTGATCAGGAGGGAAATCAATGGGTTAATTGTGTGCCTAACACGTGTATGTGTGCTAATTTTACTCTGGCTGGCTGGCATTTCTTCCTAATTTCAACTCTAAGCGCTAAGTGAAATTGGGGAGAAAAAGACACACAGATCTGTGCTGTGATTGGCCACAGCCATCAGCAGGTTCACAGCCAAAATCACTGGCTGTGAGCCTGCTGACAAACTCATGCTGTGTCCAACCAAAGAGAGACAAGAAGCACACTCACCTGTAGACCATGAAGTTCCCCTGCGACGTACAGGTATTTTGTGGGGCAACAAAGTTGCCGGACAGCAGTAATAGTTAAACTGCTGGTTGGCAAGCAGTTCATAAACACATCATTGATTTACTTATTAGTTGGAACAGTAGGTCTATATGTTGGAACAGTGTTTTTTGTATGTTTGTATATTTGTGTGCCATTTTGTCTATAAATAAGATAGGCACATGCACTACCTAGCTAGGTGGTGTGTAAGGCCAAAGCCTGGATTCTAGTTTGTATCAGGTGGATCAGTACAATTTGTTGTTGGATAGGACTGTTGTGTCAGGATTATGTTAGAAAACTGTAAAACTGAATATATCTGTTCACTGTAAATCTATGGGAGCCCCATCTTGTCAGGTTGGGTTGGTTTAGTCAAACTTTTTACTCCAGAAAATAGCTTTAAGTGTACCCTGGTCAAAGGACACGAGATAATGAATTTTTCTGTGAACTTAAAAAACATTTGACACTTCTTTATCTGGTGTGAAGAGGTAATCTCTAATGTTTGACTGAGAGGAATGAGGTTTTCAGTCTGCCGCTGTGCTTTCTGTGAATATGCGGCTCAAACACTGTATGAGTTATCACTGTAATAATAGTATACAATCACTGATCACTGTCATTCCTGATAGCTGGATAGTATTAGTGTTGGTCACAGATGATGGCTCAAATATATTGCTCAAAATGTGCATTGTGTTCAACCCCCGGTCTACTGATCAATCAATGGTGCAGGACAGCTTTGCTTCTCCACAAACTATGCTTGCTAAAGCATGCTTAAATAAATCTGCAATCCACTATTGGTTTCTGAAAATGGCCATAAAACACAAGTCCATTATATATATATATATATGTATACATATACATATATATATATATATATATATATATATATATATATATATATTTGAAAAAATTGGAACTCTTTATGACAGGGAAATACTTTTTTCAGCCAGGAAGGACCTATCTGCAGGCAAGGGTTTAAATATGGTTTGGTGGCATGCTATGAATTGCTCCTACCTCTGTGCTGGCCATCTGCACACTCCTCTCTTTGATTTTCTCTTGTTGTTTTAATTCTGCTCACCAGTGTTTCTGCACTGCTCCATCCCATTCCCACCTGTGTGGTGTTTCAAACCTATCCTGTGGCTACGTAATGGGGTTTGCCTCTTGCTAGAACATACTTGTCTCATCCCTAACCAGCTTCCATGTGTTCAGACAACAACAGATCACTATAAAGCCTCATAAACACGATCGGACTTCCATCTGACTTTTTCATGGATTTTTGTCCAAAGGGGCGTTGGCCGTGAACTTGGTATGCATACACACGGCAGAACTTTTTTAGGCAACATTCACCAAATCACGTGGTTTTTCAGCTCTTTACCGACACCCTTTGGGCAACTTCTGCTATTGTTGTCTGATGTTTAGCATTGGTTATGAGCATGCGTGTTTGTACTGTCGGAAAGTTTGAGAGCATGCACAGCGAACATTTGTCCGTTGAAAAACCGACAATTGTCTGATGGAGCATACAGACGGTCGGATTGTCCGATAAAACACGTCCGTCAGACCGTTGTCGAAAAGTCTGATCGTGTGTATGGGCGTTTAGAGTGATCTGCTGCTGCAAAAAGATGCAACTAAGGGGTGCTTGTTCAACTAAACTTTGACAAAAAACCTGGAAGCTGATTGGTTTCTCTGCAGAGATACACCAGATTTTGCATTCTCCAGCCTAAGGCCCCTTTCACACTGACACGTTTTTCAGGCGGTTTAGCGCTAAAAATAGCACTGCTATACTGCCTGAAAAAATTGTGCCCTGCAGTCTTCAGTGTGAAAGCCCGAAGGCTTTCACACTGAAGCGGTGCGCTAGCAGGATCGCTCCAAAAGTCCTGCTAGCCGCATCTTTGCAGCGGTGAAGGAGCGGTGTGTTTACCGCTCCTTTACTGCCCATTAAAACGGGAAACCGCGGTAATACCTCTGCAGAGGTGCATTGCCGGCGGTATTAACCCTTTTTCGGCCGCTAGCGGGGTGATTTTAATATCGCTGTAAAAACTATGGTATAGCGGCGCTAAAAGTAGCGCCGCTATACCGCCAGCACACCTCCCCGCCCTAGTGTGAAAGAGGCCTTAGTAAATAATGTCCTTTGTGTTTATATTTGAAGTGAGTGCATGCTGGGAAAAGTGGCTAAGCAGTGAAACCTGCATGCCAGACCAATTAATTCAATCAGATATAGGCAGATGAATTTATATGCAAATCCTGACTTTTTATCAGAAGTTCAACTTGGCCCCACCCCTTCCACCTTCCAAGTTCAGGTATTGGTCAGTGAGGCCACTCATTACACAGAAGTACAGTGGGCTTAGATAGTGAGAGGAGTGGGGCTAAGGTTTTGTAGACTTCTTTATTATAGTTCAATAGAAAAGGTCATTGTTTGTATATAACCTCATACAGTATATATCTAGATCTACATACAGTTGTGCTCATAAGTTTGCATACCCTGGCAGAAATTGAGAATATTTGGCATTAGTATTGAAAAAATGACTGATCATGCCACAAAAACTATTTTATTTAAGGATAGTGATCATATGAAGCTATTTATTATCACATCGTTGTTTGGCTTCTTTTTAAATCATAATGATAACAGAAATCTCCCAAATGGCCCTGATAAAAAATGTTAATCCCTGGAATGTTTGGCCTTGGTACAAGCACACAAGGAGACATACACAGGTTAAAATGGCAATTAACATTTAATTTTGCTCATCTGTAGCTTTTTAAATTTCAATTAGTGTTGGTGTAAAAATTGTCAGTGAGTTTGTTAGCTGTCACTTTATATGGATGGAAAAGAATAAAAAAAATATGTTCAAAGTCTTAAATTTGCAAGTAAGTACCGTTCAACCACTTATTGAGAAGTGGAAAATTCGGGGATCTCTTGATACCAAGCCACGGTCGGTTAACCAAAAAGGCTTGCAGCCACATCTGCCAGAGTAATTGTTTGGGATACAAAGAAAAACCCACTGCTAGCCATCAGGAGAAATACAGGTTGCTTTGGAAAAAAAATGGTGTGGGTGTTTTTAAGGAGCACAATACGATGATACTTTAACAAAAATGATCTACATGGTCGAGTTGCCAGAAAGAAGCCTTTACTGTGTCAATGCCACAAAAAAAGCCTGGTTACAATATGTCCGACAACACCTTGACATGCCTAACCAGGCTTTTTTTGTGCCATTGGCACAGTAAAGGTTTCTTTCTGGCAACTCAGCCTGTATTTCTTCTGAGTTTACCTGTAGGGTTTGTTTTTTTTTGTATCCCAAACAATTCCTCTGGCAGTTGTGGCTGCAGTCTTTTTTGGTCTACCTGACCTTAGCTTGGTATCAAGAGATCCCTGAATTTTCCTCTTAAGAAGTGATTTAACAGTACTTACTGACAAAATTAAGACTTATGCCGCGTACACACGATCGGACATTCCGACAACAAAACCGTGGATTTTTTTCTGACGGATGTTGGCTTAAACTTGTCTTGCATACACACGGTCACATAAATGTTGCTCGGAAATTCCGAACGTCAAGAACGCGGTGACGTACAACACTATGACGAGCCGAGAAAAATTAAGTACAATGATTCCGAGCATGCATCAAATTGATTCCGACCATGCGTAGAATTTTTGTGCGTCGGAATTGGCTACACACAATCGTAATTTTCAAGAACAACTTTTGTTGTCGGAAAAATTCAGAACCAGCTCTCAAACATTTGTTGTCGGAAATTCCGACAGCAAATGTCCGATGTAGCATACACACATAACAAGCTATGACTAAGCACTGTTTGTTAGTGTGAAGCGCATCAAGTCTTCTGTCCGTTCTGTTCTGCTGTGGCATGTATTTTTGATGTCCAATTTTGAATAAAAGGCAAAAACTTTTTTGGAGTGCCGCTGTCCAGAATTTCTTCCCATTTTTACACATAAGCTCACATCGAACATTTGTTGTCGGAAGTTCCGACCGCGTGTACACGACATTAGGATACCTTTTTATATTCTTTTACATCTTTATAAAGCTCCATTACCTTGTTACGCAGGTCTTTTGACAGCTATTTTTTGCTTTCAATGGCTCAGTATCCAGCCTGCTCAGTGCATTCACAGCAGAGCTAACAAACTCATTGACAATTTATACACACACTAATTACAATTTAAAAAGACACAGATGTGGGAAATGTTTATGATTTTTTTTCATTGTATGTTTGGTTTGAATTGTGCAGGTTTGTGACTAGGTTAATTGTTCACATTGAAGATGTAGCGCCAGCTTTTCACTTAGAGGCTCGGTTCAAACTAGCCGACTCCAAAGTTGTGCAATTTTCAGTGCAATTTTGGAGTCCGACTTTGAAGTGAGCTTAATAAGACTTTTGCACTCTCTGGTATTGAAGCCGCGTCAAAGTCAGATCAAAGTAGTCACAGCGATTTCAGTAGTGTAGTTTGGAAAGGCTCTCATAGAGATACAGTACATGGCATTTTACATGACCTGCGACTTTGGGTCTCACAAGTTGGATTCTAAATCACAAGAGTTTGAACCAAGCCTAATGCCGCGTACACACGATCATTATTCACGGTGGTTAAAAAACCGCCGTGAATAATGACATTAAAAACGAGGGAATGGCTTGTTCCCCACACACGGTCGTTTTTCACGTCGTTTTTTCTCTTGTCGAGAAAAACGACCGTCTGTGGGCTCCGCGGCAGTGTTTCCCTATGGGAAAACTGCGCGGAAAACATGTCGAAAAAAACTACGAGAAAAATTAGAACATGTTCTAATTTTTCTCGTCGTTTTTAATGCCGTTTTTCTCGTCGAAAAAAAACGGCAAAAAGCCCACAGACGATCATTTTTCTCGTCTAAAGCAAAAAAATTTGTTTTTCTCGACGAGAAAAACGGCCGTGTGTACGCGGCATAAGACTTTCTAAAATGTGTTATGTGTTGTGCCTCCATCGATTTTAAGTTGGGATTGTAGGTGGTATTTGATTATAATTTACTGCTTGAAACTGTAAATATGCTTTTGAAGCATTTCTACTTACCGGTATTTATGTTGATTACAGAATAGATTAAATAAAGTGCCTTTGTGCTTTATAGCTGGCAGTGAAATGATTTCCCTGTGCTCCGGTATGTTTAAAAACAGATCACTTATGAATAAAAATTAATCTTTTATTGTTTATGCATTTAGTGTCTTAAAAAAACATTTAAATCATAAGTCCCTGCTTGTTGTTTCTGCTAATGACTTTTAATTTTAAGCTCTTGAACCACCTGTGGATAATCACAATATTTTACTATTTTACTGCCAATCACATGTGATTTAACCATTTCAATACTTCCTGCCCAGACCAATTTTTAGTTTTCAACGCTGTCGCACTTTGAATGACAATTGCGTGGTCATGCAGCACTGTACCCAAATGAAATCTTTATGTATTTTTTCCCCACAAATAGAGCTTTCGTTTGGTGGTATTTGATCACCTCTGCGGTTTTTATTTTTTGCACTATAAACAAAAGGAGAGCGACAATTTTGAAAAAAAACAATATTTTTTACTTTTTGATTTAATAAATATAACAATTTCTTTCCTCAGTTTAGGCCGATATGTATTCTTCTACATGTTTTTGGTAAAAAAAATCGCAATAAGCGTATACTGATTGGTTTGCACAAAAGTTACAAAATAGGGGATAGATTTATTGCATTTTTTTACTAGTAATGGCGGTGATCTGCGATTTTTATTGTGACCGTGACATTGCAACAGACAGATTGGACACTTTTGACACATTTTTGGGACCATTCACATTTATACAGCGATTAGTGCTATAAAACTGCACTGATTACTGTGTAAATGTGACTGTCAGGGAAGGGGTTAACACTAGAGGGCGATCAAGGGGTTAAATATGTTCCCTAGGGAGTGATTCTAACTGTACAGGGAGGGGATTCACAAGGGGAGCACACATCGGTGTACTGGGAACACACATCGGTCTCCTCATCTCTGACAGGACGTTTACACACACAGAGCCAAGGTCCTGCTGTGATCACGGGCAATCGCGGGTGCCCGGCAGACATCGCCAGGAAGCCCAGGACGTCATAGGACGTCCACCCAGGATGGGAGATCCCTCTTGTGGATGTCATTTGACTATGGGCAGGTAATGAAGTGGTTAAGGAACTACCTTACAGTAGTTTACAACTTGGATCATTTGTTCTGGTTTACTTATATTTGAATGAAAATTAGTTAAAGGGGGAACATTCAGGGGGGGTTAATGAGACTTAATAAAAAGACACATGCTGCCTTTAACTATACCATAAAAAAGAAAATAAATAAAATGGACCAAACCCATACATTTTTCCTTTTAAGAGTAGTAGCAATAGGGTACACATAGAATTTACTAAATTTGTCAAGCTTATCTAAACATGACCCTAGGTTTTTGGATAACTTCTTTTTAGTATTGCATATAATTTACAGTAAATAGCAGAAACATACAAGGGTCTCACAGCCATTCTTCACTACAGTGTGATATCTCTAAGGTCCCTTTCACACTAGGGCGGTAGCGGCGGTGGCGGTAGCGCACCACTCCAGTGTGAAAGCCCGAGGGCTTTCACACTGGAGAAACAGCAGCCCCTGTTTAGGGTCGGTTTGCAGGCACTATTTTTAGCGCAATAGCGCCTGCAAACCGCCCCAGTGTGAAAGGGGTCTTATACTAAATTGCAAGGTTGGCCAGTTCGCCAGACAGACTAGTCACATACCTGTAACTCTCTCAGACACAACCAATTACTACTCCACCCGCCCTCACCGTTTCCAAGAAAAATATAAAAGTGTAGAAACTTTTTGAAGACCCAATTGACATTTTAGATCTTCTCTTTCATGATAATCCTATTGCTGTGTGTGATAGAGTATACAACTAAACATGGGAACTTACAGGTACCCATTCCAGTGCACAAAAGATATAATAAAATGCATACATTTAAAATGTCATAAAATATATAAGGCAGGTACATACTGTCACATTGCTACAGTATCCCCTTTTAACTGCCCCATCATGTGTTCTAATACAAAAGATAACCAATTCATATGAGTCCATTTTCCAACTAATGGGGTCAGAGTGACATCTGAATCTTTATAACCCAATGTGAAAATTAAGCCAGCCTCATTAAAAATCTGGCAACTTCCATATATGTGTGAACCCAATTATCCATGGATGACTATAGGAAACTCAAGGGACAACATGGCAGCCACTCCCTCCTTGATTGTCTGTAAAAGTTGTATAAATAAATGTAAAATCAAACTTGTACAGCTCACAATAGTCCAAGCCAGCTTTCAGTGATATGATGGCAAATGGATGATCAGATTGACACATCCCCCTATGATGTCGCCACATTCAAAAAGTAAAAAACAGTATAGATACAGTATACTGTAATCTTACAGATTACAGTACTGTATCAAATAATTACACACTCCCTTTGTCCCTAGTGGTTTGTCCAGTGCCCTGCATGCAGTTTTACATTATAAATACTTTTCTTTCTGCCTGGAAACTGGACATCGTCATCAAACACTGAAAAACACTTTTATTATTATTATATTATTATTTGTTATAATTATTTTATAGTTATTTATTATATTATAATTTATGATTTCGTGTTTCAAACTTTATAATACCCAGGATGTCTACTAGACTCCTGTTTGGACAGATTTAAGTGAGTTATTCCAAAGAATTACAGGCCTACAATATAAAACGCCAAATTTCTGTGCAAAATAATGGTACCGCTTTCAGCACCTAAAATCTGAAATAATCATACCACCAGGGAGGTTAAAGTAGCATTTGCTTCCTGCAATGTATCTGCCCTTAGCTCATGCATGCACGAAGGAGGGTGTGCTTAGCTGAGGAAACCCCTCCTCCACTACTGAAGACTCATGGGATGTATGACATAATTTTTCTAGGCAGGGAAACCAGGAATTAACTGCAGAAATGTAAAAAAGTTTAAAACAAATAAATATGATATAATTTACGGTCTATTTACTAATGCTAGCAGTATAAGGACTAATAATAGTCAGTGTTGATTGAGAGAGTGAAGTTCCACTTTAAGTCATGTAGAGAGCTCCTTTTGCCCCTGCAGTCATTCTTTGGATTTAGTAATTGCCCTCATGCTTGCTTAAAAGATAGAAACATTACTTTGCATAAGTATCATTTCCCCTGGACATTGTTAGTGTTACAGCCTGGAATTAATACAATTGTTTACTTAAAATGTTGTCTGCTATCTGGTTATGTCTGCTATGGTGAAAAGTACATGTAGTACTTTGTCCCATGCTGCTAAGTGCTCTCTAACCATAGTTATGAAGTCTGACCTGCCCCGCACCTCTATGGAAACGGTCAATCTGACAACAGCTTTGACAAGCAACTGCAAGAGGAATGCAGAGACTGACACAATCCTCCCTCCCTCTGCATTCCCTTTGCCACTGCTTGTATGTGGAAAGTGTCCACAGCTGGAACAAGCTACACTTGTAAATCAGCCATCTCCTTCAATGCTATTGTTGGACCAGCTGCGGCAGGAGGGGAGGGAGGTAGCTCAGACCTTAAGGCCTGGTTCACACTGGGGCGACAAACGCTCCGACATTGGGAGCTCATGTCGCATGACGTGTGAAAATCAATGTTTCCCTATGAGAGCCGTCTTAACTGGTCCGACACATGTCGGTCCGACTTTGAAAATGCTCCCTGTACTACTTTGGTCCGACTTTGATCCGACTTCAGCCCATTGACTATCATTGAAGTCGGATTAAAGTCGGACCGCAGTCTTGCATGATCCGACTTTGGCATGCGACTTGTGCTGTACTGCTCTTGAGGGGGAACTCCAGGCCAAATTTTAAATAAAAAACCGTCATGGGTTCCCCCTCCAGAGGCATACCAGGCCCTTGGGTCTGGTCTGGATTTGAAGGGCTGCCCCTACGCCGAAAAAACGGCGTGGGGGTGCCCCCCAAAATCCAAACCAGACCCTTATCCGAGCACACAACCTGGCAGGCCGCAGGGGAAGAGGGGGGGACGAGAGAGCGGCCCCCCCTCCCTCCTGAACCGTACCAGGTCGCATGCCCTTCCCATGACGTCACAGTCACATGTTCCCATGACGTCACAGTCACATGCTCCGGTGCCATGTGCCCCGGAACATGTAACTGTGACGTCATGGGAAGCCTATATTAATGCAGAGCGGAGCGGAGAGCCAGTATTACAGCGGGAGGAAGCGACGCGTCAACATCGAGGAGAAGAGGGAAGAAGACGCCGACGGCGACGACGGGAAGACCGGCTCCTCCACTAGCAAAAGAGCTAAAGAAGTTAGTGGAGGGGCCGGCAGAAGGACAATGAGACGACGGAGAAGACCGGGCCTCCGTTAGCAAAAGAGCTAAAAAGAAGTTAGCGGAGGCCCGGCGGAAGAAAGAACCGGAGAGCGGGAGAAGAACCGGAGAGCGGGAGAAGAAGAAGGCGACGGAGAAGACCAGGCCTCCGTTAGCAAAAGAGCTAAAAAGAAGCTAGCGGAGGCCCGGCAGAAGAAAGAACCGGAGAGCGCGGCGACGACACCGGAGACCCCCGAATTCGGAAGAAGACCCCCGGAGCTGTGCAATAAAATACTTTAAAAAGCTGTGTGGTTTTTTTATTGCAATTTTTTTCCACCAGGTGAATGGGTAGGGGTACGATGTACCCCATACTCATTCACATAGGGCGGGGGGCCGGGATCTAGGGGCCCCTTTATTAAAGGGGGCTCCCGGATTCCGATAAGCCCCCCACCCGCAGACCCCGACAACCAATGGCCAGGGTTGTCGGGAAGAGGCCCTGTCCTCATCAACATGGGGGCAGGGTGCTCTGGGGTGGGGGGGCCGCAGGTCGCCCCCCTGCCCCAGAGCACCAAACCCCCCATGTTGAGGGCATGCGACCTGGTACGGTTCAGGAGGGAGGGGGGCCGCTCTCTCGTCCCCCCCTCTTCCCCTGCGGCCTGCCAGGTTGTGTGCTCGGATAAGGGTCTGGTTTGGATTTTGGGGGGCACCCCCACGCCGTTTTTTCGGCCTAGGGGCGGCCCTTCAAATCCAGACCAGACCCAAGGGCCTGGTATGCCTCTGGAGGGGGAAACCATGCCGGTTTTTTATTTAAAATTTGGCCTGGAGTTCCCCCTCAAGATTCATACCAAACACAGTGCCTGATATTGGCAGGGATCCAAGTCGGATCCCCGTTCATTGAAAGTCGGACATATGTCGGCTTCATGTCGCAGGGCAAAGTCGGATCCAAAGTAGGACAGATGCCGTGTCGCACTAGTGTGAACCCAGCCTAAAGCTTTGGTTAGAAAGCACTTAGCAACATGTGACAATGTACTGTTATGTACTTTGTCCCATAAGGGACAGAGCTTTAAGAAAAAAGTATGACGATGGATCTTCTTTTTTTTTTTAAGTTCATTCTTTATTTATTATAATGTATCACATAATGTTACATATAAGATCACAGTTTTTATCCAAGAATGGATACAGAATAATATAATCGCTCTGAATGTAAGCGGTTTCTCAGAGGGGAATGTAAAGGAACAAAAAAGGTGTAACAATCCAACCTTTTCTATATGCTTAGTAGAGCTGCACGATTAATCGTTAGAAGATCGCGATCTCGATTCACCACCCCCCCCCCCGATCTCCAGGCTGGATCTGTGCGATTTTTTTATCTCCCCGCCGGATCCACGGACCCAGCGTAGAACGCAAATGGCGGATGTAGGAACTGACGTCAGCAACCGGAACTGACGTCAGTCATCAGAGAGCGTGATACGGCGCAGCACCGCTGGATGTTGATGATGTATGGACGGTACCACCACACTTCTCGGCCGGCGGGAAACACGAAAACACACAGCACAGCGGTGAGTGCGCACTGCACACTGTGTGAGTGTGCACACCAGCAGCATGATCCGATGACTCCAAAACACAGTGAGTGAGCTTCCTTCCTTGTGCCTTACTACTACATGTATGACAGATGACAGTCAGGCTATTTAAGGGGGGCATGTGAGCCAAGGAGTGGACTTAAAATGCCGGCAACCACTGTCCCTTATTATGAATATTACCACAGTCTGAGTCAGCTACCCATATATTATGAATATTACCACAGTCAGCTACCCAGAGTCTGGGGTAGCTGACTGGTAATATTCATAATATGTGTAGCTGACTCAGACTGTGGTAATATTCATAATATATTATAAGGGACAGTGGTTGCCGGTATTTTAAGTCCACTCCTCACATGCCCCCCTTTAATAGCCTTTTGAGAATTGTGAGAGAATCGTGATTTTCATTCTAAGCAAAAGAATCGTGATTCTCATTTTTCCCAGAATCGTGCAGCTCTAATACTTAGGACTTATATGATGTATCGATCAAAAAAGGTCAAAATATAATGTCAAAGCAGCGAATAGTGTGCAAAATGCCCCAAAAAAATAGAAAAAAATAAAAGGCAGACACTGTAGTTAGGATGATGATTGTCACATAGAGTGCAAAATACAGGAAAAATGGGACAAAGAAAACTTAGAAGCGGGCAGACGGGCAGATAACAAAGAATAGGAAGGGAGTTGAAGAATAGAAAAGACGGGAGAAAGGGGAGGCAGAGATGGAGGTGAGTCAGGCAAGGGGGCATCCACCAAGATGGGTCCAAGCTGACTGTACAGTGATAAAGATGGCAAGCGTCAGTTGGACAGTGATAAAGAGGGTGAGCGCCAGTTGGACAGCAGCTGTTTGAAATTATCTGTATAGAATAAGTCGATCCAATAAAATCATGCAGCAGTGTATTTAGAATTTGTGTCTTTAAAAGAGCTTGTGAGACTTACCATTGCCCAACTAATAAAATTCAAAACACTAACAATAACATACAAAGCTATTTGCAATTCTGCCCCGTGCTACACCACCAATCTTATCTCCAAATATCACCCAAACCATCCTCTCCGCTCCTCCCAAGACCTTCTGCTTTCTAGCTCCCTTGTCTCCCCCTCCCATGCTCATCTCCAGGACTTCTCCAGAGCCTCTCCCATCCTCTGGAACTCACTGCCCCAATCTGTCCGGCTATCTCCTACTCTGTCCACTTTTAGGCGATCCCTGAAAACTCATCTCTTCAGGGTGGCCTATCCTGTCTCCAGCTAACAACCAAATCTTCTACTCCCCTCATCAGTTCATCCTTCACAGTCCCTACCTTTTGTTTTACCTGCCCCCTCCCTCTTAGATTGTAAGCTTGCAGGAGCAGGGCTCCTCTAACCCTCTTGTTTTGAATTGTACTGTTGGTGTTGTGTCTCCCTACATTGTAAAGCGCTGCGTAAACTGTTGGCGCTATATAAATCCTGTATATTAATAATAATAATAATAATAAAGTCCTCCATCTATCTTATCCACTGGGAAATTGTAGGGGGCACAATGCAGAAATACTCGAGCGAGCATTGTTGACAAGAAGTCTGAGAATAGCGTTTCGGTATGGCTTAGTGGGTATGGAGTTGTGATGTAGTAGGCAAAACCCTGGTAACTTTGGAAAGTGTCTGTCTCCCTAAATGTTTAAGTTATTTCATGGACATTGGACCAAAAAGAGTCTAGTACAGAATATGACCAGAAGATATGTAACATGTCCCTGGTACCCTGACTGCACCACCAGCATGCAGTGGGGAAGTTGGGGTACATTGTGTGGAGTTTGGCCAGGGTGCAATACCAGCGGATGATGATTTTATTGCCAGACTTCTGGTAGTAATTACCCTAAATGTTTGCCCATGCTTTTTGGAAACATTGCTTTAGATCTATCAGGGTAGATGGAATTATTTGGGGAACAGCAGTCTTTTTAAAGATTTGCAGTTAGGTTTCAACGCCTTAGCTTTGACTGTAAAACATTAAAGGAGAAGTCCAGTCTGAGCTTTTTAGGCTGGGCTTCTCCTCTGGGTCACAGGAGTGCAATTCGCTTTGCACTCCTGTGACCCATTTTCAGCGGAGAGTGGTCTGAAGTCCGCTCTCTGCTGACGTCACTGCCATCAGTCGGGATCCGCCAGTTGCCCTGATTGATGGCAGTCTCAGCGAGCCGCTGAGACAGCCTCTCCCCACCCCTCCACTGCTCGGCGCTCCAATGAGCGCTGAGAAATAGAGCAGAAGCCATGCTGACTGACAGTCAGCATGGCTCTGCTCTGGGAGGAGTGAGAACCGAGCCATCTGCGGCGTTCGGTGGCTCGGTTCTCAGTGCAGAGACGCCAGGGGACAGCTGCAGCATCAGCCTGATGCTCCATCCACCGAGGTATGAATATATAGTATGAAATTGCAAAAAAAAAAAAAAAACATACTTCTCTTTTAATTGCTATTGGTTTTAAACCACTCCAGTTTAGTGTTGGCTGTGCTTAGGGGTCACTGTGCTGTTGGAGGGGCCAGTCTTAGTTTGCAAACTGAATCAACTAAAATTGTCCTCAATTTGGCTCCTTTACTCCATCATGCTATAAAGAAGTCCTGAGCCGTCCATGTTTGTATTCTGAAAAACTCCAAACAGCCTTTTTTAATATGCAATAATTTATTTTTTGTCCCTTTTTCATAACACATAGGAGGGAATTTACCAAAACAGGAGCAAACAGAATGAGGTGCAGCTAGACATTGCAACCAATGAGCTTCTATCTTCAGCTTGTTTGGATACGTTTTGAAAATAAAAGATAGAACCTGATTGGTTGCCATCCATATCTTCTCCAAATTCTGGCTTCTCCAGTTCTGATCAATTTCCCACCTAGTTTTTCATCTGTTGGGGTTGGAGTTGTCCCATTGATGATATCTACCATCTCAGCTGTTGATCACTACAGCTTCTTCAGGATTACCATTGACTTCATGATTGCTTCCCTAGCAAATATAATTTTTCCTAGTCTTTGAGTTGCATTTGCGCTATATTCTTTCCATTATAGACTTAACAATGCTTCAAGGGATGTTCACAGAATAGGGTATTTTTAAAGACCAGCTCTGATGGACTACATTTATTAAATGGCGTTTTCAGGCAGTAGTCCCTCAAGAGGTTACTGTTTTTTTCAGTTTTTTTGTAGATTATTTGGAAATTGACATACATTTGTTTTCGCATGTTGTCTGTTTATGCATGTTAAGCCATTGAAATGATGGTAAAGACATTTTGTGCATTTGTATCCTTAAAAATGCATGTTTGTGAGCACAAATGTGTATCCTATAATGTGCATAAGTGTGTAAGGGCCCTGATTCTGTATGTAGTAGCGTTTTGGTAATTAAAGTAAAGCATATCTTTGAGTTTTTTTTTTTAGGGAATTAAAGATTGTAGTGCAGTTGGTTGCCATGACTGGCATGTTTAATTAACAAGTCAATTGGGTTTGCTAATAACATTGCTTTTCTTGTGTGCAATTAGACTTGTATAGGGCACAAAGGTATACAACACACTATGGGCTGAAGCAAGCATAAAGGGCCTTCTTTACAGACATGTCAGCCTTAGGAACCAGGTGATTAAGTAATTTGCTGACTGTAACATGCATAACTCCCCGACAGTGACTGGATAAGAAGTTGAATTCAGCCTACATGTCCTTACGTAATAAAAATAAACTTGTTTGCCCAAACCTGGCTTATTTCGTATTAAGAAAAGCTTTGTTATTCAGTCGTTTAAGAGCATCTGAAACCCACCAGCAGCAAATGAAGGTCTTATGTTACAGAAATGTGTTATTTAATTATTACTAGAACTAAATTTAGGATGTGTCTGCATCGTTAAAGTCCCTCTTGAGTGCCTTCAAATGACACCTGGTGGCATCATACTGTGCAAGGTGATGGTGGCCCAGTGTTATGAATTCCTAATAACAGAGCTCTGCCAGGTTCACATTCCCACCTTAGACTGCATTCTTGCCAGCTAGAAGGCGCAGCAAAACTCTATAATGGAAATATGTTCTTATAACTTGCCAAAGGGTGGTAAGCATTTGTGTGCCATTTTAACAGTGAACAGAAAAGTGTTTACTTTTTACTGGCTCACTTTAAAGCTGTTTATTTACAGTACTATTTTAAAGTGAACATGTATTTTGCCAATGCAGGGCATAGTAACATGTTATGCTTACCTGCTCTGTGCTATGGTTTGGCACAGAGCAGCCCCAATCCTCCTCTTCTCCGCTCCCAAGGCAGCATTCTCGGCTCCTTCCACCCCCCGCTGAGTGCCCACCATAGCAAGCTGTTTGCTATGGGAGCAGTCGTGGGCTCACTCCCAAGCTGGCTCTTTGTGTCCCAAGCTGGCTCCCACCCTCTACTCCCTCCTCACTGGCTTTGATTGACAGCAGCAGGAGCCAATGGCTGTCTCTGATCCTATGAGGAGGAAGAGAGCCGAGAGAGCTGCTCTTGTGCACATAGCTGGATCGAGATCAGGCTCAGTAAGCATTAAGGTCAAAAACCTTTAGACTTTAGGACCATTAAAAAAAAAAAAGTTTCAGCTTCCCCATACCATTTTTTTTAAATGGTTCTAAAGTCTACAATTCTCTGCATTGAAAGAGAAGTATGGGTTTGCACCTTTTTGTAGACTCATACTTAGCTAGGTGCTGCATCTGTCCCCCGATGCCTCTGCACTGAGGGCCGAGTGATCGAACACCGCCGATTGCTTGGTTATGACAGCTCCCTGAGCGGAGAGCTGCTGATTGTCAGTCACAGCTCTCTGCTCTGCTTCCTCCTCGCTCACTGGAGCACTGAGCTGTGGAGGGGGCAGGGGCAGCCGGCTTAGTCTCTCAGCGGCTCGTGTAGGTTCAAGCACCTGGCAGGTCCAGACTCCATTGTCATGATGCCTGTACCGACTTCTGTGGTGTCAACAGAGAGCGGACTTCAGCCCGCTTTCTGAAAATGGGTTACAAGAGTGTCACCATTCCAGCCCTGTCTCAGTTACAGCACAGCTCCTCTCACTTCCTAGTCTTACATAAGAGCCATAGGCTCCTGCTGCTGTCAGTCAAACTCCTCTAAAGAAGGAGCAGGGGTGTGCTTTACCAGCGCTTTGTGGATCTATGGACGGGAGCATGCACCCACAGGTGTCTCCTTTGCATTTGGCTTGCTAAAGACACACCCGTAGGAGCAGACAACACCGTGGGGGACTGCCAGAAGAGAAGGTATGGGATTTTTTGTGCAATGTGGTTTCACAGAGTATGTAAGTAGAACATCTTTTCTTATTTTAAACAATAGAAAATGATATCCTTTAGTATCACTTTAACTTCCCCTTTCCCCAGAAGCACACACTCTCACCTTTCCTTCCCTCCCCTCCCGTTACACTCTGTTCAGCTGCTGGAAATGGGAAGAAGGAGAATGCCCAGTACATTCAGTTAAGGTCAAGCATATGGCTCACTCCCTTCTTACCGCAACCACAGTAGCAGCATTGGTGCCTGGTCCAGCACTGTCACACTGGGGCTGAGATAGTATTGTCATGACTTGAAGCTTACACAGGGTTTCCCCTCTTCTTTACTTGTGGCTATTAGGAATTGTAGGGGGAGCAAAGGAATGTGTGAGTGTTGGGGCAAAGGACAGGCTGACTGATGATGTAAAGAAATTATAGTT
Source organism: Rana muscosa (assembly GCA_029206835.1). Lineage (NCBI taxonomy): Eukaryota > Metazoa > Chordata > Amphibia > Anura > Ranidae > Rana > Rana muscosa. The sequence goes on along the minus strand of CM055116.1, from coordinate 500,704,422 downwards.
ATTCCACTTAGCTTAGACTTATTAGCTGTAATTAAAAATATAAATGTTTTTTTTTCTCTCAACAGAGATGATGTTGATGCAATGAAGAAATCTCCATCAGACAGTACTGATGAAAAAGCCAATGGTACTCAGTCAAAGAGCGTTAGTCGGATTGGCAGCAGCAGCAATCCATTCTTGGATATTCCTCATGATCCAAATGCAGCAGTGTACAAGGCTGGTTTCCTTGCACGCAAACTCCATGCAGATATGGATGGGAAAAAAAGTAAGCCATATAATTACTTTATTTTCCATGTATTACTTCTGAGTCTGTTCTGGAGCTGTTGATTTGCATGATTATGCAGACTTGGGCTAATAGTGCAGATATTTCAATGTATACACAAAGTCCAAGGTGTTATAATGGCCATCAAGTAAACCTAAAAATGTACATTACAATTTTTTGCGAGCGTGTTTTAGGGGCAAACTTCGGCACTGCAGTTGCAATGTACTTTTATTGTGGTTCTTTTGCACAGTTGACTTCTGAAAATGTAAGTGCAATAATAAACAAATTGAATTCGATATAAAACACGTAGATAGAATTATAATGGACAAATAAAGTTAATATATGCAGTGAATTACATTACCATTACCCCTGGAGCTGTGAAGTTATACTATGTACAGCCTATGTGGATTAGTTTCAGATCAAGCTATTTAAAGAAATATGTATGTGCTTGTTTATAAATGAAAACGTGGCTAACGTAAATCTTGGTTTCTATTGAAAACACAGTCCTCAGTACTGGATAATCTGAAGCATACAGCATTCACTGTTTATCTGGATGCTTGACAGTGTGACCCTGATTTACTAAAGGAATTGATCACTTTCACTTTGCAATGGAGTTTTTACTTAGCCCAGTGAACATGCTGAAAATTTTCTTTGCACAGAAATCCCAATCCTGTGCAAGGAAAATAAAGAAAACAAGTATTTTTGGTGGCACATGATTGGGTGATTGAAGCCAGCACATCTTTCTCACATTCGCTAAGCTAAGGGAAATGTAATCTTGCAAAGTGAACATGTTATATTCCTAAAAATGATTGTAAAGTCTTGTATAAAAAATAAAATAACAAGCATGTTATTCTTTCCTGCTCTGTGCAGTTGGTTTTGCACAGAGCAGCCCAGATCCTCCTCTTCTCAGGGCCCTCTTTGGCTCTCCTGGCCCCTCCCTCCTGTCAAGTGCCCCCACAGCAAGCAGCTTGCTATCGGGGGACCAGAGCCGAGCTGCAGCTCCGTGTGTCCATTCAGACATGGAGCTGCCATTTGGCCATGCCCCCTCTCTCCCCTGATTGGCTAACTGACTTTATTTGACAGCTGCGGGAGCCAATGGCACTGCTGCTGTGTCTCAGCCAATAAGGAGGGAGAGGCCAAGGGATTCGTGGACATCGCTGGAAGGAAAAGGGCTCAGGTAAGTATTAGGGGTTGCTGCTGAGGCTGCTACACAAAAAGAAGGCTTTTTATCTTAACCACTTAAGCCCCGAATGAATATGCAGCATAAGGACCAGGCCTCTTTTTGCGATTCAGCACTGCGTCGCTTTAACTGACAATTGCGCGATCGTGCGACGTGGCTCCCAAACAAAATTGGCGTCCTTTTTTTCCCACAAATATAGCTTTCTTTTGGTGGTATTTGATCACCTCTGCGGTTTTAATTTTTTGCGCTATAAACAAAAATAGAGTGACAATTTAGAAAAAAAAATAATATTTTTTACTTTTTGCTATAATAAATATCCCCCAAAAATATATAAAAATTTTTTTTTTTCCTCAGTTTAGGCCGATACGTATTCTTCTACATATTTTTGGTAAATAAGCGTTTATTGATTGGTTTGCGCAAAAATTATAGCGTTTACAAAATAGGGGATAGTTTTATGCCATTTTTATTATTTATTTATTTTTTACTAGTAATGGCGGCAATCCGTGATTTTTTTTGTGACTGCGACATTATGGCAGACACATCGGACACTTTTGACACATTTTTGGAACCATTGTCATTTTCACAGCGATCAGTGCTATAAAAATGCACTGGTTACCGTGAAAATGACACTGGCAGTTTAGGGGTTAACCAGGAGGGGGCGATGTAGGGGTTAAGTGTGCCCTGATGTGTTTTACTTACTGTGGGGGGCGTGGCTTAGTGTGTGAAGTCAATGATCGTCGTTCCCTATGACAGGGAACAGACGATCAGTGACAGGCTCACTAGGAAGCACGGGGAGAAGTTTGTTTACACTTACCTCTCCCCGTTCTTCCTCTCTGTGACCCGATCGCGGGACACCAGCGGCGATCGGGTCCGCTGTTCACGGAGAAGAGGACCGGGTCACGAGCGCGCTGGGCTCGTAAAGGGGACGTAACTGTACGCCCATGTGCCCAGCCTTGCCATTCTGCCAACGTACATCGGTGTGCGGCGGTCCTCAAGTGGTTAATGTATAGAATGCATTAAGATAGAGAAACCTTCTGCCTTTAAATCCCCTTTAAGTAAATGGGGATCATTCAGGGGAATTCAAAATTGTCCTTACAGCAGTTTTCTGGTGGTAGTTCCCTTTAACCCCTACATGATGGAGGATAAAACAAACCTTAACACGCAAACCTAATTTTGCAAATTTGACTAGTGAAAATGTGTCAAAGTCAACACAAACCCTAAAAATGGTGAACTGCATGTGTGTTGGGATGGCTACTTGTATTCTCAAACAGGGTGAAGGTAAAAGGGTGACAAGCAGGAGGAAAGCTGTCACCCCATAATCGCAAATGCGTGAACAGGGATCTTAGTGGCAGAATCATCAGGTATTTATTTTTTATGAAAACTGCATTAAAATATATATATATATATATATATATATATATATATATATATATATATATTGTAATTAAAATGATTTTAAGATATTAAATCGTATTTGAGATTTTGCGTTCATATCTACTTAACATATTTTTTTGCATGCTGGTGAATGCTGCCTACTTGGTGTGAACCTATGAAGCTAAGATTATTAGCAGAAGATTGCTTTTTTGACCACTGAAACTTTACAGTCACCAGCGCTAACATCGGGTACCCCATAGCAATATTTTTGGAGATTTGACATTCATATTATTCACCCACAACAAAGCAGTGAAGCACGAACAAGCCCAAAAATCTTTTCTTCAATGTACCACAAATGAAAAAGCTATTTTCAACTGACAGCTCTACAAAATTAAATTAACCGTGGGCACTTACTTGTATTCATGGATGAATTCATCTAGATTATAATCAGTGACTGATTCCTAAGTCTATGCATTATAATGATCTTCAGCCTTGTGAGGACGTGGTTGGTGCTTATAACGAAATATAAGCCTTTATTTAATCTCTGCTTACAATGTAATTGTTCTCTACATTTTTGATGGCACATTATGAAAGATGATGAAAAAGTGCCTGTGTTACCCATAACACTATTCATTTAAAGTGGAACTCCAGGCAAAGAGCGAATTACGTGGTTGAATTTTACATATATGATTACTGTTTTATCTGTCGATGGATCTTGAAAATGATTGCTTCCTGGGTTAGTTGTACCACTTCTTACATCAGCTCCCTGCTCATTGGAAAAAAGCCCCAGTTTTACTGTCTAATGAGCCGATTGGAATAAAATGTGACCAAGGGTGCTGGATTGCTCAATCAGGAAAATAATTGCTTGAATTGTATCTATGTATGGTCAAAACTTTTTTTTTCTAGTCTTTTATAAAACAGATAAAGTTTTAAACTTCCACCAAGGTTTTATTGCTGTATGTGTCACTGCTAGGTAGAGTCATCCTGTTTGTTAGCTTTGGTGATCTCCGAAACAAAAATCATTTGAAATCCAATCATTTAGAGTTAAATGAAAATCTCCCAGTTGGAACGTCTGTTCCAGTAACAACAACAGGTTAAAAGGAAAATATACTTTTTTATAGAAATATCTTCTCGTGTGCATTTTGGGACAAGAAATTAAGAGAATTTTACTTAATGGGACACAGATGGTAAAAATAAGCTGGTAAATTTTAACCCTTTTATTCTTTATTCAAAACCAAAAAAGTTTTGCCTATACATACACTGTAAAACAGTAAATATAAATGTAGCGGGGTATCGGTTTCACCCGCAAGACTACAGTTCCCAGCAAGCTTTGAGGCACCCAGGGTGCATTTCCCTGCGCAAGGACTGCTGGGGTGGACTTTAAAAGGGGAAGGAGGAGCTTCGGACTTTCTCTTGGAACGCCGCCCTCCTTGCAAGAGGATCCCCTGCACTTACCTGCTGCGTGTGTTAGGCCTGAAGCCTGGGCCTCACACTTTGTTCCAGAGAGCCTTCTGTTCCACAGAGGAGCCTGCGGAGCATCCGATCCACCTGAGGTGCCATCATCTTCTGGAGGACCGAAGACCTGGTACATCGTGGGCACTGTGAAGCCACTCACAGTAGCGGAGGAACCGGACGGGAGTCGGTCCGGTCTGGGTGAGAGAGCGCCAGCTCCGAACCACATCCCAATAACTTTGTTGCCTAATAACTTTGTCTAGGCCCATCATTGATCGCAGTTATACTTTGGAGAGACTGTTATGCTGAACTGAGTTTGTCAGTCTCTTCAGCTTTGCCGAGTTAGCGATTATCTGCAACCCCTTGTTGGATTACAATTTGTTTCTCTATGTGCACCACCGACAGTTGCTAGCGAGGATTCTTCAACTAACTATACCCCAAAGTTATAGTCAGGCCTGACTGGGTAGTATAGGATATTGCGGGGCGCCATTTTTTTATGCTCACGAGGGAGGATAGCTGCAGCGGGGCTAAGTGTATTCATTGCATTATTGAATGTCATACCCTTTTTATGTGCACACCTATATTGCAGAGATCTGCATAAGATATTGTAACCAAATTACCGTTTTAAATTTTTGCCTACAGTAAAGAGTTATAGTTGAGTAATTTGGTTGTGTGAGTCCATTACTGTGCTGGTATACAGAAGGGGGTTTGTACTCCATAATAGTATCAAAGATAATACAGTTATACCATTACTTTCCCTCTTTCCTAACTGTGTCACGGGAGAAGTCAGAGCCGATTGCCAGGAGTTGGTAGCAGTGCATTATGGGGCCCAAACAAACAAGCAGCCCTCTTAAGCTGAGGGTACCGCTACACGTGGGGGCTCGGTCCGGGATCCTTGTATATTGCACGCTGCGATCAAGGCGGCCTGAAATACCAGCATGGACTCGCAGGCAGTAATAGAATGGTGCGCAGACGAGGGCGTGGATCCACTCCGGGCGGTAGTTGTTGAACTCCCGGAAGAGATCCAGGAGAAAGAAGAGCTAAAGCAACTAATAATGTCAATGTCCCCAAACTGAAAAGCATGGCCGGTAGATGTGAAGACAAATACTTCAGGGACATATGCACTAATAGAGTGGACAAGGGGAGTCCCAGAGGAGTTTAGAGGACAGAGTGTAAAAGACATAGATGACCGAACGTATCGCTTAGTGCATACTGGGGCTGTGAAGAAAGAGTCCCCACGGACCTCCCCACAGTTATCTCCGTCACTCTTCTCCAAAATGGGAAGCAGTAGCGAAACGAAAGTACCAAAGTCACCCCTGACTGCCATAGGTCCCGAACTGTTGACTGCTTTGGGGACTTTGTCGTTAAATGCCCAAAAAATAACACGGTGCATGTGGAAGCTGGGTACCGGAAACTCCGGGTGTTTTCAGGAACACAACCTGTGCCACCCGGGGAGGAAGATTTCGATACTTAGATCGAGCAGGCAATGCAGGCAGTAGAAGGTTGGGAAGTTCCAGAGGCGCAGAAGAAGCAACGCATCAGTGAGAGCTTGAGAGGGCCTGCTGCTGAGGCGGTGAAAAATCTTAGGTGCAGCAATACTATGTGTACGGCAATGGATTATTTGTCTGTGTTGCAGGAAGAGTTTGGCCAGCTGGAGAAGGTGTCGGAATTGATGTATAGATTTGAACATACCTTCCAACAGCCAAGAGAGAAGTTGTCCGAGTATGTCTGGAGACTGAATAGATTGCTGTGCCAGATTGTACTGAGAAAAGGGATGCAACCACAGGTCATAGATGCTACCAGGATGAAACAGATCCTAAGGGGAGCCTTGCGGTCGGACCCAGTCTGGCTCCACCTGAAGACCTCTGACGGAGTCATGGCCCTGAATTACACAGACCTTGTGCGGGTCATAAGGCATGAGGAGGCCTTGGTGAAGGATCAAGAGGGGTTTGAGGAAATCGCCTCACCTATTTCGGTACGACAGTAGCCACAGGACGTGACACAGAAGTAGAAACCTTGAAGTCTCAAATGGCCCAAGTACTGGACTTATTGACCTCTTTGTTGGCCAAGAACTCTGGAGTCAAGGAGAAAGAAGAGATCCGGAAGGAACCGGACCGGAATGTCCCTATTCCAGCATCCCCAAAAATCAGAAAGGAAATTATCTGTTTCAATTGTGGAGGAATTGGTCACCCTGAAAGGGTGTGTACCAGCCCAAGGAAGAACCGAGGCACTCAATACCAGCTGGCGGAAAACTTCAGAGGGCCCCAGTGAAGGAGTCAGCTGGGCGCCCGTTACCTACAGAAAGCTCCAAGAAGATCCAGAGACAAGCAGGAAAAAAAGAGAAGGGCAACAATACCCCTCCTAAAAACTCCCATATTGTCTGTCGGGACTTGCAATTTGACAACCAGAAAAAGATCAATGCATACCAGGTTCAAAAAGGGTTGAGGTCAAGAGAGAAATGGAAAAAGAAAAAAAAAACATTGGAAAAATCAAGGAGTCCAAAGGAGAAAATACCTCCCAAGAAGTTCCTGGATAAATTGGTTGGACCCTCCCCTCTAGTCTCCGTTCAAGTGGAGGGAGTCTACGCAAAGGCACTCTTAGATACAGGAGCCCAAGTGACTCTCTTATACAGAGACTTTTATCAGAAGCATTTGAGTCACGTACCTTTGCAGAAGCTGGAAGACCTGAAGATAGGGGGAATTGGCACTCGCAGTTTCCCCTACAATGGCTAGGTTTCGATCAGGCTGGCCTTTGACCCCTCGGTGACCGGGAAGGCTGAAGTTTTTGACACTCTGGCAGTGGTTTGCCCACGCCCTCAAGGAGCCAACATAATGTCCATGTTGATAGGGACCAACACTGACTTGGTCCGGAGACTGCTGACCCCGTTAGTGCAAGAACGGAGTTCTCCAAGACAAAAGATTCACCCCATGCTGCAACAGGTCTACCAGAAGATGATCCTGGAGCAAAAAGCCCCGGAAGAGGGGGTGGGAAGAGTCTGGAGACTGTCAAGAAGAGAGAGAATACTACAGCCCGGTGAGGTGATTTGTCTCCAGGCTACAGTAAAACTCTCCTGGGAGCAGCTGGGTCCCTTTGTGGTCGTGGAACCAGACCTCTTCAACACCCACCAAGGATTGGAAGTACTCCCTGAAGTGGTCCCGTTGAGGGCACTGAAGAAAGCCAAGGGACAGATTCCAGTGAGTGTTAGAAATGTCACAAATTCTCCTGTGAAGATCCCAGCCCGGGTGTTACTGGGCAAGGTGAACCCTGCTACCCCAGTGACCCTGTCCGAATTGAAGTCAAAAGATGGAGGAGCCACCCTGGAAGAGCTCTGCCTTGAAGATACAGCCTTGCTACAGAAATGGAAGGAGAGAGCCAAGGCTCAGCTGACTCTGTGGAGAAGAATATTCTCTGAAGATGAGTTTGATGTGGGGTGTGCGAGAAGTGCCACCCATAAAATCCGTCTTCAAGAAGACAAACCCTTTCGGGAAAGGGTCCGAAGAGTTCCATTGGCTGATCTGGAAGATTTGTGGGAGCAGTTGGCAGAGCTGAAGAGGACAGGGGTCATTCGAGAGTCCAGAAGTCCATATGCCTCACCCATTGTGGTGGTAAGGAAGAAAAACGGGTCGCTGAGGCTCTGCATAGACTATAGGACTCTCAACCGGAGGACCATTCCTGACCAGTATACTACCCCCAGGATAGAAGATGCTTTGCAGAGCCTGTCTGGGGTCAAGTGGTTCAGTGTCATGGACCTGAAGAGTGGGTATTATCAAATCCCAATGCACCCTGAAGATAAGGAGAAGACGGCCTTCATCACCCCGGTGGGGTTCTACGAATTTAATAGGATGCCCCATGGCCTGTCGGGAGCCCCTGCTACCTTCCAGAGGTTGATGGAGAAGACCGTTGGGGACATGAATCTGATCGAAGTCCTGGTGTACCTAGACGACATCATTGTCTTCGGGAAGACTCTGGAAGAGCATGAAGAGAGATTGGAGAAAGTCCTGAAACGACTCAGTGAGGAGGGACTTAAACTATCCAGAGAAAAATGCCAGTTCTACCAATCCTCGGTTCACTACCTGGGGCACATAGTATCTGCTGAAGGAGTGTCTACAGACCCGGATAAACTGGAGGCAGTCACCTCCTGGCCCAGACCAACTACAGTGACTGAGCTCAGGTCTTTCCTAGGCTTCTGTTCCTACTACCGTAGATTTGTGGAAGGATTCGCAAAAATTGCCAAACCCCTAAACGAGCTACTGAAGACGGAAGGAGAGGAGGATGATACTGGTCCCAGGAAGCCTGGAGAGTCGGTGGAAGACCAGTGGACAGGAGAGTGTGAAGAAGCCTTCCAGATGTTAAAGAAGAGTCTTACCACTGCACCAGTCCTGGCCTATGCTGATCCAAGTAAGCCTTATGAATTGCATGTAGATGCCAGCCATGATGGTTTAGGAGGGGTGCTATACCAAGAATATGGAGGGCAGTTGCGCCCAGTGGCCTATGTAAGTAGAAGTCTGGCACCCGCCGAAAATAACTACCCCACCCACAAGTTGGAGTTCCTGGCCCTAAAGTGGGCAGTCGTGGATAAACTCAGAGATTACCTGTATGGAGCTGACTTCACAGTAAAGACTGATAATAATCCACTCACCTATCTCTTCACCACGGCCAAGCTGGATGCCACTGGTCACCGTTGGTTAGCCGCCTTAGCCGGGTTCAACTTCAGTCTGAAGTATAGGCCCGGAACTGGAAACCGTGATGCGGACGCACTGTCCAGAAGAGGCCATGCACCCACCCACCATCCAGAAGATTGGACCCAGGTAACCCCAGATGGGGTACGGGCCCTGTGTCAAGGAGTACAACTTCAAGTTAGTGGTGGGTCAAGGGCCGAGGAGATCACGGTTTCTGCCGTGGGGGTGCCGAAGTGTTACTGCAACGTGACCCAAGTCGGAGAGGATGACCTACCCAAATTGTCCAAAAAGGACTTAAGGAAAGACCAGTTGGAAGATCCCTGGGGAAGATTAGCACTGGAGACCTTGGAAGACCAGGATCCAGACAGACTTTTGAAGGACCCCTCCAAGGTGGCCCGGTTGGTCCACAAGGAATGGGACAAGTTGCAGGTGCACCAAGGGGTGGTCTACCGAAGGGGCCCCTCTGATGACCTGGAAGAGAAGTGGCAGCTGTTTCTGCCAGAAAAATACAGAAGAAACATTTTAGCTGCCTTACATGATGATCATGGCCACTTTAGGGCTGAACGAACATTTCAGCTTGTAAGGGACAGGTTCTATTGGCCCTGTATGCGGGCTGAAGTGGAGGAGTACTGCCACTCTTGTGCACGCTGTATCCAGAGGAAGACATTGCAACATCAAGCTGCCCCAATGGGCCACCTGCAGAGTCAAGGACCCTTGGACTTGGTGTGCATTGACTTTCTCTGTCTCGAACCTGACTTAAGTGGACAAGGAAATGTTCTGGTGATAACCGACCATTTCACCCGTTATGCCCAGGCTTTTCCAGCCAAAGACCAGAAGGCCTCCACTGTAGCTAAAATTTTAGTGGAGAAATACTTTGTGCACTATGGACTGCCACAGCGCTTGCACTCTGACCAAGGGAGAGACTTTGAGAGTCGATTGATCAAGAAACTGTTGGACTCTCTGGGTATCAAGAAAACCCGCACTACCCCTTATCACCCTCAGGGTGACGCTCAGCCGGAGAGGTTCAACAGGACTCTGTTAAATATGTTGGGGACTCTGAGTAGTGAGCAGACGCAGCACTGGAGCAAGCATATAGCGGCCATCGTGCACGCTTACAACAGTACCACTAGCGATGCCACAGGGTACTCTCCATATCGCCTTATGTTTGGCAGGGAAGCAAGACTGCCTGTGGACCTGGCATTCGGCATATCCACGGATCGCACTTCAGCCACCTCACATAAGGGCTATGTAGACAGACAGAGGAAGAGTCTGAAGCTAGCTTTTGAACAGGCCCAAGTAGCCTCAGAGCAAAGAGGAGCCCGGAACAAGAGGAGCTTTGACCTTAAGGTTCGAATCCAGGACCTCCAGCCAGGAGACCGAGTGCTGCTGCGAAAGCAAAGGAGTTCCAGAGAAGCATAAATTAGCAGACAGATGGAGACCTGAACCATATGTGATCTGTAAGAAGTTATCAGACCTGCCGGTGTATCAGTTAAAACCAGAAGGGAAGATAGGGCCGCTGAAGACATGGCACAGAAACCATTTACTCCCACTTTCAGAAGCGGTTCGGATACCACCTGTAGAAGATTCCCCTGAACCATCCTCAAGCTTGGAGACGCCTAGGCCATACACTCGGTCTCAGGTCTCTCAGTCTGGAGAAATGGATGTTTCGGATCAGAGTGAAGAAGAAGAGCTTGGATGGTTGTGGCCTTCTCAGACCCCAGGACCCATGTCTATAGATCTTCCACCCTCTGAAGGTGCTGTGGATAGTACATTGAATGTAGAAGCCACTGAGTTTGTTCCGTCTAGTCGTCCGGCTGAAGAGTGGGAAGATGCCACTTGGTCACCTTCCGCTGATCATCAAGATTACTCCCCACATCTTCCTACACCTGATCTGGATGTACCAGAAGTATTGGAGCCCAGTGTACCCACTTTAAAAGAAGATACAATGAGAGATGTAACAGTCACCCCAAGAGAACAAAGGGCCAAAAGAACCATTCGTCCTCCTCGAAAGTTAACCTATACCCAGATGGGGAAGAGTTCAGAGGATACAGTTACCACTGCTCGAAGGACATTGCCAACACCGGATCCTTCTGCTGTGCATTTGGTGGAAGGCAACCCCAGCTCTCTCTCTGACACAGTTAGGCAGGTCAACCCCATTGATGTAACCAGTGGGCAGGACAAACTCCCTTCCCCGTTCTGGTGGGAGTTTCCTCTGCCAACTTCTCTTGCTGCCCTTAATGAGTTTGTGTTTTCCTATTGTTGATACTGTCTTTGGGGACCAAAGATTTCAAGTGGGGGGAGTGTGTAGTGGGGTATCGGTTTCACCCGCAAGACTACAGTTCCCAGCAAGCTTTGAGGCACCCAGGGTGCATTTCCCCGCGCAAGGACTGCTGGGGTGGACTTTAAAAGGGGAAGGAGGAGCTTCGGACTTTCTCTTGGAACGCCGCCCTCCTTGCAAGAGGATCCCCTGCACTTACCTGCTGCGCGTGTTAGGCCTGAAGTCTGGGCCTCGCACTTTGTTCCAGAGAGCCTTCTGTTCCGCCGAGGAGCCTGCGGAGCATCCGATCCACCTGAGGTGTCAATATCTTCTGGAGGACCGAAGACCTGGTACATCATGGGCATTGTGAAGCCACTCACAGTAGCGGAGGAACCGGACGGGAGTCGGTCCGGTCTGGGTGAGAGAGCGCCAGCTCAGAACCACATCCCAATAACTTTGTTGCCTATTAACTTTGTCTAGGCCCATCATTGATCGCAGTTATACTTTGGAGAGACTGTTATGCTGAACTGAGTTTGTCAGTCTCTTCAGCTTTGCAGAGTTAGCGATTATCTGCAACCCCTTGTTGGATTACAATTTGTTTCTCTATGTGCACCACCGACAGTTGCTAGCGAAGATTCTTCAACTAACTATACCCCAAAGTTATAGTCAGGCCTGACTGGGTAGTATAGGATATTGCGGGGCGCCATTTTTTTATGCTCACGAGGGAGGATAGCTGCTGCGGGGCTAAGTGTATTCATTGCATTATTGAATGTCATACCCTTTTTATGTGCACACCTATATTGCAGGGATCTGCATAAGATATTGTAACCAAATTACCGTTTTACATTTTTGCCTACAGTAAAGAGTTATAGTTGAGTAATTTGGTTGTGTGAGTCCATTACTGTGCTGGTATACAGAAGGGGGTTTGTACTCCATAATAGTATCAAAGATAATACAGTTATACCATTACTTTCCCTCTTTCCTAACTGTGTCACGGGAGAAGTCAGAGCCGATTGCCAGGGGTTGGGAGCGGTGCATTACGGGGCCCAAACAAACAAGCAGCTCTCTTAAGCTGAGGGTACCGCTACATAAAATATAAAAAATACACTCTTAAAGGGAGTGCTCCTAATCTCAGCTTGTTACCTGTATAAAAGACGCCTGTCCACAGAAGCAATCAATCTGATTCCAATCTCTCCACCATGGCCAAGACCAAAGAGCTGTCCAAGGATGTCAGGGATAAGATTGTAGACCTACACAAGGAGGGAGCTGAAGGTTTGAGTTTCCAAACCTCAGCCTCGAAACCTTAATGACTTGGAGAGAATCTGCAAAGAGGAGTCGGACATAATCCCTCCTGAGATGTTTGCAAACCTGGTGGCCAACTAAAAGAAACGTCTGACCTCTGTGATTGTCAACAAGGGTTTTGCCACCAAGTACGAAGTCATGTTTTGTGAAGGGGTCAAATACTTATAAATTGATTTGCATTTTAATGAGTGAAATAACTTTTTTTAAATGTGTTTTTCTGGATATTTTTGTTGTTATTATTCTGTTTCTCACTGTTAAAATAAACCTACCATTAAAATATAGACTGTATAAATGAAAAAAAGACAAAAAATTTTGAAAAAAATAAATATATATTTTTTACCTTCTGTAAAAAACCTATCAAATAAAGTAAAATGGACGCCTTCGGGCAGGAACATTGAAAATAGGGGGGAAGGTAGTATTAGTTGTATTGGCAGATTTTCATTACTAAAAGTTTTTATTGAAAAGATAAAATATTGCAGTACAAAGAGAATAAGGCAGTACGAGATCAAAAAATAAGATACAATGATGTGTGAAAATACAGCATGAAGGAAAGTTTACACCAATGGATAAGCATCATTCAAGTAATAGACATTTGTACAACTGCAGAGAATGACATTATAAACTACAGCAATTGACTGCAAACCAAGAAAATGATAAGGTAAAGAAAATCTAAATAAAAAAAAAAGAAAACAAAAACTCAGGTTACTCATTTAAACGTAGAAGAAACCAAGGGTTCCATTTGGCATCATAAATTGGAATCGAATCACGCAGGGTGTGAAATATCTTTTCAGATAGCATTATCTGATCGACCCTCGCCAAAACCTGGGCGAAGGGGACAGTGTGTGATTTCCAGTGAAGAGCCACTGTCCAATGCAAAGTGATGCAAATAGTATGAAGTAACTTCATTAAGTGCTTTGGGGTATCAGGGATTTTTTCAAATAGCAGGCAGTGAGTGTGTGTCAGAGCCATGTGCCTCCCAGCCAACTTATCCATCAAGTCCAGGGTCTCCCGCCATGTGGGCTGCAATACTTCACATTCCCAGAACAGGTGGAGAAAGGAGCCCGGAAGAGGACAACCTCGGAAACATAAGGGGGAACTTTGAGGGAAAATCCTGCTCAATCTCTGGGGGGTATAGTACCAGCGAGTAAAAAGTTTAATAGCAGTCTCTCTGACCATGAGAGAAATAGTAAATTTACGTAAGTTCTGCCAATTAGCAACCCAGTCCCTATTGTCATATTCCAGATCCATTTCCTGTTCCCATCGAGTCATATGTTTAAGTGTGGAGCTGCCCCCCCCACCTCCATAGATTTGTATAACACTGAAATCAAACCTTTTTGTCAGGGGGAAGAGCTACAAAGGGTTTCAAAAGCAGAGTTAGAATCCGAGGGGGGGGGCCGCATAGTGTGTCCGAAAAAAGTGGCGGATCTGCAAATACCTGAAATATTCCCCCTCGGGGATATCTCTCTGAGCTTGAAGTTGGGTAAAAGAGACAAATTTGTCTCCCTGAGAGAAATCCGCCAGAGATGTCAGACCACTACCCGTCCACCACCAAAAACTGCCTGGGGCCTCAAAAGCTGCAGGAAACCTAGGATCACCTAAAAAGGAAGCCCCAGGGGGGAACTTAGATTTCAGAGCTAACCGAGATTTAAACCTATCCCAAAGTTTTAAGCTATGGGCTACCACCAAGTTCCTCCCCAATAGGTCAGAAGCCAATGATTTAGAGGACCACAACAATCCAGGAAGATGGAATGGCAAAATAGAGTCAAATTCAAAGTTGACCCAAGGAACCCTCGAATTACGAATGTTCCACTGAGCCAGTTGTGAAAATCTACTGGCCAAATAATATAGCCAGATCTGAGGAATCCCCAAATCACCCGACCTGTATGGTCGATAAAGTACTTCTCTGGAGAACCTAGGGGGCCTGGAATTCCAGATAAATCAATTTAGGTGGGCCTGCAACTTAAGAAGATAGGATTTAGAAATTATTCGAGGTAGAGCCCTAAATAGGTAGAGGAGCTTAGGCAAGATAGTCATCTGGATTGCTGTGATACGTCCCAAGAACGAGATCCTATAAGGTGCCCATGTCTTGAGTAAGTTTTTCAAATGAACAATCAGAGGGGGAAAATTAAGATTAAACAATCCAGCATAATCGCCTGAGAGTTTAACCCCTAAATAAGAAAGACTAGACTTAGCCCAAGTAAAAGGGAAAGCTCGTTTGAGATTCTCCAGCTCGGAAGGGGGGAAGCCCACCGGGAGTGCCACTGATTTGGCCATATTGACAGGCCAGAGACCTCCGCAAATGTATCTAAAGTGCGAAGGAGGTTTGGTAGGATGATCAAAGGGTTAGTGAGGAATAACAATACATCATCTGCGTACATGCTGAGGTTGTATGTGGAGTTAGCCTTACTGTAGCCAGAGATGTCTGGGTGTCTAAGGATTGCAATAGCCAGGGGCTCAATGGCCAGAGCAAAAATAAGCGGGGATAGTAGACAACCCTGTCTAGTGCCCCTTTCAAGCTGGAAAAAATCGGAGTTGCATCCGGGAAGTCTGATGCGAGTACTGGGGTTCCGATACATAGTTTGAAAGGCATGAAGGAAATCATCCCAAATGCCATAACGCTGTAACAGGAGAGACACATAGCTCCAAGACACACTGTCAAACGCCTTATGTATGTCAAGGCTAAGCAAAAAAAAATTTTTGGAAAACAGGTTAGCGTCCTGAATGATATTCGTTGCCAGGCGAATGTTATCAGTGATAAAACGATGAGGGATAAAACCCGACTGGAAAGGAGAAATCAAAGAGGAGATCATTCCACCAAGTCTGTCCGCTAAAATTCTGCTAAAGATTTTCAGGTCATTGTTGATGACAGAGATAGGCCTAAAGTTCTGCGGCAGGGTGTGATCCTTATTCTGCTTAGGAATGAGTGACATATTAGCTAACAACATTTCCTCCGGAAAATTGCCATCTTGTAGGACAGAGTTAAAAAGCTGAACCAGTCTGGGGGTAAGTTGGGGGGCAAATTTCTTATAATAGACAGCCGAGAAGCCATCAGGCCCCGGGGAGGAGCCATTTTTGAGACTTAATAACGTTGAGAACTTCAGATGGAGAAATAGGCATGTTACGTTTTTCTACCTGGGAGGCAGAAAGGGTAGGGAGAGGGATCTCTGCAATCCTATCTAAAGCAGCTTGGGATGGTTCCGCTTGAGGAGACTCCAAAAGCTGAGAATAGTAATTTTAAAAATGTTTAGGACCTCTTTAGGATGAGAGGTCAGTGTCCCCGAAGGGGAAGATACTTTGTATACATGTGGGGGGCGGATTGAAGAGTGCTATTCCCTTCCCCCCTCTCCCTTTCTTGGGAGTGTCGGAATCAAACATAAGGTTATCCCAGTCAGCTGTGGTCTTTCAGTACTGATTGGTGTAAAGTTACTTTATTTTTCATTTATACCTCTATTGATTCCCACACACCTTAGCTATGAGTAAGCGTCAATTCGTGACGTGAAACGCGTTAGCCACCCTTCCCTGCATGCACACTATCTGCATTTGTTGTTTTGGATCTATGGATTTATTTTGAATTTGGATTTTTTACTTGAAATTTTGGAATAAATAACTGTCTATACAGAGTGCGGCAGTCCAGGGTTTCTTTTTCTCCCTTCCAGGAAGGTAGTAGCTGCGTACATAGAGCCATTGTTGGGAACCACCAGCTTAAAGGGAAAGCCCCAACGATAACGAATTCTGGCAGCCTGCAGGGGGGCAGTGATTTCTTTCAAGCTTCTGCACCTGTCCAATGTAGCATGGGAGATATCCGGGTAAATCTGGACCGTGTAGTCGTCCAGAGTGATCCTGGGGATACTTCTGGCTGCTCTGAGGATATCTTCTTTGACCAGGAAGTTTTTCATACACAGAACTATGTCTCTTGGGGGCTTATCAGCTGGGGGTTTAGGCCTGAGAGCTCTGTGTATACGGTCACATGTAAAGGCAGCCGATTCACAGTCAGGGAGAAGTGACTTGAACAATTTAATGGCGGTGGGGATCAGGTCTATGACCGATTCGGGAATCCCACGCAGCCTGAGGTTGTTGCGTCGGTTTCTATTGTCGAGATCCTCGACTTGGGCCTGGATCTGTGAAAAGGCTGTAGTCAGTGATTCATGTTCCCTGCTTAAATCATTGTAGGCCAGCGCCAGCTCATCATGCTTATTTTCAAGCCTGTCAGTCCTGGTGCCCAGGGCAGCTATCTCTTGTGATAAGGCATGAGAGGTTTTGTGTAGCTCTGACTGAAACTTGGAGGCCAGGCGGTTGTACATGGTCTCCAAGCTGGCGTCTAAGTCTGCCTTAGAAAGAGAGGAGGGGTACTCACTGTCTTGATCTGAGAGAGAGCCGGGATCTGTGGGTTCTGGAGCGACCGAAGGAGCAGGAGAGTGTATCTGGGCCTCAGCGCCATTTTGAGCCATGCTGCACTGTTCCCGGGTACGAAGCAGATAATGTGTCAGTGATTTCTGCGAGATGTTCCCGGACGACAGCATACACGGTGATCTTAGGGGTCGAGGGGTGCCAAAGATGTGGAGTTTACAGCAGTTAATGGCCCTCTACGAGCAGTTAGTGTCCCGGGGTGAGAGGAGCTACCGCTTCAGGCGTCCATCTCGCTCGGTGCCGCGCATGCGCTGTATTGGCAGATTTTGGTGGACTTGACTAACAAATTGAAACTTAACTCCAGCTAACACTTTATAAGCAGTTACATCAAACAGGTTTTTGTTTTCCTTTTGGGATAAAGGTTTTACATAAATGAATAAAAGCTGACCATAGTAAGCACCCCTGTGAGTGTTAAATAGTTTGGCTCAGCCCTCTAACAGCCTTGTCTGTTAAAATAGGTTAAAAAAATGAATAGACTTACTGGCTGGATCACCAGATGAAAATAAAAGAGATAAGTAAAAAAAAACTAAAAAAAAAACTAATGCTGTCACTTACTACATCTAGGAACTGGTGAGCTGTAATTTAAAAGAGAAGTGTGGGATTTAAAAAAAAAAACCAACAATCATAGTCACCCTATGTGGCTGCAGCATCAATCTGATGCTACAGCTGTCCCCTGCTGGTTCTAAGGCTAAGAACCAAGTGATCCCATGACGCCATGCCGAGAGGCTAAGCCAGATGCTGGCCAGTCATCTGGGTAAATCTCTACATTATTGTTGGGATCCCTGCAGGCTGGACCGGTTCCACGGGCTGTGACCCACATGAGAAGTATGGCCGAAAAAAAGCCCATACTTCTCTTTCAATTCATTTTTGTTTTTCTTGTGTTCTGGTTTCCACAGACCATTCCTTTTAATGGACTGCCATATGCATGGGAACACAGAAAAAGTAATGCAAGCACTACTTTTTGCAAATCGTGCTGCACCATGTGGTTTGGTGGCTGCAAATTTGTCACCTTTGCAAAATGCATTTGGATTGTCAGTAAAAATTAATTCAACCTAGTCAGTGAAGTGTTCATGTAGATGTAGGCGGCCCAAATTCATACATCTGTGGTTGCTTACACTGGTACTGTTATCTGTCTTAACAGCTTGGTTCCTAAAAAGGTCCCTTAGGCCCCTTTCACACTGGGGCGGGCAGGTGCGGTGGCGGTATAGCAGCGCGATTTTCAGCGCTGCTATACCGTCGTTCTTACTGCGGTATGCGGTCACTAGGGGGGGTGAATTTAACCCCCGCTAGCGGCCGAAAAAGGGTTAATACCGCCCGCAAACCGCGGCTATTGCCGCGGTTTGCGGGCGGTATTACCGCGGTGTCCCATTGATTTCAATGGGCAGCCGCGGTAAAGGAGCGGTGAACACACCGCTCCTTTACCGCTGTAAAGAAGAGGCTAGCAGGACTTTTGGAGCGGTCCTGCTAGCGCACCGCTTCAGTGTGAAAGCCTTCGGGCTTTCACATTGAAGACTGCAGGGCACAAATTTTTCATGCGGTATAATAGCGCTAATATTAGCGCTAAACCGCATGAAAAACGCCCCAGTGTGAAAGGGGCCAAAGACTGATCTCTGTGATTGGCCAGAGAAAATGTGAAAAGCAGAGGATTGGAAAGAGCTCAGTATTTCAGAAGTGTGGGGAAGTGAGTGGAAATCTCTGTGAGGGAAAATTTCACCCTAACCGATGTCCTCATTGGAAAGTATCCATTCTACATTTGTTCCAGTGAGAACTGCAAAAATGTTGTATTTTCCCTAACTAGCGATTCTGTGATGTTGTTCACCATATCAATTCGTAAGGATCTCCCCAAAGGGGACACACAAACAGTACTAATATAAAGGCGGATTCTAACCATTCCACATTCAAAACCAGAAAGAACATTTTTGACTGGAGTTTCACTTTAAGCTTAGACCATAGTTATGTGTGTAGGCAGGGATGATTAAACATTAGGCAACAGCTTTATAGTTTATAGGTAAGACACTTGCAAGTTTATATTATTATTGGTTCCCAGCGTTGGGAGCCTTGCACTAGCCTCGTACACACGGCCGGTTTTCTCGTCAAGAAACGACAAGAAAACTGCTGGGAGAGCTTTCTTGCCAAGAAAACCGGCCATGTGTACGAGGCTTTCAGGTTTCTCGTCAAGAAAACTGGCCAGAATCTCGACGAGAAAAATAGAGAACCTGCTCTCTATTTTCTCGTCGAGATTCTTGTCGGCCTGTTTCCTGACGAGAAACCCGAGAGTGTGTACGTTTACCTGTCGCCGTGGAAACCCACACATGCTCAAAATGACTTTGATGCATGCGTGGTAGCTTCCTAGGCATAGATAGGGTTTAGCAAGATGGCGGAGGCGGCATCAAATGTGACGAGCGCACGCTTGTCGCAGTTGATGACGTCACCACGTTCGTTCCATTCAAAAGAATGGCGGTTCTTTTGAATCGAGCGTGTGTACACTTGGCCGGGACAAGATTCTTTACAAGAATCTCGTCAGGAAAAACTACGTGTTTTTTCCTGACGAGATTCTCGGCCGTGTGTACGAGGCTTGAAAAGCTGTCCTTTTATGGGATTATAATTCCAATTCATTTTTTCCCATCTCAAATCCAATATGTACCAGTGTTCTTTCCTTTCATGACTTTTGAATAATGTTTACTTCTTATAATTGCTTTTGACATTTGTGCTTAGTCACGCAGTTTTGTTTTTGATGCCCTTCAGCTCCTAAATTGTATTGCAATGAATAATGTTTACATTGAAAGCACTTTTCTTTCTCTGTTCCAAACTAGATGATGTGCACTGAATAAAAGCCCCGAACGGTCTACTGTACTTTCATTCTGAATAGTAATTGTGCTTTAATTGCAGCCCTAGCAAGGCTGTGTGCTAAGGTTGCTGTATTTAGCTGTGTAGCTATATCTATTTACAGAAGAGAACAAGTTTAATGGAGGCTCTAACTCAATATTTTTTTCTTCTCAGTTTGACTAGGGTTTCTTATCACTGTGCTATGCTGTTGCGTATCATGCAGCTTCTATTTCTTTGGTTTTATTCATATACAATGTATTTTTCTCTCCACTTTATACTGCGTGAATTTTATAACCGTTGGTTCTTTCAAAGTGGCCACATAACTTTAGTCCAATTTCAGTATGATTAAAACTATTTGTTTTTTTAATTACCAAAACTATCTGTGGTTTATTATGCTAGAATTCTGCAAACTGCCAGATATTAGTGTACAAGTTCCTCTTTCTTGCCAGCATGTAAAATATGAGTATGTAAGGTACACTATATTGCTAAAAGTATTGGGACACCTGTCTTTACATGCACATGAACTTTAATGGCATCCCAGTCTTAGTTCGTAGGGTTAAATATTGAGTTGGCCCACCCTTTGCAGCTATAACAGCTTCAACTCTTCTGGGAAGGCTGTCCACAAGGATTAGGTGTGTGTCTACGGGAATGTTTGACCATTCTTCCAGAAGCGCATTTGTGAGGTCAGGCACTGATGTGGACCAGAAGTGTTCTATTGGGTTGAGGTCAGGACTCTCTACAGGCCAGTCAAGTTCCTTCACCCCAAACTCACTCATCCATGTCTTTATGGACCTTGCTTTGATCACTGGTCCAAATCATTTAGTGGTGGGGGGATTATGGTGTGGGGTTGTTTTTCAGGGTTTGGTCTTTGCACCTTAGTTCCAGTGAAGGGAACTCTTAAGGCTTCAGCATACCAAGACATTTAGACAAGTTGATTCTGCCAACTTTGTGAGAACAAAGGTCCATTATGATGACATCAATGAGCAAGTTTGGGGTGGAGGAACTTGACTGGCATGCATAGAGTCCTGACCTCAACCAGATAGAACATCTTTAGGATGAATTAGAGCGGAGACTGCAAGCCAACATCAATGCTGCAATGACTGAACATGCAGCAGAGGAACGTCAATGAGTACATGTGTGAGTATGGCACAACGACAAGCTCAGGCCGGCTCTGCTTTTTTTTCCAACGCCAATGGATGCATACACTGTACTGTCACCATTTGAGGAGGCCACAAGGATGGTGAGCCGTGACAATGCATGCATCAGTGACACAATCCCTGTTGTGTTCCTGCTGGAACAGACTCTGCGTGGCATTATGGAAAGGGCACTTAAGGCAGAGCAGCGGGAGGAGGTGGACTTCCTTT
Source organism: Rana muscosa (assembly GCA_029206835.1). NCBI lineage: Eukaryota > Metazoa > Chordata > Amphibia > Anura > Ranidae > Rana > Rana muscosa. The sequence continues at coordinate 500,683,322 of CM055116.1, read as the reverse complement.
CCTCTCAAGACCCACTTTATGCAGGCACCATTGTTCCTACACCACAGAACACACAAGAGGAGGAGGATTCTGGCAGTTTTGGAGGCATTGAAACAGAGGAAGACATATGTCAAACAGTAAGAGATGGTTTTCCATCCCCAGAACCCTTGGAAGTAGTACGTGGCTGGGAGGAAGCAGTTCCAGATACTATAATCCTGAGTGACCCCGAAACATCTGCTTCTCATGCCTACGCAATTTTGCGGTGCACGGGCTCCCTCATGCTTCAAAGCCGGCAAAAGGACCCAAGAATACATGGCGAAAAGGATCACTATTGGTTGGCAACCCTCCTTGACCACCGTTACAAGGGGAAAGTCTCAGAACTCATCCCATCCCCACAGAGAGTGATTTATGGCATTTTTATAAATTTTTTCTTTTTTACTAGTAATGGCGGTGATCTGATTTTTAGCGGTATTGCGACAGACAGATCAGACACCTTGGGCACATTTTTGGGACCATTGACATTTATACAGCGATCAGTGCTATAAAAATGCACTGATTACTGTATAAATATCACTGGTAGGGACGAGGATAACACTAGGAGTGATCAAGGGGTTAAATGTGTGTTCCCTAGATGTTTTCTAACTCTATGGGGATAGGACTGACTGGGGGAGGAGATCTATCATTGTTCCTACTTAGTAGGAACAAACGATATGTCTCCTCTCTCCTGACAGTACAGGGATTTGTATGTTTTCACACACAAATCCCATGCTGGCTCTCGTGCATGCGCTCGTGCGTGGCCGGCGGCGATCGCCCCTGCTGGCCATGCGCATTGTGTCCTCTGCCGTGCAACGGGCATGTGCACCCTCTGGCAGCTCTTAAAGGGAAAGCCGTACCTGCACAGGGTTTAGTCCAGGAGAGTCATTCTGCAGCAGTATATCTACGTGAGCCGGTCGGGAACCGGTTAAGCATCAATAAATTGCTGCTCATTTAAAAAATTAATTTTTTTCCCCAAACTTTTTTTTCATTGATACATGTCCCCCAGGGCAGTACCCAGACCCCCATAACCATTGTATGCCCAATTACTTGGATATAAGCCTTCAAAATGGGCACTTTTGATTTTTAAAGTTAGGGTCCGAACTTTTTCCTATGTTCGAAAGCTCTCGTACGAACCAAACAGGGGGTCATTCGGCCCATCCCTAGTTTTCATCTGTCAAACATTCAAGATAGAGAGAAGTGCAGTTTTTATATATAGTAAGCACACCAGCAAAGAACGTATTTGCAAGTTTGAATTCATCATAGATCGAGTGTAATGCAATATAATATACATTTTTACTGTATAAAAATATTATATAATATATACACATGGATTATGGAATTCATTCAGATAATGTAAATCATATACAGTGAGGGGAAAAAGGTATTTGATCCCCTGCTGATTTTGTACGTTTGCCCACTGACAAAAAAATTATCACTCTATAATTTAATGGTAGGTTTATTTTAACAGCGAGAGAAAGAATAACAAAAAAAAATTAAAAGTCAAGAAAAACGCATTTGAAAAAAGTTATAAATTGATTTGCATTTTAACGAGTGAAATAAGTATTTGACCCCTTTGCAAAACATGGCAAAACCCTTGTTGGCAATCACAGAGGTCAGACGTTTCTTGTAGTTGGTCACCAGGTTTGCACACATTTCAGGAGGGATTTTGTCCCACTCCTCTTTGCAGATTCTTTCCAAGTCATTAAGGTTTTGAGGCTGATGTTTGGTAACTCGAACCTTCAGCTCCCTCCACATATTTTCTATGGAATTAAGGTCTGGAGACTGGCTAGGCCACTCCAGGACCTTAATGTGCTTCTTCTTGAGCCACTCCTTTGTTGCCTTGGTCGTGTGCTTTGGGTCATTGTCATGCTGAAATACCCATCCACGACCCATTTTCAATGCCCTGGCTGTGGGAAGGAGATTCTCACCCAGGATTTGACGGTACATGGCCCTGTCCATCGTCCCTTTGATGCAGTGAAGTTGTGCCCCCTAGCAGAAAAACACCCCCAAAGCATAATGTTTCCACCTCCATGTTTGACGGTAGGGATGGAGTTCTTGGGGTCACAGGCAGCATTCCTCCTCCTACAAACACGGCGAGTTGCGCTGATGCCAAAGAGCTTGATTTTGGTCTCATCTGACCACAACACTTTCACCCAGTTCTCCTCTTAATCATTCAGAGGTTTATTGGCAAACTTCCGACAGGCCTGTACATGTGCTTTCTTTAGCAGGGGGAGCAGGGGGACCATGCGGGCACTGCAGGATTTCAGTCCTTCGCAGTGTAGTGTGCTACCAATTGTTTTCTTGGTGACTATGGTCCCAGTGCCTTGAGATCAGTGACAAGATTCTCCCGTGTAGTCCTGGGCTGATTCCTCAGCGTTCTCCTGATCATTGAGTAGGTCTACAATCTTGTCCCACACATCCTTGGACAGCTCTTTTATGCAGGTAACAAGCTGATATTAGTAGCACTCCCTTTAGGCTGGGTTCACACTACAGGCTCACAGCATATTTTTGTCTGAATTCAGACCTGAAACAGACCAAAAGACACATAGGACTCCTGTGCAGTTTGCACCGGAGCCGCTGTGGAGATGTGTGAACCTGCTTCATAGAGAGCCGGTCACAATCTCCTGCCATGCAAATTGGATGCAGGGAAACCCGCATCCAATTCGCAATAGTGTGAACCCAGCCTCAATAGAGTGCTCCTAATCTCAGCTCGTTACCTGTATAGAAGGCCCCTGGGAGCTAGAAATCTTGCTGATTGATAGGGAATCAAATACTTATTTCACTCATTAACCACTTCAGCCCCGGAAGGATTTACCCCCTTAATGACCAGGCCATTTTTTGCGATACGGCACTGCGTTACTTTAACCGAAAATTGCGCAAGCTTGCAACGCTGTACCCAAATAACATTTATGTCCCTTTTTTCCCACAAATAGAGCTTTCTTTTGTTGGTATTTTATCACCTCTGCGGTTTTTTAACAATAACAATTTTGGAAAAGATTTATTTTTTACTTTTTGCTATAACACATATCCAAAAAAAATGTATTCATCAATTTGGCCAATATGTATTCTCCTACATATTTTTGATAAGAAAACTCCCAATAAGCGTATATTGGTTTGCGCAAAATATATAGCGTCTACAAAATAGGGGATAGATTTATGGCATTTTTATTATTATTATTATTTTTTTACTAGTAATGGCGGTGATCAGTGATTTTTAGCGGGATTGCGACAGACAGACCGAACACTTTTGACACTTTTTTGGGACCAGTGACATTATTACAGTGATCAGAGCTAAAAATAGTAGATCACTGTATAAATTACATTGGCAGGGAAGGGGTTAACACTAGGGGGCGATCAAGGGGTTAAGAGTGTCCTAGGGTGGTGTTTCTAACGGGGGGAGGGGACTGACTGGGAGTAGAGCAAGATCGCTGTTCCTGATCACTAGGGACAGATGTTCTCTATCTACTCCCCTGTCATCATGGGGATCTGCTTTGTTTACACTGGCAGATCCCCATTCTGGCTCTCTGTGGAGAGGCCGGCGGACATCAGGGCCACCGGCCACGCGCATCGACTGCGGAGACATTCTATGGGCGCGTGCTCCTGCCATAGCTATTAAACGCGCTGTACCGGTACAACAATTCGCACAATAGAGCCAACCTGCGGCGGCTGTGCCGGCTGGTCGGCAAATGGTTAAAATGCAAATCAATTTATAACTTATTTGAAATGTGTTTTTTTGAATATTTTCGTTGTTATTCTGTCTCTCACTGTTAAAATAAACCTACCATTAAAATGACTGACTGAGCAGGGGATCAAATACTTTTTTCCCCTTTCTTGTTTAAAACAAATATAATACGTTCTCAAGAGATTATTAAAGCTTTATTGCGGGATGCTTATCCCTTATTAAGTTACTTGTAAAACGCAAAACCAAAAGTCAATATTGTACAAAAAATATCCTTATTCTCATGATTCTAACCCAAAACCGTAACCCACAACTAAAACAATTAAAATATTAACCACACTCCTTAGGAAATACTAATGAGTAGAATAGCATACTCAACAAAAAAACAAAAAAAAGAAAGAAAGAATTGCAATCAAAAGAATTACTATATTTCAAATTACCATATCCAGAAACTCGCTCTGTGTATGTATGCATATATTATGTGAGGAATTAGGGTTGTGCGTTATCCCCTGGATGAGTCACAGCACGGTGAAAAAGGCACAGCAAGACCACAGGATCTTGGTGAAACACAACTGTGGTTTCTTTTCAAAGTCTATGTTCTCAAAGTGCAGGTCTCAAAACAACAAACAAAAACACCATACAAGCAAATGGCTGTTCCCCAGTCTATCCAGCACAGAAATCTGGTTCCAGGGTGGAGCATCGTCCCTAAGCAGCATGGGAGTTTTATAGAGCCCAGAATACTAAACCTGCTTTAGCTGAGCTCATTAACCCCTCAGTGAGCCTAGGAAGCTTACCACCCAGCACTAAAAGGTAAACATAAACATGTACTGTATACAGCATAAATCTACAGCGTGTAAATCTGGGACAAATATATCTCCCATCCTGGACACAATGCATAGTTATTTTGGCTTCTTGTCACAATATATACCCTATATACTCGAGTATAAGCCGACCCGAGTATAAGCCGAGGCACCTAATTTTACCCCAAAAAACCGGCAAAACTTATTGACTCGAGTATAAGCCTATGGTGGGAAATGCAGCAGCTACTGGTACGTACTACTGGTCTTATCAGATTGTCCCCATCAGTTTTTTTTCAGTGTGTCCCCATCAGTGTCATATCAGAGTGTCCCTATCAGTGTCTGGACTCTGATAAAACACTGATGGGGATACTCTGAAAAAAAAACTGATGGGGACACTGATAAAACACTGATAGGGACACTCTGATAAAACACTGACGGGGACACTGATAAAACACTGACGGGGAGACTGTGATAAAACACTGATGGGGACAGTCTGATAAGAGTGTCCCCATCAGTGTCTTATCAATGTGTCCCCATCAGTGTTTTATCAGTGTCCCCATCATTGTCCAATCAGAGTTTCCCCATCAGTGTCCAGTGTCCCATCAGTGTCCTCATTATCTGTGTATGTCCACACTGTACTGTATTGCATGCCTTAGTTATTATTAGAGCAGACTTCCGCTCTCATTTCATCTCCGACTCCCGCCGTAAAATACTGTGCAATACAAACAGTGGGCGGGTAGCCGGGAGGTGCCAAGCCAATGATGTCACTTGCTGCTAGGACATGGCAGTCCCAGCAGCCAATCGTAGCGCCAATCGTAGTGCAGAGCGTCACGGCAGGGGCGGGAGTTTTGGCAGCGGCTCTGCTACAAGCGAAAGACTAGCGAGCGGGAATACCGGTAATACACGAGTGGGAGGGATGTGAGCTGCGGGCCAAAATACGGAGACCCCTGCTCTAGAGGAGTGACACACCGGAGACAAGTAAGTGGCAGCATGACTCAAGTATAAGCCGAGGGGGGCATTTTCAGCCCAAAAAAAATGGCTGAAAACTCGGCTTATACTTGAGTATATACATTATAGGTATATATATATATATATATATATATATATAAATTATTTGGAAGTTCCTCTCTAGGTAGGATTTTAACCACTACGTGCCCGCGCTATAGACAAAAGATGTCTACAGCGCGGCGCTCAATTGCCGGGAGGGTGGCCCTGGATGTCCTCCTGTTTACTTCCTCCCTGCGCGCCGCCGCGGGCGCGCATCGAGGAAAATCTGTGTTGGCCGTGTCCCTTGGACACAGCCAATCACAGATCGTGCTAAATGGTAAATCACAGCGGCCATTTAGACAAAAGACGTCTACAGCGCGGCGCTCAATTGCCGGGAGGGTGGCCCTGGATGTCCTCCTGTTTACTACCTCCCTGCGCACCGCCGCGGGCGCGCATCGAGGAAAATCTGTGTTGGCCGTGTCCCTTGGACACAGCCAATCACAGATCGTGCTAAATGGCCAATCACAGGGGCCATTTAGCACTCGATCGGCGTGTCCAATGAGAGATGATCTCACATGTAAACATGTGAGATCATCTCTCATTGCCGGCTCTCCCTCCTCACACAGAGACCGCGTGTGAGGAGGGAGAGCGACCTGTGCTGCAGCGTGAGTGTGCTGCATAAAATATAGTGCCCACAGTACCTGTCCCCAGTGCCACCTGTCCCATGTGCCACCTGTCAGTGCCATCTGTCCCCAGTGCCACCTATCAGCACCATTTGTCCCCAGTGCCACCTGTCAATGCCATCTGTCCCCAGTGCCACCTATCACTGCCATCTGTCGTCAGTGCCACCTGTCCCCTGTGCCATCTGTTGTCAGTGCCATCTGTCCCCAGTGCCACCTATCAGTGCCATCTGTCCCCAGTGCCACCTGTCAGTGCCATCTGTCCCCAGTGCCATCTGTCATCAGTGCCACCTGTCAGTGTCACGTGCCATCTGTTATCAGTGTCACGTGTCATCAGTGCCATGTATCAGTGCCGTCTGTCTTCAATGCCACATCAGTGTCATCAGTGCGACATATTAGTGCCATCTGTCATCGGTGCCATGTATTAGTGCCATCTGTCATCAGTGCCACATCAGTGTCACATGCCATCAGTGCCACGTATTAGTGCATCTGTCATCAGTGCCACATCAGTGTCATGTGTCATCAGTGCCACGTATCAGTGCCACCTGTCATCAGTGCAACATCAGTGTCCGGTGTCATCAGTGCCACGTATCAGTGCCATCTGTCATCAGTGCCACGTATCAGTGTCATTGTCCTGGTGCTCCAGGGCCTTCAAAAGTGTAATAGGTAGTCAACAAGTTAGATGTGTAATTTATGCTCCTAGAACGCCTGATGTGCTCATTGCATGTTGGGCCTCTCTATGTGGCTGGGCTGTGAAAAAGTCCCACACATGTGGTATCGCCATACTCGGGAGCAGTAGCAGAATGTATTTTGGGGCGTCATTTGTGGTATACACATGCCATGTGAAAGAAATAAACTATTACAATGACAATTTTGTGGGAAAAAAATAAAAAAATCTTAATTTTGCAAAGAATTGTGGGAGAAAACAACAACATCAAAAACCTCACCATGCATCTTACTAAATACCTTGGAATGTCTGCTTTCAAAAAAGGGGTAATTTGGGGGTATTTGTACTTTCCTGGCTTGTTAGGGTCACAAGAAATTAGATAGGCCACCAGTACATCAGGTGTGATCAATTTTTTATGATTTGCACCATAGCTTGTAGACCAAATAATATCCACTAATTTAGGCTATTTTTACCAAAGATATGTAACAGTATAAATTGTGGCCAAAATTTATGAAGAAAAATTAACTAATTTGCAAAATTGTATCACAGAAACTAAGAAAAATGCATATTTTTTAAAAAATGTTGGTCTTTTTTCATTTATAGCGCAAAAAAATAAAAAATCCAGAGGTGATCAAATGCCACCAAAAAAAAAGCTCTATTTGTATGAAAAAAGGACAAAAAAAATAATTTGGGTACAGTATTACATGACTGAGTAATTGCCATTCAAAGTATGAGAGCACTGAAAGCTGACAATTGGTCTGGGCAGGAGTGGGGTTTAAGTGCCCAGTAGGCAAGTGGTTAAAGAACACCAGCATAATGATCCTGCTGAAATAATAATATAAAAACAATTTTAAAGCGGCAAACCAATGGCCCAATAAATGCTGAATACCCAGCATAACTGAATAGTGCATGTAATGGATGTGGCAGACATAAGAACTAGTGGAAATATTTTTTTTAAACTGATTTGTCTAAATTTAAGTGCAAAAATACTATATATGGCAAAAAACCATCTCTGCTTATGTCACCCTAAGCATCCCCACAGTGATCACCAGGGACTGATACACTCAGCCAGATTGAGACCTTTCCACTGGTCCAGGCTTGCATATTATAATATTGCAATTCTTTCCATAGTGAAAAGCAATGCACCTAAAATTACCCTGTACTATGTTGCATTTTTTTAAATATCATTTTTTGTTAATATACTGTACATAAAAAAATAATATAAAAAAAAAAAAATCAAGAAAAAGATTTGTATATAATTACAATACAGTTATAAGCATTATGTTTAATTACATACCCAATCAGTTTGTGCAGATGAATGTAAGACAATGCTAATTTGAACATCATAATTATAGTGCTTTGATATTTTTGCTTAAAGTAGAAGTTCACCCTAAAACTAAAATCTGTAAATCTATTGGCATCCACAATCTAAAGGCCCATACACACGATCTGACTTTTTGACAACAAACGTCCGACGGACCTATTTTAGCGGACAATCCGACCGTGTGTACACTCCATCGGACAAACTTTTTCGCTTTTTCATCGGACAAATGTTCGCTGTGAGAACAGACAAACTTTCCGGCAACAAATGTCCTACGTCGGCTAATCCTATCGTGTGTACACAAGTCCAACGTACAAGCATGCTTGCTCAGAACCAATGCTAAAGATCAGACAACAATAGCAGAAGTTGTCCACAGGGTGGAGGTAAAGTGCAGAAAAACCACATGATTTGGTGAAAGTTGGCTGAAAAAGTCCTGCCGTGTGTATGGATACCAAGTTCATGGTCAACGCCCTTCTGACCAAAATCCACGGAAAGTCAGATGGAAGTCCGATCGTGTGTATGAGGCTTTAGACTAACCCAACTAGCCCTGTAAAGAAGAATTCGCTATACATACCTTTTCTGAAGCCGCTTCGGTCCGGTCTCCAGCGGCAGAAGCTCTCTGTAGGAGACAGCCGACAACGGCTGGGCAATGCCTGGGAAGTGACATCACCCATAGAGCTACTATGGGGCTTTCGTTGTCTGCTGCCTCCTCTGCACCCGCCTCCACAAAGGAGCTGCCACAGACAGCTTAGCGTGGGACTGGACCGGAGCGGCTTCAGAAAAGGTATGTATAGCGATTTCTTCTTTACAGATCTAGATAGGTTAGTCTTAAGCCCCGAACACACGGTCGGACTTTTGCCCAACAAACTTCGTTTTGAGCAAGTTGGACCAACAATCCGACCGTGTGTACGCTCCATCCGACAAACTTTTTTCGTTTGGTTTTGGATTTCATCGGACAAAAGTTGGGTCTGCAAACGGACAAACTTTTGCCCAACAAAAGTCTGATGGAGCAAAGTCCAACCGTGTGTACAGATAACCATCGGACTTTAGTCCGATGGACAAAACAGCTAATGTTAAAATCAACCAACAATAGCAGAAGTTGACCAAAGGGTGGCAGTAAAGATCAGAAAAGAGCAGAAAAAACATGTGATGTTGTAAGAAGTTTTAAGAAAGTTTGCAGAAAAGTCAGAGCGTGTGTATGCTATGGGTGTTCCCAACCAACTCCGTTCGGACAAAAAACCACGGAAAAGTCCGATGGAAGTCCGACCGTGTGTACGAGGCTTAAGATTGTGGATGCCAGTAGATGTACAGACTTTAGTTTTAGGGTGAACTTCTACTCTAAATATGCAACTTCTCATTTCTTGTTAAAAAAAAAAAAATATGCAACTTCTCTATCTTGTATCATGGAGAGGTATACAAGATCAAGTTTTATGGTATAAAGCTATAATTAATAAAGGTGACAATGTGATGTGGTGGTGATCACAGCAGGTTTATTTAATGAATTATTCGCCAACACTCCAAAGCACTGCAGATGTTATACCAAAATACCACTAGCTCCATCAGTTAACCTTATATTAATATAGATTCTTATTAGCTCCTGAAAGGGACAGTCTGAAAATACTATTTGTTCCAGGGTACCTGGTCAAGATAACATGTGACTGCTCAGGCTCAGACTGATGTTGCCATACTGAGCCCACATTCACATTGGGCCGATTTGGCATTATTATTATTATTATATAGGATTTATATAGTGCCAACAGTTTGCGCAGCGCTTTACAACATCAGGGAAGACAGTACAGTTACAATACAATTCAATACGGGAGGGATCAGAGGGCCCTGCTCGTTAGAGCTTACAATCTAGAAGTGAGGGCATGCAATTTAACATGCATATTTAAATGTATATTTAATAGACTAAAAAAAGGAGAGAATAATAGAAGTACATTGCTAGGCTTGTATATGCTTAAACACTTTTCTACAGAAGATCACTAAGAGAGCATTTACAAATCCGTATACAAAATTCAGTTATTAAAATATGTAAAAGTAAGCTTGAAGATCAAAAATGTATTTCAGGTAGGTATTACATCAATGGTTTAGAAGTGTAAATAGTAAAATGACGAACAAAAAACAAAAACCGCTCAGGTGTAGATGTCCTCTAGGTGATTATCTCCTCTCAACAGCCAAGGGTGCAGGCAATGCAATTTCAGGCAAAACAAAAGATCAAGTCTTCTGGACAGCAGCACTCCAATAAAAAGCCTTTATTATGTAAAATCTTCAAAAATCCAAATACAGCACAGCAAGTCACAAAATTCTGGTATAGAGCTGACTAGTTTCACATTTTCTTAGGCCTCGTACACACGGCCGAGATTCTCGTTGAAAAAAACATGTCGTTTTTTTCGACGAGATTCTTGGACAAGAAACTTGTCCCGGCCGAGTGTACACACGCTCGTTTCAAAGAACCCGCGGTTCTTTGAAAGGAGCGTACGCGGTGACGTCATCGACTACGTCGAGCATGCGCTCGTCACATTCGATGCCGTCGCCGCCATCTTGGTATACCCTACGTATGCCTAGGAAGCTACCGCGCATGCGTCAAATTCATTTCGAACATGCGCGGGCTTCCGGGAGGACAGGTAAGTGTACACACACTCACTTTTCTCGTCGAGAAACATGCCGACGAGAATCTCGACGAGAAAATAGAGAGCAGGTTCTCTATTTTCTCGTCAAGGTTTCTTGTCGGTTTTCTCGACGAGAAACCCGATAGCAGCGTACACACGACCGATTTACTCGGCAAGACCTCTCTGCCAGCAAGTTTCTTGCTGGTTCTTGCCGAGAAAATCGGTCGTGTGTACGAGGCCTTAGTGTTTAAGAAAATGTGAAACTAGTCCGCTCTATACCAGAATTTTGTGACTTGCTGTGCTGTATTTGGATTTTTGAAGATTTTACATAATAAAGGCTTTTTATTGGAGTGCTGCTGTCCAGAAGACTTGATCTTTTGTTTTGCCTGAATAGTAAAATACAACATCTTCCCCTTGACTCCCCGCCCCCCCCCCCCCCCCCAGAGTGTCTTCTCCCTCTCTGATGTATTTTCTAGGTAATGCTAATCTTTTACTTGGCCCCAGTTCTAAAAAATGTCACTTGAAAAAAAAAAAATCTCCTTTTAAGAGCTATGGGCGGAAGTGACGTTTGACCTCACTTCCACCCTCCCATGCTATGGAGCTGAGCGGGGGGCCATCGTCCCCTCAGTCGGCAACAACCAGCCAAGGATGGCGGGTCCAGTAAGCGACGGAGACGACCGGAGCGCGGCGGGAGGGGGTGGGCACCTTTCCTGCCACTGATATAAAAGTGATCTCGCGGTGAATGCGCCGCAGAGACCACTTTTATCCTAAAGAGAAATGCACGCCATTCCCGAAAATACCAGATTTATGGCAGCTAGCTGGTGCCATAACCCCGGTATTTAGTGTCAAAGTACCAACGTACGGGTACAGCTATTTGCGTGAAGTGGTTAATATAGTACAAACAGGTGAAGTAGAAACAGTTTTTAATGTAAGCTGCCTATTTACAGTGTCATGTATCCACTGTATATTTTCCATTGTCTTGCATCCAATTTTAATTCAAAATGAATTTGGTATTTATGTCTGCAAAGTTCTTTTTCATTGATTCAGCAGTATTTTTAAGCATAAATTTGTTGGTAGTTTTTGCAGCAGATTTAAATTTAAGAATTTGGTGAACGTTCAAGTATGTAGTATATGATTAGTTAGTGCATGGCTTAGCCCTCCAAAATGAGCCGTACCATAACATTGAAGGGACCGAAATACAGAATAAACTTGTCTACAAAGGATGTGTCTTCATACCATCAAGCTTCTTAATTGTGGTAATGATACCATCAAGTTCTGCTTTTTACTTTTTTAATTAATGTTTTTATTTACAACTTGGATATGCACGATGCATTTGACTCACACAGCAGTATAAAACAATAATTTATGTCCTATTTTCCTCATATTGAAGTGGGTAGTACAGTGTACTTTCCAGGAGGAAGGCTGATGAGGGGACAGCATTTAAGTAATCAAAGAAAAATGTTAATGAACATTTTAAAATTCTTCAAGTTGATCCATTTTACATCTCAGGGACTCCATTAAGCATTGCGTGCAATTGAATAGATTACATTTACATGCATTTCGTTTAAATCACTGCTTTGTAATTCGAGGGCATGATTATACTTTACCAGCTAATATTTTACAGCAATATATTTGGAAATCGGCCCCACATTGTAGTTAGTATTCATGTCTGATGGCTTGATTTCAACCAGTTCTATCTTAACATTCCACAGCATTTCCTCTAGGGTTTCATGTGTTGGCAGTCAATGCAAGATTTATTCTGGCATCATTTTCCATCTTTCATAAATGGTGTAAAAAGTGTCAGAAAAGGGATCATTCTCAATTAGGACTATCTATGTAGTACATGCATTACTATCCAAAGGAAGGCATGCATCTGTATGTTTTTAGTACAAAATAAAATACTCCCAGATAGACCACATGCACCATTCCCTTAAAGTGTAAGTAAACCCCACTATTGTTTTTAGCCACGGAAGCTGCCATCTTTCCCTTTGTTTAATCTACAACTGCCATGGTGCTGGACATGTGATCAGTTTTGACACCAGCCATTGGAGGGTTTTACAGTTTGGTTGAGAGCACAACCAATGGGAGTGTTACATTTCCAGCACGTGTTATATGGATGGGTTTACTTACGCTTTAAAAGTCGATACACACTGTACTACTTGCTTGTTCAAAAACAATAGGTATCATTATATGGAGTAAAGAAAAACAAACTACTTGATGTTCTATGTAGAAAAGCTAGCTCTTTTGTCCAATAGATACAAAGAAGTCTTGGTAATATACTGTTGGAAGGAAACAGCAGGTAGAAAGGAGCAAAACAGTGTGACAGCCTTAGGTGTTGAGCAACTCTTCCCGAAAGCTCTTTCATTTTCTAATAAGATGGTCCTCTTTATAGAGGCCAATTTAAAAGCAGCCCATGTTAATTTGGCCTGTTTATAAATTCTTCCTACTCTGCCACTGTATGTTGTAATGCATTATTTAGAAATATCTAACTATCCAGGTGTTGTGGCATTGCAAAGTGTACATCTTTACATATTTGTGCATATGTGCATTTTAACATGTGTATAAACTTGTAGGTTTACTTTCTAAAGTAGCTCAATATTCATACAGCAAGACACACCTGGGTTGTCCTGTAAATTTATGATCCAAGTTAACTAAAGGAGCCCTACTGAAATTGCTAGGATGTCAAGGTGGCAGTGCCTAATTTTACAAACCTAAATGTTCTTAACATTTCCCCATTTATTTACAATATGTGATTGCTAAATGATTGAACACAGCGAAACCCTACGTCCTTGTTTCATCACAGTAAAACACAGAATATACCGTATATACTCGAGTATAAGCCGACCCAAATATAAGCCGAGGCACCTAATTTTACCACAAAAAACTGGGAAAACGTATTGACTCGAGTATAAGCCTAGGGTGTCCATCTGCATGCCTCACTTTGCCTCACTGTGTCCATGTGCATGCCTCACTGTGTCCATGCCTCACTGTGTCCATGTCTCACTATGCCCAATCTCCCTACCTGATTTCCGGCGCTGTGTGACTAGACTGACGTTTAACATGGGAGTCTATGGAAGGGGTGCCCGGCTTTGAAAAATCAGTGCTCCTCGGCCGTAGGTCCCCCGGACAACAAACTTTGCACACTTGTAGAGTAAGAGTGGGGCTACATGTGTGCCAAGGGGACCTACGGCTGGCCAGGATCAGGCGCACAAAGTGAAGATGGACACAGATTTGAGGATAAGCCGAGGGGGGCATTTTCAGCACAAAAAAAGTGCTGAAAAACTCGGCTTATACTCGAGTATATACAGTAAGTCATTAAAGCTAATCTTCAGGCATGTTCCAAAATTACCCCCTAAACCTTGCTCTCACTGTGTAGAGCACACCACCAGCATTAGATTTTTTTTTTCTTTTGCCCTGTTTCTGTGACGAGAAACTATTTTTATTACTCCCTGTTATGGCTACACTAGCCTTGTACATTTTTTTGCAAGGGCATCTGTTGGAAGGAGAGATCAACAGTTTGCCCTACATTAGTCCTTTTTCAGGTAAGGAGATGGAGAGGTATTGACTTCAGCAGATAATTATGCAGTCAAAAAATCAGGCAAGGGCTACAACACTGTTTGAGATTTCAGTTTAGCAGAGACGGTAAAGTACTAGTTCTCACAAAAAGATAGGAGCTCATTGGCTTTATGACAAGATGAACCAGTATTTCTTTGTATTTGTAGCATTTTTAGAAGGATAAAGCATAGGGAAATGCGCGTGTTTTTTGCCTAAACCGTAGTCCTTTTTCTTCCCTTAAGTACCTATAATGAGACAAACTTTTAAAAGTGTGGAACAATTTAGGGTTCTAAAAAGAATACCTATTGGGTAGACATGCCTTTATATTATTGGGGCAAGCAGAACTTTAAAAAAGCAGCTTGAAAGCCTCATTACTGTTAAACTAAGTCTTTAACTACACAGAAAATTGGGAACATAGTTTTCCACAACCGTTTCTGTAGCAGGGCTATCCCAATGCAGAAATTCACATTTTGCCATTTACTTGGTTTAATTGAGAATCTCCTACACCATTTGAAATAGTCAGATATTCCAATACCACCCACTGTGCTGCAGTTTGTTCCTGGTCTACGAACCAAATCACTGTATCTGTTATGTCATCCCAAGCATCCTTCACTGTCTGTTCTTTTATTACCTGGAGTAGGTAAATAGTGTTTCAGTCTTTTCCTGGTAAATTTTTAGCATGAATTCATAATTTCAAGGATTTTATTGAACAAAAGACATGGTTCATTTATTGTTCACAATATACAGTGACATTATTTTAGCAGGCCCTCTAGTTCTCGACTCTGCAGCCTCAGTTATCACATTACTTTCAAGTCTTATTCTCTCTAGAATTTATACATTGGGTTATTTTGACACACATTTTAGAGGCATTGGTTTGTGGCTCTCACAGGTCTGGTTTAATTTCTACTAAATTGAGTACCTAGATGCTGGTTAGTTCACCCAAAATGTAGTTTGGTGGGATCATGTACATACTATTAGACATTTTGATATATTTTGTAACTTGCTGTGTCCCAGACATTGCTGGAAATTGGGTGAGAATAGCAGCCAGAGCTATATGCGAGCATTGTACATTTATTTGCCCATAGTAGAATTGGGCTTTAAAGGAAGGGCCTAGGGGAGGTAGAGTCTACCTCCATCAGAGATCATGTGACAAAGTTTGTCCATGTCAGTTTTTCTGCAATAAAATAAGAATTTTATTGCATGAATATGGGTTTATGTAGATATCTTGTTCTTCCCTGTGTAGCTGGTTCCACATGTATGTAGGTTAGTCTCGGTTACATGGGACGTATGGATCCCTACCCCATGGGAAGGCCATGTATACCCACATGAGCATTCACAGGCATTCCCATGTCTGTCAACCAGGACTCAGGGGCTGCTCTCAATGTGACATGCGTGCAGGTGAGGGAGAGATGCATCCGCTGAGTCCCAATTGCCAACTATGTGACTGCTTGCACAGTGATGCATGGCCCCCACACAGGGTGCCGATTCATAAACCCTGTGTGAACGAGGCCTTGAAGACTAAAGCTGGTCATACATCGTTGGCCATTGGGCTGAATGAAGAAAAAAATTAAGAAAGAAAAACGAAGCAAACAGATACCCCCCCCACCCCCCACCACCCCAGGGACATTGTATTCTGAGAACAGGACGTGCCACTGTCAGAATGCACTGCTCAGCAGGTGCAGCTGACTCCAGCCACTGATTATCAAAAGTTTTACAACATGTTCCTTCAACAGCAGACAGCTACACACTCATCAAAATTCATCAGGTCCATGCTGAAATTACAGAATTTTAATCCATCTATGGATATAAAGACAAATTAACATCTAGGTGTGTGTGTGTGTGTGATACCACAAAGGCTGCCACACTTGTGCATAGGTGTGCTACTGAACTGTAAATTACAATGTCATTGGATTGATGTCAAGGTCAAGCCTTTTTTTAATTTCATAACCTTGTAAAAATAGGATTATCCAAAAGAAAACTTTTATAATATTTTGACCACTTTCATGTCCTAAATTATTATGCAGAAGACATCAGGATTGTCTCTCCGTAAAAAGCTCAAGGTGTTCCATTTGCTGTACCAGATAAAGTTTTTTTTTTTCACAATCTCTGCAGTCTTAAATACATTTGCTGCACAAAATGAAATCTTGTATCAACATGTAAAACATGTAACCATATCTGTGCACCTTTAATTATGCAGAAGTGCCACCTATATTCAAGTTTTAATAGCTTGCGTTATTTTAACGTGTATACATCCACAGTATAATCAAGGATCTGAAAGATTATTGCAACACTTTATTGCGAAAGTTAGATATATGCATTTAGTTCACAAGGCTTTAACACTGGGATACATTTTTTTTTTACCTGTCATTTTCAAATCACATCAGACTTAATATAGCTGTCACCTTAAAGAAAAATATGAATCCTTATCTTGGTGTAATACCTTTTTGAATTGAGCCTATAGTAACAAAGCTGCTCATGCGTTAAGATTTAGTGAACTGACCTTTTTCAAGTTTTCTAAATGGGCATCACCATCAGAGCATTGTCTGGTAATTGTGCCAGTTGAATCTAAGGAACTATTTATTTATTTTTGTGCATATAGTGAGGAATGCAAACAATGTGTTTCCATGTTGTCCGAACCGAGGGTATTTGTATGGAATTGTGAGTGTTGTTATATATACAGTATCTCACAAAGTAAGTATCATCTCATCAGACCACAGGACATGGTTCCAGTAATCCATGTCCTTAGTCTGCTTGTCTTCAGCAAACTGTTTGTAATCTTTCTTGTGCATCATGTTTAGAAGAGGCTTCCTTCTGACAGGCTGATCCCACAACCCTTCATCCTCTGCAGCAATGCTGGCAGCACTCATACGTCTATTTCCCAAAGACAACCTCTGGATATGACGCTAATCACGTGCACTCAACTTCTTTGGTCGACCATGGCGAGGCCTGTTCTGAGTGGAACCTGTCCTTTTAAACCGCTGTATGGTCTTGGCCACCGTGCTGCAGCTCAATTTCAGGGTCTTGGCAATCTTCTTATAGCCTAGACCATCTTGATGTAGAGCAACAATTATTTTTTTCAGATCCTCAGAGAGATCTTTGCAATGAGGTGCCATGTTGAACTTTCAGTGACCAGTATGAGAGAGTGAGAGCGATAGCACCAAATTTAACACACCTGCTTCCCATTCACACCTGAGACCTTGTAACACTAGCAAGTCACATGACACCGGGGAGGGAAAATGGCTAATTGGACCCAATTTAGACATTTTCACTTAGGGGTGTACTCGATTTTGTTGCCAGCGGTTTAGACATTAATGGCTGTGTGGTGAGTTATTTTGAGGGGACAGCAAATTTACACGGTTATACAAGCTGTACACTCTCACTACTTTACATTGTAGAAAAGTGTAATTTCTTCAGTGTTGTCACATGAAAAGGTATAATAAAATATTTACAAAAATATGAGGGGTGTACTCACTTTTGTGAGCTACTGTATTTATCTATATATATATATATATATATATATCTCACATGTAGCCAACAGTGTAAAATATAAAATAGGTTAATGTAGACAGAGTGTAATTTTTCTATATAATGTCTTGCCAGTAGTATATTATTAAACGGCTACAGATTATCAATACAAGTATATTACTTGTAGTTCTTCCTTTTTTTTTTTTTAGGACCATTGCTATTTATACAGCAATCAGTGCTATAAAAATGCACTGATTACTGTTTAAATGTCACTGGCAGGGAAGGGATTAACACTAGGGGGCAATCAAGGGGTTAATTGTGTGTTTCCTCAGTGTGTTCTAACTGTATGGGGATGGGAGTGTCTAGGAGAGGATTCATTTTTCCTACTAGGAACAAAAGATATGGCTCCTCTTCCCAGACAGCAAAGGGATTTGTGTGTTTACACACATAGATCCCCGTGCTGGCGCTCGTGCGTTATAGGCAGCGATTGTGCCCGCCGGCCACGTGCAGCGGGCGCCTGCACGCTCTCTGGTGGCCGAAAAAAGGCAAGGACGTACCCGTGCAGGATTTCGCCCAGGGGAGCCTTTCTGCCGCAGTATATCTGCGTGAGCCCGTCGGGAACCGGTTAAATAGAATTTATATGCAAATACTGTAGTAGAAATGAGTCATGCTATGACAAATATATCTACTGCTTCTGAGTAGGCTTTGAAGGCCAAGGCTCTACTTTTTTCTGCTTCTGAGTACCCTTTGAAGGCCAAGGCTCTACTTTTTGACTGAGCTATGCAGTTAAATAATTTGTGCTAGTGGCCTTATACAGAAATGTATATTATGAGTTATGACTGGATAAGCACACTAGAAGGGTTGTTGTGATGCTGTGATGGTATCCATATAGTGCCAATGCAATGTTTTTTATTCTTTTAACATTTTGTGGTTTTTCTTATCAAAATGCAGTTTAAATAATATTGTGCTATTTAGAATAGTTTTCAAAGCCAGTCTATATCCATATGATACAATTTTAAAAAAATTCAACAGAGGCAATGAGGACTTATATTTATGCTTTTTTTTTTTTCTTTACTTCCAGCTCCAAGGGGAAAACGAGGATGGAAAACATTTTATGCCATTTTAAAGGGAACTGTTCTTTACTTGCAAAAGGTAAGATCTTAAAAAATGTATAACGTATGCCTTAGGTTAGACTTTAAACATTATTGTGTATGAAATACTATCCTAGGATTTATAGCCATTTGAAAAAGTTATAGAACTACCACAGAACAGTTGTTTTTGTTGTATATGATCCTTTCAGAATAAATAGCAATTTATACAGTATATAGTGTTAATGCACTTGTTGCTCTGTGAATTGACCAATGAATATAACATGGGTACAGTTTGTTAAGACAAAAGAGACTATACAGTGGGGAAAATAATTACAGTATTTGATCCCTGGCAGATTTTGTAAGTTTGCCCACTTACAAAGAAATGAAGGGTCTATATTTTTTATCATAGGTGTATTTTAAATGATAGAGACAGAGTATCAACCAAAAATCCAGAAAAAACACATGATACAAAGGTTATAAATTGAGTTGCAATTCAGTGAGTAAAAAAGTATCCCCATACCAACCAACAATTATTCTGGCTCCCATAGACTGGCTACAGCTTGTGCTCATGTGGTACACAGATTAGCCCTGTCAATTTAAGAAGGTGCTCTTCCTCCTCAAAAAAGGCACATGTACAGGCCCATCTGAAGATTGCCAATGAACATTTAAATGATTCAGAGAAGGATTGGGAGAAAGTGCTCTGGTCAGATGAGACCAAAATAGAGCTGTTTGGCTTTGACTTGACACGTGGTTTTTGGAGGAAGAAAAATGCTGACTATGACCCTAAGAACACCATCCCTACAGTCAAGCACGGCAGTGTAAACATTATGCTTTGGGGTTATTTCTCTGTTAAAGGCCAACTTTGCTGCATCAAGGGGCCAATGGACGGGGGCCATGTATTTGCAAAATCTTGGATGAGAACCTTCTTCCTTCAGCCAGAACACTGAAGATAGGTCGTAGATGGGTTTTCTAGCATGACAATGACCCAAAACATACCGCCAAGGCAACAAAGTAGTGGCTCAAGAAGACGCACATTAAGGTCATGAAGTAGCCTAGCCAGTCTCCAGAACCCTGTCCTATAGAAAATTTATGGAGGGAGCTGAAACTTCGAGTTGCCAAGAGACAGCCAAGAAACCTTAAGGATTTAGAGAAGATCTGTAAAGAAGAGTGGACCGAAATCCCTCCTGAGATGTGTGCAAACCTGGTCACCAACTATAAGAAACGTCTTACCTCTGTGCTTGCCAACAAGGGTTTCTCCACCAAGTACTAAATCATGTTTTGCTTGGGGATCAAATCCTTTTTTTTTTTTTACTCACTGAACTACAACTCAATCTATAACATTTGTATCATGTGTTTTTTTCTGGATTTTTGGTTGATATTCTGTCTCTATCATTTAAAATACACCTATGATAAAAATTATAGACCCTTCATTTCCTTGTAAGTGGGCAAACTTACAAAATCCGCAGGAGATCAAATAATTATTTTTCCCACGGTAACTCTAAATCTGACTATACAACATAAGATATATTGCCCAAACTCCAGGAGTTTGCTAGATTTGTCATACACATTTTTTACAGTCCATAGAAAACATTCTGCTTCATCATTTTTGTTTTTTTCACAATCCAAAGATTGTGGTATAGTCATTAGATTTTAAACAATTTCAGGAGGGGGAAGTGATGTAAACAGTTAATTTCTGCAAAATACACAACAAAACGCAAACAAAATATCAATAGCTGCTTTTCGTGTACCTCAAGGTCGCTTTAATGAGCATTGCTCTTGTATGTGTCATAAATGTAGTTTCCTAGAGCAATATGGCAAGTTTTGGTGTAGACCTCAAAAGGTTTGTAAATTGAAATTCAGCTCAAGGGTAAATAATTATTTGTTTTGAAGACAAAGAAAATGCATTGCTAACTACACTCATTTTAGGGTCATGACTTTTGATTTGTAACTCCTTTGTGTGGATAACTTTAGCGTGCAGAGCGTTTATTGCTAATATTGTGTTACTAGTATTTATCACTGTGAAAATATTGTATTTTTTGCCCTAATAGTATTTTTTCTGGTTTAAAGTTAGGGGTTAAGTTGAGTTTAATGTGTATCTAAAGGCAAACTTTTTTTTTCTATTTTGCATAGAGTAAGGAAGGATTATAACCCCCGTCCGTTTTTTATTTATTTTTTGCCATCTGTGTCCCATGGAGGACATTTCCCCTCACATCCTATCTAAAACCAAAACAAGAAGTGAGAGAAAATCCCTCCAAAGTGAGTGAATCCTGGTGAGTCACCAAGTTCCCCATTGGAAGATTTTTTCCTCTATTCGTTTCCTGATGTCAGCCCAAAATTTGGGATTTATTTTACTTTCACTTTCTATAAAAATGGTAAACAGGACAAATAGAGAGAGTAAATCTTCCTAACAAGGGCACTGACCGCAATAAAAAACTGGCAGGTGTTCTAATTCATCCCCACTCTATCTAAAACAAAAACAAAAATTGCCTTTAGTTACCCTTAAAATTGTACCTATGAGGAAAAAAATTAGAATAAATAGAGCAGGGATTTGACTTTTTTTTTTTTATAGACTAGGGAAACATAAATATTTGTGTGAAATTTGTATTGCTTTTTGTGATCCTGGTGGGGGGATTTTACCTCACTTTCTGTTCCTTTGACAGCAGGACAAGAAATGAGAGGGGTGGTTGTCACCAAGGTATTAAGGCACAGACAATAATAACCTCACAGTGTTTCTAACTCTTGTTGCACACTTTACAATTGAAAAAACACTCTCCACCATATCATATCCTCAAACATACCTGGCAGCCTGGATACCCCTACCTTTAGTACATTAAATAGGCTCTTCCCTACTTACTACTTGATGCAGAAGGTCTGGATAAAAGTTAAATACTTACAGGAGGTCACTGGTTTCACTAATATAGCCCCATTTGGAATAACCCTGCCTACCCATAACTACAGAAGTTGTGGAGTTGTGCTCCAGATACAATCTACCAGGCGCTATGCAATTTTATTACCTCCAACTTCACCATGTAATACGGACTCAAGGTACAGTGGTAGATTGGCATCTCTCCCCTACCCCTGTGTTTAATTTTGTTCAGTCTGTTCAGGTGATCAACGGACTAATTTTGCTACGCTATGCTCCTCCTTTCTCACTTGGAGGGATACCCTTGTACTGCTAATTAAAAATGTGAACAGGAAGTAGGCGCTTTCAAGGAAAACCAATAGGAGAGTGTCATAGAATCTGTGCCAGCTACCTCCATAAATTGTACACATTGACTTTCCCAGCTTTAAATTGTTATTAGGGAGCATTATACCCCATTGGAATTGTTTTGTAAGTGCACAGCTGCCTAGGGTTGATATGCCATTGCTCTAAGTTACACCGCTATGGGTCTAACGTTGTAGACACTATTAACATGGTTTTTCAAACCACCATCACCTTGGATCCCAATTGCTGTGCGCTGCTGATTCTAGATGATTATAACTTCACTGAATTTCAACAGGCAGCCATAAATAGAGTGCTATTTCAGGCCAGAAAGCTTATCTTGCAGTACTGGAGATCCAAACAGGCCCCGACCCATAGAGAATGAATTAATCTTATGGGGGACACACTTTGCTTAGAAAAACTATTTAAAAGCATAGAGGTTGCCCCGGTAAATTTGACAAGCTGTGGGGAGAGTGGCTAGCTGTGCTGGGTTTATCGCCCATTTAACTTATTATGGACAGAATCTTTTGATAGTGTGTCATCCTGCATTGTGTTTCTCATTGCTGTTTACTGGATTTTGGTATGCTCTGTATCTCTGCTAGCCTCCTTTGTATTTACTCTGTCAGGGTCCTGCTGCTTTACACCCTGTATTACTTGATGTATACTGACTGTGTGGTTGGGATATATTCCAGCTCTGTGTATTTCTATGATGTAATGACTCTGGACTGGTTTTGTTGTAACAATCTCAACATGTACACTATGTGCCGCTGTTTTTTGTTCAATAAACTTTCTTTCTGATTTATAAAAAAGAAAAAACATTCTCTGGTTAGTATGTAAAAAGTTTTAACATTTAGATTAAAAAAATGGATTTTTGTTTGCATACATTTGCAAATGCATGTGAAACCATGCCACCGCATCAAAACACCCCTATAAAGTGTGTTCCCTCTCTCAAAACTCAGTAGTTCCCAGATAAAGGACAAATATGCAGGAATACCATATATAATTTGTGAGAGCTGTCTTACCTTGAGGTTACTATACTTAAACCATTCTGCCTAACTAGTTTTCACATGCATTGTAAACTGCCAATCTTTGACATGAAAACCTACTTAAAACTGCTAAATGTTCCATGACTAAAAAATACTCTAAAATGTATTTTAATGTGCACAAATATAATATAATAGATACTATTGCATATAAAGGCAAGACTATGAAAAGTAAATGCCAAATATGTCAAGCCTCAAATGGCCTTGGCAGGTCCTCTTTATAAGAGGCATCAAGAGTCTTTTAGACCTCCAATACCTCCTCTGTACTCTGCCCAAGCAGATCAGAGACAGAGAGTTCCAAATCTGCTATTTACCCAGCTATTCTGGCTAGGAACTGACAGCTCTGAACTTTGATGGTCTTAGAGGTCAAATTCTTTCAATGCAGATTGGGGAGTGCCCAAATCGTTTATACTGTACAAAGCACACCCGGAATTTTAAAGTAAACACAAGCTTACCTTATTCCTGTACCTTCGTATATACAGTATATATACTATACTATACATATTCAGTAAAAGGGCTAAAATTGCAGCAACACACCAGAGGCCCAAACAGGCTCAAGGAAGTCACAGTGCTAGTCTATACTAAATCCAGCAAAGCAGAAATGGCAGCTGCTTGGATCATTTTAAAACTAGCAAAAGGAATGGTAAATGTGGGCAGAACAGGACATTGAACAATTCCAAAATTCCCCAACACGCTCTCCACCTGGGGACTCTGGTATGCTTACAATGCTTAACAGTAGTTAGCCCAATATCATTTGACCCAGCAGAATGAGGACAACCTGTAAGCACAGAGCATTACAGACACACCCAAGAAGGGACACTACCATAGCACTCTGCACTCACAATGATTCAAAAACATTATTGCATTATTTAGAACTACTATACTTAGTGCTGGAGAAGATCCAAAAAGGAAGAGAACCCTGTGTATCCCATGACCAGACGTATAAAGGTAAGAATTTAAAAAAAAAATACAATAATTACTGCCAGAGTGCGTCTGAGGGATGAGGATGGTGGGGAGGCATTTCCTGCCTGTTTAGTGTTCTTGCTATGCTACCAACTAATAGCCTGCCTTGGAAGCTGAAATGGGACTGGTAACAGAGTAAGCACAGAGAGAAGTTACAGGCTTCAGGAAGTAGACTTCCAATGAACTGTGCAAAGCTGCATAAAGTTTGGGCACAGTGAGTTACAGAAAACTCAGCTTAAAGCCTAACTCTGGGCTCCCCATCTAGTTGCCTCCTATATGTTTCTCAAGGCTTAACTTATAATTGTGTTTACATTTGGCTGGAGCGGGCCTTTGTTTCCTGTCCATGGTAGAAGCACAGCGCAGTCAGTCACAAAGAGTTAAATGCCCCATTCTGTTTCTGTTTATACAAAGCAATACGATAGTCTGGATGCACTGTCTTGATTATTTAACATTTGTATATAATATACGGTAGATGTTTAGCTTGTTCCAAATCATTTAGCTAAATACATTTGACTACAATGCATAGACAGGCCATTATCTTGTGTATGTTAGTGCTGAATATCCAATGTAAAAGAATCCAGCGAGTTTGATTTGTGTTCCTTTATAATGAATAGGCGATGAATGATGTCCCATGCATTAATTGGCCTAATGCAAACCATTGCCTTGAATTGCTGTACCATCAAAATTGAATTAGAACTCTACGTTGAAGACCATTGATTTAATGCCGAGTGTCATGTGTTTAAACAATGTCTGTATTCAATTCCCTTGATAGCACAGATTTTAACAATGCTGGCAATCTACAAAACACCCCTTGCTTGCAGTTATGGCCAAATTAATCATCTAATTACATCTATTGAATAATAGTTTTTGGAACTGCTGTAACTATTTAATTTGTTAGTCATCTTTCATATCTTCCTGTAAGTAATGTATTAGACACTACAGACAGTGACTACAATGGGGCATGTAACCAAACCATTATAAATGTTGTCTGCAGATTGCTATGATGTATTTGTTTATACAAAAATTGATTTATACTACTAGAGATATGAGAATCTTTTCATGAAATGAGGCTGGTCTGCTTTTCACTGCTTTTATTTTCTGTAAACAGGTTGAAATTATTTATGTTTTAAAAAGACAGTAGACTTTTCTTTGAATTCCAACTCCAGCCCAAGCCATTTTTATTTAAAGGAGAAGTTTAGGGTTAAAAAAAACAAACATCTGTACTCAACTCCATGATGCAGCATTGGCATGATGCTGTAGCTGTCTCCTGCCAGCTCTAAGCCTAAGTGATCACATGACCGCTCAGTTCTCAGTTTACTCTGAGCAGAGAGTAGTGACTGTCAGTCACTGCTCTCTGCTCTGTCCCTCTAGCGCTCACTGGAATGCAAGGCAAGGGAAGAGGCTGAGCCAGCTGCTGATCAGGTATTCAGGTGGATCCCAACAATATGGTCGGGATCCGTCCACAGTAAGAAGTGGCTCTGTGACGGCAGTTGACAGCAGGCTTCAGCCCGCTGTTGGCTGATTCTGGGTCACAGGACAGCAAAAGTAAGTGCACTCATGTGAACCAAAAAGAAATATGGCCAAAAAAGCTTTGCGCCCTTCCTGTAATGCAGTTCCTCTCACACAGTTTTGGCATTGTTTCTCACAATGCAACAACCACATTGCCGAGTGTGTCTCCAAAGTACATATAAAGACATGTATAGCTTTTACGGATGTATAAATGCTTCAGTGTTTTTGGGTTAAACTTTTAATCAGTTGATGTGATGAAACCATAAAGAACGCAATAAATTATTTTGCTGTACTTTTAAGCAAACCATTTTAAAATATGTCAGACTGAAGAGTTTTTCTGTGAAATTAATAAATTCCAGAGATATAGGTAGCTGCAGGTGTATGCAGATCTTGACTTTGTGAAATGAGTGTTTGGTCCCATTTCTTACACCTTCCAAGCCTCCCTATTGGTTGGTGGGGCTGTCCATGACATTCAAAAACAGGTGAAAGGAGCAGGGCCAAGTTTGTATTTTTTATAAGTGGTTTTCACTGAAGGTGACCTCTGCTTATGATTTTTTTTTCCATAATATCCTCACTTATAATTGCCCAGCTTTATGATATGAAGTACATAGATCAATTAAATTTTATATCTTGATTAGTTGTACATTTCTGCCCCTTATATTATATTTGAATACCTCTTAACAGAATCTAAACTGTGAGAAATGTATTCTGCTTTTTTTACCCTTTTGCTGCCAGGCCCCGTGCACCATTTTTACACTCAGGTGGCCAGGCCATTTTTGCAATTTTTTTTATTGCTTTTTTATTTTTCCCTTACAGCTTTCAGAGTTTGGTAAAGACCCCCCAACCCATATATTTTCTGAAAGCACATGATCAGTAGAATACAAATAAGGGGCTACTGATTTTTAGGGCACAATGATATTTGCGCAAATGTTTATCAATACACTAAAATCATTATTAGCAGATAAAAACACAGTATATTTTACAAAATTCCTATAAATATAAAAGCTTAACCTGTATTGTGTTTATAAATAAATAAATATTTGTAAAATTTAAATTGCTCCTTTTTGAGAAATAGTTAAAATCGGACGTACGCAAAAATTTCTCAAAAAATCTAGAGATTTTCCTTCTTCACTTATAGCTTTCAGGATTTGTAAAAGACCCCCCAAACCATACATTTTCTGAAAGAACATGGCCAGTAGAATAAAACAAAGGTACTACTGATTTTAAGGCACAGCAATGTTTGAGCATATGTTTATCAAAACAATATTTTTGCTAAAAATATACTAAAATCATTAATAGTGGATTCATACATGGCAAAATGTACAAAATTCCTGCTAAATTCCTAGTAAATATAAAAGTTAAAACTGTATTGAGTTAATAAATAACAAATATTTTTACATTTTAATCTGCACCTTTTTATGAAATGGTGAAAACTGAAGGTAAGCAAAACTGTAAATAAAAACAATTTACTCAAAAAATCCGGAGGTTACCATTTTTTACTTACAGCTTTCAGAATTTGAAAAGACCCCTCAAACTGAACATTTTCTGAAGCACATGACCTGTAGAATAAAAAAAAGTGCTACTGACTTTTTTGAGCCCCGCAATAATTAGGAAATGTTTATCATATTGCTATTTTCACAAAAAATACACTAAAATCATTAATAGTGCACATAATTGCAACAACTTTCAAAATTCCTGCTAAATTACTACTAAAGCATCATTCACATGTGACATACTAAAGTGGATGCCCATGGGGGGCCATGTTTACCCGCATGGGGATGCACTGTTCCGTGCATCCTCGTACAGGCAGTCCCATATCTGTAAATTTGTATACAAAGGCTGCACAGGCTTAGCTGCTGTTCCCAATCTGACATCCGTGTAGGTTTGGGTACATGACCCGAACGCAGACAGTGTGAGCTCAGGGACATGCATGGATGTTAAATTGGGAGCAACGGCTCTGTTTGTGCAGGTGCTACATCCCAACTGACATCAATGGGACTGCCTGCATAGAGATGCACGGAACGCCCGTGCATCCCTGTAAAGGTACGCTGTATATGCCCTGCTTCTGCTTGTCTATTTTTTTAGGTGGGCCCAATCTATGGAGAGGCTTATGTAAATAGCCATGTGTCCGTTTACACCCGCCTGCATCCGATACGATCCGGTTCACATTCCTCATCCATCTAGCAGATCGGATAGGATGGTATCTGATGGAAATGGACAGGCGGTCCATTTCCATCTGACCACCCCAGAGAGAACAGCAGGCTGTGTCTGCTCTGCATCAGCGGAGAGGACGCTGATCTGTCATCCGCCAGCTTAGCGGGGATCAGCAGACAGATCCCCGGCTGAGCAGGTTGATCTGCTTGACAGAGTTCGCTCCATGTGAAAGGGGTCTTACCACAAACGGCCGGTTCTTTAGGGATGCTGCCCCCCTGCAGGGAGCTGAACTCATATGTTTACAAAAGAGAGAAAACAAGCAGCGCCAACCTAAGTGCAGTATTAAAATCACTCGTTTTTAATTTTAGTAGAAATGCACTCCCCCTGAGTGAGATAAAAGCAGGCACATCATGTTAATGTCCGATGGACAGCAGGGCTCCACGGTTCATTCATCCAGTGCTGTGAGTTCTTGTCTGGCGACGCCGGTGGCTTCTGGTGTCCCAGGCTAGAGCATGCAGGGTGCAGGGGGAAGTAGTCACTCGGAGATTCCCTGGTCGCGGTCAGATGATGCTAGTAACGTGCACGCGTTCGGAACATGCATGCTCCTTCGTCAGGCATCTGATGCGTCAGATGCCTGACGAAGGAGCACGCATGTTCCGAACGCTTGCACGTTACTAGCATCATCTGACCGTGACCAGGGACTCTCTGAGTGACTACTTTCCCTTGCGCCCTGCATGCTCTAGCCTGGGACACCGGACTACAGGGGAGGCTTGGTAAACACATGTTTACCAAGCCCCCCCCCAAGCCAAAACTTCACCCCCCTGGTCGTGGAAGGAGTTCCCAATGCTTCAGTGAGGACCTTCACTCTACTGAGCCTTGTTTGACCCCCCTGAATAAGGTGAGGTCGCAGGCTTTTTGGTAAGCCTCCATTTCTACTCTAGGTGGCGGGCAGTGCATGAATTGGATGACAATACTCTTGTTTATACACTGCAAATCTTACTGGATATTCACATCTATGAACTTTTACTTCACGTTTATAAGGAATGCTTTATGATCTATGGACTATTTAGCACAATTTTGATATTTTTGTGTTATTTTTACTTCTGTTTATTTTTGACTTTCAATGTTTCACCTTCACCATAACTATTGAGTTATAAGGTCCATTACCAACCATTATCTAGCGCTACACTCCTATTGTATCTTACTATATTTTTTATTATTTTTACAGTTACATTTTTAATTTTACATTTTTTTTGGGGGGAGGGGGGTCTTTGGTGAGATATCAGAGGTCTAAACAGACCCCGTATTTCTTTTTTGTGATAGAGAAAGGGACTGAAGATAGTCACTTTCTCTGTAGCACTTTACTTGAATGAATAAGGAATCTGTATAGAGATTCCTCATTCATTCATAAAATGACAGTCTGATACATAGTAACAATCGCAGTGTACTATATATAAGCTGTCAATGGACATAGAAGCGATCGCTGCCTATGTCCACTGTACTACAGGGGGGGCTTGGTAAACACACGTTTACCAAGCCCCCCCAAGCCATAACTTCACCCCCCCCCCCACACTCCCAGAATGACAGCTCTTCGGAGCTTAGTTCAGGCAGCAGCTGAATGCAGCGGGAGGGGAAGGAGTAATGCCACCGGAGCAGCGATGGATCAGGGGTGCGGGGCAGTACGGGGGGTGATCTGACTTGCGGGGGGACACATCGGGATCATCCCCAAGCCCATGCAGCACCTGAAGCCAGCAGGAGTGGAAGAGGAGGGATGCCAGCTTATGATGGTAGCTGTGGGGGATCGGGTTTGCAGTCGGGTCAGATCAGGTGTGGGTGGGATCAGTGCTGGGGGGTAGAAGAGGGGTGAAGGGGATAGTAAAGGAGAGTGGGGGGAGTAGTTTAAGGTGAAAGGCAGCGGCGGGAGGTGGAGTGGCTGGGGACAGGGAAGAGGCAGCATGGGTGTGGGGGGGGGGGGGTCATATTTGAGGTTAATAACTCTAAGCAGCGGGTTGTAATCATCTGATTAGAGTTATAGAATTGTTCAGCAGGGTCTGCTGAACAATTCTGCTATAAGTTTATGGTCATTGAAGTGACCATGAGTTTATAGCAGGGGGAGATATGAGGTCCATATGGCATACAGACCTGGCCACCTGTAGGTCTTTACGGGTAACGGACCTGGAAGCGAAAGGGTTAAACAACACGTGTCCTTTTCTCTGTTTCTCCCCATAATTTCAGCTTGGTTGTACTTGAAATGCACAAATTAAACATTCTCCTTTAGTAGACTTGCTTTTCAAATATAATTTCCTCTCACCTTCACACACAGTTGTTTTATGATGCCGATCCCTCGGCCTCTGTACAGAAGCCAAGTTTTGCTCTGTAAGTGGTCTAGTGTTCTTTCTGAGAACAGAAGCAGATGTGCTAGTGCTGCTTGAGTGAGAAAAAGCATGAATTCTAGTTGGCATTTACGATTAGCCTCCTTGCGCTTTTTTGTTTTTTTATCTTTTACATAGCATTATAGATCTATAAAGATGCAGTGAATATGATTTAAATAGATTCAGTCTGATAGAGCTGCTACTGATAAAATACTGTAAATTCCAGGGACCCATTATTTTTACAGTTTTTTATCTAGGCACCTAACCAAGGTATTGTACCAGATCTGTCACAAAATTTCCCATTGAACATGGGAATTATTATTTTATATTGTTATGTTTATATTTTGCCATCAATCTTTGCTTTTATCTTGATTCACTAGTCTTCACAAAAAAAAGTCAAGACTACTTAGCAAAAATATATACAGTGGGATGAATTTACTAAATGTATCAAGTCTAAAAAAGTGAATTTTAGTAAATGGTGTGGACTGTGAATATCTAATCATGTGTGATAGAAGTTAAAGTGGATGTAAACCCACTACCATCATTTGCAAGATATTAACATATAATGATATTCATGCCTCCTGCATGTATCATTTTGTTTTATTACTCACCCCCACAGCTGTAATTTGCCCCGCAATATCACCGAATTGGTGGGCGTTTCTCATTCCCGGCGCTTGGTGGGCGGAGTCATAATGTCAGAGCACTACCGCTACACTCCCCTGGCCAGCCGGCGTTGCGAGCACGAGCCTCGTGCCAGGGGAGACTGAAGTGGATCTGCAGGAGTGACAGAAGGCGTTTGGTGAAGAAGCAGAGCGTGCTCATGTTTCTCCTGCGCATGTGCACAAGAAACAGTAGGTAAATTGAGACAGAGAGGCAGAGCTTACTCCTCCGCCCCCCCTCGTCCCCCACTGTGTCCTCCACATCCCCCACTGAGTCTTCCTCCTCCGACCCCCTCGTTCCCTGCAGCCGCCGGCTTCCCTCTGCTCTCCTCTACCGCGGGCTGCGAGGGGGGAGGAGGGGGCGCGTGGGGAATCTGTCAGGATGGAGACAGGGGCCGGTATGTCAATTACCAGCCCCTGTCTTTTCTGAATGGGACACAGAGCATTCGTTACTGATCGCTCTGTGTCCTGTCATAACTGAGCAGAGTAACCTGTGTGTTACTCTGCTTCAGTTTATGAATGGACAAATACAGTAAAGGCAGCCAATCCTGGGAGAGCTGGAGCGGGGAGGGGAGGGGGATGTGAATTGTGAACTTTTTACACAGGATGTGCCTGTCTCGGGCTAGTGCATGAGATATGTAAATAACCTGTCACTCAAAGCAAGGGGGAGGATTTGACAAAGTTTTTCTGTTTGTCAAGATTTATCTCACTGAACAATAAAAGAGGATTGCTCAGAGCTGGATTAACTCTGTGTGGCAAGACTGGACTCAAATGATAGGAAATCTTATACTCTACATTGTGACATCAAAAAATAAAAATAAAATTTGGGTTTACATCCACTTTAAAGCTTCAGGCTGTATGAAAAAAAGAATAAAAGGCATCAGCTATAAATACTGGAAGGACACTTACTTGTTCAAGGATCCATTGTCGTCTTCACCCAGGCAGGTTCTTAACTGGTCTTAGGGTCCCTGGCGCTGGCATGTTTACTAAGGGAGGCCACCTGTGACGCC
Organism: Rana muscosa; assembly: GCA_029206835.1. Taxonomy (NCBI): domain Eukaryota; kingdom Metazoa; phylum Chordata; class Amphibia; order Anura; family Ranidae; genus Rana; species Rana muscosa. Next base: position 500,651,538 of record CM055116.1, on the reverse strand, counting down.
TTGCAGCTTCGCACTGCACATGCGTGAGCAGAGCTGCCTTTTGAGAATGGCCCCAGAGCCTTCGGGGACCTGTGACATATCCCCCCAAAAAATTATCCAAAAATGATAAAGGAGGGGGAGGAGGTGAAAAGTGTAACTTCCCCTTTTAGGTGAAATTTCACTTAAAAAAAAGTGTTGATTGTGGCTATACTGAGAATTGGGACACTGGCTAACAAAAGAAAACTGTTGGCCAGCCTGGTGTAACCCCTCCTCATTACATTTTTTTATAACGATAATTTTTCTTCAATGAAGACCTCATCCATATGCTGGTGAGATGGGCTTTATATGCAGCTATCCAGATAGGCATTTCTTCTGCCCTGCCTTGAAATCCATACCCAGTTCTCACTGGACCAAAGATTGTGGGACATTACTGGAATTGTGACTTTCAGGCACTTGCACTTGCAGGCAAGTGCTATTTTATGTTACTGTTACTAAATCACCCTATTTGTTCAGATCTTGCATTGGGACTACCTGTTCTAGTGACAGTTGTCAAAAGTGCTATTTCCCCTCACATTTCCACTACGTCCTGTTGTGTTTCTGGGAAAGCAAGTGAATGAAAGTCACCCTAGTCCAACCATACAATAAGAGCCGGACAAAGGTTCTCACCCTTTCACACTCTGTTAAAAAAAAAAAAAAAAAAAGGGGCTAGAGTTTTGCTCTAAGCCCTAGTTCACACTGCCGCAACTTGTCATGCAGCTTGAGAGTTTAAAGTCGCCTGACAAGTCGCGCCCCATTAACGCCAATGAAACTGTTCTAATCTGTGACTCAAGTCGCTCTGACTTAGAAAAAGGATCCTGCTCTACTTTTGGTGTGACTTCAATACGACTTGCATTGACTTCTGTTAAAGAAGTTGCATGCAAGCCACAATGAAGTCACACAGGGATGTCGGATTCAAATTCGCGGCAGTGTAACCCAGGCTAAAGGACAGTGCAAAATGTAGAATAGTTTCAAGGTTTTTAGTCTATTAAATTTAAAGGTGTAACTAGCTGAATGCTTTATGTGTATTGGGCTGGTCTGATCATTTGAGGTCTGATGTCTGATAACCCAGTATTGGGTACAATCATTGACAGTCAAGATATAATTATATTATTTTCCCCTTTTCTCATAAAAATACAGATATATAATTAACTTTTTTCTTTAATTCCTTTTGGACTTTTGACATTTTACACTGAAAATACCTGTAAACATATCAAATCTAATTTCTCCCACCAGAAAGGATTTTTAGATAGATGAGAAGGTTAATGCAATGAGAATAATTCCCTACTAGCTAGGCACAGGACAAATAATAGCCATACAGTTTCTTAACATAGTGCCCTTTAAAAGATCTTGGTTAAAAAAAGGATAAACAGATTCTATGTGAATGCTTATGTAGGGCTTTCTATAGTAAATAGAAGGATGAGAAAACTCTTGGGAATTTAAGGCAAACGATGGTGATTTATTGATCCAGGCACATGACAGATTAAACAAAATAAACCTCTTCCATGGGTGAAAGGTGAGATGGGTCAGTGTTGTAAAGGACAAAGTAAATATGGTCAATAAATCATTGACACATGTCTTGAACTTCCCTACAACACTTTTCAGTGGCACATGTATGAAATACAGTATATGTTTTAAACACATATTTTACATTCTTTTTTTCATTCAAGTTTTAGTTTATTATCTGAATAGAGTCCGTACAATCTTTACAGAAAAAAGTACAATGTAGTATCACAATATAATATGCAAGCGAACAAGTTAAATATCAGTAGATCTCAAAATACAATATTACCATGTTGGAATACATCAATGCAAAAATACCATAAAAACTGAAAATATTGAAATATATTTATCAAAAATAGGAGTGACCCCCTACCTCTATACCCCCTCATTCTAACCTTCCCTTCTTCGAAAGTAAGTAGCAATGATGGCCTATTAAATATCTCAAAATATATGTATATAGTTACCAGAAGATGAGGAGATCCTCCATTCCCCCAGACACCCCTAAAGGGAACATACTGTGCCTGAGAAGGCAAGAGGAGCTCCCCCACCCCCCTTCCTAAGCAACCCAAAAACTTTTTTTTGAGAAAACATATGACCTTAATTTGAGTATATATAATAGGAAATATAGTAGCCTACTATAAGTTTAACCGGGTGTAAAAAAATCCTTCTCAAAATAATAAATCAAAGTCAAATGTTCTGACTCTAAAATAAGAGAACATTGTATAAACCTGAGAAGTCTTAAAACAATCTAGTACAAATACCTATTGTTTATATTCCATATAACAAAAATAAATAGGAATGGGAGAAAGAGAGAAAAGAAGAGAAAATATTTAGTGTTCAGTAGGAAAAAAAGGAAGAAAAAGAAAGAAAGAAAGCCTACCTGCTCAATGTGTAAACATCAATATTCAGCGATTGGTGTTGCTAATTAATTTTACATCAATTGCATACATATAAATTGTTTAAAACCTTTCCTGTTATACTATATTACAGTAAACCTTCAATTAAAACCCTTTTATAGAAAATATCAGATGGGTACTAAAAATCTTGTGCAGAAAAGTGCAGAGCATATTATTGTTCTGCTATCTGGAAAGGGCAGATAGACAAGGTTAGCAGATGTTTGTATTTGTATTTGCAGAGATGTCACCTTGTGTTGTAATCTTGCATACTTCTATTCTGTAAAGGTAATTCAGGGTGAATAAAAACATATTCTAGTCTTGGGTAAATGTCAAGACATTTACCCCACTGAAGCAGAAGTTTGGGGTCTAGTTAAAAGATTTATATATATATATATATATATATATATATAATATACGTGTAAAATATTGCCCTGCCTCATAGGGAATGTCAACACATCTGTTAGGAGTCCTAAACCTGAGCTGGCATCTGATTTACATTGCTTATTATCTTGCCCATCAATGTTGATCAATAGTTAACTAACTAAGACACTTTTTAACTTAAATGTAAATATTTGTTTTGGGTAGTCCGATCATTTTAACGCTTATGCGTTACCAGTTTCTTACACCATTATGATTCTGTCCAAACCCATAGTTTATGAAGACCATAGTAGTAAGAGTGTGTGTGTGTGTATATATACCGTATATACTCGAGTATAAGCCGGCCCGAGTATAAGCCGAGGTACCTAATGTTACCACAAAAACCTGGGAACACGTACTGACTCGAGTATAAGCCGAGGGTCAACAATGCCCACCCATTGCAACTTCACTAAGCTCATTGCCACCTTACTGTTCCCATCCTCACTGTTCCCATCCTCACAAGTTCCTATCCTCACCTGTGCCCATCCTCACCTGTGCCCACCCTCACTGTTTCCCTAGAATTGTAATTGAACATTGTAAAACTCACGCTCTATTCCTGGTCTCTTCTGTAATAGGCGGAACTGCCTGCTGAGAATCGCCTATCACGAACGTTCTCTCATCCTCACCCATCCCAGCAGACACTGTGTTCAGTTTCCACCAATCACGGACATCTGCTGGGAAACTGAGGATGAGAGAACGTTCGTGATAGGCGATTCTCGGCAGACACAGTTCCACCTATCACGGAAGGGACCAGGAAGAGACCGCGAGTTTTAAACGATGGACGCCGCAGCCTTCAGGTACATTTTACAATATTCAATTTCGCTGACTCGAGTATAAGCCGAGGGGGGGACTTTCAGCCCAAAAAAAGGGCTGAAAATCTCGGCTTATACTCGAGTATATACGGTATATATATATATATATATATATATATATATATATATATATATATATATATATATATTTATATATACACTATCTCACAAAAGTGAGTACACCCCTCACATTTTAAAAAATATTTTATTATATCTTTTTATTTGATAACACTAAAGAAATTACATTTTGCTTCAATGTAAAGTAGTGAGTGTACAGCTTGTATAGCAGTGTAAATTTGCTGTCCCATCAAAATAACTCAACACACAGCAATTAATGTCTAAACCGCTGGCAACAAAAGTGAGTACACCCCTAAGTGAAAATGTCCAAATTGGTCGCAAAGTGTCAATATTTTGTGTGGCCACCATTATTTTCCAGCACTGGCTTAACCTCCCTGGCGGTATGATTCTGTCTGGAATTATGTACAAAAAGCGGTACAATTATTTTGCATGGAAATTTGTTGTTATGTATTGTAGGCCTGCAATTCTTAGTAATTACTTACTTAAACCTGACCAAACAAGAGTCTAGTAGACATCTCGGGTATGATAATGTTTGAAACACAAAATCATAAATTATAATATAATAAATAACTATAAATAATTATAACAAATAGTAATGTAATTATAATAAAAATTATTCAATAATGTAATCAAATCAAAAACACTGAAATTTGCTCAGTTGCAGAATTGTCACTGTCATTAGATTTAGTGCTTAAAGTCAAATTTCCCAACAAATCGCTATTGCTCAATTCTGCGAGTGATTCTAATTTATTATCGCTGTTTTCTAGCTGGTCTAAAACCACTTTTGACATAAAGGGACACTTTTTGGTTGCTATGGACAATCTCCAGTTTCCAGGCAGAAAGAAATTTTTTAATAATATAAAACTGCATGCAGAACACTGGACAGATCACTAGGGACAAAGGGGGTGTGTAATTATTTAATACAGTACTGTAATCTATAAGATTACAGTATACTGTATGTATACTGTGTGTTTAAATTTTTGAATTTGGCGCCGAACTCCGCCCCCGTGCACCGCAACGTCGCAGGGAAAGGCACTCGGCAGTTTGGATCGAGTGAGACACGGCTCGCACACACTGCGGGAGGACTTCGCAGGATCCAGGGAACAAGGTAAGTAACTTCCCTGTATCCTGCAATGCAATCCTGAGTCTGGCTCGGGGTTACCGCTCTTAGCATGAAAAACTCACCCCGAGCCTGACTCTGGATTACCGCCAGGGAGGATAAAGAAGAAGTAAACCCTGATGGGTTTTACTTCCTCTTTTGCTCCCTGCAAATGAAAAGCATAATGGGCTAGTATGCATCGCATACTAGCCCATTATGTGACACTTACCTGCAAAAGAATCCAGCAATGTCCCCTGTGTAGGCAGCGTCCATCTTCTGGCCCCTCTTCCTTCCAGGCCGCGGACTCCGGCTCTGTGATTCGCTGGAGCCGCATGACGTCACTCCCGCGCATGCGCACGGGAGCCGCCATTAACGGCACAGGCTAGGGAAGAGACGGCACTTAGTTTCGTTTCTTCCCCACGCATGCGCCGTTAACATTTTCGGCGGACTACAAGTAAAATATCTCCTAAACGGCGCACGTTTAGGACATATTTCCACTACCTATAGGTAAGCCTTATTCTAGACTTACCTATAGGTAGAAGTCCAAAAAAAAGGGTTTACAACCACTTTAACCCTCTTGGGCATGGAGTTCACCAGAGGTTCACAGGTTGACCACTGGAGTCCTCTTCCACTCCTCCATGACAACATCACGGAACTGGTGGATGTTAGAGACCTTGCGCTCCTCCACCTTTCGTTTGAGGATGAACCCACAGATGCTCAATAGGGTTTAGGTCTGGAGACATGCTTGGACAGTCCATCACCTTTACCCTCGGCTTCTTTAGCAAGGCAATGGTCGTCTTGGTGGTGTGTTTGGGGTTATTATGTTGGAATACTACCCTTGCGGCCCAGTCTCCGAAGGGAGGGGGATCATGCTCGGTTTCAGTATGTTACAGTACATTTTGGCATTCATGGTTCCCTCAATTAACTGTAGCTCCCCAGTGCCGGCAGCACTCATGCAGCCCCAGACCATGATACTCCCACCACCATGCTTGACTGTAGGCAAGACACACTTGTCTTTGTACTCCTCACCTGGTTGCCACCACACACACTTGACACCATCTGAACTAAATAAGTTTATCTTGGTCTCATCAGACCACAGGATATGGTCCCAGTAATCCATGTCCTTAGTGAAAGTAAAAAAACAACTGCGCTAGAACCCGAAGTGTCAAATAAAGCTGCCAGCTCTCATACAAACAAAGTATAACAAGGGTGGGATAAATAGTGCAGCGCAAAGAAAAATAATAATGAAAACTACCACTAGAACATGAATGGCAGATAAAACAAGCAATGGTGACATGTGAGAAAACCAATGTAAATCGAAGCACTCCAATAATTAAAGTCCAAGTAAATATAAATAAATGCATGGAGAAACTACGGTAAGTAGTGAGGAGTCCATGTACTGTGAAACCGCAGTGTGATGATCCTTTCCACGGAAGAGTGAATCACATGAATGACTGGTTGACTGATGAAATAACAATATGTAGGAACGATGAATAGATGGGTACTCTTACCGCAACTGGTGGACTCATCTGCCGTATGACAATGATTCAAGCGAGCATGAGGTCTCAGCGACCAAGGGTGATGGAACTGGAGCACTGTGGGCACTGCGGAGGTCCGAATCGATCCAGGAAAGGGAAGTTCAACGAACTGGAATGTAGGGTCCACACTCCTCCCACATAAGGTTCCAGATACAACGTGAAAAAAGGCAAAGAAGGAAATGCTCCCAATGGTGCAGGTCAATGAGAAACTGATCAAGGTTTATGGGAATAAAATGTTATAAAAATACATGACAATCGGCATAAAGATAAAAGTGATGACAAATTAGTCTCAAAGCAATGTGGGGTGCAGTAATGCAAGCCCGACGCAACAGGGGCATATGTGATTGTCATGTATTTTTATGACATTTTATTCCAATAAACCTTGATCAGTTTCTCATTGACCGGTCATTATAAAAACGTTTTTTTTTGCATTGGTACATGTCCCCTAGGGCAGTACCTGGGTCCCCATACACTTTCTATGGCAATAACTTGCATATAATAGGGTTCGTTAGAACTTTTTTGCCTGTTCGCATGTTCTGGTGCGAACCGAAGCGGGGTGTGTTCGGCCCATCCCTAATATTCTGTGTCTATCATTTAAAATACACCTATGATAAATATATAGACCCTTATTTTCTTTGTAAGTGGGCAAATGTACAAGATGTGCAGGGTATTAAATAATTATTTATATAATTTATAAAATCCAAGTGAAAGATATAACAACAACATGTCAGAAAAACATTTTGGAAAAAGGACCACCTCCTTTTGTCAGAATTTTGATGGACCATGTTTTGCTTTATTACAGCCTTTAGTCTGTTGGGATATGTCTCTACTAACTTTGCAGAGCTGCTCAAGTTCAGTTACATTTGATGGTGACCGTTTGTGGACTGCAGTCTTCAAGTCATTCCACAAATATTCAATGGGGTTTAAGTGTGGGCTTTGACTAGGTCATGCAAGGACCTTCACCTTTTTATCTTTCAACTGAGAAGTGCCCCAATCCCTGCTGCAGAGAATCACCCCCATAAAATAATTTGGTGTTGAGGCCAAATAATTCAATTTTAGTCTCATCTGACCACCTTAAACACACCTTGAAGATTCTGAGGCCACACGGAAAAAGGTGTTATGGTCAGATGAGGCTAAAATGTAATTATTTTGCCTTAACACCAGACGATATGTCTGGCAGAAATCCAATACAGCTCACCACAACAAGTATTCTTGTTGGTTGCTATGGACTGGTGGATTTTTCACATTGCTCATAGTTTTTCTGAAGAAGATTCCTACTTCAGAAAAAAGACAGGGAGGATTTGTACAAAAAAAAAAAACCCAGAAAAGCAAGTGGCTTGTGGTGCCACAGCAACCAATCACTTTTTTATTTTGCTGCAAGAAAAAAAATCTGCGTTTTGTTTCACATCAAAAATATTATTATATTTCCAAGTCACTATGTATTTAATATTAAGAGTTCATTTCTTACTTGCTTAGGAATCCTCTTCCCTCTTTTTAAAACACAGGATGAATACAAGCCAGAGAAGGCTCTTTCTGAAGATGATTTAAAGAATGCTGTAAGCGTACATCACGCCTTGGCCTCAAAGGCGACAGATTATGAGAAGAGACCCAATGTCCTCAAACTGAAGACAGCAGACTGGAGAGTTTTCCTCTTTCAAGCACAGTAAGTTTAATAATTATTCTAATCACACAAAAACCCGTTGGGTGAAAATTTTAACTGCTTTGTATTTGAATCCCTAGAAACAACTTATATTGTAAATGTCAGATGATATGACACAACATTTCGGACATGTGCTAGTTTATGTTGGCGGTGCAACCTTTTTGACTGGGTGTCATGTCTTGTCATTTCTGCTGTATTGCTAATGGGAAATGGAGAGCCACAGTGCAGGATCCCTGTCCCTCACCCCTTTCCCATCTCATGCCACATTTAGCAGTTGAGCCAGCTGTTGTGTAACCATCATTTTTTTTTCACATCAGCTGCTACAAGAGCACTAGATTCGCAGACACAGTCATCAGATAGATGCATGCTCTTAAAGGGATGCAGGTGAGATGAGGTGAGGCTTCAATCTTGGGGGGGGGGGGTGGCAGGAGAAATACAGTTGCCCTGTAAAGCTGTAAGGAAGCACTCTACAACTGAAAGGACACCAATTTTATTAAGATTATTATTATTATACAGGATTTATATAGTGCCAACAGTTTACGCAGCGCGTTACAACGTGAAGGCAGACAGTACAGTTACGAAAAAAATTAAATACAGGAGGAATCAGAGGGTCCTGCTTGTTAGAGCTTACAATCTAAAAGATACATCTTCTGTAGATTTCTCAGATTGCACTGAACAAAATTAAGGCATGCTGCAGCTTCAGAGTAAAGAGAATGTGAATGAATATGTGTTCAATTATGTATAAAAATATGAAGAATACTTGCATGGTGCTTTCTTTTTGTGAAATGAAGCAAACATACTAGAAACTGTCACATTCTTAACATAGATTTATTGGTCGCTATATATATATATAGTACAGTACATTTGGTACAGATTCCTCCTACATTATGTTGTTCGATTGTTTGTCAATGTTTATACAATACTGTCAGACTTATATGTTGTACTAGATCATATTGTATGCCGTTTTTGGTTGTCGTCAAGATGTAGCATTACCTGACCATAAGCAGATATCTGATCTATTTTTTCAGATGTATTCTGTATATTGTCTTATACAAAAAACATAAAAAATGTAATTTATAAAAAAGACATATTAGAAATTATACAAGATTACCTTTGTCCACAATTGTGCGCTCGCACACCGCTGAGACAGCTGATATCTTCTCTGTTTGTTTCTTCCGGGGTCAGGGGCACGGCGCTGTGAGTGGCCGGAGCCATGATGATGTCACTCCCGCGCATGAACGTGGGAGTGGTCATTTACGACGTGGGCTCTTAAGGTCCGACACGATAAGCCGGACCTTTAGAGCGCATGTGCCAGTGACGTCATCGGCTGCATGCATTCTGAATATCTCCTAAACTGGTCAAGTTTAGGACATATTCACAGTACCTACAGATAAGACTTATCATAGGCTTACCTGTAGGTACAAGTAAAAAATAAGACTTTATTTCAACTTTAAAAAATAAAATAAAAAATGGGTTCCTACATTTTCACTTGATATTTTCTGAAAGAGGAAAAAAACTGTTTTGGAGTTTATGTATTGCTAAGGAAGGAGGTGTGGACTTTATCATAATTAACCTGGTTTGTACTGTGTTGGCATATCTCATTATCCGCTGTAAACTAGATTTAAACACTGGGTTAAATAATCTAAAGGTTTGGATTTTGCACTGTTTGTTAATAAGGGGAAACTGTCCTCACTTTGTCCCTCTGCTCTCACTATGAAATTTCGCAGAGTAGCTTGCAATCTGCCCAAAGACCTGCTCAAAAAAAACAGCAAGAAAATTAAGAAATGTTTTTTAAAAATGGTTTGCCATTCTTTGGCCACATATACAATGCTGTGAAAAGGTATTTGCTCCCTTTCTGATTTTTTATTTTTTTGCATATTTGTCTCACCTAAATGACTCGGATCATCAAACAAATTTTATTATTGCACAAAGATAACCCGAGTAAATACAAAATACAGTTTTAAAATTATGGTTTCATTTATTAGGGCAATAAAGCTGTCTAAACCTGCCTGGCTTTATGTGAAAAAGTAATTGCCCTCTAAACCAAATAACTGGTTGTGCCACCCTTGGTGGCAACAACTGCAATCAAGCGTTTGTAATAACTGGCAATGAGTCTTTCAATTTTGGCCCACTCTTCTTTTCAGAATTGTTTTAATTCGGCCACATTGGAGGGTTTTCCAGCATGAACGGCCTGTGTAAGGTCACGATACCGCATCTCAATTGGATCTGTGAATAGATCAGCCCTATTCTAATCTATTTATAGCAACAAATAACACAAATTTTCAGCTGCTTTTCTCTCCCGTGAGGAGGAGAACTTGTCAGAAGTTATCATGCTGATAACAGAGGAACGAAGCAGCAGAAAGACATGGACTTGGGGCTTAGGAGAGAGATAAGTAAACACTGTAGATATATGTGCCCAGGTCAAATTTCATGAATTGGGTTTACATCCACTTTAAAGTTAGTTAGGAAACCTGCAGTTTTTAAATTTGAGCTAGTGTGTGTAGTTGTGTTATAAGGATCTCTTTTTTTTTGTCTTTTAGGAGCACCGAGGAAATGGAGTCTTGGATTAACAAAATTAACTGTGTGGCAGCAGTGTTTTCTGCTCCACCTTTCCCAGCGGCTATTGGATCCCAGAAAAAATTCAGCCGCCCATTACTCCCTGCCACCACCACTAAACTGTCTAAGGTTGGTAATTCCACGCTTCTGTAGCAGAGAATTCTTGGGCTAATTTATGTAACATGTTAAGATGAATATCTAAATGGTTGCTGTAGGCAAGGCTGCTTCATTTATAATTCAACCTCTTCTGTTATTAAGTGAGTGGTGAGCCTTTAATTGTATTATCTGGTCCTTGGAGTTTCTTCACAAGTTATTTCAAGCTTGATTTTCTCAATATTGGATCAGAAAATATCAGATCAAAAAATATCAGATCGGAAACTTAGGCTGTTCTCACTTTGTCCCTCCGCTCTCATGTCGAAATTGCATTGAGTAGCTTGCAGTCTGCCCAAAGGCCTTCTCAAAAAGAAACCGCTAGAATATTGGGTGCAACTTTTTTTTGTGATAAGCACAAGTGATTGTAACAATTTTAGGCAGCATTCATGATTAGTGGATTTTTGACCACAAGAGTATGGTTACATGTGTCTCTGGTATTTGAAGGAGCAGGTTTTTGTGGAGGGGGTTGTCAATCTTGTTTAAAAATCTCCTTGTGAGTGCACCTAATTCCATAGGAGAAATGGTCAAAGTACCGCACATGTGACATTCTCATCATTATTCAATGAATGTTTGGGCAAGCCCTGGCAATTAGGCAACTTGTTTTAAGGATGGAGCAGCTGCCTTCCTACACATCATATTTAGATAAATCTCTGGCCATCTATAGCCTAATAAATTCATGAAGGAAATGGGTTTTCAAAATATAATAGAAAAAGTGTGTGATTTAAAAAAAAAAAAAGAATATGTGTCTAAGCTGTCCCTACCCATTTAATTAGGAGACCTGGGTTTGTAGAGGACTCTAGTATGGGATATAGTGTACCTAAATATATTACACTTATCTCCATCCCCTCAATCTAAAATCTAAAGATCTTCATCTGTAAAACTCAGCAGCTGACATGTTTCTCCCAATGTGCTGCACTGCTGGCAGCCAGAATTAGTTGTCAGCCCCATAGAACATTATAAAGAATTTGATGACAATTGTTTGCCGCAAGCAACAAAGTGGAACTGTGCTGCCAAAGTTTATAGATGAAGATCAAATAAAGATCTCTGGATCAGAAAGCAGATAAGTATGCTGTATGTTTTACATCACCCCACTTAGGAGGTCTTTACAACTCAAAGGTCTTAGTTTTACTATATTGAATTTTTTTAAATGTTATACCTAACCAATATAAAATGTGTTTAAACATGCCCTATATTAGATTGTTGGTATGTCTACATTAAGAGGGACTATAACTTTGAAGGTGCCCTTTCAAACACCATGGCAGGATTGGTAAAATCTCAGTTAAAGTGGTTCTAAAGGCAGAAGGGGTTTTACCTTAATGCTTTCTATGCATTAAAGGTAAAAGGACCTTTTGGTTGCAGCTCCCCCCCCCCCATACTTATTCAAGCTCCATCTCGATCCCGTGTCCCTGTCTCCTCATTGGCTCACATTGTCAATCACAGCCAGTGAACCAATAAGAAGAAAGTGGAGGCGGGGTCAAGGCGCGCTCCGTGTGTGAATGGACAATGTCCACAGGAGTGCGGCTCCGGGAGAAAGCCTGCTCTAGTGCCCCTCTAGCAAGTGGCTGGCAATTGGGGGAACTCTGCAGGGGGGAGGAGCCAGGACTGCCAACTGGGGACCCGAAACTAAGTGGATCGGGGCTGCTGTGTGCAAGACTATTGCACGGAGCAGGTAAGTATACCATGTTTGTTGTTTAAAACTACTTTAAAATGTCTGATCAGTATCACTATATAATCATTCCAACTTTTTTCCCCTACAATAATCAGTTTTACTTCCTTTATTAATTAGATTAATCATGAGAAGGCGGTTGTGGGATATTGTGTTTTATTCCATGTGGTAATGCTGGAGAATTTGCTTCACACAGTTGTTTTTTTCTCTTATCGTCCATGGACTGACACAGCTGGATACTGTAAACGTGTGGGTATATGTCCCTGCTCGCAGGAGAAGATCTAGGCAGAATGTTAGATGTTAAAACATTCTAGAACAAACCAGAGCTGAACAGCCCCACCCAGGGGGCGGTCCCTCCGGACATTACCCTCCCACCTGCAGCTAGCAGACCTCAGTTTTTTTTCTGCCTAGCAGAAGGAGAAGACGTGGCTCTCTCAGGAGCCAGTCTCCTGGAAGATTTTACTTTTAAATTGTATTCTTTGGGAATTTTATTATTTTATTTTTGAGACCTTCAATCAACTGTCGGCTGGGCAACAGGTTGGGTACACTAGTATCCTCGTAGTCTTCCCTGTCCGACCATCGAGCGTGCTGATCCTCGCCTTGTGTGCGTGAGACTCAGTTCACGACATACCCCATGACTCCAGGGGTGGCCGGGTTGCTTTCATGCTCCCGCGGTCCTCTCAAGATTGAACAGTACTTGACTGACTGTATCTCTCGCGGTGGACCGGGCCGACAGCTACGCAATACGACTCTGTGATAGGTCTGTCTGAAACAAGCCAGTGGGTCCCTGAAAGGGACGGGTAAGTAGTCTCTCCTACTGCAGGTGAGTACATGCTGGCTGTGTTTCTGTGTGTGGGGGTTTCTCCCTGTCTCCCCCATGTTATGCTGCTCTCTGCACCCTGTACTGGTGGGGTGCTTGGGGGTCACTCTGGCCTGGCTGGGCGCTCATGTCTGCAGTTTTTTCTGGTGTGTGAGGTGATTATTGCGTGCGCCATTGGTGCGCATTAGAGCTTTGAATTTCGCGCTCGGTGGCCATCTTGGCGTTCAGTGGCGCAGTTATAGCTGCGGCCGGTGGCCATTTTCTTGTGGCCGCTGCGCATTTATTTCTGGCGGCGGCGCGAATCCCCTCACAATCTCCTCACAGACTGAGCGGTCCTTAAGGGTTGGTGGGTCCTCCCGGGTATCCCCTCCTCAGCGTAGCCAGTGGGTGGACTGTATATTCACTGTATAGTGTTTAAGGTCTCAGAGGGTGGCGTTATGGAGTCTGATACACCTGCTCTCCACACTTTCCTGGGGCAACTGGCAGTGCTGCACAGTTAAACATGTTCATATGTTTCCTGCACCTGCGGTCCTTATGGACCAGTTGTCAGCAGTCCTGGAATAATTCCTGTCAGAATGGAAGCGGTGTGCGAGCAAAAGGAGCTATAAGCCCCCTCCCCCCCCCACAAAAATCTTTACTGAAGGGGTGCTCTGAGTCAGATATGGGCCTAGCTACTATGCTCAGGACCCGACCTCTGAATATTTAATGTTTATGAACAGGACATTCCCTTGTGAGGAAGACTCCAGTTCTGTGTCAGTGAATGACAGGGCGCTTGTAAGTGATCTCATTGATGTGAGGAACACTCTCAGGCTGGAATTGCTGTGACAAGCTTTTCTTTTACACAGTTTCCTCACTGTTTTCCTCACACTGCCTCAAGAGCAGCATGGATGAGGGAGGACTTTATTCATTTATGTCTGTAGTCCCTGTGAGCCTTATGTATGATACCTGAGGTAACATTTCCCGCCATTTCTTGGGGAATGATTTGAGCTCTGACAGACACACGGTCTGAGGATCAGAGGTTACCTGTTACCTGCATGCTGCTTCGGCAGCACAGTCAAGCAGGTTGGAATGATACAGAGAAGATTATGCGCCTCTGCGCCATAATTTAACTCATCCTATACCTCTACACTGCATACATTCACAGTGTATGTATGTGTTATTGGTCTCTGTGTCTGCGTGGCTGTCCCCACGTTCCAATGCTGTGTTTCAGTGCCATACATGATATAAACGTACAAAATATGTTAATGCACGACTCCAGATACATTCACAGTATATGTATGTATTATACTCTCTGGGTTGGCGGGGGCTCCGGTGTCCTCCCGCACTCTCATGGTATGTGCGCTTCAGCTCTCTGCACAGTATAGACATGTTCAATATGTTTATTGCACATATTATACATGTTTACAGTATGGGTATACTGTTTGCGTGGGGTTCCTCCGGGTACTCCGGTTTCCCCCCACGCTCCAATGGAAATGCACAGCATAAACATGTGCAATATGTTGATTCACATGCTATCATTCCTACACAGTATCTGTGTGCTGTCTGCGTGGAGTTCTTCCGAGTGTTCCGGTTTCCTCCCACGCGCTGACGGTATGTGCGCCTTTGGCCTTCTGCACAGTTAAACATGTTCAATGTTTATCACGCATGCTATAATACCTACACGGTATGTGTAGGCAGTCTGTGTGGTTTTCCTCCGGGTACTCCGGTTCCCTCCCACACTCCATTGGTGTGGGCGCTTTGGCGCTATGCACAGTCTAAATTTGTGCGATTGGATATCCACATACTAACATACCTACCCGGTATGTCTTTGCACTCTGCGTGGGTTTCCGCCCACGCTACATGACATGCATGCCTTTGGTGCAATACACAATATAAACATACACATTATGTTTATACACTACACTAAATACATTCACAGTAGTTGTAGGTATTGCATTCTCTGAGTATTCGTGGGGTACTTCAGTACCTCCCACGCGCCAACGGTGTGCGCGCCTTCGGTGCTATGCACACATGAGCTTGTGCAAAATGTTTAGCACACACACTATAATACCTACACGGTATGCGTATGCAGTCTGCGTGGGTTTCCGCCCACGCTACATGACATGCATGCCTTTGGTGCAATGCACGGTGTAAACATACACATTATGTCTATACACTACACTAAATACATTTACAGTAGCTGTAGGTATTGCATTCTCTGAGTATGCGTGGGGTACTTTGGTTCCTCCCACGCGCCAACAGTGTGCGCGCCTTCGGTGCTATGCACACATGGGCTTGTGAAAAATGTTTAGCACACATACTATAATACCATACATGGTATGCACATGCAGTCTGCATGGGTTTCATCCGGGTGCTCAGGTTTCTCCCCTGCGTTCCAATGGTGTGCGCATTCTCAGCGCTATGCACAGTATAAACATGTGCAATTTGTTTATTCGCAGGCTAAATATACCTACACGGTTGTGTACGCAATCTGCGTGGCTGGTTTACGTCCAGGCCCCGATGATGTGCGCGCCTTCGTCGCTGGCACAGTATATACATGTTTAATAGGTTTATCCACAAATACTAAACTACATACGCCGTATGTGGTGGTATTATGCTCTTTGTGGCTGGGTGGGTTTCCTCCCACACTCTCCATTTGTGCGTTTGACGCAATACATAGTATAAACTATGTGTTTGCACAATCGGCACCTATCCATGGGTAGCTGCTGGATGGAGCATTGTCACAAGGATCCCTGGTTTCAGGGGTATCACTTTCCACCTGCTTTCAGTGGTGATCAGAAGCGCTGGCTTGGACTGTGTTCGCCAGGTTGGGGTTAGCGTTACGCCCGTTAGTGGCTGCGTCTCTGGCATTTTTTATAGCTCAATGACTGGGCAAAAGCCTCTGCTTCATCCATCAGTCGTCTAGCAGGTGCACTACAACTGCCTTAGCCTTTAGGGTCTCTGTGCCCGGGGTGGGTTTGCGCCACCTGTGGAGGCTGAGGTACTAGTCCTCTGACCGAGTTTCTAGGGAAGTTCCGTCAAGTTGCCTTTATTGGCCAACATTTGAGGCACCCTGTACACTGGGGCCTCCCTTCTCCGATACATTGCGGAGTCTCTTTGGGATTTTCATACATCTCTCTGCAAGACGGTCCTGTCGGCCGTGTGCATTGCAGGCAAAGGGTCCTTGCATCCGGAGGTGTTTCCACCTTCTTTACCGGAGGTGGGGCACCGGAAGTGGACCTTGTGGCCTCTCGACTCACTCGCAAGGTGGCAAGATCGTGGTCAGGTCCAGGGACCCCTGGGCGGACGCGTCAGACGCGTTGGAAGCCCGTGGGGGCAGTATCACCTGATATATGCTTACCCTCCGCTACTGTTGTTGCCTCGCCGGCTTCGCAGAGTAGGGGCTGAGGCCATTCCAGTGCTCCGGAACGGCGACATTGGTACGCCGATCTACTTCGGCTAGTCGCAGACATTCCTGGCTACGGCCTATTGGAGTGGACCTTCTGTCTCATGATCCCATACTTCATCCTGCTTTACAGTCCTTGGCTTTAATGGCATGGCTGTTTAAAGCCAGGTGCTGAAGGACCGAGTTCTCTCGTTTTCGGTCATCTCTTCTATGTTGTTGACACGGGAATCTTCCTCCAGAAAGATATCTCACCGTACCTGGAAGGCTTACATCGCTATGTGCGAGGAACTTGAGTGGCATCCTCGGATGTATTCCGTTCCCAGGATTTTGCTGTTCTTACAGCGTGGTGTGACCCAAAAGCTGGCCTTGCATACCTTTTTTGAGGGTCGGATTTCGGCCCGGGCTGTCTTTTTCAACGACAGCTACCGGGCCATTCCTTGATTAGCACCTTTTGTGCAGGGGGTTCGCCATGTGATCCCCCCTGTCAAGCCTCCTCTCCCTACTTGGGATCTGATTTTTTATGCATCTCGGTTCTCCAAGAACATCCCTTTGAGAATATCAGAGAGATTCCTCTCTTGACCTTGTCCCGGAAGTTGGCCTTAGTGGCCATTGCTTCGGTTAGACGGGTGTCTGAGTTGGCGGCCTTGTCCGGCAAGTCGCCTTACTTGGTCCTCCATAAGGATATGTTGGTGTTGCGCCCACGACCATCCTTCTTTTCTAAGGATGGTCTTGGCCTTTCACCTTAAGAAGGACATTGTTCTTCCGTCCTTGTGTCCTCACCCATCGCATCCCTGAGAGTTTGCGCTTCATACATTAAGATGGGTACAAGCCTTACGAGTGTACCTGTCTGCTACTGTTTCCATTCGGAAATCTGTGTCTGGTCCAAAACAGGGCCGAGCGGTGTCGTCTGCCACCGTCTTTAGGTGGATCAGGCAGACCGTCATACAGGCCTATGCCCTTAAGGGGCGGGCGCCTCCCTTTCCGGTTGCGGCGCATTCCACCAAGGCAATTGGTGCTTCCCGGGCCTTCCGACATAAAGCGTCGGTTGCACAAGTGTGCAAGGCGACGACCTGGTCGTCCGTTCATACCTTTTCAAGATTTTATAAGGTTGATGTGGCTGCATCTTCGGATGCTCCCTTCGGCCGCAAAGCATTGCAGGCCGCTGTTTAATGTCGCAACTCCTCCGTTGAGGAGCTCTGCTTGTTTGGAGTGAAGTTTTGGTTGTACCTTTGCTACCGCTCCCACCCTTCTGATACTGCTTTGGGACGTCCCACACGTTTACAGTATCCAGCTGTGTCAGTCCATGGACGATAAGAGAAAATAGGATTTTTGTACTCACCGTAAAATCCATTTCTCTGACGTCCATGGACTGACACAGCACCCACCCTTCCTTTTTAAGGTTTGTACTGCTTTGTTACGAACTGAGGTCTGCTAGCTGCAGGTGGGAGGGTAATGTCCGGAGGGACCGCCCCCCTGGGCGGGGCTGTTCAGCTCTGGTTTGTTCTAGAATGTTTTAACATCTAACATTCTGCCTAGATCTTCTCCTGCGAGCAGGGACATATACCCACACGTTTACAGTATCCAGCTGTGTCAGTCCATGGACGTCAGAGAAATGGATTTTACGGTGAGTACAAAAATCCTATTTTTTGTGTGTCCCTAGGGTACATTTCCGCATTAGAATTGCATTGTAGAAAACATAATTGCTTAAAAAGCATTCTACCACTGGTTTCATTGAAAAGTGTTCTTCTTTAAATGTAGACATTTTCACCACTTGGGTTAATGTGCTTATGTGCCTTGAATCTAAGCAACTCCAACAGCTCCTCTCCCTCTCCCTGAAGGTTATGTAAATATTTTTGCAGTATGAGCCTAACCTTGTTTTTTATAATAATTATTTTAAGCTTCCTTAACACTTTTGTACGTTTTAATGCATGTTACCAAAACACATGGTAAAAATGCCACTCTGTGTTGGGCATTGCATCCCCATCTATTTAGAATGACTACACAATGTACAATATAGGAAATGTAGGTCCAGTTTTTGTTCTGTTGCCATGGAAAGTGAATAGGCTGCCTTAACAAAATGCATGTTAGCGGACAGAATACTGCATGTTAGGATGCATGCAGCAAAACACTGCAACAGAACGTTCACATGTAAAAGGCCCTTAAAGCAGACCTTGCACTAAAAAGCATACAACATTTCTGTAGTAACTGTAAAAACAAAGCACCTGATGGGCAAAAAAAAGTTAGATGGTACTTACCTTATTCACCGCTTATGCAGTGCAGAGGGTAAGATCATGATCTCCCAGCAAGATCCCTGGGAATGCTGAGAATCCCAAATTTCGTGAGATGATGGTCCTAATTATTTCCAGGATCACTCCTATGGCAATGTTCTATGAGGCTCCATATAGTAATGAGTGGACTTTGCTTTTTAGTGTGACGTTTGTATGTATATATATATATATATATATATATATATACAGAGCCCTGAAAAGTATTTATACCTCTTGAAATTTTCCACATTTTGTCACCGAAAACGTAAATTTATTTTATTATTTGGATTTTATGTGATAGACCAACACAAAGTGGCACATAATTGTAAAGTGTAAGGAAAATGATAAATGGTTTTCAATTTTTTTTACAAATAAATATGTGAAAAGTGTGGGTGCATCTGTATTCAGCCCCCCTGAGTCAATACTTTGTCTAATACCACCTTTTGCTGCAATTACAGCTGCAAGTCTTTTTGGTGATGTCTCTACCAGCTTTGCACATCTAGAGAGTGACATTTTTGTCCATTCTTATTTGCAAAATAGCTCAAGCTCTTTCAGATTGGATAGAGAGCGTCTGTAAACAGCATTTTTTAAGTCTTGCCACAGATTCTCAATTGGATTTAGGTCTGGACTTTGACTGGGCCATTCTAGCACATAAACATGCTTTGACCTAAACCATTCCATTGTAGCTCTGGCTGTATGTTTAGGGTCGTTGTTTTGCTGGAAGGTGAACCTCCGCCCCAGTCTCAAGTCTTTTGCAGACTCTAAAAGGTTTTCTTCTAAGATTCCCTTGTATTTGGCTCCATCCATCTTCTTATCAACTCTAAAAGCTTCCCTGTCCCTGCTAAAAAAAAGGACC
The DNA here is from genome assembly GCA_029206835.1 of Rana muscosa. NCBI lineage: Eukaryota > Metazoa > Chordata > Amphibia > Anura > Ranidae > Rana > Rana muscosa. Next base: position 500,631,817 of record CM055116.1, on the reverse strand, counting down.
CCGTAACATGATTGCTGCCACCACCATGTTTCACGGTGGGGATGGTGTGTTCAGGGTGATGTGCAGTGTTAGTTTTCCGCCACGCAAAAAGTTCAATTTGGTCTCATCTGACCAGATCACATTCTTCCACATGTTTGCTGTGTCCCCACATGGCTTCTCGCAAACTGCAAACGGGACTTCTTATGGCTTTTTTTCAACAATGTCTTTCTTACCACTCTTCCATAAAGACCAGATTTGTGGAGTGCATGACTAATAGTTGTCCTGTGGACAGATTCTCCCACCTGAGCTGTGGATCTCTGCAGCTCCTCCAGAGTTACTATGGGCCTCTTGGCTGCTTCTCTGATCAATGCTCTCCTTGACCCACCTGTCAGTTTAGGTGGACGGCCATGTCTTGGTAGGTTTGCAGTTGTGCCATACTCTTTCCATTTTCAGATGATGGATTGAACAGTGCTCCGTGAGATGTTCAAAGCTTGGGATATTTCTTTATAACCTACCCCTGCTTTAAATTTCTCCACAACTTTATCCCCGACCTGTCTGGTGTGTTCCTTTTTCTTCATGATGCTGTTTGTTCACTAAGGTTCTCTAATAAACCTCTGAGGGCTTCACAGAACAGCTGTATTTATACTGAGATTAAATTACACACAGGTGGACTCTAGTTACTAATTAGGTGACTTCTGAAGGCAAGTGGTTCCACCAGATTTTAGTTAGGGGTATCAGAGTAAAGGGGGCTGAATACAAATGCACGCCACACTTTTCACATATTTATTTGGAAAACCATTTATAATTTTCCTTCCACTTTACAATTATGTGCCACTTTGTGTTGATCTATCACATAAAATCCCAATAAAATTAATTTTCATTTTTGGTTGTAACATGACAAAATGTGGAAAATTTCAAGGCACTGTATATACGTCCTGGGCAGTGAGTGGTTATACCAGGATCATGGCTGCAGCTGTAGCCATGATTCAACTATTGTTTTTTTCAGCTGGCAATTGGCATTGCTGTAAAAGTGATTTGGGTGGCTCTACAGCCTCCCGATCATTCTTACAGTACTGCGGAAACCTCCCCTGCAGCCGCGCACTGCTTTTACTGGGCTCTTCCATTCCACTGGTGGAGCCCATGACCCCGCTGTAAGTGATCAGGTTGGCTGCCCATAGATAGATCTCCCCGGTGATGATTGAAGCCGAAAGCTACAAAGATTTTGTCACTTCTGGTTTCAGTGCTCTTTCCATTCAGTGCTCTCTTCCTGTTACAGCTGAGAAGCATCTGATCAAATGGATGTGTGAAATTTTAAAACTTGAGATGTCTAGTATCTGTTTACTCAATACACCATCATGTTTTATGTTTTATCAAAAAAATTATTATATTGTGTTTGTATTTAACATGTTTTTTTCAGAAAATTTGCATTTGACAAACGGCTGTGCAAATATTGTGTGATAAAAAAACTGCAGCAGTCAGAAAAACACAGAAACAATTCCATAAACGATATGTTACAGGGTCATTAAGTAGATTATTTTTTTAGAATAAAGATATTGTTTTGTGTCACTTTAACCGATTTCCGCCCTCCGCACATCATATGACGTCGTAGGGTTTGAGTGGTGATATCTCAATGATGCCTGCAGCTACAGACATCTTTTTTAGTGCCAGCGATTCCCTACACCATAAAAATGATCTTCTTATATTTTATTTCAGGTTTCCAAGTTTAGAGGTGAGATGCAGGGACTTATTGACCCCATATCTCACTGTATAGAGGACCTGTCATGCGTATTCCTTTAACAAGGGATGTTTACATTCCTTGTAATAGGAATAAAAGTGATCAAAAAAATATGAAATTTAAAAACAGTATCAAACTAGAAAAATAAAAGTAAAACTAACAATAAAATAAATAAATAATTAAAGCGCCCCTGTTCCCGTGTGCTAGCATGCAGAAGTGAACGCATACGTAAGTCACGCCTACATATGTAAACAGTGTTCAAACCACACATGTGAGGTTTTAACATGAACATTAGAGCAAGAGCAATAATTTTAGCCCTGTAACTCAAAACATGCAACTAGTAAAAAAATGTAAAGCGTCGCCTATGGGGATTTTTAAATACTGAAGTTTGGCGCCATTCTATGAGCATGTGCAATTTTGAAGCATGACATGTTAGGTATCTATTTACTTGGCGTAACAAAAAGTGGGCTAACTTTACTGTTTTTTTTTTTTTTAATGCATGAAACTGTTTGAGATAAAAAGTTGGAATGACCGCCATTTTATTCTCTAGGGTCTCTGCTAAAAAAAAACATATATAATGTTTAGGGGTTCTATGTAATTTTCTAGCAAAAAAATTATGATTTTTACATGTAGGAGAGTAGTGTGAGAATTGGCCTGGTAGGCAAGTGGTTAACTCAGTAGTGCAAAGTATGGAAACCCAAAGCAAGCACTGCTCACTTTTTATCAGGTTAGAACAGCCCCAGTAATAACCAATGGTGCTGTGGAACTCTTCACTTTCATTTTATTTTTACACTATGGTCATTTTTTAAGAAATAAACTTTCTTATATATGAAACATAAAATTAAAATTATTTTGCAGTTAAAAGCGACTCAATTCCCTTTTGTAACATGCTGCATGTCTTGACTTGCTTGATGCTTTGTAAGGCTCCATTCACTCTTTGCATAGTGGGAACAATTTTGTCAGGCCAATTCACTTCAATGGACTGCCATATGTGCAATTGTTGCCTCGAAGAAGCTCCTATTTATTTTTGGGTGCCAAGTTTCACATGATTTTTAAGGGCGCGTTGTGCCGCGATTGCTGTACTGCAAAATTGCACAGTGTATGGGGTACCGTTTAGAATAAATGCCACCAAAACATTTTGGCGATTGCCACGTGAATTTGGTATCGTGGGCAGAATCGCACCCACCCGCAATTCCAAATTGCCAAGTGTGAATGGGGCTAGTTGTGAAAATATTTATAAAAAGTGTAAAAGTAACCATTTTGCCATCTCTTATAACTGCTTCTGCTCTGATGGCATACTTTGACCTTTGGACATGTGCCGCAGGGCAGCAGCTGCATTTTCACACTGCTATGCATTATTCCTCAATAATGAGCTCATCAAATAAATCAATCTTCCGTACTAGTCAGATTGTCCCACATATATTACAGTGTGAAGTCATTCTGCTATATTAAGTGGTCTGCAATGAAATTTCAGGGAAATTTCTGATTTAATATATCTCTGCAAGTCCTGAAGCATTAAACTAGATGTCAGTCATCTGCTTTTCAGGAGGAACAGCTGAAATCGCATGAAACAAAACTCAAACAGATCTCCACTGAGCTGGCTGAGCATCGCTCCTATCCACCTGACAAGAAAGTAAAAGCCAAGGAAATAGATGAGTACAAGATGAAAGATCACTACTTGGAATTTGAGGTATGTGTTCTGAAATGGGAAATTCTTTAAAATGCATGCTCAGCAGAAACTGGAGTTGGATTGATTAGACTTTTGACTTCCTCTTTAAGGGCTCATTTAGGTGGGAAATTTAGCCTGTTAAAAGGCTCTGCGTTTGGATCCAAGCACCTGCTCCTGCCGTTGTGTCAAACTTTCACATCCGATTGTGTCCATGCAGCCACTGGATGTGCATCCGCTTTTATGGGCTGCCTACATGCAGCTTCTAGGGCAGGGATCTCAAACTGGCGGCCCTCCAGCTGTTGAAAAACTACAAGTCCCATAAATCATTACAAGGCTGACAGTTACAAGCATGACTCCCAAAGGCAGAGGCATGATGGGACTTGTAATTTTGCAACAGCTGGGAGGGCCGCCAGTTTGAGATCCCTTTTCTAGGGGGATGCACACACATCTGCCAGTGGCTCTGCATTGAGAGTGGGCTTAATTGCCTGCCTGAATAAGCCCTTAGTTAGAGTTTGTGAATATGTCATTGTGTGTTATATTCTTTAACCTCCTAATAGCACTGGTGCTGTATTGATATGATACTAGTTTATTGGTTCATTAAACACTGATTTAAAGTGCATTAGAACTGAACTCTGGAAGATAGCAAGAACATCAAAATGTTTTGGCTAGGATGTCTGTGAATCTGCTGGGAAGACTTGTCACTTTTAGTGACAGCATGGGACATGATCTGAAACTAGCAGGAGGTAAAGTTAAAAACTAACCTTAGAAAGTATTATTTTACCGAAGTGTAGTTGATGCTTGGAATAGACTTTTAGCTGAGGTAGGGAATCATTCAACAGTAAATGGATTCAAACAGCTTGGGAGTAACATATATATATATATATATATATATATATATACAGGGCTCAAAATTTCAAGTTCTGAGCCACTAGCCAGGACTTGAAAGTTACTCGCCACCAGTAACTTTCAAGAAAGTTACTCGCCACCAGTAACTCTTAAGGCCACTAGCCAGGCCTTAAGAGTTACTCGCCACCAATTGCCCCACCCAACCCCTCCCCTGCCCCACCCCTAAGTCTGTCCCTAAACACGCCCTTGTAAATTATCTCATGAAATTACACTGTTAAATGTTTTAAGCAGAATTAAATTCCAAAATTAAATGTTGACAACTTTAACAATATTAACATAAAGCATATCAGTGTAGCCTCACTATGCCCATCAAATGCAGCTTTACGGTGCCAAATGAATTCATCCTCCCTGTGCCCATCAATGCAGCCTCCCTGTGCCCATCAATGCAGCCTCCCTGTGCCCATCAATGCAGCCTCACTGTGCCCATCAATGCAGCCTCACTGTGCCCATCAAATGCAGCTTTACGGTGGCCATGAATGCAGCCTAACTATGCCCATCAATGCACTCTCACTGTGCCCATCATTTCAGCCTCACTATGCCCATGAACGCTGCCTCACTGCCCATTAATACAGCCTCTCTGTGCCCATGAATTCAGCCTCACTGTGCCCGTAAATGCAGCCTCACTGTGCCCTTGAACGCAGCCTCATTGTGCCCGTGAATGCAGCCTCACTGTGCGCATGAGCGCATTCTCACTGTGCCCCGAGCGCATTCTCACTGTGCCCCAATCGCATTCTCACTGTGCCCCTGAGCGCAGCCTCACTGTGCCCCTGATCGCAGCCTCACACTGTGCCCATCAATGCAGCCTCACTGTGCCCATCAAATGCAGCTTTACGGTGCCAATAAATGCAGCCTAACTATGCTCATCAATGCACTCTCACTGTGCCCATCATTTCAGCCTCACTATGCCCATGAACGCTGCCTCACTGCCCGTGAATACAGCCTCACTGTGCCCATGAATGCAGCCTCACTGTGCCCGTAAACGCAGCCTCATTGTGCCCATGAACGCAGCCTCATTGTGCCCATGAACGCAGCCTCATTGTGCCCATGAACGCAGCCTCACTGTGCCTGTGAACGCAGCCTCACTGTGCCTGTGAACGCAGCCTCACTGTGCCCATAAGCACAGCCTCACTGTGCCCATAAGCACAGCCTCACTGTGCCCCTGAACGCATATTCACTGTTCCCCTGATCGATCAGTAATATACAGAGCAAACACTTGTATCATGTTAATTGTTCAATGGCACCTACATCCCTGTAGGTAAGAAGAAAGAAAGCCCCTTGTCCGGGGAATATAAATGGGATTTTAAGGGTGCCATTGATAATAGGATATTGTCAGATATAGAAAAAAAAGAAAATAATTTTCTTAAAAATCTATCTTTTATATTTATGAATCACATGATATTAAAATTCATCAAAAAGGAGAGAGAATATACAACGCAGTGCACTCTCTCCTTGAAAGTCACAAGCTTGCAGTCCGCAGCCCTACATGTTTCGCCTGGATTAGGCTTCTTCGGGGATGCAGGGACTTTGAATTAGTCTACAATAGATACAAAATGATTTATAAATACATACTGATAAGATAAAAAATGTACAATTACAAAAATATCAAAAAGCTGCAAGTTTCTGAATGCATAAACAGGTACCTTCTGACTCTAAGGGATAATCATGAACACCTGGGGTGTATCGCCTGTCCAATTGCAGGAGATACTGATGTAAAACGGGTCATCAACGCCCACATATATGCCCAAGCCTGCATGTGTGGAAGTCAAACAGGGTCCAAATATAGGGGATATCGAGTTTTAATTTTGTTGATGCTCTATCCTATATACAGAAAAACATGAAAAATAATAATATTATTTCTGCTGATGGGTCAGAGACTGACCGAGGGCAGATTGCTTTAAAGCATATAGAAAAACATTATATCATGAGTAGCTTACATTTTAATGGAGCGAGAGTAATGTGGTTTGGGAGCCTTGAATGCACAGGTAAGCAGGTGTCCAATCCAAAAACAATGGTTTAAATCATGATTGAATAACAGTCTATCAAAAAAAGAAACATATGAAAGATAGTGCATAAATATAAGTTTAGGCACAGTGAGTTTTAGTAGAAGTGAATATCTTCACAGTACAGATTGAATGCCTATAAACTTACATTCATCCTGTATGGATGCATTCAGTCAAGGTATATTTGGGTGACCGTAGGATCTCCAGACCAGAAGGCTCTGTGAACAAATGATCACCATAAATGGATAGAAAAAGCAGACACTGAATAGGCAAAGAGGGACATGTGCTGTCTCTCTGCTAATACCAGTGTTGCGTGTCATACGTGTATCCTGCTGTGCATATGGCGTGGCTCCCAAGACTGGACTCGTGTCGGCTATGGATAGCCGTGTGGATCCTTATATATCCCCGTGTGGCAATGGACTGGCCGCGCCGCGTGTGACCCTGATCGCAGCCTCACTGTGCCGATGATCGCAGCCTCACTGTGCCCCTGATCGCAGCCTCACTGTGCCCGTGATCGCAGCCTCACTGTGCCCATGATCGCAGCCTCATTGTGCCCCTGAGCGCAGACTCATTGTGCCCCTGAGCGTAGACTCACTGTGCCCCTGATCGCAGACTCACTGTGCCCCTGATCGCAGCCTCACTGTGCCCGTGAACGCAGTCTCACTGTGCCCCTGATCGCAGCCTCACTGTGCCCCTGATCGCAGCCTCACTGTGCCCCTGATCGCAGCCTCACTGTGCCCCTGATCGCAGCCTCACTGTGCCCGTGATCGCAGCCTCACTGTGCCCGTGATCGCAGCCTCACTGTGCCCCTGAGCGCAGACTCACTGTGCCCCTGAGCGCAGACTCACTGTGCCCGTAACCGCAGCCTCACTGTGCCCATGAGCGCAGACTCACTGTGCTCGTCAATGCAGCCTCAACCCATCAATGCCCCATCAATGCAGCCTCACTGTGCCCCATCAAATTTTCACCTGGATAATGGATCACACACACACAGCGCTCCCTTCCCTCTCTCTCTCCTCCTCCTCCTCTTGTATCACACACACAGCGGGCATCTCCCGCTGTGTGTCACGGAGATGGGTCTGTGTTCGGTGGCGTGGTGTAACAAGGTCCCACACCCCTAGACCCCCCTGCTCATTTCATAGGTGGAACACTGATTCAATCTACTATCACACAAGCCTGTCTAGGGGGGCGGGACCTTGTTACACGTGCCGCTGAACACAGTCCCAGCTCCGTGACATAAAGCGGGAGATGCCCGCTGTGTGTGTTACAAGAGGAGGAGGAGAGAGAGAGGGAGGGGAGCGCTGCAGCTTAAGCTCAAAGCGGTGCCAGGGCAGTCCCCTCCTGTCCTCCGGGTGACAGTTTCCTGGCTGATCGCTTCAGCCAGGAAACGGTCAGCCTGGTCCACCCCTGTTCCTCACTCGCCCTGTATATGTCTTAAAGAAGTTTCATAGCTTTTTGGTGAGTATTTTATATTTAGAGTGATACAATATCTGTAGCTCTGTTCCTAAGATCCGCTGTGCTGTTTTTACCACATGAGACAGGCACTTCTTATCCTCCATCTTGCAGCTGACATACCTCACTACAGCGCAGTGGAGAAGAATACTCTCAATGGTACAATGATAGAAATTGACCAGAAGCCTTTAAAGCGTTTGTTACCCCAACACTTCATATTCCTGATTTGTGCCTGCTGTACCATATACTTGTATGAGAAAGTATCCTGTTCTCTTTGTATTGCTTCCTTTATGTGAAATCCCAGGTGTTCCTGCCAGTCCCCTTAATTTCCTATTAAAAACTGACCACACTTAGCAGGAGAACACCTCGTAGTCAGTTCTCTAGCTATGCTGGGAACTCAGCCTGCTCTCCTCCAATGATCAGACTTGTCCTGACACGCCCCTGATGCACAGCCATTCACTGGCAAGCTCAGTTTACTGCTGCTTCTCCTCCCCCAAATTCTTATGCAGCTGAGAACAGAGGGAATGTGATCACTTGTAAAAAAGGAAAAAAATATATATATAATTTTTTTATATATCTATACAAAAATGTTTTGCCTTTTAATTCTATTATAAACTAAATGGGTTGTTTTACAATCACTTTAAGAGTGTAACAAGGGGTTAAATTCTGTGTAACATTTATTCATTCGTATATTTACCCTTCAGATATGTGGTCAGTAAGTACAATTATTAAAACACACGACACACAAGTAATGTAATAAAGGAGATTTACTTAGCTTCTATTAAAGATGTATTACAGATGATACAATACATGATAAATACAGCATATTCAATCCAGGGGAGTCACAATCTCATTAGAAATGAGATACCTGGAGATGACGGTCAACTTGATTCAGACTTTCTGAGCAATCCAGCCTGCTTCAGTCTCAGAGACTGTTTTTCCTTTGGAGACTGAAGCAGGCTTGATTGTCCTTAAGGCTTCTGATCAATTTCTATCATTGTACCATTGAGAGTATTCTTCTCCACTGCGCTGTAGTGTGGTATGCCAGCTGCAAAAAGTGCCTGTCTCATGTGATGAAAACAGCACAGCAGATCATAGGAGCAGAGCTACTGAATTTGGACACAGCATATGCCATCCGATTAAAAAAGCGCGCAAAAGCTATTAGTATTGATCCAACCCACCCAGGTTACAGTGTGTTTGTCCCATTGCCATCAGGGAAAAGATATAGGACACTTAAAATGCACACTAATCGCTTAAAGTATAGTTTTTCCCTAGGGCTGTATTGTCCATAACCCCATTAGGTACAGTGTTTTAGGAATTTTATGTGGCATTTAAATTTTTTTAAATAACATTTTAGATTATATTTAAATAGATATGTGGGCATGTGCTAGGAGTATGCATGTGTGGTTTTGCTGAGAAGTGTTTTATTGCTGCTGTAAAGAGTATCCGGATAAATTTTGTTGTATGTATACAATGATAATAAAGTATATCTATCTATCTGCCATATGCATGCACACAAATAGTTTTTGTTTCTGCAGTGTTAACATACAATAGTTTGAGTCACACTCTTCTAAATGTTCTGCAGTCTTTTTTTTTCTTCCATTTTTTGTTGTTTAGATTTAATTCTTTTTTTGTTCATGCTGAGATACAGTAACTTAATAATCATGGAAATTTGCTGTTGCTAAGGATTCTCTGTTGCTACATCCACTGCTTTAGAAACGTTAAAAGCCTTTTAGTGTATGTGAAATGATAGGGATCAAAGTTTTTTTTTTTTTCATTTGAACAATATTTTAATGCAGGTGAAGCTAATATTTTGTTTAAGCATAACTAAAAGCAAAACTTTTTTTAAAGTTTTGGTTAGAATGGAGAGGGATCCTCACATGCCTGACGAAGGGGTCCTGCGTGACTCCGAAACGTTGCACTACACCATTTTGTGATGTGATCTTTCTTGAATAAAAACCGTTTGGACGAAATTGATGATCCTTGGTGTGCTGGGGAAATATCTACTGGTGGTCACTACAGCACCCAGTACCTTAAAAGCTCATTACAGGAATGTGTGCAATGGGAATATGGACTGTGGCCAGGGATTAGAACACGTGTCAGGTTTTATTGCTGTCTGTGGCCCCATTAGGGAGATTCGCCTTCTCCAATTGTGATTTTTACCATTATCATCAAAAGTGAAAGTTAAACAAAGTCCCAAATTATGAGTTTACACTAGAACAGGAATAGAGGGGAAAAACTTCCAATGGGCACACTAGTTCTGGTGATCCTGTAGACACCATGGGATTTCCTCACTTTGAAGGGATTTCTACTCACTTCCTATTTTGGCTATGGGACACAGATGGCAAAAAATATAAACTGACCAAGGTTATAACCCTCCCTTACTTTATCCAAAGTTCTACTTTACATGGAGATGGGTTACAAATGTTATGGTGTATTAGGTAAAGAAAAACACCCATCCCTCTTGTGTATATTTTTATTTACGTGATGAAGGTAGCTTTGGTATGATCTTCATAATATGTAAGAAAGTTATAGTAAACCATAGATATAAAATCATGTCTTATGCCGCGTACACATGATCGGAATTTCCGTCGGAAAAATCTTGGATGGTTTTTCCAACGGAATTCCGCTCAGGCTTGGCTTGCATACACACAGTCACACAAAAGTTCTCTGAACTTTCAACCGTCAAGAACGCGGCGACGAACAACACTATGACGAGCCGAGAAAATGAAGTTCAATGCTTCCAAGCATGCGTCAAATTGTTTCCGAGCATGCGTAGGATTTTTGCGTGTCGGAATTGCTACAGACAATCGGAATTTCCAATTGGAATTTTTTGGGTCGGAAAATTTGAGAACCAGCTCTCAAATTTTTCTTCTCGGAAATTCCGACAGGAAAAGTCTGATGGAGCCTACACACGGTCGGAATTTCAGACGAAAAGCTCACATCGAACTTTTCTTGTCGGACATTCCGACTGTGTGTACGTGGCATTAGGGCATGCATAGTGCATACATGGATATATGAGATGTGTGTGATATGCAGCTAGTGGCAAGACTTTTCAAAAGTGTCTTCTTTTGCTAAATACAAAGTCAGTTATATATTCTTGATGTTGGCAGAGCTGAAAATAAGTGTGGTATTAAGTGGGGGTTTTAGTCAAAAATAGTAGCCTAGTTTTGTATAGAAAGAGTGGCAGGAAGACATTCAGTCTTTGGGCATGTTGACATGGTTTAGACAACCTCTCCTCCGCCTCTGTTTTTACAAAAATAAAAGAATGGTTTAGAGACCGTTGAAAGATGCAATGCCCAGTAGTAATGCATACAGGACAAATGGCTTTTATGTAAAGCTGGAACCCCTGTCCCTGCTGATCTTTTGAAGTACAGGAAACAAAGAACTGTCATTGAAAAGCTCAGCATATAGTTTTTTTGTTTTTTTATCTGGCACTTCTTCTCTGTCCAGATTGTAATCTGTAGGAATGGATAATCAGTGTTTTTTGAATAGAACTGTGTGTGCTACTTATGGGCACGGCGGATTTTCATTCCTCTACATTTTATAAAAATGCAGCTGAGCAAAGAGACACAAAGGGCATCTTAGGTATAGACTTAGGGGAAGCTGCAGTGATCTGACAGTAGTTTAGGAGGCAAGAAAGAATAGTCATAGGTGCAACAGTGCAGAGGTTCAGATAGATGCTGGCAATATCTGTGTGGTCCTATGTGTATACATATATGAATTGTATATACTCTAGTAACTAAACATTTCTTATAACGTGAAGTAGGAATAGGAGTTTGTAATGACTTAGATTGTACTCTATTCAGACTTTAGTTTTTAAGAGCTGTCATATGGTCATTGTGACCATGAAGAAAGCTAAAAGTAATTTCTGATGGCATCTTACTATGTGTGGAATTATATGAGATTTTCCTTTTTGTTCTGGCCTAAGCGTTCTCAGTGTGTGGCTTCTGTCTGTATACATGAAGGAAAGCGCAACAGTGTTCAGATGTGCTGTTTTCCATGGTGTTTTTTTGTAGGCAACATGCACATTAGTTAACCACTTGCTTACTGGGCACTTAAAGCGGAGGTTCACCCAGTTTTTTTTTTAACAACAAAATTCCTATAAAAAAAAGAAAAAAATTAATAGAACAAAATAAATAAATTATACTCACCCGAAATGCCCGTTGCTATGCGGAAGTCCCCTAATCTGCCTCTTCCTTTGCCTCGGTGTATGTCCTTCCACTTCCTCTTCTTGTGAATGGGGCGCGCTGCCTTCTGGGAACTGTGTGTATCCCAGGAGGCAGCCGCCCATTCACAAAGCGCCGTGGGAGTCACGCATGCGCAGTAGGAAACGGGCAGTGAAGGCTTCACTGCCTGTTTCCCTTGGTCAGGATGGAGGAGCCAGGACCTGCCAGCACCGATCGATCGCCGTCGCGGGCCCGACATCGCGGGCGAGTAGGACAGGTAAGTGTCCTTATTAAAAGTCAGCAGCTACAGTGTTAGTAGCTGCTGACTTTTAAAAAATAAATAAATTGCGGGTTGAATCCCACTTTAAACCCCCCTCCTGCCCAGACCAATTTTCAGCTTTCAGCGCTCTCACTCTTTAAAATGACAATTGCGCGGTCATACAACACTGTACCCAAATGACATTTTTGTCCTTTTTTTCCCCACAAATAGAGCTTTCTTTTGGTGCTATTTGATCACCTCTGCGGTTTTAAATTTTTGTTAAAAAAAATAAAAAAGACCGAATGAAAAAAAAAAAATTACAAAACCATTTTATATTTTGTTATAAAATTTTGCAAACAGATAATTTTCCTCCTTCATTGATGTACGCTGGTGAGGCTGACTGATGGGCACCGATAGGCGGCACTGATGGGCTGCATTGATGGGCACCGATGGGCTGCACTGATGGGCACCGATAAGGCGGCACTGGTGGGCACGGATAGGCGGCACTAATAGGCGGCACTGGTGGGCACTGAGAGGTGACACTGAGAGGTGGCACTGATGGGTGGCACTGAAGGGCATTGATAGGTGGCACTGGTGGGCACTGAGAATTGGCACTAATAGGTGGCATTGATAGGTGGCACTGATAGGTGGCAGAGATGGGCACTGATGGGTGGCAATGATGGGCACTGATCAGCACTTGTAGGTGACATTGATAGGCAGCACTGCTAGGTGGCACTGATGAGGCACTGACTGGCACCACTGGTGGGCATTGCTAGGTGGCAGTGATGGGCATTGATAGGTGGTACTGATTGGCACTGACAGGTGGCACTGGTGGTCACTGTGGGCACTGGCAGGGGGCACTGGCAGGTGGTACTTGTGTCCACTAATGAGGCAGAATTGCCTCTTACACTGGGGACCGATGTCCCTCACTCAGCAGCCGGTGATCGGCTTTTTTTTCTCCTCACGCTGTCAGCGCGAGGAGAAAAAAAAACGATTACCGAGCTTTGTTTTGATCACGTGATCAGCTGTCATTGGCTGACAGCTGATCACGTGGTAAGTCTGTTGACGTCCTCCCGGCAATTGGGGTCCGCGCTGTAGCCGTCATCCAACTATAGCGCGGGCCCCTAGTGGTTAAAGGGTAACTCCACTTTCGTGGGGGAAAAAAAACAAATAAAGAAAACATAATACAGCGTGTACAATTGCGACACAAGTCATATTGTAATTGAATGTTATTAAAAATTACCTTTACTTTTCAATCTGCAGCCGCTGTAATTTTCTTCAAATGCAAAGCAATATTGCTATGTGGAGTTGTTCTGTACACAGAATGTGTACTGACCACTCCCCAGAAACATCATTTCCTGCTTGTGTGATTGGTTCACCAATTTTCCCAGAAGTCTGCCTAAGATAAAAGTCAGATTTCAGGCATCCCCTGCAACAAAAATTTCATTTTTGGTGAGATATTTCCAGCAGGAGCAGGGCTAAAGGGATGCAGGCCCAGCAGATTCCCTCATTAGTGCTCTGCAGCTGCCACAGCTGACTAATAATTATGAAACCACTCCCATCAGACCCACTTAGCACAGAGGCACAGACAAACACACGTGGATTTCTTCAGAATAACAAAAGGTAGGAATCTGCAACAAAGGTTGTTATAATCCTTGCAGTAGATAGATCACCCAGGGGGGAATGTTTTTTCTCAACAAAAGTGTTACGCTTTAAGCTTTAATCCAATAATTATTCCCCCTTGTGGGTTTAGCAGTGCCTTCCTGTATATTTACACTGGTGGGGTATGACCATGCAGGCATATTAGCATTGGGTGGGCAATATACAGTATGTGTTGATGTGCATACTATTTCCTGACATATGAGCTTAGCATTGTTTATACAGTACATTAGTTTGATAATAGGAACCTGTCAGGATGGAACTTGAACTATGCTTTGGGACTAATCTGTCCCCTCACATTTTTGTAAATATTTTATTATATCTTTTCACATGACAACACTGAAGAAATTACACTTTGCTACAATGTAAAGTAGTGAGTGTACAGTTTGTATAACAGTGTAAATTTGCTGTCCCCTCAAAATAACTCAACACGCAGCCATTAATGTCTAAACCGCTGGCAACAAAAGTGAGTACACCCCTAAGTGAAAATGTCCAAATTTGACCCAATTAGCCATTTTCCCTCCCCGGTGTCATGTGACTCGTTGGTGTTAATGTGAATGGGGAGCAGGTGTTAAATGTGTTGTTATCAATCTAACTCTCTCATACCTTTCACTGGAAGTTCAACATGGCACCTCATGGCAAAGAACTCTCTGAGGATCTAAAAAAAGAATTGTTGCTCTACATAAATATGGCCTAAACTATAAGAAGATTGCCAAGACCCTGAAACTGAGCTGCAGCAGGGTGTCTAAGACCATACAGCGGTTTAACAGGACAGGTTCCACTCAGAATGGACCTCGCCATGGTCGACCAAAGAAGTTGAGTGCACGTGCTCAGCGTCATATCCAGAGGTTGTTTTTGGGAAATAGACGTATGAAAGCTGCCAGCATTGCTGCAGAAGTTGAAGGGGTGGGGGAGACAGCCTGTCAGTGCTCAGACCATACGTCGCACACTGCATCAAATTTGTCTGCATGGCTGTTGTCTCAGAAGGACCATTTTTCTTGTCGGGAAAACTGTCATTTTTTCACTTGGACGAGAAAAACGGCCGTGTGTAGGCTCTCCAGCAGTTTTCCCAACGAGAAAACCGCAGAGAATCATGACGAGAAAAATTAGAACATGCACTAATTTTTCTCGTCGCGAATCGTGGCATTTTTTTCCTCTGCAGTTTTCCGATAGGGAAACACTGCTAGGGAGCCTACACACGGCCGGTTTTCTCGACCAAGAGAAAACATGTCGTGAAAAACGGCCGTGTGTAGACTGTGAAAAGAGGACCAAGCTGGTCCTCGTTTTTCCCGTCGGGTTTCACGGCAGTGTTTTCACCGCCGAGAAACTCGGTCGTGTGTACGCGGCATAAGGACATGGATTACTGGAACCATGTTCTGTGGTCTGATGAGACCAAGATAAACGTATTTAGTTCAGATGGTGTCAAGTGTGTGTGGCGGCAACCAGGCGAGGAGTACAAAGACAAGTGTGTCTTGCCTACAGTCAAGCATCGTGGTGGGAGTGTCATGGTCTGGGGCTGCATGAGTGCTGCTGGCACTGGGAGCTAAAGTTCATTGAGGTAACCATGAATGGCAACATGTACTGTGACATACTGAAGCCGAGCATGATCCTCCTTCCTTCGGAGACTGGGCCGCAGGGCAGTATACCAACATGATAACATGGGGCGCAGGGCAGTATTCCAACATGACAGCTCCAAGACGACCACTGCCTTGCTAAAGAAGCTGAGGGTAAAGGTGATGGACTGGCCAAGCGTGTCTCCGAACCGAAACCCTATTGAGCATCTGTGGGGCATCCTCAAATGGAAGGTGGAGGAGCACATGGTCTCTAACATCCTCCAGCTCTGTGATGTCATCATGGAGGAGTGGAAGAGGACTCCAGTAGCCAACCTGTGCTGGAAGATAATGGTGGCCACACAAAATATTGACACTTTGGGCCCAATTTGGACATTTTCACTTAGGGGTGTACTCACTTTTGTTGCCAGCGGTTTAGACATTAATGGCTATGAGTTATTTTGAGGGGACAGCAAATTTTATACAAGCTGTACACTCTCACTACTTTACATTGTAGCAAAGTGTAATTTCTTCAGTGTTGTCACATACAAAGATATAATAAAATATTTACAAAAATGTGAGGGGTGTATTCACTTTTGTGGGATACTGTAAAAAGGGCCATTATTTTATGCAGCGTTTTACACATATATTGTAGATTCATATCAGGCCTTGCCCTCAAATCTAAGGTCCTTAACTCACATTCACATACACATACTAGGGCCATTTTTTTTTTTTTAGACCGGAGCCAATTAACCTAACAGCATGTCTTTGGAGTGTGGAAGGAAACCCATGCAGGGACAGGTACAACATGCAAACTCCAGGCAGGTAGTGCCGTGGTTGGGATTTGAATCAACAACAATTTCCCAATTTCACTTTGGGATTAATAAAGTATTATGTATTCTGTAGTGCTGCAGGTGAAAGTGATAACTATTTAGCCACTATCTTCACTGTTTAGTTGAGGTCAGTGAAGCCAGTGAAGTCAGAAGTCACAATTTGCATACTTTTTAATTGTCAGGGCCATTGTAGTACATGGAGTATGGAGTCAGCATAGAGAATGTTTCTATAACAATGTATGCTTTCAGACACATTAAAAAGGTGTCCCTGCTGATAGAAATATAAGGAAAAAATTGAACGCAACTGAATAGGACACCCTACATCTAGAATAGTACTCTGTAAATGTATTTAAAATTACAGCTGCTGTATTTTCCCCCCTTCAGGAAGCTTTTCTGCATGAAGAAAGCAAGGATGATGATGGCAGCCCATGAGCTTGCTGCTTGAAATAAGGCAGCTCTCATTTCTGTATGTAAACAGGCTTCCATTAAAGAGATTGCTACCATCCATGAACTCTACTTTAAAATATCATCACACAGTTTTTATTGATAGCCGTAATTCAGGGACTATTGCATTCCATTCTTTCAAGCAACCTTGCCCCAGAATTGTTTTCACTTAAAATCGTATGTTTTACAAGTTTATCGTAAGCATTTTCCTTGTGTATGCTTTCAATTCTATGCCTTTCCATGTCAAATAGGTGAAACTCTCAGGTGTCTGCACTCAGACCTATGTTGGGTACCACACCAACTTTGACCAGATGTCAGCTACTTCAGCAGATACAGAGTTGTCATACCTTTTGCCCTTTTTACTTTGTCAATGCACCACATAATCACAAAAAGTGATCCTAAATAATTGAAGCACTGGCAGGGTCTGATGACTTGGCGTTTATGTAGTTAGAATCTGTGCTGCCATTACACAAGGCTGTGTTGGGAGCTGCTAAAGAAACCAGATTATGGAGAGGGATGGGGATGGCAGAGAGGGGCCCTGAAAGAGATATGCATTCAGTCAAATTCATATGAAAATTACAGCATGTATAACTATAAAAAGAATAGTGGGCTAGCAGTAAGTACTAATGTTTTTTACTGGCAGGGTCTTTTACGAGCAGCTCATACACTTCAATGTGCTTCCATTAAATTAGTCAGGGATGGCTGTCCATCTCTGGAGCCTGTTAGGTACACAACCTTTGCCTCCCTGTGCTAGGACACTTTTTTTCTTTTACAGAAAGCATTTGCTTATTTAGCTGGAACTTACATGGCTTAGAATGTTATTGTGATGGATTGCCTGGCACTCCACCTGGGTGCTTCTGCCAAGATACCGCTTCCTCCACTGTGGAACCAGGAATCAAATATTATAGCTGAGCATTGCACCCAAGAATTAGATGACACTAGCTTAGATGCAAACAGAAACTCACTTTTTCTTTATCGTACACCACGGGACACAGAGCTAGTCATTACATAATGGGTTAAGGGTCACCAGCGGTGATTGGACACTGGCATAACCAATGGAAGACAGTTCTCCTCCATATAACCCCTCCCATCAGGGAAGTACCTCAGTTTTTTCGCCAGTGTCGAAAGGTGTTGGATGCGTTAGGAGGTGCTAAAGGAAAGCTCTACCAAAGAGACCCTCTGGGGGTAAAAGAGCTATGCTTTCGGATCCATCCAAGACGCCTACAAGTGAGCTGAATCTGGATGGGATCCGGGCCTCATCCATGAGGCGTCGCCTGTAATGTCTCTCTTCGGAGGACTGGGCTCTAAGATCCAGCACTTTCGCTATTTCGCTATAAAGTCCTGGTAAGAGTCTTGTACAAGGCCCAGGGGAGAGGTATCCTTTAAATAGGAACCCATATCCCTGAAGGTTGCCACACATAGCCCACCGTGAAGGGTGAAGTTTGGTATCTGTCTGAAAACTTTCAGCAGAAAAACCTGCGGCGTGGATAAGGTAAGATTAGAAGGTCCATAAAAAAAAAAATAAGTTGGGACCTTTTTTTCAAGAAGTGGATGTCTTCTTTTTTTCCACCACTGGGGGGAGTAAAGAGCTGAATATACTCACCTCACTCTGTTCAGTGTCGGCTTCGGCGAAGTACACTGCTCGTCACCTCCGCTGCTGAGCTTGCTTGAGCACCCCGCTCCTCCTTTCGGTGGCCGATACAGACACCTGCAGATGCAGGTAAGTGGGGACAGGGGCTGATGAGAGTCCTCTCTCACTATGGCCACCACCATAGCGCTAAAGGCCGCGCGCGGGAGCGTGCTTTATCGGAGGGGGGGGGCCGAAGGCGTGCGCGGGCACGTGGCGCGCGCAGGCACAGAAACGGCGCCAAATTTAAAAGACTGTCAGTGTAAAAAGCACTGCAGCAGCAAGCAAGCTCGTTAGTTCTCTTGTTCCTGGCAGAGAAACACAGCAGCTATACAGGGACGTAAGACTCCATGTGGTTGGACTGGGTACTTCCTAGAAGACATCCATGTTATGCATAGTTATGTGTTAAAAGTTGCATACTTAATGTATTTGCTAAACTGAACACGGTAGTATATGCATTTAGGTACCTTGTATTTTGTCTAAACAGTAAGTCTTCCAGGGGAAGTAATGCGGACAAAAAGAGATAAAAGAGCACCGCCGCCTGAGACAGGAGGCTCTAGCTGTGCTGACTCGGTACCTTCCTCTCCTGTGTTGCCAAATGCACCTGTACAGGATGAGCCATTACCTCTGTCAGGTATGGCGGCTTCCCCAGTGAAGCCTGGGCCTGCATATGTCACTGAGGACACTTTATCAGCTGCCCTAAATAATCTGGAGGAGAAAATTGCTACTTTAATCGCTAAATCCTCTAAAAAGGACAATAAGCGAAGCAGATCTCCTCCAGTATTGGACCTCCCTTCAGAAGTACCTGAGGAGGAGGAGGATGAGGAGGAGGCTACATCAGCAGAGGATGAGGAGTCAGACGGATCAGGGATATCGGATGAGCCTTTTTCGGTATCCCAGATTTTAAAGTCACAGGTGCAATGCTATGCAGGAGCCGTGCGAGCTGCATTTAGGTTACCCTCTTTGGAGGTAACAGAATCACCTGTCTCCTCCCTAGGATCATTAAGATCCCTGCAAGGTGCATGCTCCTTCCCGGTTCATCCGTTACTAGAGGATCTATTGTACGCAGACTGGCAACATCCAGATAAGCGTTTTTCACCTCCAAAAAAGTTTAACATTCTTTATCCTATGGAGGAAATTTTTTTAAAGAAATGGAGCCTGCCTACGGTAGATGCGGCTATTTCTTGTGTAAATAAAAACCTGACATGTCCAGTGGATAATGTACAAGTGTTTAAAGATCCTTCTGAGAAGAAGTTGGAATCCCTACTGAAATCCTCCTTCCTTTTGGCCGGCTCAATTATCCAACCTGCAGTAGCAGCAGTCGGTATGTGTCAGGTCGTCAGCCAACAGGTAAAGCAGGGGCTGAAGGAGCTGCCTTCAGAGCAGGCTAAAAATTGGGAGAATTTGCCTAAAGCCTTATGCTTCACAGTGGATGCCATGAGAGATTCTATCATACAGGCATCACGCCTTACACTCCAGCTGGTACAGATGCGCAGAGTACTTTGGCTTAAGCATTGGTCAGCGGAAGCCCCATGCAAAAAGTTGTTGGCAAGTTTCCCGTTCCATGGCGAACGCCTTTTTGGGGAAGATTTAGAAAGATATATCCAAAAGATATCAAGTGGTAAAACGACACTTTTACCTGAGAAAAAGAAAAACAAGAGACCTTGTTTTAAACACACTCTCTCCCCAGCTCCCGGGAAATCTGACTCCAGCCAGTGGCGACGGCCTTTTCAGCCGCCCAAAAAAGCCAAAGAACAGGCTCAGAAGAACAAGAAGCCGTGGGGTTCAAGAGCTAATAAGCAAGCCCCCAAAACCTCTCATTGAAGGGGCGCCCCCGCTCGGCCGAGTGGGGGGAAGGCTTCGTCAGTTCTCAGCGACTTGGCGGACAGAAACCCAGGACAAATGGGTGGTATCCACAATATCCTCAGGGTACAGACTGGAATTTCGAGAGATCCCATCTTCTCAATTCCGAAGTTCAAGACTCTCCAAGGATCCACAAAAAAGAGGATCCTTCTTCAAAGGTTTGAATCACTTAATAGCTCAAGGTGTGGTTACAGAGGTACCCCAAAAGGAGCAAGGTTCAGGTTTTTACTCAAACCTCTTTGTGATTCCAAAACCGAACGGAGAAGTCAGACCCATCCTGGATCTAAAAAATCTAAACCGGTTTCTGAACGTTCGCCATTTTCGAATGGAAACGATTCGATCCGTGGTCGCTACTTTAAAAGGCGGAGAATTCATTGCGTCCATAGATATCAAAGACGCATATCTACACATACCAATCCTCCCCGCTCACCAAAGATTCCTAAGGTTTGCGGTAGAAGATCGCCACTTTCAATTTGTGGCCCTGCCATTTGGTGTAGCCACCGCGCCCAGAGTATTCACAAAGGTGCTAGCTCCTATGTTAGCAAGCCTGAGAACACGGGGCATTGCGGTAACAGCCTATCTAGACGATCTACTATTAATAGATCAGTCAAAGGAGGGATTGGATCACGCTGTAGACACTACAGTAGGATACCTGGAGCATTTAGGATGGATTATAAACTTACAAAAATCCTCTCTCCAGGCCCAAAGAAGGATAGTGTACCTGGGCATGATCATAGATACAGCCCAAAACAGGGTATACCTGCCAGAGCCAAAGATACAGTCTCTGAAAGACCTGATCCACAAGGTCAAAGCAAACAAGAGGCCGTCTATTCGCCTTTGCATGAGACTATTGGGAAAGATGGTAGCCTCCTTCGAGGCGGTCCCTTACGCCCAGTTTCATTCGAGACTACTTCAAGGCAATATTTTAGCCTCCTGGAACAGAAAGAGCCAAGCTCTGGATATACCCATGCGCCTGTCCTCACAAGTACGCCACAGCTTCAATTGGTGGCTAGAAGCCAAGAATTTACGGAAGGGAAAGTGCTTCCTCCCAGCAGCCTGGAAGGTGGTGTCTACGGATGCCAGCCTATCGGGCTGGGGTGCAGTATTCGAGGAGGCTTCTACCCAGGGAACCTGGGCCAAGACTCAGGGGATCCTGCCCATCAACGTGCTAGAGATCCGTGCAGTATATCTAGCCCTCAAAACCTGGACATACAGGTTACAGGGCTACCCAGTTCGGGTTCAATCCGACAATGCTACGGCAGTAGCTTACATCAATCACCAAGGAGGCACCCACAGTCGGGCAGCCCAAAGAGAGGTGAACCGGATCTTGGCATGGGCAGAAGAGCATGTACCTTGCATCTCTGCAATCTTCATTCCAGGGATAGAAAACTGGCAAGCAGACTACCTGAGTCGTCAGCAGCTGCTACCAGGAGAGTGGTCTCTTCACCCAGAGATCTTTCAGGTCATATGTCTGAGATGGGGAAACCCAGATGTAGACCTGCTAGCTTCCAGGTTCAACAAGAAATTGGACAACTTTGTGTCCAGAACGAGAGATCCTCTAGCCTACGGGACAGACGCTCTAATAACTCCATGGAATCAGTTCTCACTGATCTATGCATTCCCTCCGATCCCTCTTCTACAAAGACTGCTTCGCAGGATCAAGGAGGAGGGAATACCAGTAATCCTAGTGGCCCCAAACTGGCCCAGGAGGCCTTGGTACGCCGAGATCGTAAAAATGGCGATAGGAAGGCCCTGGAAGCTTCCACTTCGACACGACCTGTTGTCACAGGGTCCAGTATTCCACCCTTCCTTACAAAGGCTAAATTTGACGGCCTGGCTGCTGAGACCCACATTTTGAAAAAGAGAGGGGTCTCTGGCCTGGCTCTTTCTACGCTCATTAATGCTAGAAAGCCAGCCTCCAGACTCATCTATCATAGAGTCTGGAAAGCATACGTTTCCTGGTGTGAATCCAGAAGTTGGAATCCTCTGAAATATGAAATAAGTAGGATTCTTGCTTTTTGCCAGTTAGGAGTGGATATGAAATTAGCCCTTAGCACCATCAAAGGGCAAATATCGGCTCTATCAGTCTTCTTTCAGAGACCATTGGCATCTCACTCCCTAGTTCGGACATTCATTCAGGGGGTACTGAGGATAAATCCTCCAGTCAGGTCTCCCTTGTGTCCATGGGATTTGAATTTGGTATTGTCAGTGTTGCAAAAGCAACCTTTTGAACCTATTCACCATATTCCTTTAATTATATTAAGTAGGAAATTGGCCTTTCTGATTGCTATAGCTTCTGCTAGGAGAGTATCAGAGCTAGCAGCTCTTTCTTGTAAAGAGCCTTATCTAATTTGTCACAAGGACAAGATCGTACTACGACCCCATCCGGCTTTTCTGCCTAAGGTGGTGTCGGCTTTTCACTTGAATCAAGACATTGTTCTGCCTTCCTTTTTTCCAAACCCGCGGACGGCGGGGGAAAAATTATTACACTCTCTAGATCTAGTGAGAGCGGTAAGGGTGTATCTGCAAGCAACCGCTCAGATACGTAAAACAGATGTTTTGTTTATTTTACCAGATGGTCCCAAGAAGGGCCAAGCGGTATCAAAATCCACCATTTCCAGGTGGATTAGACAAGTAATTGTTCAAGCTTATGGTTTAAAGAACAGGACTCCTCCTTTTCCTGTTAAGGCGCACTCTACCAGGGCGATAAGTGCTTCATGGGCAGTGCACCACCAGGCTTCGATGGCTCAGATCTGTAAGGCTGCAACTTGGTCTTCAGTCCATACATTTTCCAAATTCTATCAAATAGATGTGAAAGGACATGAGGATTCCGCCTTCGGGCGAAGTGTGCTGCAGGCAGCAGTATAGGGCTTCTGGTCCGCAAGCGGTCTGTTTGATCTGTGTCTCCCCCCCCTTCATATGAGCATTGCTCTGGGACGTCCCATTATGTAATGACTAGCTCTGTGTCCCGTGGTGTACGATAAAGAAAATAGGATTTTTATAACAGCTTACCTGTAAAATCCTTTTCTTGGAGTACACCACGGGACACAGAGGTCCCACCCTTCTTATGGGAACCTTACTGCTTTGCTACAAAACTGAGGTACTTCCCTGATGGGAGGGGTTATATGGAGGGGAACTGTCTTCCATTGGTTGTGCCAGTGTCCAATCACCGCTGGTGACCCTTAACCCATTATGTAATGACTAGCTCTGTGTCCCGTGGTGTACTCCAAGAAAAGGATTTTACAGGTAAGCTGTTATAAAAATCCTATTATTGTAAACTCACAAAGAATATATACCACACAAAATCAGATAAGAACTTGATCACATTATCCTAAACAATGCAAACTGTAAACAGTAATATCTTCAGTACATCTAACAGTACATCTAATGAGCAGCTTACATAAACACATAAACATCCCACAATAGTTCAGTAACAAGGTAACATGGAGATGATGCTAGTCACATCTCCTAGAGAAGGGATCTCCAAACTATGGCCCTCCAGTTGTTCAGGAACTACAATTCCCATCATGGCTAGTCATGTCTGTGAATTTCAGAGTTTTACAATGCCTCATGGGGCGTGTAGTTCCGCAATAGCTGGAGGGCCATAGTTTGGAGATCCCTGTCCTAGAGGATTAGCAGACAGAGAGAGAAACCATAGGTTACTCAATTAACAATGGAAATTCACACCTAGAAGGCACACAATAGGGAAATTATACCATGAGAGAAAGACACCTTAGTAAACAGATTATAGCAGGAGACCCAGCATCAGGTTGTTTTGAGATGATTATGTTAACATCTGCTCTGAGTCTGGGGGGGGGGGGGTTGAAGCAGGCAATGCTGGTTGGGCACAGAGGCCCCAAATCTGCATCCAGGTCCTAAGTTCTCAGAGTCTGTGTGTTTTTGTGGAGACATAGACCTAAATTTGAAGCAAAACCACTCCAAAGGTCTCCCAGGCACACATTTCCCAAAGAATAGATCCCCCTCAAAAGCCAGGGCCCATAGTCAGCAGGCAAGAGGCTACCTTGCAGTGCAAAAGCCTCTTATGAAATTGTTTAACTAAGAGCGGTTTCACACTGGGGCGGTGGGTGCGGTGGTGGTATAGCGCCGCTATTTTTAGTAGCGCTATACTGTCGGGATTGCTGAGGTATTCGGCCGCTAGCGGTGCAGTTTTAACCCCCGCTAGCGGCCAAAAAAGGGCGGTATTTCCGCGGCGTCCCATTCATTTCAATGGGAAGGAGCGGTAAACACACCGCTCCTCTCACCGCTCCAAAGATGCGGCTAGCAGGACTTTTTTTCACGTCCTGTTAGCGCACCGCTCCAGTGTGAAAGCCCTTGGGGCTTTCACATTGGAGAAACAGCAGCCGCTGTTTAGGCTCGGTTTGCAGGCGCTATTTTTATCACAATAGCGCCTGCAAACCGCCCCAGTGTGAAAGGGGCCTTAAGCTGGGCACAGAAACTTTTATTAAATATACATTCCGCAATAGCCACAAAGGAAAGGGCATCCACTTTGTGTACACCACATGCTTTTACAAGGCCATTTATTACCTTGTTAACCACTTAAGCCCCGGACCATTTGGTAGCTAAAGGACCAGAGGTGAATTCAGAATTTTGCACTGCGCTGCTTTAACTGTAAATTGTGCGGACATGCAATGTTGTACCCAAACGAAATTTGCGTCCTTTTCTTCCCACAAATAGAGCTTTCTTTTAATGGTATTTGATTGCCTCTGCGATTTTTATTTTTTGCGATATAAACGGAAAAAGACCGAAAATTTTGAAAAAAAATTATATTTTCTACTTTTTGTTATAAGAAAAATCGAATAAACTCAATTTTAGTCATACATTTAGGCCAAAATGTATTCAGCCACATGTCTTTAGTAAAAAAAATGTCAATAAGCGTATATTTATCGGTTTGCGCAAAAGTTATAGCGTTTACAAACTAGGGTACATTTTCTGGAATTTACACAGCTTTTAATTTATGACTGCCTATCTCATTTCTTGAGGTGCTAAAATGACAGGGCAGTACAAAACCCCCCCCCCCAAATGACCCCATTTTAGAAAGTAGACACCCCAAGGAAATTGCTGAGAGGCATGTTGAGCCCATTGAATATTTTTTTTTTTTTGTCCCAAGTGATTGAATAATGACCAAAAAAAAAAAAAATTACAAAAAGTTGTCACTAAATGATATATTGCTCACACATGCCATGGTTATATGTGGAATTGCACCCCAAAATACATTCTGCTGCTTCTCCTGAGTACGGGGATACCACATGTGTGGGACTTTTTAGGAGCCTAGCCACGTACGGGACCCCGGAAACCAAGCACCGCCTTCAGGATTTCTAAGGGCGCAAATTTTTGATTTCACTCCTCACTGCCTACCACAGTTTTGAAGGCCATAAAATGCCAAAATAGCACAAAACCCCCCCAAATGACCCCATTTTAGAAAGTAGTAGGCTTGTGCAATTCGTTTTGTAACGAATCGAAATTCGTCCGAATTTAGCAACTTTCGGACATTCGGAAGCATTTGAATTTCCGAACAAAGCAATTACGAATAAGACCGAATCCGAAATAAATTATACCGCAAATAGCGAATGCCCGAATGTCTTCGGCATAATTCGTTATGAAAAAGTTACGAATGTACGAATCCATACGAAGCACAATAACACTCACTCTGCTCTGCTCTCTGCTTCTCCCACACCGTGCTGAACTCCCTCTCAAAATGGTGTACAGGGGCGGAGGCTATAGCCGCATGTAAAAAACGAAAGTAAAATACGAGATTTCGAATCCATTCGAAGCACAATAACACTCTGCTCTGCTCTCTGCTTCTCCCTCACCGGGCTGAACCCTCTCAAAATGGTGTACAGGGGCGGAGGCTATAGCCGCATGTAAAAAACGAAAGTAAAATACGAGATTTCGAATCGTTACAAATAACCGCTATGTATTTAGAAAAGTACAAATCCATTCGAAGCACATTAGGCATAATAGGCAGCGTCGTCATGAGAGAGACACAGAAAATTACGAATCAACGAACCCAAAAAAAGTTACGAAAGTAGGAGTTGTGTCCAGAATCAACGAAAAACAATGTACTCTACCGAAAGTACGAATTATAAATCAACTAAAAATTCAACGAAAAATGTCGCTTGCGAAAATACGAATTAGTCCGAACACGAAAAATCCCGTCTAGCAAAATTACGAATGATTACGAATCAACAGGACCGAAAAGAAACGAACCGAAACTAACCGAATTTTTCCGTTGTGCACAAGCCTAGAAAGTAGACACCCCAAGGAAATTGCTGAGAGGCCTGTTGAGCCCATTGAATATTTTTTTTTTTGTCCCAAGTGATTGAATAATGACAAAAAATAAATTACAAAAAGTTGTCACTAAATGATATATTGCTCACACATGCCATGGTTATATGTGGAATTGCAACCCAAAATACATTCTGCTGCTTCTCCTGAGTACGGGAATACCACATGTGTGGGACTTTTTAGGAGCCTAGCCACGTACGGGACCCCGGAAACCAAGCACCGCCTCCAGGATTTCTAAGGGCGCAAATTTTTGATTTCACTCCTCACTAGTTTCGAAGGCCATAAAATGCCAAAATAGCACAAAACCCCCCAAATGACCCCATTTTGGAAAGTAGACACCCCAAGCTGTTTGCTGAGAGGCATGGTGAGTATTTTACAGCTCTCATTTGTTTTTGAAAATGAAGAAAGAACATTTTTTTTTCAATTTTCAAAACTTTGTGACAAAAAGCGAGATCTGCAAAATACTCACAATACCTCTCAGCAAATAGCTTGGGGTGTCTACTTTCCAAAATGGGGTCATTTGGGGGGGTTTTGTGCCATCTGGGCATTCCATGGCCTCCGAAACTGTGATAGGCAGTGAGAAGTGAAATCAAAAATTTACACCCTTAGAAAGCCTGAAGGCGGTGATTGGTTTTTGGGGTCCCGTACGCGGCTAGGCTCCCAAAAAGTCTCACACATGTGGTATCCCCGTACTCAGGAGAAGCAACAGAATGTATTTTGGGGTGTAATTCCACATATGCCCATGGCATGTTTGAGCAATAAATCATTTAGTGACAACTTTGTGCAAAAAAAAAAATTGTATTTTTTCCGCAACTTGTGTCAACATATAAAATATTCCATGGACTCGACATGCCTCTCAGTATATAGCTTGGGGTGTCTACTTTCCAAAATGGGGTCATTTGGGGGGGTTTTGAACTGTTCTGGCATTTTATACACAACATTAGGAAGCTTACATCCACTCTTCTAACCACTTGAAGACAAAGCCCTTTTTGACACTTTTTGTTTACATGAAAACATATTTTTTTTTGCAAGAAAATTATGTTGAACCCCCAAACATTATATATATTTTTAAAGCAAAGGCCCTACAGAATAAAATGGTGGGTGTTGCATTTTTTTTTCTACACAGTATTTGCGCAGCGATTTTTCAAACGCATTTTTTTGGGAAAAAATACACTTTTTTTAATTTTAATGCACTAAAACACACTATATTGCCTAAATGTTTGATGAAATAAAAAAGATGATCTTAGGCCGAGTACATAGATACCAAACACGACATGCTTTAAAATTTCGCACAAACGCGCATTGGCGACAAACTACATACATTTTTAAAAGCCTTTAAAAGCATTTACAGGTTACCCCGTTAGATTTACAGAGGAGGTCTACTGCTAAAATTACTGCCCTCGATCTGACCTTCGCGGTGATACCTCACATGCATGGTGCAATTGCTGTTTACATATGACGCCAGACCGACGCTTGCGTTCGCCATTGGGCAAGAGCAGGGCAGGACAGGGGTGCTTTTTTTTTTTTTTTTTTATTATTATTAATTTTGCTTTTTTATTTTATTTTTAAACTGTTGCTTCCATATTTATTTATTTTTATCACTTTTATTGTTATCTCAGGGAATGTAAATATCCCCTATGATAGCAATAGGTAATGACAGGTACTCTTTTTTGAAAAAACTGGGGTCTATTGGACCCTAGATCTTTCCTCTGCCCTCAAAGCATCTGACCACACCAAGATCGGTGTGATAAAATGCTTTCCCAATTTCCCAATGGCGCTTTTTATATCCGGGGGGGGGACATTCCCTCCCACTGCTTGTAAAAGCAGTCCAGAGGCTTATTAGCCACTAGGATTGCTTTTACAAGAAAGCCGGCCGCTGGCTGAAAAGAATAATACCAAGATGATACCTAAACCCGCAGGCATCATTCTGGTATAAACATTCACAGTCCAGCAACATACCAGTACGTTGCTGGTCCTTGTTGGACATGTATTGTAATCTTTTTTTTTATGCAGCCTGTTGGCTGAACGAAAAAAAAAGATTGATCGGTGGGTATGCCCACCATTAGAATACCGCCCTTCATCCACCCACTTCTAATGATGGGCATACATGCACCATTTATATATGCCGAAGCATGGGGGCATCTTCTCGCAAAAGTTATGCCGCGTACACATGGTCAGACTTTTCCACGGGCAAGCCTCCGTCGGAATTTCGACCGTATATACGCGGCATAAGGAGCAAAATCGCTCCTCCACCCCTGCTGCCCCAATGCTTCGGCATATATGCTTTTTTTTTTTAACTGTGGTGGTGAAATCACCTCCTACAGCACTGGAGTCGCAGGGATCAGGCCTGTCTCTGCGAACGCTGCAGTTATGTGTGTTGTGTTTTGCAAGTGACAGTGATCGATCGATACTGCACTTCGGTGGCCTGGGCTGGACGGAGGGGCAAAACGCAGGTGCCAGCAGGTATCTGGGCTGATCCCGCTAACACTGCGTTTTTGGGAACCCTAAACTGCTGGGGACGCTAGTATAGATCTGATCAGATCAGATATTGAGCTGATCAGATACTATACCACTAAGGGGGGTGTATGCTTCACGTGTGGGTGTTAGCGCTACTGGCACTAACCTGACGCTGCCTGGGGTGTGACGCAGACCCTCTCTGACGCTAAAACCTAACTGATATCACCCGCCGGGCGATCAGGGGGTTAAACCTTTATTGGGTTATATACGGCGGGTGCCCTGACACTATAAAAAGCAAACTAACTAACCAGCGTCACCCGTAACACTTATATGATGATCACTGGTGAAAGGGTTAACTAGGGGCAATTAGGGGGTTAAAACCTTTATTAGGTAATATATGGGGGTACCTGACGCTATATAAAAACCTGACGGCGAACCTAAAAAAAAATTACTGGCTACCTATCGGCATCACCGACACTAAGACAACGATCATAAAAACGATTGCTTAGCGACAGTGGTGATAGGGGGTGAAAGGGTTACCTGGGGGGCGATCAGGGGGTTAAACCTTTATTAGATAATATATGGGGGTACCTGACGCTATAAAAACCTGCGGCGAACCTAAAAAAAATTACTGGCTACCAATCAGCATCACCGACGCTAAGACATCGATCAGAAAAATGATCGCATAGTGACGGCGGTGCTAGGGGGTGAAAGGGTTACCTGGGGGGTGATCAAGGGGGTTACACCTTTATTAGGTAATATATGGGGGTACCCGTCGCTATAAAAACCTGCGGCGAACCTAAAAAAAATTACTGGCTACCGATCAGCATCGCCGACGCTAAGACATCGATCAGAAAAATTATCGCTTAGTGACAGTGGTGATAGGGGGTGAAAGGGTTACCTGGGGGGGCGATCAAGGGGGTTAAACCTTTATTAGGTAATATATGGGGGTACCCGACGCTATAAAAACCTGCGGCGAACCTAAAAAAAATTACTGGCTACCGATCAGCATCACCGACGCTAAGACATCGATCAGAAAAATGATCGCATAGCGACAGCGGTGCTAGGGGGTGAAAGGGTTACCTGGGGGGTGATCAAGGGGTTTAACCTTTATTAGGTAGTATATGGGGGTACCCGACGCTATAAAAACCTGCGGCAAACCTAAAAAAAATTACTGGCTACCGATCAGCATCGCCGACGCTAAGACATCGATCAGAAAAATTATCGCTTAG
Organism: Rana muscosa; assembly: GCA_029206835.1. NCBI lineage: Eukaryota > Metazoa > Chordata > Amphibia > Anura > Ranidae > Rana > Rana muscosa. Next base: position 500,601,677 of record CM055116.1, on the reverse strand, counting down.
TGACAGTGGTGATAGGGGGTGAAAGGGTTACCTGGGGGGCGATCAAGGGGGTTAAACCTTCATTAGGTAATATATGGGGGTACCCGACGCTATAAAAACCTGCGGCGAACCTAAAAAAAATTACTGGCTACCGATCAGCATCACCGACGCTAAGACAGCGATCAGAAAAATGATTGCTTAGTGACGGCGGTGCTAGGGGGTGAAAGGGTTATCTGGGGGGTGATCAGGGGGTTAAACCTTTATTAGGGGGGGGTTAGGGGGCTACACTGGACCTAAAACTAAATGTAGTGACACTTTTACAGTCACAAATGTCACTGATTGCAGTGATCACTAAATAAATGGTCACTGCAATCAGTGACACTGTGACTGGGGGCTGGGGGGTGATCTGGGGGTGTCTGGGGGGGCGATTTATGTGCCTATGTGTCCTGGTGTCAGTGTGCTGTTTTGTGTACTAACCTGCATCTTCTCCTGTACGGCGCTCGGTATATGTGAGCGCCGCAGGAGAGATGACATCACTTCCTCCTTCCTGGCAGGCAGGGGAAGCTCTCTCATTCGCCAGAAGCGATCGAGAGGGGGTGGCCGGAATCAAACGGTCGTCCCCTCATGCCGGATCGCTCCCGAAGGTAAAACGACCACCCACTGTAAAGAAGGGGGGTCCGATCGGACCCCCCAACTATACAAAGGCAATCACGTATATGTACGTGATTCTGCCTGTCGGTGCCATTCTGCCGACGTATATTTACAGTGGGCGGTCGTTAAGTGGTTAAAATAATGATAACCTCTGACCTCACTGTGCTGCACATAGTGTGGAGAGCTGAACTGTAGAAGGGAAAAAGCAAGCCCCATCCACTACATAAATATACAGGAGGGGGCAGGTACAAGACCAGTCATGCTGCACAACAAAAATAGGATTTTTATAACAGCTTACCTGTAAAATCCTTTTCTTGGAGTACATCACGGGACACAGAGCGACATAGTCATTACTAATGGGTTATATAGTTACCGTCAGGTGCTGGCACTGGCAACTTCCAAAACCGGAAGTACCCTCCCCTATATACGCCCCTCCCATCCGGGAGCACCTCAGTTTTGTAGCAAAGCAATAAGTGTCCCCAAAGAGGGGCGGGAGCTCTGTGTCCCGTGATGTACTCCAAGAAAAGGATTTTACAGGTAAGCTGTTATAAAAATCCTATTTTCTTTCTCGTACATCACGGGACACAGAGCGACATAGTCATTACTAATGGGATGTCCTAAAGCAATGCCAAATGAGGGGGGGGATACACCATATATAAGCTGAGCGCTATCAGACATGAGGATCTTTTGCGGCCTGCAACACACTGCGCCCAAAGGCGACATCCTCCTGACTTCTAACGTCCACCTGGTAGAACCTAGTAAACGTGTGTACGGAAGACCATGTTGCGGCCTTACAGACTTGAGCCAGGGAGGCCTGGTGATGCACTGCCCATGAAGTTCCAACTGCTCTCGTGGAGTGCGCCCTAACTTTGAACGGAGGCGGTCTACTTCTCAAGCTATAGGCTTGTATTATGACCTGTCGAATCCACTTGGCTAAAGTAGATTTTGACGCTGCCTGACACTTTCTGGGGCCTTCCGGCAGAATAAACAAAGTATCCGTTCTGCGAATCTGAGCAGTGGCTTTTAGATAAGCTTTAACTGCTCTTACTACATCCAAAGAATGCAATAACTTTTCCTCTACCGAAGTAGGCTTGGGGAAAAAAGAAGGAAGAACCACATCTTGGTTCAAATGAAAACTCGATACCACCTTAGGAAGAAAGGCTGGATGAGGACGTAACACTACTCTGTCCTTATGGATAACCAGATATGGCTCCTTACAGGACATAGCTGCTAATTCCGATACTCTTTTAGCCGAACAAATGGCTACTAGAAAAATCAATTTCCTGGTGAGAAGCACTAAGGAAATATGCTGTAATGGTTCAAATGGTTGTTTCTGTAGAACCGACAGAACCAAGTTTAGATCCCATGGACATATGGGAATATTAACCGGAGGACTAATACGCATCACTCCTTGTATAAAGGCTTTGACTAGTGAATGCGAAGCCAAGGGCCTTTGAAAAAATATTGACAAGGCCGAAATCTGACCTTTGATAGTACTCAAGGCAAGCTTCCTATCTACAGCCCATTGTAGGAAGTCCAGAATTCTACCTATTACGTATTTACGTGGATGCCATTTCCTGGCCTCACACCAGGCGATGTACGCCTTCCAGATTCTATAGTAGATCTGCCTGGATACCGGTTTCCTGGCATTGATCATGGTAGACACCACAGCATTAGAGAGCCCTCTCCTTTTTAGAATGTGGGCTTCAATAGCCAGGCCGTCAAACCTAGGGCTGGTAAGGAAGGGTGGTATATCGGTCCCTGCGAAAGCAGGTCCGGACGATGTGGGAGGGTCCAAGGACTCCCCACAGACATTTTTACAATCTCCGCGTACCATGCTCTTCGGGGCCACGCTGGAGCCACCAGAATCACTGGTTTCTTTTCTACCCTGATTCTGCGGAGTAATCGAGGTAACAATTGTGGCGGTGGGAATGCATATATCAGCTTGAACTGATCCCAAGGGAACACTAGGGCATCCGAGCCGCACGCTAGGGGATCCCTTGTCCAAGAGACAAACCTGTCCACTTTCGTGTTGAACCTGGATGCTAGCAGATCTACATCCGGTGTTCCCCACCGCTGACATATTGTCCGGAAAACCTCGGGATGAAGGGACCATTCCCCTGGGCATAATTGTTGGCGACTTAGAAAGTCCGCCTTCCAATTCTCCACCCCTGGAATGAATACCGCAGATATGGCTGGGACATATCTTTCTGCCCATCTCAGGATGTAATTTACTTCCCTTTGGGCTGCACGACTCCTGGTGCCCCCCTGACGATTGATATATGCCACTGCTGTGGCATTGTCTGACTGAACTCTGACAGGGGACCCTTGGAGTTTGGATGTCCATGCTACTAGGGCATACCGGGCTGCTCGTATCTCTAAGAGATTGATGGGCAGGGCCTTTTCCGCATCCGACCATCTGCCCTGGAGAGACCATTGCTCCAGTACTGCTCCCCAGCCTAAAAGGCTGGCATCTGTAGTGACCACCTTCCAAGAAATCGGACTGAAGGATTTCCCTTTTTCCAGATTCCGGGGAACCAACCACCAACGGAGGCTTCTGCGAACGGAAGGGGACAAGGACATTGGTACGTCCAGAGCCTGAACTTTTTTGTTCCAGGCTGACAGTATGGCCCTTTGCAACTTCCTTGAATGGAATTGACCGTAGGGTACTGCTTCGAATGATGCCACCATTTTTCCCAGCAGCCTCATGCACAGGCGTATGGATGGCTGTCTTTTTGAACCCACTAAGTGGATAAAATCTCTCAAAGACGACCCCTTTTCTCGAGGCAAGAAAATTTTTCTCTGGTCTGAATCCAGCCTTAGCCCCAAGTATTCCAGACTTTTGACTGGTTTTAGGGCTGACTTGTCTCGGTTGATAATCCAACCGTGATATTCCAGATACTTGATTGTCTCGTGAACAACCACTTCTAGTTTTTCCACTGAGTGGTCTATCAGCAACAAGTCGTCTAGATATGCCATTATCGTTACACCTCGTGTTCTTAGATTGGCCAATAATGGGGCCAGAATTTTTGTGAACACTCTTGGTGCTGTGGCCAGACCGAAGGGTAAGGCTCTGAACTGAAAATGGCGCCCTTCTATCGCAAAGCGTAGAAATTTTTGGTGGGCTGGAAAGATGGGGATGTGCAAATACGCATCTTTGATGTCGATCGAGGCTAACCATTCCTCCCCTTGTAGGGCAGTGGCTACCGATCGGATCGACTCCATCCGGAAAGTCCTGATATGTAGGAATTTGTTTAGCCCTTTTAGATTTAATATGGGCCTCACGTCCCCGTTTGGCTTCGGAACTGTAAAGAGGTTTGAGTAAAACCCGAACCCCCATTCTTCCAGGGGGACCTCTATAATTACTGCTTGAAGCAATAATTGTTCCAGTGCCAACAGGAGGGATCCTCTCTTCTGGGGATCCCTTGGCACGTTCGACCTTATAAAGCGGGAAGGAGGGGAGTTTTTTAACTCCAATTTGTATCCCAGATTTACTGCGGAGAGCACCCATCTGTCTCGGATCGTGTCCCGCCAGGTTTCTGTGAACAACTGAAGTCTTCCCCCCACCCGATTGGGTGGGGGCAACCCTTCATGCATTTGACTTTGGGGGAGGTTTTGTACCTCTCCTGCTCCAGGGCTTCTTGTTACCCTGCAACTGTCCCTGATTTTTACCTCCGGGATTTGACCGGGGAGGCCGTCGGAACTGTTTCACAGCCGATGTCCTAGGGACTGGAGAAGCCGGCCTCTTAAAAGAGGGACCTCTAACTCTATTTTTGACCGGCAAGAGTGTACTTTTACCGCTGGAAATTCTCTGGATATACTTGTCCAGGTCTTCCCCGAATAAGCGCTCCCCATGAAATGGGAAGCTGACCAGCAATTTTTTACAGGGAGCTTCAGCAGACCAGTTTTTGAGCCATAGAAGCCTGCGCATATGTACTACAGACAGCGTAAGGCGGGAGGCCTGATGGATTGAATCCTTTATAGCGTCCACCGCAAAGCATAAGGCTCTAGGTAGATCAGCTAGAGCAAGAGCCTGCTGATCTGGCACGTCCCTTAAGACCTGTTTCAACTGATCCTTCACTGCTTGGCAGACCCCTATAGCTGCCACTGCTGGTTGTGTCACCAATCCTGCTGTAGAAAAAGCAGATTTCAATAAGGACTCCAATTTTTTATCTATTGGGTCCTTGAACATTTGGACATTTTCCACCGGACATGTCAGTGATTTATTCACACAAGAGATGGCTGCGTCCACTGTAGGGACCTTCCATTTTCTGACGAACTTATCCTCCATAGGATAGACCACCGGAAATCTCTTGGGGGGAGTAAATATTTTGTCAGGATGCTCCCAATCCTGGTAAATGAGCCCCTCCAGTAAAGGATGGATCGGAAAAGAACAAACAGTCTGGGGAGCTTTTAGCGACCCCAACGAGGAGACAGAAGAGGAGGATGGCTCCGCAAGTGGCATTTTAAATGCTGATCGGACCATATTAGTCAGGGACTGCACCCATAACCTCTCAGCATGTGATGCTGAGAACGGCTCCTCCACTGTTGATTCCTCTACAACTGAATCAACCTCATCCTGATCCCCCTCAGGTAGGTCGTTCTCTGTATGGGACTGTTGCTCTGTTAACAGGCACTCTGAGGGAGGAGACGGAGATCGAGCGCTTTTCTCCTGTGACAGGGAAGCAGCAATTAGTGCTGACAATCTCTCTTCCAGCCCTCCCAGAGCTGAGGAAAAAACCTCCTCTGTTACATACACAGGAGCAGGTGAACTGGGGACAGCCACAGTACCAGGTACTCCTGGGGGTGCCCTACGGTCACTAACCTCTGATTCTTCAGGGGAGACTGGTGCAGCCAAAGCATGCCCAAGATCCTCAGAGCCCGATGGAGACCCCCTATTCCTCCTGGAATTTCTAGTCCCGGAGTTTTTAGACGGCATATTCCTAAGCCACAAAGCTGAGGTATTCCAGCCGAAAATACACCAGTTACTGATAATAGTCTAGCATAAATGCTGCTATAATAAACAGTTGGTGTCTACTAATGTGCCTTTCTAGGGGATGCCTGTATCAACCGCTTGCTGTATGCCTTTAAATGTTGCCAGCTCTGTCTCTGTACTTCATAGCCAGCTTACTGCAATAATGTGGCTTTTTTAAAAACCTGCTGGGACGCCCGCACATGCGCAGAAGCGCTGCGGCGCGCACAGAGCGTCATCCCCCAGGCCCCGCCCCTTTTTTCCGGCCACCTCTATATATAGAGGCGCGTGCACGCGCGCGGCCACGTGCGCCTCGGCGCTAATTTTCAAACATGGAAACCAGGGACAGGAGCCAGGGCCCCCTTTGCCGCAGGCCGGGGGATAGACGAACACTGCAACATGGCAGAGGAAACAGTTTCCTGTAGGAGAACTCACCAGCTGCCTGGACTTTGCTCTCTGAGAAGAAACTAGTCCATATGACAAGAAAAACATTCCACAGCGGCCTCTAGTGGACAAACACAGGTACCGCAGTTTAATATACTAAACATATATAAAAAAACATTCTTTTTTTTTTTTTTTTCTTGACCACCATTAAAAATTATTACATTTTTTTTTTTTTTTGTAGTTACAGGCATGCACAGATATTAGCGGGAATACCGTTAGGTAACAGACAGAAAGACAAATTAGGCTTGGGGGTCCCCCAATAGAACCAAGTTCCTGGGGGCCCCCACTTACCTGTTCCCCGCCGCAGGACTTTGTTTGGTCCACAAAAGCCCAAACTTCACCTATCACGGCAGGCATTGTAATCAAACCTTCAGGGACCGGGTTCCCAAGGATTCCACTCCCCTGGACCTGTATAGCACCCTGCACAGAAAACATCTTGGTCGTGGGTATGACCAGAGCTCTGGATCCCAGGGTCCAGCTCTCCTAAGAGAAGCATTACAGGCAGAACCTTGCTCTTCTCTGCAAGGCCCGGGTACCGACCGTTTAGCTATGAAGCTTTTTTGGTCGGATCCGGAATAGCTTACTGAGGCCCAAAAGAACCTGTACGCAAGCTCAGTGAAAAACACATGTTTCTTCTTGGCCAACACCTTAGACACTGGCAAAAAACTGAGGTGCTCCCGGATGGGAGGGGCTTATATAGGGGAGGGTACTTCCGGTTTTGGAAGTTGCCAGTGCCAGCACCTGACGGTAACTATATAACCCATTAGTAATGACTATGTCGCTCTGTGTCCCGTGATGTACGAGAAAGAAAGAGAGAGAAAGAGCGCAACAGTGACTGGTCTTCATTACAGGAAGCTCATGTAAAGAGGCAAATTTGACTATTGCACAGATCTGGAAGAATTATACAAAGCACACCAAGATTTAAGTAACAATACACATCTCTTGTGACAAGAGTTGCTTATCCCAGAGTTCAGCTTTACACGTTACAGCTTTTACATACAGTAGTTTACTTTACACAAATGTGTGGCTGATTACCCTAAAAGCCCCCTTTTTGCCTCTGCTGCCTTCAAATACAAGTCTGTTGTGGCCAATGGTAAGTATTGCCGCAATGTACACAGAATTCTTGTTTGACCCTATAAGAGGTGAATAAACTCCTTCCTATTTATACACACAGTGGTGTAGTGGTTAGCACTTTCACCTAGCAGCAAAGGGGTTGCTGGTTCAAATCCCAACCACAACACTACCTGCCTGGAGTTTGCATGGTCTCCCTGTGCCTGTGTGGGTTTCCTCCAGGCACTCTCGTTTCCTCTTACACTCCAAAGACATGCTGGATGGTTAATTGACTCCTGTTGAAAATTGACCCTAGTATGTGTGTGTGTATGAATGTGAGTTAGGAACCTTAGATTGTAAGCTCCTTGTGGGTAGGGACTGATGTGAATATACAATGTATATTTAAAGCGCTGCGTAAATTGACGGCGCTATAAGTACCTGAAATAAATAAATAAAAATACACCATTGTAATCATTAATACATTTGTTTAACCATAAATTTGATAGAAAGTATTAACCGTGCTTCATTAATATTCACTATATCTGCTTCCTTTTCAACCTCGGCCTAGCAAAAAGAACACATGACCAAGTAATACTTAAAAACGAATTCTCCTGCTAAATAATATATTATTACCTGAGACAACTGAGAATCCTGAGTGCATTTAATTGAAAGATAAAGCATAGGCTGAAGACCAAAGATTAGGGAGTCAAATGATTAATGTAGTTCCAAAACACTGGTGCGTCGGGTTAAAACAATATTCAACTGTTCTTGTAGCATTGGTTCTTTTTATTACCTTTTCATTAATTTAGACGTAGGGATCTTTTAAAGCATTTTTTATCAGCAGAGCTTTGATGACAAAATACAGTTTCACAGATTCTGATCTTTCAGTTGCTGTACCCACAGTGCTTCCAACTGCGATAATCTCTTTGTTACAGCAGAAGACAGATATGCCATGGTTTAAATCACCATTCCCACTTAGCAAAGCTTATTGACATTGCATTAAAGCTACAATCTGCTCTGCAAGCTTAAAAACATCACAGAATCACACATTTTGCATGCTGGCTAATACAACGTGCAGTTTTAGTGATCTCTCTTTCTAAATTATTGGTATTACTATCTAATGTACATTAGAAAAAAATAATGGATGCGCATTTGAGTTAAATGTATAGATCATACCTAATGTCATTATTGGAATCCCATAAATGCAATCATTAGAGGCTAGGATAGGAATGAGTGGGTTCCCACTGTATATACTGGGGATGAATGAGCATTTTGACCTTGGAATGTGTCTATTCTGTTTTAGCCACCTGATGGGCAGGTATTTATTTCTGAGCTCTGGTAGTTATAGTTTTATGGAACTTTACTCTCCCAATGAACATTTATTATATTTAATTCTCAGGCTGCTAGCATTAGTAAAATGAGAAGAAAGTATATCATATTTACTTTTTTAAACTTTTTTTTTTCATATTTCTTCAGTTACTTCCTGGTTTCTTGCCTAGGCAAATTATGTCATACATCCCAGAAGTCTTCTGGAGAGGAAATGGGTTTTTCTCAGCTAAGAACACTCACCTGCCTGCATGCTTGGGCTAAGGGCAGATGGTTTCCAGGGGGTAAATGCTACTTGAATCATCTGCCCTTACTCAAGATAGCCATGGCCAGAAATGGCAGGGGGCTGTTTTTCAAAGTGATTTCTCAGCAAAATAAAGCATTGAGATATGAATGGATGGGGGAGTTTGTTTTGAATATTAAAAATGAAATAAATTGCGGTTTTGGTTTGCGGTGCTCAGATGCAGTGAAGTTCTTTATTGCTTTAAGCAACAGATGAACGTATTTACTGTTTTCCAGTTCTGCCTGACTCAGCCCCACCCTCTGCTCCTCTCACAGTCTGTCTTCTTACAATCTCTCTTTTTCACTATAATGGCAGTCTTATTGTCACTACTACCACTATCAGCTTTCATGCTGTCTGAACTGCCTATTTGTTTCTCCTATTAGTGTTACAATTGCCCATTTGTTGCCCATATATTGTAACAATTGCTTATGGTAGATCAGGTGTTCTCAGAAATGCTTTTCTTTTTGCCACCTTATTGTCAAATCAGCCAACGTGTTTAGAATACGTATTACTATATAATGTAGTGCCCTGCTGGACTTTCACTATCAAACCACAGTACTGTGAACGCAATATTTGACCACAGTGAACCACACACACCACTGTTCAACCATTGCCGTATTTCAGTACAGTATGCTAAGCTCCTCCCTTCACTCCACCTTTCACATCAATCTCAGGTGTCCCAACTTTAGAAAGTTCCCAGTATATCCAGTTGCTCATGGTTGCTTGATATTGCTGGCAGTGTTGTAAAGCTAGTTGCTTGGAGAACATTAAAATTATATATGTTTAGTTATTTGCTGTTTACTGATACTGATATGACCACTGTATGGGCTACATTTAAGCAACAGAAAGGCTTAAATTGGTAAATATAGTTAATATCTGTGTCTCTGTTAAAAGAGACCTAGTGTTAAGCCTCGTACAGACAGTCAGACTTCAAACAAACTTTTCCATGGATTTTTGTCCGAAGGGAGTTGTCCGGGAACACCCATAGCATACACACACAAGGACTTTTCTGCACACTTTCCCAAAACTTTCCCAACATCACGTGGGTTTTCAGCTCTTTTCTGCTCTTTACCGCCACCCTTTGGTCAACTTCTGCTATTTTTGGTTGATTTTAACATTGGTTCTGGGCATGCGTATTTGTACTTCGGACAAAAGTCCGATGGATTTCTGTACACACGATAGGACTTTGCATCATTGGACTTTTGTTGCCGAAAAGTTTGTCCGTTTGCAGAGCGAACTTTTGTCCGATGAAAACTGAAAAAGTTTGTCCGATGGAGCGTACACACGGTTGGATTTTTTGGAAAACATGCTCATTTTGAAGTTTGTTGGCAAAAAGTCCGACCGTGTGTACGGGCCTTAAGATATTTCAGTATGTAAAATGCATGTATGCAAAGTTAAAGTTCAAGTGTGGCACGTGCAGCTATTTACAACCCCAACTCCAAAAAAGTGTAAAATCTACATAAAAACAGAATGCAATGATTTGTAAATCTCATAAACCCATATTTTATTCACAATAGAAAATAAAAAACATATCAAATGTTTAAACTGAGAAAATTTTGAGAAAAAAATAAGGTAATTTTGAAATTGATGGCAGCAACACGTCTCAAGAAAGATGGGGCAGGGTCATGTTTACCGTGGTGTAGCATCCCCTCTTCTTTTAACAACACTCTGTAAACATCTGGGAACTGAGGAGACCAGTTGCTGGACTTTTGGGAGAGGATTTTCACCCCATTCTTGTCTGACACAGGAGTCTAACTGCACAACAGTCCTGAGTCTTCTTTGTTGTATTCTTCATTTCAACATGCACCAAATATTTTCAGTTGGTGAAATGCCTTCATTGCAGGCAGGCCAGTTAACCACTTCCCGCCCAGCCTATAGCAAAATGATGGCCGGGCGGTGGTTCCGTTATCCTGACTGGACATCATATGACGTCTTTCAGGATAACGAGCCAGGGAGCGCCCGTGCGGGCGTGCAGCGCGGCGATCGGTGGTGTAGTGTGTCAGTCTGACACACCGCACCACCAATCTTGGTAAAGAGCCTCTGATGGAGGCTCTTTACCACATGATCAGCTGTGTCCAATCACAGCTGATCACGGTGTAAACAGGAAGAGCCGTGTATCGGCTTTTCCTCTATCGCGTCTGACAGACGCAACTAGAGGAGAGCAGATCGGCTGCTCTCCTGACAGGGGGGTCTGCGCTGATTGATTATCAGTGCATCCCCCACGGATGCCCACATAGGACCATCAGGGATTCCACCAGGACCACCACTGATGACCACCAGGGATGCCAATCTGTGCCCACAAATGATGCCAATCAGTGCCTCCTTATCAGTAATACCCATCAGTGCCATCTATCAGTGTTCATCAGTGCCACCCATCAGTGTACATCAGTGCCACTTATCAGGGCCCATCCGTGCCCATCAATGCCGCCTATCAGTGTCCATCAGTGTCACCCATAAGTACCCATCAGTGTCGCCTATCAGTGCCCATCAGTGCTACCTATGAGTGCCCATCAGTGCTGCCTATCAATGCCCATCAGTGCTGCATATCAGTGCCGCCTATCAGTGGCCATCAGTGCTGCATATTAGTGCCCATTATCAGTGCCACCTCATCAGTGCCCGCCCGTAAGGAATTCCATCTGTAAGTTTAAAATCGATTTAGAGTTATTGATTAAGTGAAGAAAAGGATTTTAAATGAAAAGAAGGCTGAATTTGTAATACCTTCAGGTTGCAGGACTCCTATAGTTTACTTTCTGCCCAAAATACACAAAGCTGTTATTAGGCCACCGGAGAGACTGATTGTTAATGGTGTGGACTTGTTATCAGCCCGGTTAGACCAATATATAGACATCCATTTACAGCCCCTTGTAGTTACCACTAAAGCATATCTTACAGTAAGTAAATAAGTAAGGTCCATGGGCATGGACCATAGGGTGAGTACATGGATTGAAAACTGGCTACAAGGGCGAGTTCAGAGTGTGGTGATAAATGGGGAGTACTCGGAATGGTCAGGGATGGAAAGTGGGGTCCCCCAGGGTTCTGTGCTGGGACCAATCCTATTTAATTTGTTTATAAACGACCTGGAGGATGGGGTAAACAGTTCAATCTCTGTATTTGCGGACGATACTAAGCTAAACAGGACAATAACTTCTCTGTGGGATGTGGAAACCTTGCAAGAAGATCTGAACAAATTAATGGGGTGGGCACCTACATGGCAAATGAGGTTTAATGTGGAAAAATATAAAATAATGCATTTGGGTGGCAAAAATATGAATGAGGGGAGAACCTCTGGGGGAATCAAGGATGGATAAGAACCTGGGGGTCCTAGTAGATGATAGGTTCAGCAATGGCATGCAATGCCAAGCTGCTGCTAACAAAGCAAAAAGAATATTGGCATGCATTAAAAAGGGGATTAAATCAAGAGATAAAGTGATAATTCTCCCACTCTACAAGCCTCTGGTCCGGCCTCACCTGGAGTATGCTGACCAGTTCTGGGCACCAGTCCTCGGGAAGGATGTACTGGAAATGGAGCAAGTACAGAGAAGGGCAACAAAGCTAATAAAGGGACTGGAGGATATTAGTTATGAAGAAAGGTTACGAGCATGGAATTTATTATCTCTTGAGAAAAGACGCTTGAGAGGGGATATGATTTCAATTTACAAATACCACACTGGTGAACCCACAATAGGGATAAAACTTTTCCGCGGAAGGGAGTTTAATAAGACACGTGGCCACTCATTAAAATTAGAAGAAAATAGGTTTAACCTTAAACTGAGGGTTCTTTACTGTAAGAGCGGCAAGGAAGTGGAATTCCCTTCCACGGGCGGTGGTTTCAGCGGGGAGCATCGATAGTTTCAAAAAAACGATTAGATAAGCACCCTAACGAAAACAACATACAGGGATATACAATGTAATACTGACATATAATCACACACATAGCTTGGACTTGATGGACTTGTGTCTTTTTTCAACCTCACCTACTATGTAACTATGTAAGGACACAAAGCACATGTTGCAAATTTTATATAAAATACCAATGGTCAGTGTTTTTTGGTTACAGTGGACGTTGGTTCATTATATACCATTATAGGACATCAGGTTGCCTCTGAATCCATCAGATGGGCCCTGAGATCTTCTGACCTTACTAGGAGACATAAGAAATTTATAATAGAGAGTTTGGCATACGGGCTAGGGCATAATTACTTCTGGTATGCTAATCCGTATTATCATCAGATCACGGGGGGTCGCTATGGGGGCCCACTTTGCTCCTAGTGTGGGCAATATTTTTATGGCCCACTGGGAGGAAGAAGCAATCTTTAGCGACAGACCCCGAGAGTTATTGTGTCATAGATGTTGTATAGATGACGTGTTTATGATTTGGTTAGAGGAAGCAACATTGAAACAACTTATGTCTAAATTAGATAGTAACAATAAAAATTATAGTACTGACATGGCATGTGGATAGAGAAAGAGTGACATTCTTAGACTTGGAAATCTACAAGAAAGGTATTACCTTAAGCCCAAAAAATCTCTTTAAACCCACAGATTGGAACAGTTTAATTTAATTGGATAGCTGTCTTTACAAGTTCTGGCTTCTGAACATTCCAAAGGGACAGTTTATCCGCCTCCGGGGGAACTGTACAGATGCAGACGACTTTTTGAGACAGTCTAGTATTATAGAAAAAAGATTCCTGGAGAAAGGTTATGATCAATACAATATCAGGCATGATTTTGAAAAGGTCAACAATATGGACAGAAGTACCCTAATTAAAGATGAGAATAAAACAGGGATGGTCAGTAAACCAGAGGGCCAATTTAGGATCATCTTAGATTATAATGCCCAAACTAAAAAAGTTGAGAACATTATTAAGACATTGGGCTATCCTACAAAAAGACAGTGTTAGGTCAAGTTTTACCTCAACCACGCTTTGTTTATAGAAAAGCTCCGGCACAGAATATATTAGCCGCAGGATGTTGATGCCCCTAAGTCCAAAAAAGGTACAAACCTTTTTCCTTCTATGGTAGGCTTTTATGCATGTAGCAAATGTAAATCATGCAAATCCTCCAACTGTAATGTCAGAATGAAAAAATAATTCACAGCCTCAGCTACAGGGAAGACATATGCAATCAGAGATTTTATCACCTGCTCCACCAAGGGGGTCATCTACATGTTGGAGTGTGATTGCGGGAAGCAATATGAGGGACATACCTCCAGGGAGTTGCAGGGGAGAGTTAGGGAGCATATGGCCAATATTAGAAAAGGTAAAAAAGACCATAGTGTTCTGAAACATTTTAGGACAGTACACAATAGAGATCCATCTGAAGTTAGGTTATGGGGGATCGAAAAGGTCACCAAACATTGGAGAGGCAGTAACTTTATTAGACAGATGAGCCAAAGTGAATCCTTTTGGATTTATGAGACTAAAGTTCTGGCCCCCTTTGGTATCAATAAATAGTTTGATTTAAATAGTTTTATTAGCACCAAATTGGGAATGTAGACGTAGAATGTATTCGATTACATTGTTTTAGTATCTAGTGGTCTACAAATAGAAGTTAGAAGTGTTAGACATTTAGTATGTAATTTAACAGATAGATTTTGATACATATTATTATATTATACTATATATTTTATTATGTATGAGACACTCCTAAGGGTGTGGACACTCTGTATGCTTGGCTCAGAGGTGAGTAGGTTTACATTAGTAGTGATCTATATCCCTGGGGGTTTCTGGTTGTCCTTCAGACAGTGAGGAGGATAACGAATATGTAGAGTTGAGATTAGTGTGTTTAATCTTTTTATTAAATCTATTTTAATATCCCGGAATCAGGGCAGCCATTAAGGGCAGAAGTAAACACAGTGGTGTGTCTAATTTGAATCCGGAACGTAATTTCCTGGTACAAGTTGTGTCCAGAGCGTCATATCCAGTTTCGTCACTTCCGGTTCCTTTCCAGTCATGAGTGATAAGTCTATTTTGACGATATGTTACTTCCTGTCTACGAGTAGACACAGAGCAGGGAGGAAGAGGAAATTATGTATGGTGACACAGATTTCATAGTTACCAACGGTAAATCCCCTCAGCTGAGTGTACAGGTGTTCACACTTGTAGGAAGATTGTTGATAGGGTAGATGCTTATATAATCCTCTAATTGCTGACGGTTCCCCACCTGCTGAAGAAGCTCATCAGAGAGCATTATGTGTACAGGTGTGTGGTGCCGCCATTCAGGACATATTTTACGGTTTATATCAACGTGGAGAGTTGATGATATGCATGTTTTTCACATATCTATGTGAGTATTTTTAATCCCTATGTGTAGTTTTAATAAATATTTGTAGCAGAGAGCACTATGGTTTTCCTTTGTCATTTTATGGTCACACACTATTGACTGAGATCCGAGGAGGAGGTCAACGCTGTCCAGGGACACCAGGAGGAAGATTTATTTTTCCTGTGGCTTCCTGAGAGACATAAACATCAGGTGTGTGTGACTCTGTAGTGGGGTCATTATCTTGAGGTGAGCAAGCATTGCAGCTAGAGATGGTGGTCACTGAAGTCACTGGATAATATGAATATTAATTCTATGTACTGTCACCTTAGAGTTACACTACGGTGGATTTTTAACATTATTTGGACATTTATTATTGTTTTATTGTTTCATTGTTTATATTGGTTGCGCTACACTAGTTTTGGTTTATTAGTATTGAATTAGGTGTTGGCAGAAATCATGTTGAACCAGTGAATGAAAGGACAGACATGTGAATGGCTCAGCTGGGTTTCAAAGCACTTTGTGGACTGGATTGTGAGAGGCTACGAAACCATTGGATCATCCGGGATTTCAGCACCTTGTAACTCTCACTTCTACACAAGCACAGATCCGCTATGATGTGAGAGGGAACTGTGCCAAGAGGTAGTCTGAAAGTCTCAAGATGAACCAAGGTCCAGGGAGTACAACAGTGAAGCTTTTCACAGTCTTGGCATTTCATATTTCTTCTGGCTTTTTCCTGGAGAAATTACTTAGCCTGGAAAAGGAAAACGAATGCAGCTAGCACATTTAAGGGCTGGTTGACGAACCCCCCCTCGAGTGTTTGAAGTACATCCAGTCTCCACATATCCCACCTGACCGATGGAGTGTGGCTGACACCTGCAATATCATCATACAGGCTGGTTTTTAGCTTGCCTCCGGTAAGCAGGAATTTTATGTGGTGGTGAATCACGATTGTCTCTGTGGTGATTATTTGGGATTTCCTTCTTGATGGCACCCCCAAGTGTGTGACCCATCTCATCTTTGGACCCTTATATGGACATTCACATTTTTCTTTAGAGACTTACCTAATACAGTATATGTTTGAGCACCTTTTACGTATATCTATATGGTGTAAGGATCACGTGGATGCTGATCTCCAATTTTTTCACAAAAATTGTGGTTTATTATATGCACTCATTTTTTAGCGCAGCTTTTTTATTTTCTATTACATAATTCATGATAAGCCTAGAGGTAGGCTATTGACACTGGATTGGTTTAATATTGTGTTGCACTGATTAATTTGTGTGCTTAGTTTGAATATTGCGCTGATTTTATTTTGTTTCATAAATATTTGATATGTTTTCTATTTTATACTGTGAATCAAATATGGGTTTATGAAATTTGCAAATCATTGCATTCTGTTTTTATGTAGACTTTTTTGGGAATTGGGGTTGTAAGGCCATCACAATACTCATTTATCTTCCTTTCTCTTTTAAAGGCTATTACCATCTTTGTTTAGACATCAGCCAGGGTCAGCATCTACTTCCTAAACCAAGATGTAAATCCAGTGCTCCTTGAGCCTTTTTATCTTGGTTGTGTGTGCACATGTCCTCTCACACAGATCACTCCCTCTGCCACTGCCTCCCACTTTGGGGCTGAAACAAAGATACATTGTAGTGATTGGGGCAATGCTTCTTACTGCCTGCATCAGATGGATAACATAAATCTTCCAGATTACTTCTTTCAAGTAGACATTGGGTGACTGTGTGTAAGGACAATTACTTGCTTGGAACTCTAGAACATGTATTAATGCAGGCTTCCATTACTACAAATGAGTCTTGTTTAAAACCAGAAAAATCATTTAAAGTGTTACTAAACCCACAACAGTAAAATCAGTATGTATAAATGCAGTAAAGCATGACTGTTATACTCATTGTGAAACTTAAGGCGTTAATCCTCTGCATTGTGTAAAAAGGTTGTTTGATCCTGTCTTCTTTGATCCTCCCATTCTTCCACTGTCCCTAATCTATCTGCTGATGAGACAAAGCCTTTGGAGTCACTCTGCACATGCTCAGTTTGGTGTGTATTGCAAGAGAGTTTTTTTTTTCTTTGGGAGGGTGCATGTGATCAGCAGAGGGCCAATCAGCACTGTCCAGACAGTGGTCCTGCAGCCTCATAGGACAGTCAGAGGAGATTGAAAACTCTTTAACCAGACACTGATAGAAGTCATAAGAGTGCTATATACTGCTGATGAGAAAAGGTATTTAGCAGTTTATATTTACTAATATAATTGCATTTCCATGTTCTGTGTGCTGTGGGAGACCCGATATAGTGAAGGAAAGGTCCTTGGTTTAGTAACACTTTAAAGTGAGATGACACTAATAACCAAATAGGTTGGCAGACTTGTAAACATTATGAATGTAGAGCTCTAACCATCTGAATTCTGGAGAGAGAGAAAACACTAGTGAGTGGTTTAACCAACTAATATCTGCCAAACATTGTAATTTAGTTTTGGGTGTACCGAGTCTTTTATGTTTGAATAAATACAAGATTGTAAGTCTTAATAGTCTTGGTACATACTGTAGCTGGCAAAAACTGAGCTCATCAGAAACATTTTATTGTAGGTAGCCTTTGTATTTTAATGAAAGTCTATATTTCATCATTTGCATAGCTGTGTGAGCAGCTGTATATTTTTTTGTGCTTTGATTTGTATACTTATTGAGCTGTGGGGTGCTCTACATGAAGCTGCACTCTATCATTATAAGTGTGTGTTGGCTTGGATTGCTCTGATTGTGAATACTAGCAGTCTTCACAGAGCAGGTGGATTACAATAGCCTGATGTCCTGGGGGGTAATCATAGTTGGCAGCATTTAAAAATAACTTCCAGGGACGTACCTTCTGGGTCAGCTATTTTGTTCATTGTGTACATTATGTTCTTGCGTTATTTTCATTTTATATGAAAAGTGGTTATGCTTGAAGGACACTTGTCAGTCCCTAATAATTTCAGATACAAAAGTGAACTGCTGTTTAGTTTGGAGGCAGCCCTTTTTTTCTTTTTTTCAGTGCAAGCATTTCAAACTAGGACTATTATCCACACGATGATTAAAAAAAAAGTGTGTGGGGGTGTATATCTATATAGATATAGATATACACTATATTACCAAAAGTATTGGACCGCCTGCCTTTACACGCACATGAAGATTAATGGCATCCCAGTCTTAGTCCGTAGGGTTCAATATTAAGTTGGCCCACCCTTTGCAGCTATAACAGCTTCAACTCTTCTAGGAAGGCTGTCCACAAGGTTTAGGAGTCTGTCTATGGGAATTTTTCCAGAGGCACATTTGTGAGGTTAGCAAGGTCGATAAAGATATGGATGAGCATGTTTGAGGTGGAGGAACTTGACTGGCCTGCACAGAGTCCTGACTTAAACCCGACAGAACACCTTTGAGATGAATTAGAGCCGAGACTTTGAGCCAGGCCTTTTCATCCACATCAGTGCCTGACCCCACAAATGCGCTTCTGGAAGAATGGTCAAACATTCTCATAGTTACACTCCTAAACCTTGTGGGCAGTCTTCCGAGAAGAGTTGAAGCTGTTATAGCTGCAAAGGGAGGGCCAACTCAATATTAAACCCTACGGACTAAAACTGGGATACCATTAGCTCATGTGCATGGAAAGGCAGGTGTCCCAATAATTTTGGTAATACAGTATAGTGATTTTTATATATATATATATATATATATATGTATGTATGTATATATATATATATATATATATATATATATATATATATATATATACTGTGTTCAGCATAAATGAGTACACCCCTTTTAAAAAGTAAGAATTTAATCAATGTCACAATGAGCACAAGAACAATTTCCAATTTTTTGACAAAACTGAGTTTTACAGAACATTTGTTTAGCTCCATAACATGAAAGTAAACTTAATAATATAACTTAGATTACAAAATCTTAAGTTTTACTTTAATTAGTTGATGCAAAAATTAATACACCCCACAACTAAAGCTGCTGCATCCGGTATTTTGTATGACCTTCATGATTTGTAAGGACAGCACCTTCTAGGCATGGAATGAACAAGTTGGCGACAACATTTATCTTTTTAAATTCTTCAATAACTACCTCTTTTAGAGCCTGGATGCTGGATGGAGAGTAATGCTCAATTTGTTTCTACAGAATTCCCCATTGGTGTTTGATTGGGTTCAGATCAGGAGACATACTTGGCCACTGAATCACTTTCACTCTGTTCTTCTTCAGAAATGCAACAGTGGCCTTAGATGTGTGTTTTAGATCCTTGTTATGTTGGAAAAGTGCACAACTCCCAAGGGCATGGAGTGATGGTAGCATCTTCTCTTTCAGTGTAGAGCAGTATATATGTGAATTCATGATACCATCAATGAAATGCAGCTCCCCAACACCAGCAGCAATCATGCAGCCCCACAGAAGGGCACTGCCACCACCATGTTTCACTGTAGGCGCCATGCATTTTTCTTTGTAGTCCTCACCTTTGCGATGCCATGAAGTTTTGAAGCCATCAGTTCCAAAAACTTTTTTCTTGTGCTCATCACTCCAGAGTACAGAGTCCTAGTAGTCTTCTGCTTTTTCAGCATGGGCCCTGGCAAATTCTAGGCAGGCTTTTTTGTGCATGGGCTTTAGGAGAGGCTTCCTTCGTGGACAACACCCATGCATGCCATTCCTCTGCCGTGTACGCCATATTGTATCACAGGAAACAATCACCCCAGTTTGGCTTTCTACTTCTTTAGCTAACTGCAGGGAACTTGCATAGTGATTTTCTTCAACCCTTCTCATCATAGACTCTCCTGTCAAGGTGTTAACTACCATTGATGGCCTGGATGTCTCTGTGAGATGGTTAAAGTTCCATCTTTGTTAAATTTTTGTATCACTTTTTCTACAGAATTCTGACTACAAAAGATTTGCTGATCTTCTTTCACATTTTTTGTTTAAATAAATTGTTTTCATTCTCAGGCCAGTGACATTTCTCTTCCATGTGGTGCCATTGCTGACAGCATGAAATGGGAAGGTGTTTTCTTTGTTAAAGGTTTTTTTTTTTTTTTTTAAATAACAAACATGTCATACTTACCGCCACTGTGCAGTTTGTTTTGCATAGAGTGGCCCTGATCCTTGACTTCTGGGGCCCCCAGCGGCACTGGTGGCTCCTCCCTGCATCGAGTGTCCACATTGGAGAAGGCTCTCCTAAGGTGGACACCCCCGTGCAGGCGCGCTCCCAAGTCCTGCTTCTGTGTACATTCACACAGAATACAGGACTTGGCCCTGCCCCCTGGCGCCCACGTCATTGAATTTGATTGACAGCAGCGGGAGCCAAAGGGCTCAGGTGAGTAAAACGGGGGGATGGGGGGGCCAGTCAGTGAGAGAAGTTGTTTTCCCCTAATGCATAGGATGCATTAAGGGGAGAAAACTCAAGGATTTACAACCCCTTTAAGTAATGCCCTTTTATAATTAACTATCTGCTGGACACCTGTTTAATGAATAATTAGACTCACCTGTAGTTGAATTCTTGTTAATATCGATTTTGTTGTCTAAAATTTAGCTTTGCTCCTAAGACTTTCAATGGGGTGTATACATTTTTGCAATATGATCTTGAATTAATTTGTTAGGAAAAACATTTCTTTTTTTGTGTGTGCAAAATAACAATCTTGGGTGCAATCAATGGGCCAAATCTGTCAGAGTATTTTGTAGTATAGTGTCCTATAGAAAATGTTAATTCTGAAAGGAAAGTAAAGGTTTTCTGACAAATCTCTTAAAACGTGCTTGCAAATAAAAGTGATATACACTTAATTTGCCTTTTCAATTATTTATTAAGAAATATAAATAGATGTTAGAAAAAATAAAGTGTACTTTGGAAAATTTAAGTACACCCTTGGCCTCAAAAGTTGGTACTGTGCCTAACTTCTTGTAGACATTTTGCATTGCTGCCCATCAGTCTGTAAAATCGACTCAATTAACTTTTTTACTAATCTTCCATGCAAAATTCCTTCAGGTTCAGGAAGTTTGTGTTTTTTTTTGCATGAAGTACCAGTTTCAAATCTGTCCAAAACATTCCAGTTGGATTTTAATCAGAGCTTTGGCTAGGCCAGTCCATAACCCTCTATTTTTTTCTTTCTTAACCACCCCTTGGTGGATTTGCTAGTGTGCTTGAATATATTTTAATGTTAAAAGATCTAAATTATTGTATAGTGAATGGAAGTGACTGGACATTGGCAGGCTTATGAGGAAACACTCACTTGATGCTTCCCCTCTATGGCTAACCCACTCCCTTAATCCTCAGTTCTGTGCTAGTGTCCTAAAATAATGGACATCTTCTCCTTCATGGAAAAATCAATCTTCACTTAACTAGTTTTTTTATTTTATTATTATTTTAACTAAGGATTCTTCAATCAACTTCTCACCGCTGTCTAATGCCACGAATAGAAGCAGTGTATCTGGATCAGTGCAACCTCAGTAAAAAAACTTGGGAGCTGGAACCAGAGTTACCAGACCCATGCTGTGGGGGTGGCCTGTAATGTTGCTTCAGGCACAAGGTGAGCGCCTGCATTGGCGCTCACCTTGGCACAAGTGCAATGCATGTAGTCAACCTCAAAGATACAGCTTTGATCAGGCAGATGGATTCCCTATGTGCCCTGTCCTCAGGACCTTGCAAGAAACACTGTTTTGCAGGAGCTTACAATCTTAGGGACAAATTTTCTTATGTGCTTTTATGTGCCCTTTCTTCCAGATCAGTGGGAATTTCCTGGGCATCTCTTCTGCACCCACCTTACACTGATCACCTGTGCACCCCTCTGACACTAATCAACACTGCACCCTTTTTACACCTTCTGTGACTTCAGCTAAGCTACACTGCTCTGGGTATTCATTGTTGTGCAATAATTGTTTATTTGCAGAACAGAGATTAAATATAGATTGTAAAAAAAAGTTCATACATTTAAGAAAAAAAAATTACAAGACCATTATTGTCTCTTTTTTTACATTAATGGCAATCTCCCTTTAAAGCTGGCGCTATAGAAATGTACCTTTGTTTAGCAAAAGCACATGCTACAAACAAACAAAAACTTTTGCTGGTATTATTATAAATGTATTAGGGCTGGGCGATTTTCCCCCCAAAAAAAATCAGCAATTTTTTTATAAAAAACTCGATTTACGATTCGATTCGATTTTTTTTAAATTATATTAATTAAAGTGCATCAACAAACAAAATTGCAAAGGCAAACCCTTTCTCTAACTGCAAAGTCAGTGTGCAACAAACACACAATATAATCCAGCGCTTATGGAACATACATTATTAACTATTGAAAACTCTTGAAACTCTGTGTGATTCCTTCTGTCCCAGCCTTGCTGCGATCCTGGCTCTGCATCCTTTTGGGTTGGAGGGCCCTCCACACGCTGGTCTGCCTGTTGTCCATCATTCAAGGTACTGTGCTCACACGGAGATCATGCCACAGGCTTTGTTTTGACTTTTTTAACCCCTCCTTGCTCCACGGATGTCACTGCAAGTTTAACAAGTTTGTCACCACTGGCAACTGGAGAGTTAAGATTCATTTGTCCTCTGCACATTTGGGATTGGATCCCTCTCTTTATTGTGATTAATAAATGGACTAAGCTTTTTTATTAATTCTTCAAGAGTTTTCAATAGTTAATAATGTATGTTCCATGAGCGCTGGATTATATTGTGTGCATGTTGTGTATTTTGTACTTCTGGGTACGGATTTTTTCTTGCTGCGCTGGATCCTGTTTTTTCCCCCTTTTGGATACTTTGTACTTCCCAAAATATTTGGGATTATTTTCTTATTATTATCATCCATTATATTTTTTTCTTTATCCACCAATTTAGCACTTGTGACCTTTTGTTGTTTTTTGCAGTGTGCAACAAAGATTGTTAAACATCCAAATTATTAATACTGTATTTTAGGGCTGTGGAAATTAACTATTAATTCCTTGATTAATCGATTAATTGCTTTGATCGATCAAAATTATTTTGATCGATCAAAATTCGATCAAAATTCTTTGGGCTTGCCGTGTCCATCTGAATGCCTCCTTTGCTGTGCCTTCATATCTGCATGCCGGCAGGACCTTACTATCTGCCACACGCAAGGGCTGTTACATTTCCCTCTATCAACCTGGGATTCTACAGCCATCCACTGGGAGTTGTGATAGTTCCCTTCACAGGACATCTACATGCCGACGGACTGATGTTAGCCCCTTCTCATCTGGATTCAGCAATGGTATCATTGTACACATTTTTATACCAGTATCATACTTAGATACATGTTTTTATGACTGCTTTTGCTACCATAGATTTTATCTCCAGTGCAATATTTATTTTGTTAACTACTTGAAGACTATAAAAGTTTTAATGCTATTCCCATCGAGCGCTGCCTTTGTGTGTTTTTTGTATCCTGCTATCGATTTTTCCAGTGGTTGGTAGCTGCACTGGGAATCCACCTGCAAGGAGATCAGCTAAAAGTAGTTGGATATCTATGTGCGTTATAATTAATCGAAATTAGTCGATTAATCGATTAAAAAAAAATCGATTAATCGAACACGAAAATTTTAATCAGTAACAGCCCTACTGTATTTGGATTTAGCTAATAAAACAACAAAAAATCATGAGGTTACTCTTAGTTGAATTGAACTGTGTCCATGCCTCACTGTACCCGTGTCTCACTGTGCCCATGCTTCAATCACTGTGCCCGTACCTGATGCAGATTTTCATGGTATACGGATTTTACTGCTACACCGGTGGCCATTCTAGTATTCAAAAGCCGCGCCTCCTCCTCGTCTGTGATAGGCGGAACACTCAATTTCCCAGCATTCAGTGTTCCGCCTATCATGGTCATCCTCATAACACAGACGAGGATGAGAGGATGTCCATGATAGGCTGAATACTGCCTGCTGTGAAATTGAGTGTTCCGCCTATCACAGACGACGAGGACTCGGGAGGCGCGGCTTTTGAACACTGCAATGGCCGCCGTCTGTCTGCATGACACGCTGATCAGGTAGGCAGACGGCGGCTGCAGCGAGTAGATGTAATTGGGGTAACGCTGCCCAGTGCCATTTCGGATATGCCCCCTGCAGTCCTGCTACGGAAACTTTGAAGGGGAAAAAAAAAATTATTTTTATTTTTTTTTCAAAAAAAAAAAAATCTAAAAAAATCGATTTTCTTCAAATCTGAATCGATTTCAGCTCAAAACTCGATTCAAGATTAAAATCGATTTTTTTTCCCAGCCCTAAAATGTATAACGTTTTTTTGTACGCAAAACAAAAGAAATTCTTCAGATATATTCCTGTAGTAATGATGAGATCCTTAGAAAATCTTATTCCAACCCCATGTTCATATATGTTGTTCAGTGTAAATTGGCGAAATTCTTCATAGGCTGTAATGTGCAGTTGTGACTTATATCTGCAGCATCAGTAGGTAATTAAAATGCAGTCTGCACTGTCTGGGATACTGTAGTTCTGTTGCTCAGTGGCTTTGATTCGTTAACACCTTTTATTTACTGATGATTTTGTAGCTGTGCCAAACTCTTTGCTGCAGCTCCTTTTGTTTCTTGCCTTGGTAAAAGATGGTAAATGAATGTGACTGTGTTTACAGATAAATAACGTAATTTATTATAGCTTATTCTTATTTTGTGGATTGTAGCTGGTTGTCTATATCTGTGATTTTCTAATGGCAAGCCAATTTATCGAATGTTGAAATTTAACTTGAAGCCTCTACTTTTCTGAAATTGATGTCTCAAATATCAGTCATCAGAATTAATTGGATGCGCTAGTTGCAAAGTCCAAAAAATAACGTCCTCGCAGGACAACTGGGCAAGGGGGGCCCCGACATCTCAGTGCAGACTACGATTCAAAGGAACTTGCAACGTTTGTAAATACCACTTAAGGTGCAACATGGCGTTGTTCTCTGGTGTCTCACTATACTGCCTTACAGGAAAACCGGTCAATCTGTAATTCAAGGGGCCATTATACCCAATCTGCACTCTGGACATCTCTTTACACAACAAATGCGACTTCAATCACATTGCAGAAGCTGTTGCTCTTTTTAGGGTATGTTCCACTCTGTCTAGCCAGTTGGACGCAGTTGTGGGGTTCTCAAAGAAGTGGGTCTCATGCAATATGAAGCTTTGTTGGGTAAAGCATTGCATAGGTAACATCATATTTCCTAATGTACTTCTGCAGAAAAGTAAGGGTAAAATGAAACCCGCACATTATCAATTTTCATGGGGTTGCCTTTGGTTCTGGCTTGATGCAACACAGCATCTCTGTCTTTAAAGTTGAGCAACTTAAAGAGAAATGGTCTCAGGGGCTCTCCTGGTCTAGGAGGTTTAGCAGGGACCCTATGGGCCCTCTCAACTGCAAACATACATGTAGATGAGAACGAGTCATTGCCAAAGGTGTTAGTGAGCCAGTTTTCTATGAAAGCTACTGGATTTCTCCCTTCTGATTTTTCCAGGATTCCCACTGCCCTCACATTATTGCGTCTGAGTCTTTTTTCCATGTCTTCTATGCGGACCGCATTGCCTGAAGTAAGAGACTGCACATGCTGTAACTCCCTCTGTAATAGCGCCACTTCATCTTCCACATTGCTCATTCTATCTTCCAGTGCTGCAGTACAGTCACGCAGCTTCTGCATATCACGTCTGACGAGGTTGATTTCCATTTTAAACCCTTTAATTTCAGATGTCAAAGCTGTGATTGCAGTATTGCAAGAGGTAACCGCAGCCAAGATATCCCGAAGTGTAGGTTCAGGAGTAGGCTCTGCCTGGCTATCAGAGATCATGCCTGCAGGGGGCTGTGTACTCGCTGCGTCCCACATAGCTGCATCAACAGGATCATCAGGCCAGGCAGCCTCCGGGTTGTCCACATAATCCGCTTCTGCCTGTTCCAGGAAGAGGGAGGCAGCCTTGGAAGTATGATCTTTGCCTGAGGGCTTAGCAAACAGCTTCATAGCCGCCTCTTTGGCAGAGAGCAGGGAGGGCTGCCATCTTGTCCCAGATGGTCCGTTGCTGTCTATGTGTCTTTACCCGGCCGGGACATCTTTGAGTGTAGGGCAGGTTACCGGGAGCACACCCAGCTAAAAAAGAGCCGTTGGAACGGTCTCAGGACCGAGCTAACAGGAGAAATAAGCAGATCTTTGGCGGAGCTAGTGCCCTGTGCGTCCTACTCCTTATCTGCGAGCCACGCCCCCCAGATGCGCTAGTTTATTTTCTGGTTTTACATGTACATCCAAAGATGTCTTTTTAAAGGTTACGTTCATAGGAATCTTGTCATACGGTTTGGTGGACTTTGTCAGGTGTGATTATTAGTTGTCTTGTTAAGATTTATGAAGAAAACTTTGCCATTGCCCTTACTATGATGGTGATATACTTGGTAAGGTCACCCTCCAGTACTAGATTCTTCATATGGGTAAATGAAGACTCCGGTAGAGGGAAGATGAATACTACTTATTTAACATAAATCCAAACTAGATATAAGAGGCAGAGACACAGATTTTGGTGGCATATTGATAAAATGATCTCTCTGAAACCATTAACCGTGTTTTACAAGCTAACAGATAATTGAATGCACCAGTGTCCAATGATAAAGGATGATCTTCCTTTAACCCTTTTACTGCGAGAGACATTTTTGCATTTTTTTGCACACATTTTAGGTCTAATGCCGTGTACACACGATCGATTTTTTCGACGGTGAAAACACAGTCGAGAAAATCGACGTGAAAAACGAGGAACAGCTTGTTCCCCCCACACACGGCCGTTTTAAATTACATTTTTTTTTTTTGGTCGAAAAAAACGACCGTGTGTGTGGGCTCCCATGCAGTGTTTCCCTGTGGGAAAACTGCCGCGGAAAAAAATGACGGGAATCAAGACGAGAAAAATTAGAGCATGTTCTAATTTTTCTCGTCGTGATTAATGCCGTTTTTCCCATCGGGAAAATTACAAAAAGCCCACAGACGATCGTTTTTCTCATCCAAAGGAAAAAATTTAATTTTTCCTTATCGTGTGTACGCGGCATAAAGGTTACATAAAACCACCAAAATATTATGTATTTTCTGAAGGCAAGAGAATAAAATTGTGGTAGTTCCAATTTTTTTTTTCACACGATATTACCGCAAGGGCCTAGGAAATGCAAAATTTCAGTAAAAAATATACTGAAGTTGATTTTAGGGCATGCAAACGCAATAAATTTACCAATTTTTTGGGTAAAATCTAAATGATGAGGTTGCACTGAGTAGATACCCAACATGTAATTTCTTAAATTTGCATGTGCCCATGAGATGGCAACAAACTTCAGTACTCTACATTTTCCATAGGTAACATTTGAATTTTTTTTTTTTTTAAACAATTAGAAAATAATATTAAAAAAATTGAAATATTGCTCCCACTCCAGCGTGTGCGGCATTATGTAAAGTGTATCAAAGTTTTCATGTGTAGGCGCCCCTGACATGTGCGTTTATTTATACATATATGTGGGGGTGAAAGGCCTCAAAATAATTTTTCGGGGGAATTTTATGTGGTTGTTGGTGTAACTTACATTTTTAACAATTTAAAGAAAACATTTTTTTTATTTAACTTTTTTTTTCAATCACAAAACAAAAAATCCCAGATGTGATGATTTTTTGGTGACAGGTTCTCTTTAAGGAGACATCCGGGGTCTAAAAAAAAACAGGATATCTCCCCTGAATGTCCTGAAATGCAGGATCGCTTTGCATTACATTTTGTTCCAGCCATGCTGGCCTGGTACACTGAAAGGCGGACCAAAATGTGACATCAAACACGCCACTTTCCGGGTCATCAACAAGGAGGGGGAGGAGAGCTGACATGGGCTCAGCTCCCTCCCCCCTACCTTGTGGCATCTGCTATACCAGTCTTGAGCCTGCAGATGGTCAAGCGGAGACCAGAATACATGGCAGGAGGGGGCACATTACCCAGGGTGTGTGGAAGCAATCAGGTTGCAGCGTAGCCACTGAAATGCTTCCACCTGACAGGCAGGAGTTAAGCAAACTCTAGGCAGATATAAAATATACTAATGAATGCAGCTCTGTAATAAAAAAAAATTGTCTTTTTTTTTATTTCAATGAAAGCATTGTAAATACCTGAACTTGATCTGGTATCAGCCTTGTTCCGTCTTTTTATAGCTGGGCTAGAATGGGAGAGGAAGAAGCAGTACAAGTAACCAGTTCATGTACTGACAAAAAGTATGCCAATAGGACGAGAAAGTAACTGAGAGATAAGCTCATCACTGTGCTGCTTCTCCTTTTACTGTCGAGTGGCAGGTTGTGGTGGGTCTATGACAACCTAGGCTCAGCCTGGTTTACTGGCCATCATTTTTTTTTTTTGCTGTCACAATGTAGTGTATAAGATTTCCTATCATATATGCCCAGTCTTGCCGCAAAGAGTTAATCCAGCTCTGAGCAATCCTCTTTTCTTTTTTCAGTGAGATAAACGGACAAACAGGAGAACTTTTGTCCGTTCCGCCCCCTTGCTGTGAATGACAGGTTATTTACATATTTCATGCACTAAGCCTGAGACGAGCATTATTTTTTAATTCCCACCCCCACTCCTTTTCTGAAGTCATGTGGTTACTTTTCTGGATTTTGACTGGATGTTAGTGATCATAGCAGAAGTTCAGTGTAAGGAATACACATGAGAAAATGCATGTTGACAAGGGGAGTGTAGAGGAGGGCGGGGAGTCTACTGACATCACGACTCCACCCACCGAGCTACAGACAACAGATCCACCCACAGAATCTGCAGTTTTTCAGGTCTCATAACAGACAGAGGGGAGACATTTGACAGGTAAGGATACATGCAGGAGGCATGTATATCCTTATAGATCAGCACTATGGCAGTAGTTTAGTAAGGATGAGAGTGGGTTTACATCCACTTTAAGACATCTTGCGGTAGCAAAAAATACTGTAGGTAAAATCTCTAGCTTGAAGTTGAATGTTACAGCAGAAGCTGATTTTGTTATTTTAGCTTTAATTGGCTATTCATTTTTATCTTATTTTTGGCTGGAGTTCTGAGTTCTGAAGGGTGGAAAGCTTGTCATAATATTTTAATTGTAAATTATTTTCTATTAATGATAAGTGTGAAAAAGCAATATTTCCCTAAATCACTCATTACCTATAAAATTATCTAGAATTAAACATAAAATGTGTCCTAAAGCAAGTAGTCTGCATGTTGATTTTTAATTTCTTGTGCCCGATTATTTGATGACAACATTAGCACATGGAGTAAATTTTGTATATCAAGCAAATTTATCCTAATGAAAGAATGAATAAAGGGGTCACATTATGGGGCCACTTTCCTGAGATTGCGGCCTCCCTAGCACAAATTTAAAAGGTAAATTATTAAGTTAGGTTAGCTGCATTAGTACAGTGGGGTTAGGGGCCCCGCCCCTTTTGGGGCCGGTCCACAAGGAAGCAAGAAGAGCCAATCAGGTTTCATTAGAACTTTCTGGATTTTGGGATTGCTTATAAAAGGGCCAGCAGGCGTAGGGTTCTGCCTCTTTTCAGCTGAACAAGCAGGAAGATTTGAGCTCCCTCCCTCCCGCCCCAGTCGCGTACACTTTTATGTGGTGGGTCACCCTGGATCCAGGGGGGACTTTTATTTATCTTTGAAGTTGTGCTACTGCTCGTGTTCTAACAACTGAGCAGGTAGAAATATGTTATTGGATGATTTATGAAGTTTGGAATGATAATAAAGATTTATGGAAAATTATTTGTGAAAAACCAATAAAGGTGTCGCGGCCAAGTTTTTGCCATTTAAAAAATGTGTTCAGTTATTTATTTTAGTTAAGTTGTATCTGGGGAAGTTCTGGTTTGGGCGGGTGGGGCCTGCAATCTCATAGTTATTTTCAGTAAGTATCTCAAGTCTTCAGTTCCTTACTGTGCTCACTAAGGTGACTTGACCTGTCATCCATAATTGGACTGGAGGAAGATTAATGAGGAATCCTTCTTTGAACCTATGGATTAAAGAGAGGGCAAACACATCTGTAATACTACTTGCCAACATGTTTTAACTAAAGAACCATTTTACAATGTTTTACAACATTTTACATTCACATCAGACCCTATCCTCAAGGAGCTTACAAGATCCCTAATTTACATGCAAACATATTAGGGTCAGTTTAGACAGGAGTAAATTAACCTACCAGCATGTCTTCAAAGAGTGTGAGGAAATCATAGTACCGAGAAGAAAAAAACATGCAAATGCCATGCAGCTAATGCCATGGTTGGAATATGAACCAATGACCCAAAAGCTGCATGGCGTAAGTGCTAATCACTGATCCTTACCCTGAGCACACACTAAAACAAGCACTTCTTTCCAGGTAACTCACAACGTTTACGTTCCTTTTCTTTTTGTCTTATTCTCCTTATGGTTCCATAGAAGTTTAATTCCAACCTTTCATCCTTTTTTGCATGTCAGCTAACCACTTCAGCCTCAGAAAGATTTGCCCCCTTAACGACCAGGCCATTTTTTGCAAAGAGCTTTCATTTGGTGGTATTTGATCACCTCTGCGTTTTTTATTTTTTGCGCTATAAACAAAAAAAAGAGCGACAATTTTGAAAAAAAAAAACTATTTTTTACTTTTAGCTATAATAAATATCCCCCAATTTTTTTTTTAAAACGCATGTCTTCCTCAGTTTAGGCCGATATGTATTCTTCTACATATTTTTGGTAAAAAAAATCGCAATAAGCGTAGATTGATTGGTTTGTGCAAAAGTTATAGCGTCTACAAAATAGGGATAGATTTATGACATTTTTATTATTATTTTATTTTTTACTAGTAATGGCGGTGATCTGCGATCATTGTGGTGGACAGATCGGGCCCTTTTGACACTTTTTTGGGACCATTGACATTTATACAGCGATCAAAGCTAAAAATAGTATATATGTCATTGGCAGGGAAGGGGTTAACACTAGGGGGCGATCAAGAGGTTAAATGTGCTACTTAGGGAGTGATTCTAACTGTGGGGGGATGGGACTGCCTGGGGGAGGAGACCGATTGTTGTTCCTAAGCATTAGGAACAACTGATCAGTCTCCTCACCCCTGACATAACGGAGATCTGTCTATTTACATTGACAGACCTTCGTTCTGTCTCTGTGTGGAGCGATCGCATGTGCCCGGCAGACATCGTGACCGCCGGGCACACGCATCGGCTCATTTGTCGCGCCCCCTAGTGGTTTTAAACTGGCAGATGTACAGCTACGACGGCTCGCCCAGGGGAGCCAACCTGCAGCAGTATAACTGCAGCGGCTGTTTGGGAAGCAGTTAAATTAGGCTACCAGTGTGATTCTTTGGAAGATACAGCACTCCATTACAAGAGTCAAATTTTGCAACACATGGGACTTAAAGTGGGCCTTTTATGAATAGGAAAGGCCACTCTACTGCCAGAATCATATCTTACCTCCTGCCTCCCAGTTACAAATAGGTTACATTAAAAGAAAACCCTTATGCCCTGTACACATGATCGGATTTCCGATGGAATAAAATCCAATGGAATTTTCCATTGGAATTCCGATGAAGCTGACTTTCATCAGTCTTGCCTAAACACCATCAGACAAAATTCCGACCGTCCAAAACGCAGTGATGTACAACACGTACGACGGCACTATAAATGGGAAGTTCAAATCCAATGGCGCCACCCTTTGGGCTGCTTTTGCTGATTTCGTGTTACCGCGTGTTAGTAAAAGTTTGGTGTTAGCCGATTCGCGCTTTTCATTCCCTGTGCTTTTCAGTCCGTTACAGCATGACGAATGTGCTATCTCCATTACGAACGCTAGTTTTACCAGAACGAGCGCTCCCATCTTGTAATTTAGTCTGAGCATGCATGGATTTTTCTCCGATGGAGTTCCACACAGACAATCGTTTTTTTTTTCCCATCGGAAAAATGTAAAACATGTTCTACTTTTTAGCACTGATGGAAAAAAGTCCGATGGGGCCCACACACGATCGTTTTTTCCAATGAAAAAAGTCCATCAGACTTTTTTCATCGGAAAAACCGGTTGTGTGTACAGGGCATTAGTGCCGGTTCACACAGGGGCGGCGCGACTTTGCGAGGCGCCTTCAGCGCGACTTGGAGAGACTTACAAAGCAACTTCATGTCGCCTCCAGGACAGGCGACTTTGCCAGTGGCCAATCAAACAATAATCAGCTCTGTGGGAGGGAGGGGTTTGCCTGAGAAAACTAGTTTCTCTTCCTGTAAAGTTGCTTCAGTTAAGACAGGGGATCCGACTTGGAGGCGACTTCCATTGAAATCAATGGGTACAAGTCGCCTAGAAGTCGCCTTGAAGTAGTACAGGAAGCTTTCCTGAAGTCAGAGCAACTTCAGTAGTGTGCATTAAGACATCTCTCATTCATTTTAATGTCATTTCTCATATCGCGCGGATCCCAAGTCGCGGTAGTGTGAACAGGCACTAAAAAAAAAAATTCTAAAAAAATAAACAAATCTGCCCTGACATTCTTTGAAAATATGTTTCCTTTTGCAATGAATTTGGAGCTCATTCTTGTGGGATTCTGAGTGCCTGACTTTCTTAGGAGGCAGTGATGGGACACATTGACATCATCTGTGCTTCCCAGAAACGATGGTAGCCGGAGCAGGGTAAATAGTTTTAATACCTTTTTTTTGCAAAAACTTAATTTTTAGGGTCTTATTTGTTTTCCTGGGATAGTCCTGAGGATATTGGGATAGTTGAAGGGTAGGGTATAGCCACTAGAAAGCAATACTATGAAAAAGGAAAGAAAGGCCCGCTGGGCTGTAGAGGGGGCATGAGCGGCCGACTCAGGCTTGCTTAGAGGCTCAGCCGGGTGCCAGCCCAGGCATGTGGGTGGATCCTGACCATATTGTCACGATCTTGCACCAGCCTGGACCGGCTCTGTGACATCAGCCAATAGCAGACTTTAGCCCGCTGTCTGCTGAAAATGGGTCACAGGAGTGTAGAACGATCTGCACTCCTGTGATCCACAGGAGAAGTAGAGCTAAACAAGCTTTGGCTGTACTTCTCCTTTAAGTGTACCTGAATCATTAACATAGCAGTTTATTTTAGAGCAGCTGATAATAAGATCAGAGCATGTTTTTTTTCTTCACGCATCCTCCATGGTGATTCAATGTCAGCGCATTAGTATTTGCTATAGCCATTAGATTGAATGGACAGGGCTACTAGTTTTGGTTCAACAGCCAGCAGGGCAGGTAAAGTAACTAAATCGCTAACAAAGCAGTGGAACTTGTGAGCTAATTAGGCAGTAAATGTATCTTCAACTACTAACACACTTGTGTTAAACTGAGTAGGGATTACCTACCTGAGCTGGAGATCTGTGTCCCACGCCACTGTTCAATAAAATCATTGTTAGGACTATGTGGCTTCTGTGGGGCAGGAGGTCACTCCACCCAGCAGTGCTATTGTTGAGGAACATAGCAGCTGTTCCTCAACAATTTCAGCAGCTGGCTCTGAGACAAGACCCAAATCTGTGAGCCCTCAGGAATTTGTTTAAATCCTTGGAAAGTCCAGCTGAATCTTAACTGTTTGGGGGGTATGTATGCATACACTTTAATTATTAGGGATGCTTTATACAATTTCCATCCTATTTTCTCTTAAGGCCGGGTTCACAATGGTGCGACAAACGCTCCGACATTGGGAGCTCATGTCGCATGATGTGTGAAAATCAATGTTTCCCTATGGGAGCCGTCTTAACTGGTCCGACACATGTCGGTCCGACTTTGAAAATGCTCCCTGTACTACTTTGGTCTGAATTTGATCCTACTTCAGCCCATTGAATATCATTGAAGTCGGATCAAAGTCGGAACGCCGTCTTGCATGCTCCGACTTTGGCATGCGACTTGTGCTCTGCTGTTCTTGAGGGGTAACTCCACGCTAAATTTTAAATAAAAAACCGGCATTGGTTCCCCCTCCAGGCCCTTCAGTCTGGTATGGGTTTAAAGGGGAACCCCCTACGCCGTAAAAAACAGCATGGGGGTCCCCCCAAAATCCATACCAGACTCTTATCCGAGCACGCAGCCCCGGTCGGTCAGGAAAGGGGGTGGGGACGAGCGAGCGCCCCTCCCCCTCCTGAACCGTACCAGGCTGCATGCCCTTAACATGGGGGGTGGGTGCTTTGGGGCAGGGGGGCACCCTGCGCCCCCCCACCCCAAAGCACCTTGTCCCCATGTTGATGAGGGCCGTTGGTTGTCGGTGTCTGCGGGCGGGGGGCTTATCGAAATCCGGGAGCCCCCTTTAATAATTGGGCCCCCATATCCCGGCCCCCCACCCTATGTGAATGAGTATCATCGTACCCCTACCCATTCACCTGGGGGAAAAAAATTTCAAGAAAAAAACCCACACTAGACAGGTTTTTAAAGTCATTTATTAGGCAGCTCCGGGGGTCTCTTCCAACTTCGGGGGTCTCTTCCGACTCTTCGGCCTCTTCTCCCGCTATCCGGCCTCTTCTCCCACTCTCCGGTGCCTTCTCCGTGCCTTCTCCGCGCTCTCCGGTGCTTTTTGCCTTCTGCCGGGCACCTCCGCTATCTTCTGCCAGCTCTTTTACTAGCGGTGGCCCAGTCTTCTCCATGTCTCCTTCCCTCTTCTCTTCTTGCGATGTTGACACAACGCTCCCTCCCACTGTAATGCCGTGTGCGCAACAATTTTTATAGGCATGGGGCGTGGTCACCGGGTGATGTCACCAGGTGACCCAGCCCTGTATGACGTCACAGTCCCATCATGCCCCGGGACTGTGACGTCATAAGAGGCGGGGTCACCGGGTGACATCACCCGGTGACCACGCCCCATGCCTATATAAATCATTGTGCACACTGCATTACAGCGGGAGAGAGCGTTGTGTCAACATTGGGACAAGAGAAGAGGGAAGAAGAAGACCGTGCCACCGCTAGTAAAAGAGCTGGCAGAAGATAGCGGAGGTGCCCGGCAGAAAGCACCGGAGAGCGGGAGAAGGCACCGGAGAGCGGGAGAAGAGGCCAGAGAGTCGGAAGAAGACCCTCGGAGCTGCCGAAATGACTTCAAAAACCTGTCTAGTGTGTTTTTTTTTCTTGACATTTTTTTCCCCCAGGTGAATGGGTAGGGGTATGGATTCCGATAAGCCCCCCGCCCGCAGACCCCGACAACCAACGGCCAGGGTTGTAGGGAAGAGGCCCTTGTCCTCATCAACATGGGGACAAGGTGCCTTTCCTGACCGGCCGGGCTGCATGCTCGGATAAGGGTCTGGTATGGATTTTGGGGGGACCCCCACGCCATTTTTTATGGCGTAGGGGGTTCCCCTTTAAATCCATACCAGACCGAAGGGCATGGTATGCTCCTGGAGGGGGAACCCATGCCGATTTTTTATTTAAGATTTGGGTGGAGTTCCCCCTCAGGATTCATACCAAACACAGTGCCTGGTATTGGCAAGTCGGATCCCCGTTCATCAAGTCGCAGGGCAAAGTCGGATCCAAAGTAAGACAAGTGTCGTGTCGCACTAGTGTGAACCTGGCCTAAGAATTAGTTTAGAATTCAATTTAGTTGCAGAATAACAACACATTTTCACCTTTTATTAGCATCCTTTCATGTATGTGAAATGTTTTTTAAATGCTCCCTCAAAGCAGCTGTGGAATCAAATCATCATATTACCTTAGTCACTTTGTAAAACTGCAGCTGTTTTATATATCAAGAGAAAGTGAAAATCAATAAAACTATTACAACTCAGCAGAACATTGGAATTGTGTAAAGGCTCCTCTGGTTGAGAAATGAGCAAGAAATGATGGTTGGCAACACT
This sequence comes from Rana muscosa, assembly GCA_029206835.1. Classification (NCBI taxonomy): domain Eukaryota; kingdom Metazoa; phylum Chordata; class Amphibia; order Anura; family Ranidae; genus Rana; species Rana muscosa. Next base: position 500,565,916 of record CM055116.1, on the reverse strand, counting down.
ACACTTACTAGTAGAACAAAAGATTGAATCTTAGCAAAGAAGTGCTTTCTGTAAGAGCTTATTTAAAGGAGTTGTAAACATCCAATACTTTCTTGCCCCCCGGTTTACTTACCTGAGCCCTCGAAAGTCCCTCGTTGAGAATGCGCTGGCTTCTCGGCCCGGACTTCTCGGCTCTTCATTGGATAGATTGATGGCAGTGCAGCCATTGGCTCCCGCTGCTGTCAATCAAATCCAATGACGTGGGCGCTGGGGCCGTGTCCGGCATTCGTGTCTATGGACGCAAATGCTGGACTCGGGAGCATGCCCATACAAGGTAACCCCCTTGGGAAAGTGCTTCCCAGAGGGGGTTATCTGATGCGGGGAGGAGCCAAGATAGCCGCCGAGGGACCCCAGAAGACGAGGTTCGGGGCCACTCTGTGCAAAACGAGCTGCACAGCGGAGGTAAGTATAACATGTTTGTTATTTTAAAAAATAATTTTCGAACCTTTAGTATCACTTTAACCACTTAAGGCCCGGACCATTATGCAGCTTAAAGACCTGGCCCCTTTTTGCGATTCGGCACTGCGTCGCTTTAACAGACAATTGCGCGATCAGGCGACGTGGCTCCCAAACAAAACTGGCGTCCTTTTTTCCCCACAAAAAGAACTTTCTTTTGGTGGTATTTGATCACCTTTGCGTTTTTTAATTTTTGCGCTATAAACAAAAATAGAGCGACAATTTTGAAAAAAATGAAATAATTTTTACTTTTTGCTATAATAAATATCCCCAAAAAATATATAATTTTTTTTTTTTCCTCAGTTCAGGCCGATACGTATTCTTCTACATATTTTTGGTAAAAAAAATTGCAATAAGCGTTTATTGATTGGTTTGCGCAAAATGTATAGCGTCTACCAAATAGGGGATAGTTTTATTGCATTTTTATTAATATTTTTTTTTTTACTAGTAATGGCGGCGATCAGTGATTTTCATTGTGACTGCGATATTATGGGGGACACATCGGACACTTTTGACACTATTTTGGGACCATTGTCATTTTTACAGTGATCAGTGCTCTAAAAATGCACTGATTACTGTAAAAATGACACTGGCAGTGAAGGGGTTAACCAGGAGGGGGCGCTGTAGGGGTTAAGTGTGCCCTGATGTGTGTTTCTTACTGTGCGGGGCATGGCTTAGCGTGTGACGTCACTGATTGTTGTTCCCTATGACAGGGAACCGATGATCAGTGACAGGCTCACTAGGAAGCATGGGGAGAGGTTTTTTTTACACTTACCTCTCCCCGTTCTTCCTCTCTGTAACCCAATCGTGGGACACCAGCGGCGGTCGGGTCCGCTGTTCCCGCGGGGACGGTCACGGAGAAGAGGACTCTCGACCCACAGCTGGGCTCTTAAAGGGGACGTACCTGTATGCCCTTGTGCCCAGCCATACCATTCTGGCGACATACATCGGCGTGCGGCGGTCCTTAAGCGGTTAAAGTGGAGTTCCACCCTGAAAAAATAATTTTCACCAAAAATCTACAAATAAATAAAAAAAAAATAATAAAAAAAAAAATGTTTTTATTTACCAGAAATAGCAGTTGCTATGCGGAAGTCCCTAATCTGCCTCTTCATCCTCTGCTGTGGATCTTCTTCCTCGTCCTACACTCGGTGTCTTCTTGTGAATGGGGCACGCTGCCTTCTGGGAACTGTGTGTATCCCAGAGAGCAGCCGGCCCATTCACATTGCGCCGCGCTGCTCGCGCATGCGCAGTAGGAAACGGGCAGTGAAGCCGCACGGCTTCACTGCCTGTTTCCCTTACTGAGGATGGCGGCGCCGGGAGCTGCCAGGATTGAGGGATCGGCCTCGGCGGGGGCCTACATCGCGGGCAAGTAGGACAGGTAAGTGTCCTTATTAAAAGTCAGCAGCTACAGTGTTTGTAACTGCTGACTTAAAAACAAAAAAAATCGCGGGTGGAACCCCCATTTAAGAATGGAGTTATTTTTTTTCTCTTTCTGTTCACAGGTAGGACTGTGCTTGTAATATGTATCTGTCTGTAGCAAGAACCAGTAAACCAGGTTTATTGTTCTCACTGCTGGTTCAGTTATTAAATACCAGATTTTCTTTGGCTCATGCTTACTGGTATTAGTTAAGGTATCTTTGTAAAATGTCAAATTAGATTATTGTGTGTTTTTTGCATTTATTTGATTTGAATATTTTGAACAATACTGATGAGGGTGCTGGGAGGTACAAGCCTTACGTGTCCCAAGAAGCTGGTTGGCTCATGGGTCAGTTTTCTTTATCGTACACCACGGGACACAGAGCTAGTCATTACATAATGGGTTAAGGGTCACCAGCGGTGATTGGACACTGGCACAACCAATGGAAGACAGTTCCCCTCCATATAACCCCTCCCATCAGGGAAGTACCTCAGTTTTTTCGCCAGTGTCGAAAGGTGTTGGACGCGTTAGGAGGTGCTAAAGGAAAGCTCTACCAAAGAGACCCTCTGGGGGTAAAAGAGCTATGCTTTCGGATCCATCCAAGACGCCTACAAATGAGCTGAATCTGGATGGGATCCGGGCCTCATCCATGAGGCGTCGCCTGTAATGTCTCTCTTCGGAGGACTGGGCTCTAAGATCCAGCACTTTCGCTATTTCGCTATAAAGTCCTGGTAAGAGTCTTGTACAAGGCCCAGGGGAGAGGTATCCTTTAAATAGGAACCCATATCCCTGAAGGTTGGCACACATAGCCCACCGTGAAGGGTGAAGTTTGGTATATGTCTGAAATCTTTCAGCAGAAAAACCTGCGGCGTGGATAAGGTGAGATTAGAAGGTCCATAACTAGGTTGGGACCTTTTTCAAAAAGTGGATGTCTTCTTTTTTTCCACCACTGGGGGGAGTAAAGAGCTGAATATACTCACCTCACTCTGTTCAGTGTCGGCTTCGGCGAAGTACACTGCTCGTCACCTCCGCTGCTGAGCTTGCTGGGGCACCCCGATCCTCCTTTCGGTGGCCGACCAGACACCTGCAGATGCAGGTAAGTGGGAACAAGGGCTGATGAGAGTCCTCTCTCACTATGGCCACCGCCATAGCGCTAAGGGCCGGGAGCGCGCTTTATCGGAGGGGGGGGGCGAAGGCGTGCGCGGGCACGTGGCGCGCGCAGGCACAGAAACGGCGCCAAATTTAAAAGACTGTCAGTGTGAGAAGCACTGCAGCAGCAAGCAAGCTCGTTAGTTCTCTTGTTCCTGGCAGAGAAACACAGCAGCTATACAGGGACGTAAGACTCCATGTGGTTGGATTGGGTACTTCCTAGAAGACATCCATGTTATGCATAGTTATGTGTTAAAAGTTGCATACTTAATGTATTTGCTAAACTGAACACGGTAGTATATGCATTTAGGTACCTTGTATTTTGTCTAAACAGTAAGCCTTCCAGGGGAAGTAATACGGACAAAAAGAGATAAGAAAGCACCACCGCCTGAGAGGAGGCTCTAACTGTGCTGACTCGGTACCTTTCTCTCCTGTGTTGCTAAATGCACCTGTTCAGGATGAGCCATTACCTCTGTCAGGTATGGCGGCTTCCCCAGTGAAGCCTGGGCCTGTATATGTCACTGAGGACACTTTATCAGCTGCCCTAAATAATCTGGAGGAAAAAATTGCTACCTTAATCGCTAAGTCCTCTAAAAAGGGACAATAAGCGAAGCAGGTCTCTTCCAGTATTGGACCTCCCTTCAGAAGTACCTGAGGGAGGAGGATGAGGAGGCTACATCAGCAGAGGATGAGGAGCCAGATTTTAAGGTCACAGGTACAATGCTATAGCAGTGCATTTAAGTTAACCTCTGCGGAGGTAACGGAATTACCTGTCTCCTCCCTAGGGTCATTAAGATCCCTGCAAGGTGCATGCTCCTTCCCGGTTCATCCGTTACTAGAGGATCTAATATACGCAAACTGGCAACATCCAGATAAGCGTTTCTCACCTCCAAAAAGGTTTAACATTCTTTATCCTATGGGGGAATTTTTTTTTTTAAAGAAATGGAGCCTGCCTGCGGTAGTTGCGGCTATTTCTTGTGTAAATAAAAACCTGACATGTCCGGTGGATAATGTACAAGGGTTTAAAAGATCCTTCTGAGAGGAAGTTGAAATCCTCCTTCCTTTTGGCCGGCTCAATTACCCAACCTGCAGTAGCAGCAGTCGGTATGTGTCAGGTCATCAGCCAACAGGTAAAGCAGGGGCTGAAGGAACTGCCTTCAGAGCAGGCTAGAAATTGGGAAAATTTGCCTAAAGCCTTATGCTTCACAGTGGATGCCATGAGAGATTCTATCATACAGGCATCATGCCTTACACTCCAGCTGGTACAGATGCGCAGAGTACTTTGGCTTAAGCATTGGTCAGCGGAAACCCCATGCAAAAAGCTGTTGGCAAGTTCCCGTTCCATGGCGAACGCCTATTTGGGGAAGATTTAGAAAAATATATACAGAAGATATCAAGTGGTAAAACGACTTTTACCTGAGAGAAAGAAAAACAAGAGATCTTGTTTTAAACGCTCTCTCTCCCCAGCTCCCGGGAAATCTGACTCCAACCAGTGGCGGCGGCCTGTTTTAGCCGCCCACAAAAGCCAAGGGGCAAGCTCAGAAGAACAAGAAGCCGTGGGGTGCAAGAGCTAATAAGCAAGCCCCCAAAGCCTCTCAGTGAAGGGGCGCCCCCGCTCGGCCGAGTGGGAGGAAGGCTTTGTCAGTTCTGAGCGACTTGGTGGTCAGAAATCCAGGACAATTGAGTAGTATCCACAATATCCTCAGGGTACAAACTGGAATGTCGAGAGATCCCACCTTCTCAATTCCGAGGTTCAAGACTCTCCAAGGATCCACAAAAAAGAGAATCCTTCTTCAAAGGTTTGAATCACTTAATGGCTCAAGGGGTAGTTACAGACGTACCCCAAAAAGAGCGAGGTTCAGGTTTTTACTCAAACCTCTTTGTGATTCCAAAGCCAAATGGAGATCTCAGACCCATCCTGGATCTAAAATCCCTAAATCGGTTCCTGAACGATCGCCATTTTCGAATGGAAACGATCCGATCCATGGCCGCCACTTTAAAGGGCGGAAAATTCATGGCGCCCATAGATATCAAGGACGCACATTTACACATACCCATCCTCCCCGCTCACCAAAGATTCCTAAGGTTTGCGGTAGAAGATCGCCACTTTCAATTTGTGGCTCTGCCGTTTGGTGTAGCCACCGCGCCCATAGTATTCACAAAGGTGCTAGCTCCTCTGTTAGCAAACCTAAGAACACGGGGCATTGCGGTAACAGCCTATCTGGACGATCTACTAGTAATAGATCAGTCAAAGGAGGGATTGGGTCACGCTGTACACACTACAGTAGGATACCTGGAGCATTTAGGATGGATTATAAATTTACAAAAATCCTCTCTCCAGGCCCAAAGAAGGATAGTGTACCTGGGCATGATCATAGATACAGCCCAAAACGGGGTATACCTGCCAGAACCGAAGATACAGTCTCTGAAAGACCTGATCCACAAGGTCAAAGCAAACAAGAGGCCGTCTATTCGCCTTTGCATGAGACTATTGGGAAAGATGGTAGCCTCCTTCGAGGCGGTCCCTTACGCCCAGTTTCATTCGAGACTACTTCAAGGCAATATTTTAGCTTCCTGGAACAGGAAGAGCCAAGCTCTGGATATACCCATGCGCCTGTCCTCACAAGTACGCCACAGCTTCGATTGGTGGCTAGAAGCCAGGAATTTACGGAAGGGAAAGTCCTTCCTCCCAGTGGCCTGGAAGGTGGTATCTAGGGATGCCAGCCTATCGGGCTGGGGTGCAGTATTCGAGGAGGCTTCTACCCAGGGAACCTGGGCCAAGACTCAGGGGATCCTGCCCATCAATGTGCTAGAGATCCGGGCGGTATATCTAGCCCTCAAAACCTGGACATACAGGTTACAGGGCTACCCAGTTCGGGTTCAATCCGACAATGCTACTGCAGTAGCTTACATCAATCACCAAGGAGGCACCCGCAGTCGGGCAGCCCAAAGAGAGGTGAACCGGATCCTGGCATGGGCAGAAGAGCATGTACCTTGCCTTTCTGCAATCTTCATTCCAGGGATAGAAAATTGGCAAGCAGACTACCTGAGTCGTCAGCAGCTGCTACCAGGAGAGTGGTCTCTTCACCCCGAGATCTTTCAGGCCATATGTCTGAGATGGGGAAACCCAGATGTAGACCTGCTAGCTGCCAGGTTCAACAAGAAATTGGACAACTTTGTGTCCAGAACGAGAGATCCTCTAGCCTACGGGACAGACGCTCTAATAATACAGACGCTCTAATAACTCCATGGAATCAGTTCTCACTGATCTATGCATTCCCTCCGATCCCTCTTCTACAAAGACTGCTTCGCAGGATCAAGGAGGAGGGAATACCAGTAATCCTAGTGGCCCCAAACTGGCCCAGGAGGCCTTGGTACGCCGAGATTGTAAAAATGGCGATAGGAAGGCCCTGGAAGTTTCCACTTCGACACGACCTGCTGTCACAGGGTCCAGTATTCCACCCTTCCTTACAAAGGCTAAATTTGACGGCCTGGCTGCTGAGACCCACATTTTTAAAAAGAGAGGGGTCTCTGGTCCGGCTCTTTCTACGCTCATTAATGCTAGAAAGCCAGCCTCCAGACTCATCTATCAGAGAGTCTGGAGAGCATACGTTTCCTGGTGTGAATCCAGATGTTGGAATCCTCAGAAGTATGAAATAAGTAGGATTCTTGCTTTTTGCCAGTTAGGAGTGGATATGAATTTAGCCCTTAGCACCATCAAAGGGCAAATATCGGCTCTATCAGTCTTCTTTCAGAGACCATTGGCATCTCACTCCCTAGTTCGGACATTCATTAAGGGGGTACTGAGGATAAATCCTCCAGTTAGGACTCCCTTGTGTCCATGGGATTTGAATTTGGTATTGTCAGTGTTGCAAAAGCAACCTTTTGAACCTATTCGCCATATTCCTTTAATTATATTGAGTAGGAAGTTGGCCTTTCTGATTGCTATAGCTTCTGCTAGGAGAGTATCAGAGCTAGCAGCTCTTTCTTGTAAAGAGCCTTATCTAATTTGTCACAAGGACAAAATCGTACTACGACCCCATCCGGCTTTTCTACCTAAGGTGGTGTCGGCTTTTCACTTGAATCAAGACATTGTTCTGCCTTCCTTTTTTCCAAACCCGCGGACGGCGGGGGAAAAATTATTACACTCTCTAGATCTACTGAGAGCGGTAAAGGTGTATCTGCAAGCAACCGTTCAGATACGTAAAACAGATGTTTTGTTTATTTTACCAGATGGGCCCAAGAAGGGCCAAGCGGTATCAAAATCCACCATTTCCAGGTGGATTAGACAAGTAATTATTCAAGCTTATGGTTTAAGGAACAGGACTCCTCCTTTTCCTGTTAAGGCGCACTCTACCAGGGCGATAGGTGCTTCATGGGCAGTGCACCACCAGGCTTCGATGGCTCAGATCTGTAAAGCTGCAACTTGGTCTTCAATCCATACATTTTCCAAATTCTATCAAATAGATGTGAAAGGACATGAGGATTCCGCCTTTGGGCGAAGTGTGCTGCAGGCAGCAGTATAGGGCTTCTGGTCCGCAAGCGGCCTGTTTTGATCTGTGTCTCCCCCCCTTCATATGAGCATTGCTCTGGGACGTCCCATTATGTAATGACTAGCTCTGTGTCCCGTGGTGTACGATAAAGAAAATAGGATTTTTATAACAGCTTACCTGTAAAATCCTTTTCTTGGAGTACACCACGGGACACAGAGGTCCCCCCCTTCTTATGGGAACCTTACTGCTTTGCTACAAAACTGAGGTACTTCCCTGATGGGAGGGGTTATATGGAGGGGAACTGTCTTCCATTGGTTGTGCCAGTGTCCAATCACCGCTGGTGACCCTTAACCCATTATGTAATGACTAGCTCTGTGTCCCGTGGTGTACTCCAAGAAAAGGATTTTACAGGTAAGCTGTTATAAAAATCCTATTATCTGTCTGCATCCAGGGTACAGTCAGAGAGGATACAGATCATTCATGGCCATATCAGTAAGCCTTGCATGTGGAGACTGCCAAGTCACATTAAAAAAGATTTTAATGTTTGGTATAGCACTATGCCCTAAAATGACAATCTCGTTTTCTCTGGAGCATACTTATTGTTCTGGTTTGCATTTCTACATGAACAGACCTAGATGTTTGTTTGAGTTAGAGGTGTAGTATAGTTAATAATTGATATTTAGCTTGTTTTTAACCACTTCAGCCCCGGAAGATTTTCCCCCTTCCTGACCAGGCCATTTTTGGGGATATGGCACTACGTTGTTTGACAATTGCGCGGTCGTGCGACGTTCTACCCAAACAAAATGTATGTCCTTTTTTCCCTACAAATAGAGCTTTCTTTTGGTGGTATTTGATCACCTCTGCGGTTTTTATTTTTTGCGCTATAAACAAAAAATTGCGACAATTTTGAAAAACACAATATTTTGTACTTTTTGCTATATTAAACATTAAAAAAAATAATAATAATTTCAGGGAAGAGGTTAACACTAGGGGGCGATCAAGGGATTAAATGTGTTCCCTATGTGTGTTCTAACTGTGAGGGGGAATGTGGCTGACTAGAGGAGGAGAGAGATCGCTGTTCCTACTTAGTAGGAACAGCGATCTCTCTTTCTAACCGTCGAGACCACTAAGAAGGAACACACAATCTCTCTCCTCTCCCCTGACAGAACCTGGATTTGTGGGTTTACACACACAGATCCCGGTTCTTGCTCTATCACGAGCGATTGCGGGGGCTCAATGGTCATCGTGCCGGGTGTGCGCATCGGCTCCGGGCACATGTTGCGGGCGCGTTAATTGTGATGCTTGGAAGAGGTGAACACTAGGGATGAGTTAGAGAGTGTTTGGACTGTGGTCACCCACCTGAGCTATCCTACCAAAGGAGGCATTCCCCTCCCACAGCCGGGGAATTCACCAATTACAATGGGTGTGTATACATGGGAATGCCTCAGTTGCTTACCATTCGCTCTGTGTGGTGATGGCTTCCTTGTGGGATAGCTAGCTAAGGTGGGGTTTCGATAACAACCTGAACTTGTCTGAGCTCATCACCAAAGTCATTAATATACTTCCCTTACAGCTTACTAACTTTGATTCTGATTAGAGACACTGGGGTTGATTTACTAAAGGCACATAGACGAAAACTATTTTACCCCAGAGCTTAGTGAATGTGGCGAAGCTTCATTTTGTAATGAAAACCCAAGCAGGTGTAAGGAAAAGAAGGAAAAACACAATTTTGCATAAACATGATTGGATGATGGAAATCAGCAGAGCTTCACTACATTCACCAAGCCCTGGGAAAAATTTGTGTAATTGCACTTGCAAAGTGCACATTCTGTTTACCTTTAGTAAATCAACCCCACAGTCTGCATAGTGTTTCTTTGTTTTCCCTGAGTTTGCATCCAGACACTGCAGTTTCTCACAGATTGCCCCTATTCTGTAAGGCCCCTTTCACATATAGTTGCATATATAGTTACATATAGTCTGGTTAAAAAAAGACACAAGTCCATCCAGTTCAACCAATAAAAAGGGGGGGGTTATACAATTCTATATACACAATTCTATACACACCGTTGATCCAGAGGAAGGCAACAAACCCCAGAAAAGCATGATTCAACTTGCTCCAGCAGGGGGAAAAAAATCCTTCCTTATCCCCCCCAAGAGGCAATCAGATATTCTCTGGATCAACTTTACCTATAAATGCTAGTATCCAGTTATATTATGTACATTTTGGAAAGAATCCAGGCTTTTTTAAAGCAATCTGAACTGGACAGGACCAGCTGTTGAGGCAGTCTATTCCATAATTTCACAGCTCCCCTTGCCCTCTGTGACGACAGAGTGAATGACTCAACACCAAGTTCACTACATGGACCACTTATGTATTTATACATGTTAATCATATCCCCCTTAATCTCCTCTTCTCAAGAGAGAATACATTCAGTTCCTCTAATCTTTCCTCATAGTTCAGCTCCACCATGTCTCTTATCGGTTTGGTTGCCCTTCTCTGCACTTCCTCCAGTTCCCTGATATCCTATGTCAGTTGTTCAGGCAAACCCAATTGGACCCTCCAGTCATGTGTCCGTTTATACCCGTTGACATCCGATCCATTTAAAACAGACAAATGGGGCATTCCCCATCCATCTGGCTAATCGGTCCGGATGGTAGTCAGATGTAAACAGACATGTGGTCCGTTTACCTGCGACTGCCTATAGAGGAGAGTGGACTGTGTCTGCTCTGCATAGTGGAGTGGACACGGACCAGTTATCCGCCTGCTCAGTGGGGATCAGCTGACAGATTACCTGCTGAGCAGGCACACTTCAACAGAGCCTGCCCCGTATGGAAGGGGCCTAAGACTGTGGTGGGGACATTCAGTTTTATGCACATACACGATCAAAGATTCATGTGCATGATTTAGCCAGAGGTGAATCCATTCTCTTTGCTGCCTAAGTCCTAAAAATTACTTTCCACTCCCTAACAAAAATTCAAGGTGTTTTGGATTTTTTATGTTTTTCTGGACATAGACTATTAAGACATACATATGTACAGTATAATTGTGTTAGCATGACACTGGGTTCAAGATCTCATTATTCTGAGCATCTTCATATTTAGATTTCCCACACTCTGTGCAACCTGTGGTCAGCTGGCTGGAAGTACTCTGGTGGTGCAGTAACTGACATCCCATCCAGAACTGAAGGGAACAATCAGAAATTGTCCTTTCACTCACTGAAGGCGTATATATTTTTGTATTTACAATCATTCAAAACCATAGAACCACTATTATAAAAAATAAATACATATATCCATATCCTTTACCAACCCTTCCCAGACTCCATGAACTTAAACTGCTTAATGATGAACTGCTAGATTGCAGGAGTTTAGCAAACTCACTACAGAATTTATAAATGAGTAAAATAGAACTGAAAAGGTACCAAAAAGAACCTGCTTCTTAAACTGGTTCTATGAAATGTCTTTTGGGCTGCTTGCCAGCATCATTCTGTAATTATATCCAGAAGCTGGACTGATGGAGCACAAGGTTGGAAATGACAATGGACTCTTATTGGAACAGCACTTTTGCTCTCCATTCTTGAACAGGATATCATTTTCAGGTGCCTGAGATTGCAACAGAATCAGTATTTAGTTATAGGGTGGAAAAGGGCACTCTCATTATGGGAGGAAAGGAGGGCCGTAGATAAAACAACTTACGACAGCAATAGAAGGTTTGCAAGAAGGTCATTTTTTACAGTCATTCACAAGTATTTGTCAGCGGTTCATTATTTCAGTGATTTGCCTAACAGTAAAATCAACTGACAGAAAGATATATTTTCCTAATACATATAGTCATGTGAAAATAGCTCCTTAAATAAAGGAATCTCCATTCTTTAAAATTGCATTCTAATTAATGGAACGCTCTTAGACGCCTTTATCTCACCATACCCCTAATGGCTTTTTTTTTATTTCTTTTTTCAGTTTCCTTTCTTGTAGTCTGTGACTTGAGTTCAGTGTATAGGAGAGGGGATGTACTAATCTATTTTTCTTTAATGCAACCTTTTGATAGCAAAATTATTGACTGCTAATACATTGCTATCTTTAGCTTTTTTGTAAACTCTCATTTAAAGAGGTGTGTATATAAAAATTTCAATTGCTTAGACCTTTCTGTATTATTTGTCTGTACCTGACATAGCTTTCAAAAATGTTACCATCCAAAACAACGAAAAGGTTATATAAAATTATTTTTCAAAACACTTGAAACGCGCCCCCTCACTACTCCCTGCTGAATCCTCCACTCGTGTATTTCATGGAGGGAACTTTCAGTCTCACATATATGAATAGAGAAAGATTAGCTGCTGCAGAGCACCTTTGTATTAAAAATTATGATTGAATGCACGCTCAGGCATTCATTGGCAGTGCAGTAAAGTGCACCAACTACAGCTATAAAGCTTTTCCAGGTATCTCTAGCTGTGATGACTGTTCTTAAACCCCATGAAACTAAGTGCATTTAAATATGATTGTTCTTCTGGATCTCTTTGTTCCTGTAAAAAAAAAAAATAAGTCATTGGGCCACAACTTGAACATAACAGTAAGCAATAAAGATACTTTTGCACAAAGCATACTTAGAAGTTAACTATTTTGCTTTATTTGGACAGCTGGAAAGCAGTCTTTATGGATTTAGGGATTCAGCTATTCTGTATCAGAATTAAAGGTGTCTGGTTATTTTTTCACCCACCGACCCATCTGGTACACTAATTATGCTATTGTTGATGAAGAGTGGGGATGGCATTTTACTACCCAGTAATCGTATCGCTGAGTATCTTCTCCTGAACATGGGGGGCATTATTTATCAGCTGTTCGTGTAATTTTCTGCTCAGAATAAACTAGTATTTCAAATGCATATTCATGTTCTGTAATCCAATTCAGTGGATTCCAGTCTTGGGAATAGGGTTGGCCTTTAGCCCGCATTATCCTGGAGCGAAGAGGTGAGTATGCAAAGAAGGAGTTCAGTTCACATAAGTTAGTATTTAGTGTGAGCATTGTAGTTACAGGAAGGGTTAGTCTTGTTGTGTGCACTGGAAAACATAAGAGGTGATTTCATGATGTTGAAAGCCAATGTATTATCTGATGTTTGCTTTCAACTCCAATAGGCTTTTTAATATATAACAAACCCCGGATGACACCATCATAGGTTGCGTACAAGATTTGACTCACCAGGGATGATTGTTTTCTGAATTCTGTTTGTCTGTTTTAAATAATTAAGTATGGTATCTAGACACACAGAACTGTGGGTCCTGATTCTAATGCCTCGTACACACGATCACGATTTCCGACAAGAAAACCGCGTTTTATTTTTCAGCACGAAAACGGCTGAAATTTGTCTTGCATACACACAGTCACACTAATCTTGGATGAAATTCCGACCGTCAAGAACGTGTTAACGTACAACACGTACGACAAGCCAAAATCAATGAAGTTCAATAGGCAGTTCGGCTCCTCTGCTTGATTCTGAGCATGTGCGTTTTTTTTGTGCGTCGTAATTGCATACAGACGAACGCGTTTCGCGATAGGAATTTTTCCTGTCACGAAAATTGAGATCCTGCTCTCAATCTTTTCTTGCCCGGAATTCTGACAGAAAAAGTGCGATGGAGTATACACACGTAATTCGCGACAAAAAGCTCACATCACACTTTTCTCTTCGGGAATCGCGATCGTGCGTACGAGGCTTTAGTGTTTTTTTTTTGCTATATAATTGCAAATTTAAATAAAAGTGCTAGAGGTAAATTTTTTCACTGTGTTAGTGTCAACCAGTGAAATATAACAAAGGCATTCCCTGCTAGTAGCAATTTTTTGTTTTTGTTTTGTCATAGCACTGTGAGGTTTAATTCAAGGCCATACATCTTTCACAGCCCATTTTTCTTAGGGCCCTTTCACACAGCCTGTCCGATCAGGTCCACCTGTCAGTTTTTCAGGCGGACCTGATCGAACCCTGCAGTCTCCTCTATGGAGTGGCGGATGTCCACTGACATCCGCCGCCATCCGATCCTATCTTATCTGCCAAAACCAAATGGATGAGGGTCCTATTTTCCATTCATCCGGTGGATCGGATGGAAACAGACAGGTGGTTCGTTTTCATCTGATTTCGCCATAGAGGAGAGTGGGACTGTGTCCGTGTCCATTTTGCACAGCGGAGGGGACACAGGCATGCCATCCTCCTGCTCAGTGGGGATCAGCGGACCGGTCCCCCTCTGAGAAAGCAGAATACACTATACGGAGGCGCCCGTGTGAAAGGGACCTTAGTTTTCCTCTGAGTTGGGTAAGAGATCTGAAGACTGAAACAGTTTCAAATAAGAATTCCATTTTATTTTTTTTTGCCCTTAAAAACTAATGAGTATTCTTGTTTAGCTTTTAGACCAAAAGACTTAAATGACAGTTGGGAGTGAATTGGTTGTCATGGACAACAATAGTTTTTCCTGTTAGCACCTTTTTAATGCATGGTATTTTTACACTTATTTCTGGTTGCCTTTAGCGATTATTAGGTTTACCTATTAAGGCAATACAAAGAGCAGCAAAAAAATTGTAAACTAAAGTAGCCCAAAGCAACAATCAGTTTGTAGTTGACTGCGTGATGTGTGCAGATTTGCTGAGAAGATGATTTGCAATTTGTTGCTAAAGGTTACTGCATCTTGCACATCCTTGTTCTTTGCTCTCTTTTACTCAGTAAGGAATGTTTATAGTTAAATGGTATTGTCTTTGTTCACCCTTTTGACAGTTCCTCTGTTATTAATCAGTTGCAGCTGCCTAATTATCTTTATATTCTGCTGCTAAATATTTTATGTTGTTTCCCTTTTATAGAAAACCAGATATGAGGTTTATGTGAAACTCCTGAAGGAAGGAGGCAAAGAGCTTTTGAGCAGTGGTGAAAATGACAACTCTGGCCTGAAGAAATCTCATTCAAGTCCATCTCTTACTCAAGATTCATCACCAGCCAGTGCCAAGGTCAAGCGTAATGTTTCGGAGAGGAAAGATTACCGGCCAGAGACACCCAGCATCAAGCAGACGGTTACTTAAGAGGCATGGGATGACAATAAGCTGGAAGTCAGTCGGCAAGAGCAGCAAAATATATTGTCTGTCACAATTGTTACTATCTGTGGTTCATTCAAACAACAAAATGAGTCTGTGACTAACTGGAGCTTGATAGCATTTTCTATTGCACATTCCTTCTTGCTGTTGACTGCTCACTATGTTGTAGATGTCTTTGTTCCCAATCTGCAGAGTGTGGTAGTTTGGCTTATAACACCTCATACACTGTAGATTCAGTCCAGCGCTGAAAGGTTTAGCAATTAATGCGCCTTTATTCATAGGGGATACTTATCTGGACAACAAAATGTTGTGTCTGCCCCAGAGTCCAATGTTCTTCACCTTCACGTCAAATATTTTTAAGTTATATTTTTTAACCTAATTTATACAGCAGATATTGGTTTACTGTAATTGACCTTTCTTTTTTTTTTTTAACTAATTTATTGTAAACCCAGATTTAAATGATTTGTACAGACAAGTTTGTGGTGGAAATATAGAGGAAATTGGTGGTAAAGTGTGGGCCAGTGCAAGTTTTGGTATCTTAAATGCACCAACTTTATTGACACTAGACATATGCACATTTCAGCCTAAACAGAGTAGGCCATTTAGTTGCTGCAGGACTTGTATTAATATTGTTTTAGTCTATGCCGTTCTATGCTGTCTACCCAAAACTGGATGGGGATAACACACCCATTTTCAATCTGCACAAGGATTTTCAGGTGTGTTAGACATTATTCCAGGCCAATCAATTTATGAATGTACTGTACAGTTTTCATCTCAATCATTAGGAAAGCAGTATATACAATTTTAGTTCTTGAATTCATTTCTTTGTTAGTTGCAAATCAGAACTGCAGCTATCTGCTTATGTTTGTCTAGATATTTTTTTTAATTAAATTTAGACATATAATAAATCTCTGCCATTGTGAGGCTTATTCAGCAGGTAAAAAAGCAGTGTGTCAAGTGCAGTTGCTCATAACAATCAATCAGAAGTAAACTGAAATCTGATTTGTTGTTGTCATTTACTTTATCACTGCTTTGCTGAATAAAGTTGGTAGACTTTATATTCTTTCATAATTGAAGGACTATACAAACAGTAGAAGATTCTGCAATATAACGTCAATTGAAATAGTCATTTGCCTAAAAATAATTCAACATTTCTACTTCTTATTATAGTGCATTTTATTTGCACTTCTGCTCAGGGGGAGTTATTTACTAAATCTGGAGAGTGCAAAATCTGGTGCAGCTCTACAAAGAAACCAATCAGCTTCCAGGTTTAATTTCCAAAGCTTAATTGAACAAGCTGAAGTTAGAAGCTGATTAGCTACCAAGCACAGCTGCACCAGATCCTGAGTGCACCAGTTTCAGTAAATCTCCCCCATAGTGTTCTATGATAGACATACTGTATATCGAGCACAGGTTATAAAAGAAGCTTATAAAATTTACAGGCATGTATTATTTTTTCACCAACTCAGAACATTGTAGTTCATTCAAAATGAAGGGTATAAAGTAATCTAAAGGGTATAATTAGTGATAGATCACAAAAGACTAGAACATAACATCTTGTTTTTTTATTAGCTATGGGAATTTCAGAGAAGGATAACAGATGAGAGGCCAAGACTGCCATCACTTCAGTTGATTATTTTGAAATGATGTGCAAAAAAGTGATTCTTTGCATTATACAGCTTCCCTACACAGCAGTTTTGTTGTTATTTAGATGCTGCTTTTTTTTTTTTTTGCAAATTCTTGTACATTTTGAAAGTAATTTTAAAAAGCTACATTTATATGCAGAAGTCATATACCTCTAAACATTTACTGGAAGATATGGCTAAAGTGAAACAAATATTGCATAACTAAGCATAATTAGGTCATACTTAGTGTCGATAGCCTTACGTAACCCAAGGAGATTTTAAGTCTGAAGTGGGTTACCAGTCTTAAAGTGGATGTCAAGCCCATTCATGAAATTTGAGCTGGGCACATATATCTGCAGTGTTTTCTTATCTCTCTTCAAAGCCCTAAGTCCCTTGGCTTTCTCCTGCTCCTTTCATTCAATCAGCTGTCTCACAGTGTATGGCAAGAATCCACACCCACAGGTGAATCAGGAAGAAAAAATTCTAACAGGACGTGCACTAGGACGTGCACACAGTATACATACATGTAAAACCTATGTAGGAGGATTTGTGTCATCCCTGTATATCATCTGAGGCTGTTCACTTCACTGGGTATATGTAAGGGTTTACATCCACTTTAAGGAGTCTATCAAGGGTTCCCAGATTGATAAGCTCATAAGCATTGATAGGTTTCAAAGCACATTTTGATATGTACTTCGCATTTTCACTAGCTTGTGCAGTACATTGGAATGTCTTCAAATCCTTCAAGATCATTAGACCAGACCTTGTTAGAATGTTTGCTGTCCAGTTTAGAGTGAGGTCAGTAAAAATGTACCTGTCACTGTTCTAACATAGGAGTTCTGCAGAGCTAGGATATGTAAGTGCCCAAACTACAGATCAGCATTAACCAAATAGTGGAGATCTAGTTGAGTTTATTAGTTAAATATGCATTTTTTAAGTAACATGTGACTAGTTGCTATTGGATTTGCAGTTTTGCCCTTTAGTAAGCATTGTAATAAAGTGATAACTGCCTACCTAAAGTTAATCTATACTGTGTTAACATCTCTGTTAATATCTTTGCCAAGATAGATAACCGAGCATAATAAAAGGGTGAAATTAACTTTCCTGAAGAAAATTCTGTTCCAGGTTTCCCCCAGCCCTGCTCAAATAACAAAAACCTCAGCAATGAGGTTTGTGATTTTAGATTTGCCTAATTCTAGACAGATCATGTGATCAAATGAATGGGCTTTCATTATATGAGCAGCACTCAAGGAAACCTGGTACATAAAAACATATTTTTTCAGGAATTGTAAGTATTTCAGCCTTGCTGTTATTTCATCCCAGCAAAACCGTTAACAGAGATTTATAATAAATTTGGAATATTGGTGCATTTTTAGCAGAAATATCCTTTACCTATACTATGCACTATACTAACTCCTTCCTCTCAGTCTTAAACCTCCTTTAACAGTGTATACATAGATGATAATAGAGACCCTATCCTAAAATAACCACCAGATCCCATATTCTCTTGCCACATGACCAAATGCTAGACTGAATTCCACCATTTGCTTGTTCTTAGCTGAAAGAGAGAATCAGAATTCAGGCAGAACAGCTGACTCACTTGAATCACTAAGCATTTTTGGGTCAGTATACCTGAACCAGCTACTGAATAGCATTTTCTATTAGGATAGGTATTTTAAGGCCTCCGTATCATCTATGTATGTAGTGTAGCAGAAGGGTCAAGATAGAGCTAATTATTACAATAATTTTTTACTTTAAGAAAATGCCAGACATATTATCTTCGTAAAATATAATTTTACAAACAAGAAGCACTCAAATGTTAGTCTTGCCAGAAAAACACATAAAGAAAATTATACATCAATTGAAGTTCAGCAGCCTGTAATATATTTTACTCCTCAGCCCTGAGCCAATGTTACTGGCCATTTGATTAATGGAACAGTCTTTTCTTGCTCAGCAGCTTAGCTAACTACTTTTTTTTGTTTCTTAAAGCACATAGAAAATGAACTGTTGAAATTGCAGCCCTGAGCTGCATTAAGTATTTTTTAATCTTGGATAAAGAGAAAATAAATATATCTGAGGAAATGTGGATTTAGGAAGTAGTCAAGGTAATTACATATTTAACTACTTGGGCTGATTAAAACATCTTACAGTGAAACTAAAGTGCTTAAATACTCACCTCCACCCCAGCAATGTGACATCCACAAGCTCCCTCACTGGAACAGACATCTGCCCAGCTCTTTCCAGGTTCTTTGGCCATCTTGATTGCCCATCCCCTGCAACAGCTTATAACAGCCACCAGGTAGGAAAAAAAATAGGTGGGTGTTTTTGGTGTGGGGGAGCCTATGACTTTTTTTCTACTTGACAGTGCAGGTGTTTGACAATTGGCTGCTACCAAAATTGTCACATGGTGATGGGAGGGGGGGGGGAGTCTTAAGCCCTGTGTAAGCTCTGACTAGATTTATCCAGAGCTTCTTGTCCTTGCCCCTGAATAAAACGATGAGCAAATAAAGTGAAGAAAATGATAAGCTGCTGTGAAGTCTGGCAGGTGAACCTGTTGATTTGCAATGGCACAGCTTCACTTTTAGCTCTGTATCTTAACAGTAGAAGAGCCAAAAGAAAAAAAAAAAAAAAAACAACAAAGTAGAATTAATTTAAACCTATTTTTACATTGTAAAAACAGATATTGGCTGTGTACATCTATAGATGTGTGAAAGCCACATACCATGTCAAGGTCTTTCTGCACATTGTGCTTGTACTGTAACCTATGGAGTGCTCCAACACAGACTTACCCAGGGCAGCTGAAAACCTCTCATTTGTGTACTAATAACAGTAAATGGAAAGTATGACAAGCAGCTCAGTTTATTACTAGGAAACACGTGGACGTGCACGTGGGAAGGACAATACACTACTTTTGCATGAGACAAAATTCCCTAGCATGTGGACTTATTAACCAGAAAGGGATCCTAATAAAGACCCATATTAGCAGAGGTCTCAGTTTCATACATTTACAAATATATTTGAGCACCACAAATTATATTAGGATGCCTCTAGAAAGTGTAATCATACTCTAGTCTACGGGAACACTTATACTGAGATGTATAAAGCAAATAAGAAATTGAGAGCAGATATCCATATGTCCTTAAAGGTATGACAACACAAGGAAGTTCCAGGCTTGCTGAGAGTGCCTGGCATGTGTACCAAATGCTAGCATTTAATATTCAGCAATTTATGTACTGTAGGTGTGTGAAAGGTACTGATGATGTAAAAAGCATGACTTCTGTAATGTATACATTTTGATCAACATCAAGCTATGATATTAAAGTAAACCTGTGGTTTATTTCAGTATGGTAAATTGACTGCTGAAGTGTATTTTAGGCATCTCCATGCATGTTTAATTAATTTATAGCGTGCCCCAGGATCTCCAAAATCCAAAGTGAATTTTTTTATGCAGACTGCAACCAGAGCTTTTATCCTCCTGCTCCATGTGCCTCCCTGTTGGTTAATACCACGGTTGCCAATAGGTGAGTACAGGGAAACAGATGCGATACAGCAGGACTATACAATCTCTGGTCACAATGTTCATAATATAGTGCTCTGGGGGTTGGGCCTACTAGGGTACTATGGAAATAAACTGAACATTTATGCATATACTTGGAGGTGTCTGCTCTATACTCTAGCAATCATTTTACAATTGAACAGTGAACACTTATGCCCCATACACACGATCATTTTTAATGTCATTTTTAAAACTGACGTTTTTCTCGTCATTTTTTTTCTTGTTTCCTCTCAAGCCTGTCTTGCGTACACACCATCATTTTAAAAAATGTTCAAGAAAAGCGCAGTGACGTACACCACGTACGACGGCACTATAAAGGGGAAGTTCCGTTCGAATGGCGCCACCCTTCATGTTAGTAAAGTTTGTTGAGAGACGATTCGCTCTTTTCAGTCTAGTGCTTTTCAGTCCGTTACAGCATGACGAATGTGCTATCTCCATTACGAACGCTAGTTTTACCAGAACGAGCGCTCCCGTCTCATACTTGATTCTGAGCATGCGCATTTTTTTTCACGTCGTTAAAGCATACACACTATCGTTTTTCACGTCGTTAAAAAAAACGACATGAAAAACTACGTGGAAAAAGAGAGCATGTTCGAAATTTTTAATGCCCGTTTTTCACGTCGTTAAAAATGCTCTGGAGCATACACACAATCATTTTTAATGGCCATTTTTTTTAATGGCATTTTTAACGGCATGAAAAATGATCGTGTGTATGGGGCATAATACTTTCATGCAGGGAGATAATAAAATAAACATTTCTGTATTTAGCCTAAAGTGGATCTTCACTCTCCCGATCCTATTTCTTTTTCAAATACCTGCATACCTTTTGGCAGGTTCTGAACATTTCAGATACTCACCCACCCAGTGGATCCTGCATTGTCCTGCAGAATCCTCACAAAATTCTGCCCCTGCTCAAACGCTGCCATCTTCTTGAATGACGTCATCGGGTTCAGACGCCAGGCCTCACAGTGATGAGCTTCTCCTCCTTTCTTAATGAAGGACTATGCATCCTGGCATATGTGATGTGCATATCCCAGGAAGCACAGCAGGCATTTTACAGATAATTTGCCTAGGCATGTAATGTGCATTGGGAAGGGGACAGAACCTTTTTACGTTAAAAAAAGTGTGTTCTGTGTGTAGAGGAGGGGTGGAGAGGAGGGAACATAAATCTGAGGGTGGAGATCCGCTCTAAGCAAGTTGTAGGGTCCTGTATTATTGTAGCCTGCACAAAACAAGAAATGTTGATACTTTCAGTACAGATGGGAGACTAACTATACTAGGAAATTATATTGGTATTTTGTAGTATTGATGAAGTAATATAAAAAGCCTGTATAGTGAAAGTATTGGTGCTAGTTGAGAATATATACTTAGTGAAATTGGGGGGTATACCTGACTGGTCCTATAAGATAGTTCAATTTATATGGCATCTCATAACTTGGACAGTTAGTAAATGTTGTATCGTATAGATAGAGTTTAGAGTTCAACATTATTGCTACACCACCATTTCAATTTCAATTACATTGTGCAGGATTTTAAGTTGGAGGCTGATGTGTATATATAAGAGAACTGTTGGTACAAAGACCTGTAAAAACATGGCACATTTTTCATCAAAGACAAAACGTCATCCTCCTGTTTATTTTTATATCTTGTATATAATTGAACTTTACCAAGGTACATATTTATATATATATATATATATATATATTAATAACCTAAATTACCAGTACAGCTAGTTTATGATCTATAATTAGGAGAAGGACTCATTCTATTCATTGTGACAATCTGTACTATGTATAGACGGTGATGTGCATACATGTAAAGCATAAGTGTTGTTTATGAAGATTATTTACTTTTTTGAAAGGTACAATCCCTCAATAGTTTTACATTGGGGTTTATATATTGTTTACATGGTACTTATTTTCCTGATTTTATACTTCTTATTTTATACTGTGATGTATATACAATACATATACAGCTTCATTTAAAATTTTCTCTTCATTTTCATATAACCTATAGTTTTTGAATTACTTATTATTTTTTCTTTAGCAATTCAAACTTAATACTCCTTAATGTGTGGTCTAGCCTCTGTCATAGTTCCCTGCTGTGCCCATGCCCATCTTGGAAGCTGATCTAACAGAAGAACTCCCAGGCATTTGCACTTTCTGTTGCATTCCACGCAGTTTAAGGCCAGGTTCCCATTTGTGCGACGGCGGTTCCCAGCATGGGGTCCTGTGCGTTTCTGTTCACCGATTCAAGTGCAAATCAGGTCCAAACTTTTGCCTGAATTCGCACGTGAACCAGACCCAAACATGCACAGGACGCTTTTGAAATGCGGACCGCGGCCTCCCCGGACCTGTGTGAACCAGCTTCATTGAGAGCTGATCACACTCTCATATCATGCGAATTGGATGCAAGGAAACACTCATCCAATTTGTACATATGTGAAACCAGCCTAAAATAAGGTAAATTGTCACACAGGGAGAGTTGGACGCCGCCATAGTTGCTGCAGCAGGTGCGCAGATTTGAGAATACAAGGGCAAACATCTTACCTCTCCAATGTCTCCTCTTCTGTAAGACATTATTAATTACAGTATTGATAATATATTGACCAGACTTAGCTGTTTGGTGAACATCCTACAGTTACACAGAGTTACCAATAAATATGATTTCATAAAGGGCAATCCAGTTTTTTGTTGTATTCCCCTTTCATTGGAATATGAACAGAAGCGATCAGAGCAGTCACAAAGATAGCAAAAACATTACATATCATTGTTCACAATTGCCTATTCCTGCATTAACTTTTTATATATAAAAAAAAAACTTCTTAGGCACAGATGGTACTTGTCTGCATTTTCCATATTGTAAAACACCACAGAAACTGTCTGCCATGTCAAACTACTACTAACGCAAATAGGATATTATATTCAGTTAAACAGCTAACACATAGCTGCAATCATTTTTTTGAACTTATAATTACTTAGAAGTTTTCATGATCTCACTACCATGTAGGCAAACAGCAGATTGCATTAAAAACACAATTTGATAGAGTCTAGACAGTGTGATGTTTCTATGATTAGCTTAAATATTTATTCATATAACAGCATGAAATCTATATCAAAAGATGATATATACATGAAATACATAAACAATTTGCCTCAAAAACTCATATTTTAAAATCTTTTAATATGTGGATAGAACACTATAGAAGTCTGTTACTTTTTAAGGAAGTTTTTGCATTTAGATTGACCTCATGTTCCATATGAACAAATAAAATGCCCTGCTAAACCCATGACTACAGAAATGTTGAATTACACATTTCTATTAGGACGTAGACAATTTATTGTAAATATGATTTTAATAGTTTGTAGTTGCAAAAGCCCATTCTATGCTGGCAGTAATAAATGTTTTCTATTAGAAACAAGAACATTTTGTCTTTCAAACACTTTTGGTCAATCTTTATATGCTGACACTAATGTGTATGGAGAAGGCCTGTGTGTGTGGTGTGAATATTACTCTACTCCATAGCACTCTTTGATAGATTTAGACTACTGCTGCACGTGTTTTCAGGTATGCTCAGCATGCTGAGACCATAGAACTTGTTCAAGGAAAAAACTGGTTCATCTAGGTAAAGGGAGCAACAGGTTGTTGAATGTTGTTCAAGCGGCTTACATTAGCAGAGTTACGGTTATATGGGTTAATGATACTTCCACATCACACTCCACTCTGTTTTGAATGCTAATTGTTTAGTTCAATAAAAGGCTACCGTTGCCTTCTTATAAAAATGCTACATACCTGATAGCCCTTACTATTTGAGTGACTGTCCTGGAACAAGAGTGCATCGAATGAAGTCAGAAAGTTTTATCTACATACCTGTTCTGGGTTAGTCACTCAGAAAGTATGAGGGCTAGCGAGCATGACAGCTAGGCAACTAGCATTTTCAGAGGGAGAGGACACCAATGGCAACCGCTGTTTTTCCTCATACCTCAGGGAGTATGAGGATAACTCATAGAATATGCCTTTTAAACCAAAAGCCACCTTGAGTTAGCACTTCACTATCTACATTGGCTGCCCACACATTTATGGATGATTTATTCTAAGTATATGCTTGCACATCATGGACAAATTACATTCAAGCACTGTTTAATCCCTCACACCTTCTCCCTAACTATCTGGCAGCAGCTGACTTTCAGGCATAGTTTGGGTCCAATAAATTTGGCACATAACCAATATGTTTTACACATGTAACAGGGCAGTTTGCATTACAAAAAGATGTACTCTAAAATCCACCCGCCCCCCCCCAAATAAATAAATAAAAAATTAATATATTGCAGCTTACTAGTCTGTAAATGTTGTTAGCTGCATTCCTTTCTCTTTCTTTTCCCTTTGTTTTTATTTTCTGGTGATTCAGCCAGAAACACGTCTGTTTTAGGGTGGCTAAACTCGCTTCACTGTATTTTTGGAGGAGCACCATGGCCATATTTGGACAGCCGCTTTGTCAACCTGTGTAGAAGGCAGTTTCAGGTTGTCTAGTAGATTTGGACGGGATTTACATAAGTGACTAATAAATTAAAGCCTAGCTACAGCTAACTTGTTAAGCAGTTACAAAAAAAGTTTTTCTTTTTGGGATAAATGTTTTTCACTAAACAAATACAAGCTAACTGTTGTAATCACCCCTGCCAGTGTTAGATGGTTTGTCTCAACCCTCTAACTTAAAGTGGAAGTAAACCCTCCTATAATTCTCAGGCAAGGAAGCTGCCATCTTGGCCTCTGTTTAATCTTCAACTGCCATGATGCTGCACATGTGATCAGTTATGACACCAGCCATTGGATGGTTTGACAGTTTGGTTGAGAGCACAACCATGTGACAGTTGGCATTCCCGGCATGCCGGGAATGTAACTGCTTTTTGAAACTGTTAAATTGATGAGTTTACTTCCGCTTTAAGGTGACCATATTTTTTAAATGAAATCTGGGGACATATTTTTTTTATTGCCAAATGGCACAGGATTGCATAATACACAGGGCGCTGGGTAAAAGACTGCATAATACACAGAGTGCTAGGCACACCACCTCTTAGCCCTTCCCCTACAACAGCTAAACTCTTAATACAGCTGCATCAGCTCTGACCCCTGCTCCCCCACTGCCCCCACCTGTGTACAAACAGACCCCCCCATCTGCTCACCTCCTGGTCTCAGCCCTCCACAAAATCAATCTTTGACTTTGCCTCTTCTCCACTGAAGAGCAGCAGGAGCATCAGTGGAATCGTCTAGCAGGGAGCGTCGGCATCCGAGCCACAAGGCTGTTTCTCAGCCAGCATGGGAGGCCCCTGAATTCGGGGACAAAACCAGGGACAGCTTGGTCTGGGGACAGTGTCCTCAGTCCAGGGACGTCTGGTCACCCTACTCTAAGGCCCCTTTCACACTGGGGCGGGAAGGTGCGCTGTGGGTATAGCGGCGCTATTTTTAGCGCCGCTATACCTTTGTTTTTACCGCGGTATTCAGCCACTAGCGGGGTGAATTTAACCCCCGCTAGCGGGCGAAAAAGGGTTAATACCGCCCGCAATGCGCTTCTGCAGAGGCGCATTGCAGGCGGTATTACTGCGGTTTCCCATTGCTTTCAATGGGCAGCAGCGATAAAGGAGCGGTGAACACACTGCTCCTTCACTGCTGTAAAGATGCGGCTAGCAGGACTTTTAGAGCGGTCCTGCTAGCGCACCGCTTCAGTGTGAAAGCCTTCAGGCTTTCACATTGAAGACTGCAGGGCACGATTTTTTCAGGCGGTATAGCAGCGCTATTATTAGCGCTAAACCGCCTGAAAAACGTGTCAGTGTGAAAGGGGCATAGCTGCCACATTTGGTGTACAATTTGGTCTCAAAATAGCATACTTGTTGGACAGATAAACAGTGAAAATAAAGGAAAAAAGCCTGAAAAAGAAGGTTAATGCATCTACCACGTCAAGATTTGGTAAGCTGCCGTTACATTCAAGTGGATTGTCAGTGCGATTATTTACAACATGAAAATAACAACACTAAGACAGGTCAGATGTGATCTAGTAAGTCACATTTTATTCTCACTGCTGATTCCTTAAAATATGTGTTAGCTCATGTCTCCTTGTCTAATTTGATAGGATTAATGGGCTGGTTTGTTAATTCACTTTTTTAAGATTGATGTACACTATATGTGTGGCTATTCTAGATGTTATAAAAATGCCAACTTGCAGCAAAGAAAATTGCTATTTTTTTTATAGTAGCATTTCTATTTCATGACAAGCTATGATAGCTAAGCACACACTAAATGTAATAGGTGTACATTTCAAATTGAATCTAGAGACAGTGCTGGATTGAAAAGGTTCAGTACATGGCACATTTGAGAGATTAGTGCTCCTGGCTTCACTAAGCTGGAGTTCCTAAGGTACTTACATTTATTCTTTCATTCTTGTTTCATACAGAATTTTTAAGATGATCTTTTTACAAGTTTTAAAATCTCACATGACTATATGCACTCCTAATTTAAGTTTGTAAAGAGACCAGACTTCTCTAATATAGTTCCCCATGCAGCACAGTTGCTTCGTGCACAGAAAAAAAAGAAATAACCTATAATGTTGACTTTGTTAATGCTTCAGACACCTTATACGCTTTAATTTGCCAGTTTACTAAATCCCTGATGCGTTTTATTGCATTGATTTGTCTAGTGTCTATATTTAAAATTAGGATGACTTGAAGGGATGCTTCCCCCTTGATATAATAATTAGCCTTGCTTAGGATGAGCTCTGATAAATGCTCTCTGATCTAGTGAACGTACTGCAACTCTAAATGCAAAATGAATGCAAAACTTGTTTGCAAGGCCATTTTGGACAGCTCAGCAGAAACAAAATGATGGGAATTAAAGCACTAAAAAGGACTGATTTTGTCAACTCGAACAGTAATCCGTACAGTCAAAAGCCCATTGTTAGCACCTGCTGAGTTGAAGGTACTGCTACTGAACCACAGCAAAGCACATACCATCCTTTATGGGTTCTACTTCTAAAGGTATCACTATTTTTTTTAAATAAAAATAAAAAATCATCTTTTGTAAATCCAGTAAGTTGATATAAAATTCCTCAAACTCCCCAAACTGCACTATAGTTATAAATAAAAGCCACATATAATGTACAATTCCATCTGTATCATATGAGAAAAGCTAATCTTTTATGAAAAATTTGCATTTTGTGAAGATTAGGAGCTATTGGTCACTCTCTTGGGGCCTGCATTCAGGTAGAGCAGGGAAGTTAATAGCTCTGAAGAGTCACTTGAACAGTCTTCTGTTATCAGTCCCTCATAATCTACACAGGCTACATGACCAAAACTATATGTTGGTCAAGTAAATGGGTATTAAATACAGAGGCATATAATGGGACTTTGAATAGGCACCCAAGTACCCACAAGTTAATGGGTACTAGAACTTCACATGATTTCTGTTGTTGCAGTAAATGGTGTTTAGCTCACAAAGATCACAATTGCTTGTTTTACTGCAGATCTTAAAATAACTGACCTTATTTATATTTATAGATTTGCTGGGGGGAGGGGTATTGTAATATGTTATACGATTATTAGAGGCTAGTGGAGGCATACAACTGTCCTTCTATGGGATCAATACAAAGAAAATAAAATGCACCTCCTTTAGCTTTAGTTCAGATAGCATATAAAACTTTTGGGTATTTTACAGTTTATAAATTATATTTATTGCTGTTTTCTATAAAACAGTTGTTATTTAGATTTTTGGACCCATGCAGTAAACATGGCTTTGAACTGAACTAAGAATTGTAGTAATGGGAGCATTACTTTTGATGTGGTGTGGAGTGAATGAAGCTAAATGTGTCTGCTGATATCACATCAAATAGTTGGTATTTAGTAGTGTGTGAAATGCTTAAATGTTTGGTGCATTAGAGCAGCCGTTCATATTTAAAATTTATAGAACAGCTTTGAAAATGAATACAAGGCTTTAAATGACCTGGTTTATTTGCAGTACATTACCCTTTTGCCACATTTAAAACTAGGGCCATCTTAAGGCCAAAGTGACTAAGGGCCTGTGTTGACTGGCCTTTGTTCAATTCAAAGGGGTTTTGCTTTCCCATACAAGTCTTTGCAAAATGCAAAACCCACTTAAAGCAAGTCAGGAGAAAGTCACTTGCAGGTCAAACGCATCTGTCAATGAACATTCAATGATCTCAGAAGAATCTCAACCTGATGTCAAGTTGATGCCATTGACATAAAGCCCAAAGTTGATTGACACAGGCCCTAAGACAGTCACTCTAGGCCTCAAACGCTGGTAAGGCCCCAACAAGCAGAACATTTTGCTTGTCACTGTTCACTGAGTAGGGTCTTGAAATTGGCAGCTTTGACTCTAATGCCAAAGGCAAAGTGATTAGGAGCAGCCTTGCCTTCTCTACAGCCTTCATTAGAGGCTACAGCTCAGTCATCACTAGGGAGATGAGGATTATTTGAGACATGGACCGATGTTCAAGATCACAGGCTTCAGCTGCCAACTTCTAGACAGCAGAAATGGAATTATATTTTCCAAGTATCAGAGATGGCATTAAAAATCGACTGACCACAGAGGCTAGAATTATGTGTCAGAAATTGTCATATATTTTGTGACAGTAGGACTGGCGTGATACTTTTTACTGACATTAGAGGCTGGAAGCATGCCGGACAAAAATAAATATTACACAGATGACCCAAATCTTTTCTTGCCTTAGACAACATATTGTGTCGAGACATGTCTGGTTGAAAGGGCCTGTTGATGTCGTGCAGACTTACAGCTATAAACTTTCAAACGAAGGTGACTGCTTAAGCTTTAAATAAGTCACGTCTCTGAAGAGCTAGAAGCTTGTTGTTTGTCTATTCTGATAAGTTATTTTAGGTCCCCTTGGTGAACCACCATTAACTGCATTGTGTCTAAGAGTGAGAAAGTGAGAATCTTAACAGGTCACACAGTCAATTCACAAGATAGCTGTTGTTTTAATAAAAGATTTAGCAAACCAAGTCTCTTAGTGGATTTGCTTCTGTAACTGTCACACATTTTTGTCACCTTTTTCAGCATTTGTTATTTCTCATCGGTCTTGCAAATCAAGACTGTTGTACATTCTATTTTACATTGCAGAAGACCAAACATATTAGTAGAGATTTGTTTTTCATTACTGCCCCCCAAAGATGTAAAACAGTTTTGGGAAAATTACATAAAAATGTGTTTTGTCATTAAAAGAAGATTGTTTAGTACAGAAAATCAGATATTCACTCAAAAGGATTCATTTGTGCCAGTAATGGGCACAACTAGTGTTTTAAAATTATCCTTAGCCAATATATGAACATCCAGCACAATATAAAACTTCCTTTCTAAGCTGAACACACTTCTACCAATGACTATATATTTCAAGTTTCAGATTCAAATTAATAGGGCACTGGCAGTGCAGCAAGGAAAAGGTAGAGGTGGAACTTTACAACCTTATATCTTCACATTAGCATCACAGAGATGAGTATCATAATACATATATCACTTTTTGTCTAATACAGAATTGGTAGTTTTAGCTAGAGGTTACATTTTATATTTATCATTGTGTATTTTAATTTGTCACAAGCTTAAGCAAGCATCTGATAAAATCTGCATAAGCAGAGGTAACCTTTGGAGAAAACCAAGCTTTGAAAGGATCAGAAAATTTTGAGGCATAGACTGCTGATGTTATATGCAAATCTAGATTTGTCTTGTAAAAAATGAGCTTGACCACACCCCTTTCTAACTCCCTGTTGGTCAGCAAAGCCACCTATCACATTAAAAGGCAATGGGGAGAATAGGAGGTTGAGAGGGAGCTTTTACAGGAAAAGACCAGATCTACTAATCACTTTATATTTTCAATTTGTAATTGTCAACTCTGTTCCCACTGAGAATAATCCTCAAAGCATTGTGTATTATAAGGTACTTAAGGGTTGGAATTGAAAAACACTGCTTTACAAAGCACCTACTCCCAGGAGATATTGTACATTTACTTGTATTTGTTAGTCTAGCAAGAACTACAACAAGTTTCCTTTAAAAATGAAAAGCCCTGAGAGTTTCAAGTCATCTTTTCAAGGAATAGTTTCCCGCAATGGAGCTTTGGTGTATAATTGTACTTCTAATAAAAGATTGCACTAGATTGAAGGTAGCAGGAGAAAGTAATTTTCACACTTCTTTCAATACATCACAGTTGACAGTTTTGTGGTGGCTGATTGCTTTGACTGGCCTTGTGAGACATGAAAATATAAGCCTGAATTTTGTTTCAAAATATCGAGTTCTAGTTAAGTGAGGACGTGACACGAGTGCAAAAAAAAGCTGTATTGAGCACTTTTTAATGATAAAATAATAATAATGGTAATAATAATAATAATAGATTTAAATGGGATAGCTTTAGAGGCATCCTATGTTCTTTTTTACGTTTACATTTGTATTTGGTTTACTTCATATATGTATGTAAATTTTACCTGCAACCTTCTCATTCCAATTTGTTGTAAATTAAATAACAACGCCCCTCATATTTATAGAAGCTGTGATATAGTACATTTCTCTATTGTGTAAATGGTCTTTAAATATTCAGTTTCTTTGTGTTTTTATAAGTTGGGATATTGTTGCTTTAAAAAAAAAAAGGAAATTAAAACAACTTTACAGCATCAAAAAAAGATTTTTATGTACTGTAAATCATCCAAAATAATGAAGGATCTAAATAAACAAAGTGTGTATATGACATATGTATATGTACAAACTTTAGCAAGAAATAAAACAAATGTATTTCACTTGCATGGTTTCCTGTGTTGTTATTATAATTATAGATTTACGACACATACTGTACATGCATAAAATTAGTGCGTATTTAGGTGATGTAAAAATGTTTCTCTTATCGTCCATGGACCGACGCAGCTCTCATACTGATTACATGTGGGTATATGTCCCTGCTCGCAGGAGAAGACCTAGGCAGAATGTTAGAGGTTAAAACATTCTAGAACAAGCCAGAGCTGAACAGCCCCGCCCAGGGGGGCGGTCCCTCCGGACATTACCCTTCCACCTGCAGCTAATCAGCCTCAGTTTTTTTCTGCCTAGCAGAAGGAGAAGACGTGGCTCTCAGGAGCCAGTCTCCTGGAAGATTTTACTTTTGATTTTTATTCCTTTGGGAATTTTATTATTTTATTTTTGAGACCTTCAATCAACTGTCGGCTGGGCAACAGGTTGGGTACACTAGTATCCTCGTAGTCTTCCCTGTCCGACCATCGAGCGTGCTGATCCTCGCCTTGTGTGCGTGAGACTCAGTTCACGACATACCCCATGACTCCAGGGGTGGCCGGGTTGCTTTCATGCTCCCACGGTCCTCTCAAGATTGAACAGTACCTGACTGACTGTATCTCTCGCGGTGGACCGGGCCGACAGCTACGCAGTACGACTCTGTGATAGGTCTGTCTGAAACAAGCCAGTGGGTCCCTGAAAGGGACGGGTAAGTAGTCTCTCCTACTGCAGGTGAGTACATGCTGGCTGTGTTTCTGTGTGTGGGGGTTTCTCCCTGTCCCCCCCCCCTGTTATGCTGCTCTCTGCACCCTGTACTGGTGCTGTGGGGTGCTTGGGGTCACTCTAGCCTGGTTGGGCGCTCATGTCTGCAGTTTTTTCTGGTGTGTGAGGTGATTATTGATGCGTGCGCCATTGGCGCGCATTAGAGCTTTGAATTTTGCGCTCGGCGGCCATCTTGGCGTTCAGTGGCACAGTTATAGCTGCGGACGGCGCATTTATTTCTGGCGGCGGCGCGAATCCCCTCACAATCTCCTCACAGACTGAGCTGTCCTTAAGGGTTGGTGGGTCCTCCCGGGTATCCCCTCCTCAGCGTAGCCAGTGGGTGGACTGTATATTCACTGTATAGTGTATAAGGTCTCAGAGGGTGGCGTTTATGGAGTCTGATACACCTGCTCTCCACATTGCCTGGGGCAACTGGCAGTGCTGCACCGTTAAACATGTTCATATGTTTCCTGCACCTGCGGTCCTTATGGACCAGTTGTCAGCAGTCCTGGAATCATTCCTGTCAGAATGGAAGCGGTGTGCGAGCAAAAGGAGCTATAAGCCCCCTCCCCCCACAAAAATCTTTAGTGAAGGGGTGCTCTGAGTCAGATATGGGCCTAGCTATTGGGCTCAGGACACTACCTCTGAATATTTAATGTTTATGAACAGGACATTCCCTTGTGAGGAAGACTCCAGTTCTGTGTCAGTGAATGACAGGGCGCTTGTAAGTGATCTCATTGATGATGTGAGAAACACACTCAGGCTGAAATTGCTGTGACAAGCTTTTCTTTTACACAGTTTCCTCACTGTTTTCCTCACACGCTGCCTCAAGAGCAGCATGGATGAGGGAGGACTTTATTCATTTATGTCTCTAATCCCTGTGAGCCTTGTGTGTGTGATACCTGAGGTAACATTTCCCGCCATTTCCTGGGGAATGATTTGAGCTCTGACAGACACACGGTCTGAGGATCAGAGGTTACCTGTTACCTGCATGCTGCTTCAGCAGCACAGTCAAGCAGGTTGGAATGATACAGAGAAGATTATGCGCCTCTGCGCCATAATTTAAACTCATCCTATACCTCTACACTGCATACATTCACAGTGTATGTATGTGTTATTGGTCTCTGTGTCTGCGTGGCTGTCCCCACGTTCCAATGCTGTGTTTCAGTGCCATACATGATATAAACGTACAAAATATGTTTATGCACGACTCCAGATACATTCACAGTATATGTATGTATTATACTCTCTGGGCTGGCGGGGGCTCCGGTGTCCTCCCGCACTCTCATGGTATGTGCGCTTCGGCTCTCTGCACAGTATAGACATGTTCAATATGTTTATTGCACATATTATACATGTTTACAGTATGGGTATACTGTTTGCGTGGGGTTCCTCCGGGTACTCCGGTTTCCCCCCACGCTCCAATGGAAATGCACAGCATAAACATGTGCAATATTATGTTGATTCACATGCTATCATTCCTACACGGTATCTGTGTGCTGTCTGCGTGGAGTTCTTCCGAGTGGGCGCTTCGGCGCTATGCACAGTCTAAATTTGTGCGATTGGACCTACCCGGTATGTCTTTGCAGTCTGCGTGGGTTTCCGCCCACGCTACATGACATGCATGCCTTTGGTGCAATACACGATGTAAACATACACATTATGTTTATACACTACACTAAATACATTCACAGTAGTTGTAGGTATTGCATTCTCTGAGTATGCGTGGGGTACTTTGGTTCCTCCCACGCGCCAACGGTGTGCGCGCCTTCGGTGCTATGCACACATGAGCTTGTGCAAAAGGTTTAGCACACACACTATAATACCTATACGGTATGCGTATGCAGTCTGCGTGGGTTTCTGCCCATGCTACATGACATGCATGCCTTTGGTGCAATACACGGTGTAAACATACACATTATGTCTATACACTACACTAAATACATTTACAGTAGTTGTAGGTATTGCATTCTCTGAGTATGCGTGGGGTACTTCGGTTCCTCACACGCGCCAACAGTGTGCGCGCCTTCGGTGCTTTGCGCACATGAGCTTGTGCAAAAGGTTTAGCACACACACTATAATACCTACACGGTATGCGTATGCAGTCTGCGTGGGTTTCTGCCCATGCTACATGACATGCATGCCTTTGGTGCAATACACGGTGTAAACATACACATTATGTCTATACACTACACTAAATACATTTACAGTAGCTGTAGGTATTGCATTCTCTGAGTATGCGTGGGGTACTTCGGTTCCTCACACGCGCCAACAGTGTGCGCGCCTTCGGTGCTTTGCACACATGAGCTTGTGCAAAAGGTTTAGCACACACACTATAATACCTACACGGTATGCGTATGCAGTCTGCGTGGGTTTCTGCCCATGCTACATGACATGCATGCCTTTGGTGCAATACACGGTGTAAACATACACATTATGTCTATACACTACACTAAATACATTTACAGTAGCTGTAGGTATTGCATTCTCTGAGTATGCGTGGGGTACTTCGGTTCCTCCCACGCGCCAACAGTGTGCGCGCCTTCGGTGCTATGCACACATGGGCTTGTGCAAAATGTTTAGCACACATACTATAATACCATACACGGTATGCGTATGCAGTCTGCATGGGTTTCATCCGGGTGCTCAGGTTTCTCCCATGCGTTCCAATGGTGTGTGCATTCTCAGCGCTATGCACAGTATAAACATGTGCAATTTCTTTATTCGCAGGCTAACATACCTACACGGTTGTGTACGCAATCTGTGTGGCTGGTTTACGTCCAGGCCCCGATGATGTGCACGCCTTCGTCGCTGGCACAGTATATACGCGTTTAATAGGTTTATCCACAAATACTAAACTACATACGCCGTATGTGGTGGTATTATGCTCTTTGTGGCTGGGTGGGTTTCCTCCCACACTCTCCATTTGTGCGTTTGACGCAATACATAGTATAAACTATGTGTTTGCAAAATCAGCACCTATCCATGGGTAGCTGCTGGATGGAGCATTGTCACAAGGATCCCTGGTTTCAGGGGTATCACTTTCCACCTGCTTTCAGTGGTGATCAGAAGCGCTGGCTTGGACTGTGTTCGCCAGGCTGGGGTTGGCGTTGCGCCTGTTAGTGGCTGCGTCTCTGGCATTTTTTTTAGCTCAATGACTGGGCAAAAGCCTCTGCTTCATTCATCAGTCGTCTAGCAGGTGCACTACAACTGCTTTAGCCTTTAGGGTCTCTGTGCCCGGGGTGGGTTTGCGCCACCTGTGGAGGCTGAGGTACTAGTCCTCTGACCGAGTTTCTAGGGAAGTTCCGTCAAGTTGCCTTTATTGGCCAACATTTGAGGCACCCTGTACACTGGGGCCTCCCTTCTCCGATACATTGCGGAGTCTCTTTGGGATTTTCATACGTCTCGCTGCAAGACGGTCCTGTCGACTGTGTGCATTGCAGGCGAAGGGTCCTTGCATCCGGAGGTGTTTCCACCTTCTTTTCCGGAGGTGGGGCACCGGAAGTGGACCTTGTGGCCTCTCGACTCACTCGCAAGGTGGCAAGATCGTGGTCAGGTCCAGGGACCCCTGGGCGGATGCGTTCGATGCGTTGGAAGCCCGTGGGGGCAGTATCGCCTGATATATGCTTACCCTCTGCTACTGTTGTTGCCTTGCCGGCTTCGCAGAGCATACTTTACAGTCCTTGGCTTTAATGGGATGGCTGTTTAAAGCCAGGTGCTAAAGGACCGTTTCTCTCGTATTCGGTCATCTCTTCTATGTTGTTGACACGGGAATCTTCCTCCAGAAAGATATCTCGCCGTACCTGGAAGGCTTACATCGCTATGTGCGAGGAACTTGAGTGGCATCCTCGGATCTTTTCCGTTCCCAGGATTTTGCTGTTCTTACAGCGTGGTGTGACCCAAAAGCTGGCCTTGCATACCTTTTTTTTTGAGGGTCGGATTTCGGCCCGGACTGTCTTTTTCAACGACCGCTGCGGGCCATTCCTTGATTAGCACCTTTTGGGCAGGGGGTTCGCCATGTGGTCCCCCCTGTCAAGCCTCCTCTCCCTACTTGGGATCTGATTTTGATGCATCTCGGTTCTCCAAGAACATCCCTTTGAGAATATCAGAGAGATTCCTCTCTTGACCTTGTCCCGGAAGTTGGCCTTATTGGCCATTGCTTCGGTTAGACGGGTGTCTGAGTTGGCAGCCTTGTCTGGCAAGTCGCCTTACTTGGTCCTCCATAAGGATGTGTTGCTGTTGCGCCCACGACCATCCTTCTTTTCTAAGGATGGTCTTGGCCTTTCACCTTAAGAAGGACATTGTTCTTCCGTCCTTGTGTCCTCACCCATCGCTTCCCTGAGAGTTTGCGCTTCATACATTAAGATGGGTACAAGCCTTACGAGTGTACCTGTCTGCTACTGTTTCCATTCGGAAATCTGTGTCTGGTCCAAAACAGGGCCGAGCGGTGTCGTCTGCCACCGTCTTTAGGTGGATCAGGCAGACCGTCATACAGGCCTATGCCCTTAAGGGGCGGGCGCCTCCCTTTCCGGTTGCGGCGCATTCCACCAAGGCAATTGGTGCTTCCCGGGCCTTCCGACATCAAGCGTCGGTTGCACAAGTGTGCAAGGCGACGACCTGGTCGTCCGTTCATACCTTTTCAAAGTTCTACAAGGTTGATGTGGCTGCATCTTCGGATGCTTCCTTCGGCCGCAAAGTGTTGCAGGCCGCTGTCTAATGTTGCAACTCCTCCGTTGAGGGGCTCTGCTGGTTTGGAGTGAAGTTTTGGTTGTTCCTTACTTTTTTTGCTCCCACCCTTTTTCTTATACTGCTTTGGGACGTCCCACATGTAATCAGTATGAGAGCTGCGTCGGTCCATGGACGATAAGAGAAAATAGGATTTTTGTACTCACCGTAAAATCAGTTTCTCTGACGTCCATGGACCGACGCAGCACCCACCCTTCCTTTTAAGTTTGTACTGCTTTGTTACGAACTGAGGCTGATTAGCTGCAGGTGGAAGGGTAATGTCCGGAGGGACCGCCCCCCTGGGCGGGGCTGTTCAGCTCTGGCTTGTTCTAGAATGTTTTAACCTCTAACATTCTGCCTAGGTCTTCTCCTGCGAGCAGGGACATATACCCACATGTAATCAGTATGAGAGCTGCGTCGGTCCATGGACGTAAAAAAAAACGGATTTTACGGTGAGTACAAAAATCCTATTTTTACTGATGATTTATTGTAAAAAATAAAAAAATAAACTTTTTTTAATCATCTTCATGTCAGATGCCTGGTCAAAGAAAAAATCTATTGCTCTTATAACCTTTAGTAAACGATCTTATTGAAAAAGCAGAATCATTACACTTGCATTGAGTACCGCAACCTCCAATGTTGTATTGCCATCTGGTACTTGAGTAGTTATTATCTGCTCTTGTATTGAGCTAGAAGTCAATGAGTACCAATAATGGTTTTTCTTTTCCATGGAAAGGTTTACCATGACCCAAAGTAACTTAGAGGATCATATACGTATTCTAATTTTTCATCTCAGTTGAATACAGTTGCTAAAGAAAATGCCCACATTCTTTCAGTTTTTATGCATAATAGTAATCAATATATGCTTTTTATCTTAAAGCCCAACTGAACTTTCAGCTTGCTTCAGCTAAATACATTCCAGGTGCACAAAAACAAAAAGGTGTGCAAAATCCTATGTTTCCTTTAGTAAGCAGCCACATCCTGATTAGAAAAGCCTGTCTCCTGCCAGCAAGCTGCAGAAGGAGGACCTTTGCTTTCTGGGTGGAAGTAGTAGTCTCTCTGCAGAGGTCCAACACCCCCCCTGCTTAACAGTGAGTATGAGCTTTGATGAGCCATGCGTCTAACTCATCATGGGTGTGTTGGACCACACACAGAGCAAAGATCCTTCCCTGCAGCATGAATGGGTGGATGGACTTTAAAGTGACTTTGTCACAGTGCTCTATATTTTTTTAAATATGACAGTCACAGTTGTGACCATAATGAGGATGAGGAATATGCAAGAAAAAAAATTATAGTCTCAAAGCAAGAGGAGTAGAAACACAAAACAATAATGCATCACATAGTTAAATGAATACAAATGAAGAACTGGCATTGGTTGGAATAACTGGTTAGTGAAAGATTTCCCCCTAAAAAATATACAATCTAATCCATATTCATTTATATTTTCAAGACATTTTATGGCTTAGTAGTGAAACTACTATATTGTGCCTCATGCAGACCTGTGAAACTATTTTCTTTACTTCTGTATTCACATTTTTTGTTCTTATAAATGTGCCGGTATTAACGTGGAATGGAATATGCAATATACAGTTTAGGCCTTGTGAAAACCTAATGGTTGTGCCTTTTAACCACTTCGCATCCGGGCCAATTCTGGCACTTCGCTCCTATATGTAAAAATCATAATTTTTTGGCTGAAAAATTACATAGAACCCCCAAACATTATGTATGAGACCCTAGAGTATACAATGGCGGTCATTGCAACTTTTTATCTCGCACGGTATTTGCGCAGCAATTTTTCAAACACATTTTTTTGGGGGAAAAAAAACATTAAAGTTAGCTCAATTTTTTTGCATAATGGGAAAGATGATGTTACGCCGAGTAAATAGATACCTACTGTAACATGTCACCCTTCAAACCTGCACACGCTCGTGGAATGGCGCCAAACTTCGGTACTTAAAAATCCTTAAACTTTTTTACTGGTTACATTTTTTGAGTTACAGAGGTCTAGGGCTAGAATTATTGCTCTCGCTCTAACATTTGCGGCGACACCTCACATGTGTGGTTTGAACACCGTTTTCATATGTGGGTGGGACTTATGTATGCGTGCGTTTATTAAATAAAATAAAATATTTGATCGGGCGACGCTTTACATTTTTTTACTAGTTACATGTTTTGCGTTACAGAGGAGGTCTAGGGCTAGAATTCTTGCTCTCGCTCTAACGTTCGCGGCGATACCTCACATGTGTGGTCTGAACACTGTTTTTATATGTGGAACGTATGCGTTCGCTTCTGCGTGCACGTACACTTTAAACATTTTTTTTTTATTATTCTTAATTCTACTTTTAACTTTTTATTTTGACACTTTAAAAAAAAAAATTTTGATCACTTTTATACCTAGTACAAGAAATGTAAACATCCCTTGTAATAGGAATAAGCATGACAGGTCCTCTTTACAGTGAGATATGGGGTCAATAAGACCCCACATCTCACCTCTAGGCTGGGAAGCCTGAAATCGAAAAAACAAACAAACCGATCTCAGCTTCCCATTTTTTTTAATGCAGAGGCCGGGCGTGACATCATAACATCGCACCCTCCCTCCGAACGATCATAGAGACTCTGGCGGCCATCTGGTCTGCCGGAAATCTCTATGGTAAGCATCCGGGCCGGCGGATCCATTCTCTGACTCGCCGATCGCAGCAGTGAGTCGGGAGAAGCACCAGAGGGCGGCAGGAGGGGGGGGGACGTCCCTTCTCGCTGCCCGTAAGAACGATCAAGCGGCGGAACAGCCGCTATGATCATTCTTTCAGTGCGCAGAATCGCCGGCTCTAAAAGACGATATCTGAATGATGCCTGTAGCTGCAGGCATCATTCAGATATCCCCGCTCAAAGTCAAGGACGATCATATACGTACCTTGGGCGGGACATGGTTAAAGGTATAAGATGTGCCCAAGCTTTGCTGCTTGGTTTTAAAGTAAAACTCCTCTAAAGACCATTTGCAGCTAAACTAACCGTCTAAAAACCTCTTTTAAAAAAACAAAACAAAAAAAACAGTCATATGGTTAACGCTTCTAACAGCCATGAATATGTGAAGAATACCCATACAGCATACCTGACAGACCCCCTCCCCCCCGTCGAAAGTGGCTGAGGACATTGATTTGTCAGTCCCTTTCTCTGCAGCCCCAGCTACACAGAAGAATGAATAGGAAGCGCTCTGAGGCTTAGAGGCAGTGTCTGAGGCACAGTTTATTATACTTTGGTGATGAATGGACACATGAGTGATTGGTACCAATCTCACTGTGTTTATTCAGGAAAGGAAGGGGCCAGTAAATTATGTATTTACCGGCCCCGTACCCCATTCTTCATATTGAAACAGCCCGTGTGCCCACAGCAGCTGCCAGCAGGAGAGGAGGGAAGCCATCAGCGCTGCAGGGGAAAGGGGCACACAGGGGGGCCCAGGCAGCAGATGGAAGGTGCACATATTCTAGAACCACTCTCCCTGCAGTGTAGAGAAAGTTGGCATCGCTGCCTGCAGGGGGAGGCAGAAGAGGATCGGTGTCTGCAATAAGACAGGACAGCTGGCCCTCCTGCTCAGAAGGTGCCCAGGCCCCCCTTTTGAACTGATGGGGCCTGGGCCCAATACAGGAGCGCTGCCTGTACTGCCTTATCAGCGGCCCTGGAGGCAATTATTATTACAGAAGGAAGATAAACACTTATATGTTTGAT
The DNA here is from genome assembly GCA_029206835.1 of Rana muscosa. Lineage (NCBI taxonomy): Eukaryota > Metazoa > Chordata > Amphibia > Anura > Ranidae > Rana > Rana muscosa. The sequence continues at coordinate 500,526,124 of CM055116.1, read as the reverse complement.
ATGCCAGACTGGTATTAATTTGATAGGGTAGGAGATATATGAAAAAAGACAAAGGACAAGTGATTTTTGTGGATCAGTTGATATTTGAGAATAAATGCTTTAAAAGTTAATTAATTCTTCTTTTCCACAGATCAGTTTGCTCAAATCTTCTAATGGCTGACAGCAAGATAAATGAACCCTACACTTATACATATTAGAATGTGAAATTATCCTTTGTAATGCACTCATATTATGTAGCACTGTTAAAATAGTGAATTACAGACTTCAGGAAAAAGCAAACACATAAGGAATAGGTCTTACCTGTACCAGCTTACAATCTTAGAGGTGAAAGAACAATACACACAATAAGCAAGGAATCTCACAGAATGCTTTTCCAAAGAACACTTGTGGTTATAAATACAGTGAGTTGATTTTCACTTCTATGAAATACATGCAGGATAAATCTCATTGTATATCAAATGCTAAAAATAATAACCTAATACTACTAATTCATCTGACTCGGTTCATATACAAAGAGGAAATATCAAACTTTAAAAATACTGTTATGTGAGCAAAATTTAACAGGAAGGCGGTGTCCTTTAAATCACATCCGTAAGGCATATTTTGCACAATTATGTCTGGGGGAAAAAATGCCAAATTGCATAGAAGAAATCAATTGGCAGCGTTATTGGTAGAATGAGAGATGTAATTAAAAATGTATGTATCTTAAGTGGATAATTAAATCAGGGTTTTGTAGATAGCAATTTAGGTTTAATTGACACATGTATTAATGTGTTGCACCATCTACTTCATATTACTGGATATATTATTTCACTTACCAGGAGTCAGAAAGAAAGCTCAACAAAAGTGTCAGCTCAAAACATAAAATTTAAACAATATGTGGTCTTATCATGGTTATAAGGGTTACTAGGAATATATTATATTGATGATACTATGTACTATCCAATAAGATCTACATAGCACCACTGATCCACAACAAGAAATTACTCTATTGCCGCGTACACATGATCGGAATTTCTGATAACAAAACCGTGGGGTTTTTTTCAGTTGGATTTTGGCTCAAACTTGTCTTGCACACACACGGTGACACAAATGTTGCTCGGAAATTCCGAACGTCAAGAACGCGGAGACGTACAACACTACGTCGAGCTGAGAAAAATTAAGTACAATGATTCTGAGCATGTGTCAAATTGATTCCGAGCATGCGTAGGATTTTTGTGCGCTGGAATTGGATACACACGATTGGAATTTCCGACAAGAACTTTTGTTGTCAGAAAAATTGAGAACCTGCTCTCAAACATTTGTTGTTGGAAATTTCCGACAGAAAATGTCCGATGGAGTCTCCACACGGTCGGAATATCCGACCAAAAGCTCACATCGAACATTTGTTGTCGGAAATTCCGATCGTGTGTACGCGGCATAAAAGTAATAGACAAGAAAACTCAATAGAGTTTATAGGTGAAATAAAGTCCATTGGTAAAAAGGGCAATTACGTTAAAGCAGGGGTCTCAAACTGGTGGCCCTCCAGTTGTTGCAAAACTACAAGTCCCATCATGCCTTTGCCTGTGGGAGTCGTGCTTGTAACTTTTAGCCTCGCAATGCCCCATGGGACTTGTAGTTTTGCAACAGCTGGAGGGCCGCCAGTTTGAGACCCCTGCGTTAAAGTGATTGGAGCTTTAGGAAAACACTGGATCATATATATTTTTCAAGCGACCAAGACTATAAAACCAGCAACACAGTCTACCACAGATGAAGACAGAAAGATTAGTAAGTTCCTAAGATAGTCATCTTTTTGGTGTTGGTTTGAATCTCTGATGCCGCGTACACACAACCGTTTTTCCCGTCGTGAAAAATGAAATTTTTTCCTTTGGACGAGAAAAACGATTGTCTGTGGGCTTTTTGTCGTTTTTCTCGACGGGAAAAACGGCATTAATCACGACGAGAAAAATTAGAACGTGCTTTAATTTTTCTCGTCGTGATTCCCGTCGTTTTTTTCCGCGGCAGTTTTCCCATAGGGAAACACTGCCGCGGAGCCCACACACGGTCGTTTTTCTCGAGCAAAAAAAAAATGTCGGGAAAAACGGACGTGTGTAGGGAACCAAGCCGTTCCCTCGCTTTTTCCCGTCGATTTTCTCGACGGTGTTTTCACCGTCGAGAAAATCGATCGTGTGTACGCGGCATGAGAGTTCAAGTGTAGAAGACTACATAGGACAAATGCTCTTTGGTTGCATTGGAGAATAATGTAATGATGTAAGGCGACGAGAATGCAAAATCCACTATGTGCTATGTTTCTGATGTGTATAATCCTCAGAAACAGAAATAACTTTGACTTGGGATCTAACAACAGCAGTCTGGGGAAAAGCTGTGTATGTAGTGTACTGTATATACTCGAGTATAAGCCGAGTTTTTCAGCACTTTTTTTGTGCTGAAAATGCCCCCCTCGGCTTATACTCAAGTCACCTTTTTGCGCCTGATCTCCCGGATTTGGGGACCCTGTACCGGCCGGCCGTAGGTCCCCTGGACCCTAACCCTGGCACACATGTAGCCCCATTTCTCCTCTATAAGTGTGCAAAGTTTTTTGTCTGGGGGACCTATGACCGGGGAGCACCGATTTTTCAAAGCTGGGCACCCCTTCCATAGACTCCTATGTTAAACATCAGTCTAGTCATGGGCACAGTGAGGCATGGGCACAGTGAGGCATGGACACAGTGAGGCATGCACATGGACACAGTGAGGCATGCACATGGACATCCTAGGCTTATACTCGAGTCAATAAGTTTTCCCAGTTTTTTGTGGTAAAATTAGGTGCCTCTGCTTATATTCGGGTCGGCTTATACTCGAGTATATACGGTATATTGTTTTGGTAGTTTGATCTGAACTATGTCAGTCAAAAAGCTGATTTATTTTTTTCTGTACAACTTTCATACGTCACACTTTGATATGACAGAAGTGTTACTAAACTAAAGTATCTTGTTGTTTTGACAAATGGTTCTACAGACACTTTTCATTTCCAGAGCTGTCAGCTCCTAAAGAACACTATACTGTAAACCTACAGGTCTTTATCTGTTTTAGGATATCCATTAATTCTGAGGAAACTCTCTCCAAGGATTTATTTAAAACCCGACAAAGCTTCTGATCCTTACCTGCTTCATAACAAACTAGAAATAAAAACATTTTAGCTAGAGTCATACTTTAATCTAGCGGACAAGGGTCAAGGCAATAATCTTTGTTCCTTTATTTTTCAGTAAATTCCATAATTAGATCACTTTTCTATAGGTGTATCAGTAACTATAAGTGTTTTTTTTTTTTTGGTGGTGGTAGGGTAGATTAGATCTGAGACAAATACACAATGCTTTGGTGGTTAATTCACTTAGGGTATGTGCAGTTGTCTAAGAAAACCTTCATTTCATACTAGTACAGGCTGCTCAGATTCAATCTTTAGTTTATGTGCTCAAATTAGATAGCATGTCAGTATAGTTTGGAAAAATGTCAATGTTATCACAGAAAAAGAAAAATATACAGCAAAAGCATTTTTTGATAACCACAGAAAACACCAATTAATATATTGTGTGGAATAGATACCTGATACCATGACCACAGAACTGTGTCCTTTATACTGTTGAGTGGGTCAAATCATCTAACCTGAGATTTGATAAAGATAAAATCCATTTGCTGCAAACGAATGTTCATTGTGAATCCCCCATTTACTAGGTCAACAGCTATGCCTAATGAGCTTAATGTGTGAATATTAGTAGGGATCCCTCTTGTGAAGGAGATTCTGGTCCCTGTAACATAACTGACACTACTTGAGTGAACTCACAAGGGGTCCAAAGTATTTATCAGTTTCCTTTGTATGGCAGGTGGATTTCACCTATTAAACTTGTTACAGACAAACTTAATAATTTTAGAAAGCAATGTTTTCCTTTCGTAAGACATACTATTAATAGCAGACAATATTATATATACCGGTATGTCAAATAGAACCAAAGAATTTCCAAGCTCAACTTACCAACCAGCCTGCGACCAACCGAATTAACCTGTCTAACTGTATGCGTTAAAAACAGGCGTTTAGTTGCACTTTTAATGCCATTTGGAATTTTCTGAGCATTCTTTTTTTGATAATAATAAATTATTTAATCATTTCCCCCAGTCTCAGTCTATACCTACGATTGTATTAAGTAGCAACTTTTACACCCCTTTTGATCATCTTGGGGTGTTCCCCCTTTTTTTGTTTAGTTTCACACATTTGCAAATACATGCGTAAGCTGCAGGCCCCGCCAAGGCACCCTGTATCCTGCAGATCCTAACTCTAAATTTGAAGAATCTCCACAGTGGGAGCACATGTATTCTGATGGATAGATGAAGGGCAGATGACTGGAGGGAGCCCAATATATATATATATTGTGAGGTGGTTAACTCAGCAGCGGGTGTGTGTGACCCCCTGGATTTGTTCACCACACCAAAAAACAGGCACAGCAGACAGTGGTAGGAGAAAACAAAAGCGTGTGGTTTTATTTAAACTATATACAGACAAAAAAATACAGCAAAAACAAAAGAAACAGGAAAATAAATCCTGGTCAACTTGAACGCTCACTACACACGTTGGTGTCCCTAACTAACAACTGGGTACAGCCTTGTGCTGTCCCAGTCCCTAGCTCCCTGCTTTTAGAAGTTCTTAGCAATAACCACACAGGCTTTGGCTCACCGCACAGAGATCACACTCCCCAGACTATCCACACAGATCTGGTTCCAGGTTGGAGCATCTCCCTTAGCATGCTGGGAGTTCTTGTAGAGGCCCTAATGAGCCCACTTGATACAGCTGGGCTCATTAACTCTTCCCCTGCAAGACTCCCAGCACTCCCCCTAGTGGTATAAACTGGCATAAAGCCTGAATCTAGGACATATATATCTCCCATCCTGGATGCAACCTGGTGATTTTACCTGCCTGCTGTTACTTTATTATATATATATATATATATATATATATATTGTGACAGCAGGAAGGTAAAGTCACCTGGTTGCATCCAGGGGGGTAGATATATTTCGCCCAGATTCAGGCTTTACGCCGATTTGTACAACTAGGTGGAGAGTTGTATAAGGCTAGTGTGCTCATGGATGACTCATACCTCTAGGGAGAGGGCTGGGCGTCGTGCAGACAGGGAGTTGGTGAGACCAGCTGAACCTTGTCAGCTCATTTAGGCCTCTATAAGAAACTCCCAGATTCATTAGATGTTAGCTCATGCCTGGAACCAGACCTGTGTGGACTGTCTAGGGAGAGTGAACCCCTGTGCGGTGAGGCAAAGCCTGTGTGGCTATTTGTTTGGACTTTTACTAAACCAGGGACTTAGGGACTAGGACAGCACTAGGCTGATCCCAGTTGTTAGTTTAGGAAACCTGCATGTTTAGTCAGAGGTCAAACTGACCAGGATTTATTTTGTTTGTTTCTTTTTGGCTTTGCTGTGTTTTTGTCACTGTACATAGAGAAATAAACCGCACCTTTTGATTTTGCAAAACCACAACCTCCGTCTGCTGGCCCTGTTTTTGTGTGGGGAGCCCAACCAGGGGGTCACACACACCCGCTACCGAGTTAACCCCCTCACAGTTGGTGGAGAACCAGTGGCAGTTTTTTTAAGCCAGCATGGAGGAGATACTGAAACAGCTGGCTCTAGCAAATGCCAATCAACAGCAGACAAATGCAGGTTTGCAAAGGAGCCTTGCAGCCCAGCAGCAAGCTCATCAACAAGCCCAGCAGCAATCTGAGGCCCGCTTCATAGACCTGTTACAGAAGCAAGAGCAGAGACTACAACAAATGGAAGCAGTAATGCAGCAACGTCCGCAGACCAGTGAGGAAAGCCGTCCCACTAATACCGCGTCCTTTGGGGTGAGTCGTTTATTGACAAAAATGACTGGAGAGGATGATCCAGAGGTATTTTTGACCACATTTGAAAGGACTGCTGAAAGAGAAAAGTGGCCTGAGGAGCAGTGGGCTGGACTGGTGGCTCCTCTGTTAACTGGTGAATCGCAGAAGGCTTACTATGACCTAGAGCCTGACCAAGCAAAAGACTATGTGATGCTAAAAGCTGAAATATTGGCAAGGCTGGGTGTCACCCTGGCTGTCCGGGCTCAGCGTGTGCATAACTGGACTTTCCAGCTTGGAAAACCCCCCAGGTCTCAAATGTATGATCTCATTCACCTGAGCAGGAAGTGGCTACAGCCAGAGACTTTGTCCGCACCGGAGATTGTGGAACGTGTTGTGATGGATCGTTTCTTGAGAGCTCTTCCTACCGCCATTCAAAAGTGGGTAAGCCACGGAGACCCAGAAACGGCCGGTAAACTTGTGGATCGTGTAGAGAGATACTTGGCTACAGAGAACCTGACGGCCTCTTCCAGAGACTCTCGGACTTTCCACCCTAAGACCAGACCATCCCCAGGGGCGGATAAGAGGATTCCAAGGGGTGAGGGTGGAGAGAGTGAGAGGGTGGGAGCTCTACCCCAAGTTTGGCGAGAACAGCCTGGGAAATCAGCGGCTCAAGAGGCCGCAAGAAGGATCGTTTGCTACCGCTGCCGGCAAGCGGGACATATTGCAGCCAATTGCCCGGTTGTGGAGGAACCCATGCAGTGTGACTTTCTGACGGGCAGACGTCAGTCGCTGTGTGCGACAGTCGCATGCACTGCCATTCGAGGAACTGAGAAACATTTATGCAAAATGTGTGTTAATGGTAGAAATGTTGTGGTATTGTTGGATTCAGGTAGCCTTGTGACCCTGATAAAGGCTGAGTTAGTTAAAACAGAGGTCTCTGGGAATAGCAAGGTAGCTGTTATTTGTGTGCATGGGGACACCCGAGAGTATCCAGTGACTACAGTGTGTTTCGAGACCCCCAAAGGTACCCTCTCTCATCCAGTGGGCTTAGTATCTCAGTTACCGCATGACGCCATTGTGGGAAGGGATTTTCCGAAGTTCTGGGAACTGTGGGATGATCCTGAGCCCCCCACTGGTGCCCCTATGTACCAGGAATGTGATAGCCAGAACTCCTCTGAGAGTGGTGAGGACTCTCCAGAATTTCCCTTGTCAGTATTGGCAGGGGAGACTCAAGAAACTGGAGAGGAGCCCACCTCCTCAGACGAAAACCTACCGTCTGTGGAGTTTTCTGATCTGGAGGTTCACAGGGAAAATTTTGCCACAGAACAGTTAAAAGACCCCGCCCTAATAAAGGCACGGGAAAACGTAGTGGAAATAGATGGCGAGTTAGTGAACCCAGATAATACCTGCACTTACCCATACTTCAGCGTAGAGAAGGACCTACTGTATCGGGTGGCAAAAAGGGCAGAAGAAACCGTTGAGCAGCTGGTGGTGCCCAAACCTTACAGGAAGTTGGTGTTGGAGTTGGCCCATGGGCACATTCTTGGAGGTCATCTGGGGACAGAGAAAACCCGAGAGAGGGTATTACAGAGATTCTATTGGCCTGGGGTGATGAAGGACATAGAAAATTATTGTTCCTCCTGCCCTGTGTGTCAGAGGTCGGCCCCGATGCCACATTTCCGTAGCCCGCTGGTCCCTCTACCCATCATTGAGGTCCCGTTTGAGAGAATCGCAATGGATTTGGTAGGTCCTATAATCAAGTCCGCTAGGGGGCACCAGTACATATTGGTTATAATGGACTATGCCACCCGTTATCCAGAAGCGATCCCTCTCAGAAATACCTCGGCCAAAACCATAGCCAAAGAGCTATCTCTTGTTTTTAGCCGGGTGGGTATTTGTAAAGAACTGCTTACGGACCAAGGTACACCCTTTATGTCCCGGGTTATGAAAGAGCTGTGTAAATTGTTCAAAGTGACGCAATTGCGTACATCCGTGTATCACCCCCAAACCGATGGGCTGGTTGAAAGATTCAACAAAACCCTAAAACAAATGTTGAAGAAAGTGGTGGATAGAGATGGAAAGGATTGGGACTGTCTACTTCCTTATTTGATGTTTGCTATTAGGGAGGTGCCCCAATCCTCTACGGGATTCTCCCCCTTTGAGTTACTGTATGGGAGACACCCAAGAGGGCTGTTGGATATTGCCAAGGAAACTTGGGAAAGTGAGAGTTCTCCCCACAGGAGTGTGATTGAGCATGTCGCCCTGATGCAAGATCGAATTGCACAGGTAATGCCCATCGTGAAGGAACATTTGGCCCAAGCGCAGTTGGCACAGCAGAGAGTGTACAACCGTGGAGCAAAGACCCGTACCTTTTCCCCGGGGGATAGGATATTGGTACTTGTCCCTACGGTTGAAAGTAAATTCCTTGCCAAATGGCAAGGCCCCTACGAGATAATGGAAAAAGTGAGCGAAGTGAATTACAAGGTCAGACAACCAGGAAGGCGAAAGCCCGAACAGATATATCACGTTAATCTGTTGAAAGCCTGGAGGGATAGAGAGTCCCTAGTCGCAGAAACTTGGTCACCAGCTCAAACTGGTTGCGTGATTCCGGAGGTTGGAATAGCAGCCACCTTGTCACAACCCCAACAACAGGAGGTTAAGGAGTTTGTGCTTCGCAACAAGGAGGTGTTCTCTGAGCTGCCGGGACAAACATCTGGGGTAGAGCATGATATTATTACCCCGCCCGGTGAAAGGGTGAAGTTAAAACCCTATCGGATCCCAGAGGCCCGACGGGAGGCAATACGGGAGGAAGTACAGAAAATGCTGAACTTAGGGGTGATAGAGGAGTCCCAAAGTGATTGGTCTAGTCCCATTGTGTTGGTGCCTAAACCGGATGGGAGCTGGCGATTTTGTAACGATTTTCGTCAGTTGAACAAAGTTACAAAATTTGACACCTACCCCATGCCACGTATAGATGAGTTGATCGACCGGCTGGGAACAGCCCGATACATGACGACTCTTGACCTCACAAAAGGGTATTGGCAAATTCCCCTGGCCAAGTCGGCCAAAGAGAAAACCGCATTTGTAACCCCAGACGGGGCGTTCCAATATAAGAGAATGCCGTTCGGGTTACAGAATGCGCCGGCCACATTCCAGCGGAAAATGGACCAGATGCTGAGGCCCCATCGGAAGTATGCTGCGGCTTACCTGGATGACGTAATTGTCCATAGCACAGATTGGGCCTCACATCTGCCAAAAGTGCAAGCAGTCCTGAACTCTGTTCGGGAAGCGGGGTTTACGGCTAACCCCAAGAAGTGTACCATTGGGCAGGAGGAGGCCAAATATCTTGGGTACACCATTGGCAGGGGAGTAATAAAACCCCAACTCAACAAAGTCGAGGCCATCCAGAGTTGGCCACGTCCCAACAGCAAGAAGCAGGTACGAGCCTTTCTGGGAATCGCGGGTTATTATCGGCGCTTCATTCCCCACTTTGCTTCTAAGGCTGTGCCCCTAACCAACCTGACGAAAGGGAAAGGGTCGGTCATGATTAAATGGACCCCCGAGGCTGAGGCAGCATTCCAATTCTTGAAACAAGCCTTATGTAGCCAGCCAGTGTTGTACTCACCCGACTTCTCTAAAGACTTTGTCGTACAAAGTGATGCGTCAGATGTGGGGTTAGGAGCAGTATTGTCCCAGGTCTGGAACGGGGAAGAGCACCCAGTCATTTACCTCAGCAGGAAGTTGAAGTCCCATGAGGTAAATTACGCCACGGTTGAAAAGGAGTGTTTAGCGGTGAAGTGGGCTCTAGATTCCCTTCGGTACTATCTGCTAGGTAGGCACTTTGACATGGTTACGGATCACGCTCCGTTAAAGTGGATGGCTCAAAACAAGGAAACAAATAGAAGAGTGAATAGGTGGTTCCTGGCCCTCCAGGAATTCAACTTCACAGTAAAGCATCGCCCTGGCGTTCAAATGGGGAATGTGGATGCTTTGTCTCGAGTACATGAATGCCTGATTGCTGGTGTTCCAACCCCGAGGTTAAAACAAGAGGGGGGGGTATGTGACAGCAGGAAGGTAAAGTCACCTGGTTGCATCCAGGGGGGTAGATATATTTCGCCCAGATTCAGGCTTTACGCCGATTTGTACAACTAGGTGGAGAGTTGTATAAGGCTAGTGTGCTCATGGATGACTCATACCTCTAGGGAGAGGGCTGGGCGTCGTGCAGACAGGGAGTTGGTGAGACCAGCTGAACCTTGTCAGCTCATTTAGGCCTCTATAAGAAACTCCCAGATTCATTAGATGTTAGCTCATGCCTGGAACCAGACCTGTGTGGACTGTCTAGGGAGAGTGAACCCCTGTGCGGTGAGGCAAAGCCTGTGTGGCTATTTGTTTGGACTTTTACTAAACCAGGGACTTAGGGACTAGGACAGCACTAGGCTGATCCCAGTTGTTAGTTTAGGAAACCTGCATGTTTAGTCAGAGGTCAAACTGACCAGGATTTATTTTGTTTGTTTCTTTTTGGCTTTGCTGTGTTTTTGTCACTGTACATAGAGAAATAAACCGCACCTTTTGATTTTGCAAAACCACAACCTCCGTCTGCTGGCCCTGTTTTTGTGTGGGGAGCCCAACCAGGGGGTCACACACACCCGCTACCGAGTTAACCCCCTCACAATATATATATATATATATATATATAGTGACAGCAGGAAGGTAAAGTCACCTGGTTGCATCCAGGGGGGTAGGTATATTTCTCCCAGATTCAGGCTTTATGCCGACTTATACAACTAGGGAGAGAGTTGATGAAGCCCAGCTGATTCATACCTCTAGGGAGAGTGCTGGGCGTCGTGCAGGCAGGGAGTTGATGAGACCAGCTGAAGCTTGTCAGCTCGTTTAAGGCCTCTATAAAAACTCCCAGCTTCATTAGGTGTTTGCTCATGCCTGGAACCAGACCTGTGTGGACTGTCTAGGGAGAGTGAACCCCTGTGCGGTGAGACAAAGCCTGTGTGGCTATTTGTTTGGACATTTACTAAACCAGGGACTTAGGGACTAGGACAGCACCAGGCTGATCCCAGTTGTTAGTTAGGAAACCTGCATGTTTAGTCAGAGGTCAAGCTGACCAGGGTTTATTTTGTTTATGTTTCTTTTTGCTTTGCTGTGTTTTTTGTCACTGTAAATAGAGAAATAAACCGCACCTTTTTGATCTTGAAAACCACAACCTCCGTCTGCTGGGCCTGTTTTGTGTGGGGAGCCCATCCAGGGGATCACACACACCCGCTGCCGAGCTAACCCCCTCACAGTTGGTGGAGAATGCAGGCAGTTTTTTTTTAAGCCAGCATGGAGGAGATACTGAAACAGCTGGCTCTAGCAAATGCCAATCAACAGCAGACAAATGCAGGTTTGCAAAAGAGCCTTGCAGCTCAACAACAGAGCTTCGCAGCCCAGCAGCAAGCTCATCAACAGAGCCTTGCAGCCCAGCAGCAATCTGAGGCCCGCTTCATAGACCTGTTACAGAAGCAAGAGCAGAGACTACAACAAATGGAAGCAGTAATGCAGCAACGTCCGCAGACCAGTGAGGAAAGCCGTCCCACTAATACCGCGTCCTTTGGGGTGAGTCGTTTATTGACAAAAATTACTGGAGAGGATGATCCAGAGGTATTTTTGACCACATTTGAAAGGACTGCTGAAAGAGAAAAGTGGCCTGAGGAGCAGTGGGCTGGACTGGTGGCTCCTCTGTTAACTGGTGAATCGCAGAAGGCTTACTATGACCTAGAGCCTGACCAAGCAAAAGACTATGTGATGCTAAAAGCTGAAATATTGGCAAGGCTGGGTGTCACCCTGGCTGTCCGGGCTCAGCGTGTGCATAACTGGACTTTCCAGCTTGGAAAACCCCCCAGGTCTCAAATGTATGATCTCATTCACCTGAGCAGGAAGTGGCTACAGCCAGAGACTTTGTCCGCACCAGAGATTGTGGAACGTGTTGTAATGGATCGGTTTTTGAGAGCTCTTCCTACTGCCATCCAAAAGTGGGTAAGCCATGGAGACCCAGAGACGGCCGGTGGTCTTGTGGATCGTGTAGAGAAATACTTGGCTACAGAGAACCTGACGGCCTCTTCCAGAGACTCTCGGACTTTCCACCCTAAGACCAGACCATCCCCAGGGGCGGATAAGAGGATTCCAAGGGGTGAGGGTGGAGAGAGTGAGAGGGCGGGAGCTCTACCCAAAGTTTGGCGAGAACAGCCTGGGAAGTCAGGGGCTCAAGAGGCAGCCAAATGGATTGTTTGCTACCGCTGCCGGCAAGCGGGACATATTGCAGCAAATTGCCCGGTTGTGGAGGAACCCATGCAATGTGACTTTCTGACGGACAGACGTCAGTCGCTGTGTGCGACAGTCGCATGCACTGCCATTCGGGGAACTGAGAAACATTTATGCAAAATGTGTATTAATGGTAGAAATGTTGTGGTATTACTGGATTCAGGTAGCCTTGTGACCCTGATAAAGGCTGAATTAGTTAAAACAGAGGTCTCTGGGAATAGCAAGGTAGCTGTTATTTGTGTGCATGGGGACACCCGAGAGTATCCAGTGACTACAGTGTGTTTCAAGACCCCCAAAGGTACCCTCTCTCATCCAGTGGGGTTAGTATCTCAATTACCGCATGATGCCATTGTGGGAAGGGATTTTCCGAAGTTCTGGGAACTGTGGGATGATCCTGAGCCCCCCACTGGTGCCCCTATGTACCAGGAAGGTGATAGCCAGAACTCCTCTGAGAGTGGTGAGGACTCTCCAGAATTTCCCTTGTCAGTATTGGCAGGCGAGACTCAAGAAACTGGAGAGGAGCCCACCTCCTCAGACGAAAACCTACCGTCTGTGGAGTTTTCTGATCTTGAGGTTCACAGGGAAAATTTTGCCACAGAACAGTTAAAAGACCCCGCCCTAATAAAGGCACGGGAAAACGTAGTGGAAATAGATGGCGAGTTAGTGAACCCAGATAATACCTGCACTTACCCATACTTCAGCGTAGAGAAGGACCTACTGTATCGGGTGGCAAAAAGGGCAGAAGAAACCGTTGAGCAGCTTGTGGTGCCCAAACCTTACAGGAAGTTGGTGTTGGAGTTGGCCCATGGGCACATTCTTGGAGGTCATCTGGGGACAGAGAAAACCCGAGAGAGGGTATTACAGAGATTCTATTGGCCTGGGGTGATGAAGGACATAGAAAATTATTGTTCCTCCTGCCCTGTGTGTCAGAGGTCGGCCCCGATGCCACATTTCCGTAGCCCGCTGGTCCCTCTACCCATCATTGAGGTCCCGTTTGAGAGGATCGCAATGGATTTGGTAGGTCCTATAATCAAGTCCGCTAGGGGGCACCAGTACATATTAGTGATAATGGACTATGCCACCCGTTATCCAGAAGCGATCCCTCTCCGAAATACCTCGGCCAAAACCATAGCCAAAGAGCTATCTCTTGTTTTTAGCCGGGTGGGTATTTGTAAAGAACTGCTTACGGACCAGGGTACACCCTTTATGTCCCGGGTTATGAAAGAGCTGTGTAAATTGTTCAAAGTGACGCAATTGCGTACGTCTGTGTATCACCCCCAAACCGATGGGCTGGTTGAAAGATTCAACAAAACCCTAAAACAAATGTTGAAGAAAGTGGTGGATAGAGATGGAAAGGATTGGGACTGTCTACTTCCTTATTTGATGTTTGCTATTAGGGAGGTGCCCCAATCCTCTACGGGATTCTCCCCCTTTGAGTTACTGTATGGGAGACACCCAAGAGGGCTGTTGGATATTGCCAAGGAAACTTGGGAAAGTGAGAGTTCTCCCCACAGGAGTGTGATTGAGCATGTCGCCCTGATGCAAGATCGAATTGCACAGGTAATGCCCATCGTGAAGGAACATTTGGCCCAAGCGCAGTTGGCACAGCAGAGAGTGTACAACCGTGGAGCCAAGACCCGTACCTTTTCCCCGGGGGATAGGATATTGGTACTTGTCCCTACGGTTGAAAGTAAATTCCTTGCCAAATGGCAAAACCCCTACGAGATAATGGAAAAAGTGAGCGAAGTGAATTACAAGGTCAGACAACCAGGAAGGCGAAAGCCCGAACAGATCTATCACGTTAATCTGTTGAAAGCCTGGAGGGATAGAGAGTCCCTAGTCGCAGAAACTTGGTCACCAGCTCAAACTGGTTGCGTGATTCCGGAGGTTGGAATAGCAGCCACCTTGTCACAACCCCAACAACAGGAGGTTAAGGAGTTTGTGCTTCGCAACAAGGAGGTGTTCTCTGAGCTGCCGGGACAAACATCTGGGGTAGAGCATGATATTATTACCCCGCCCGGTGAAAGGGTGAAGTTAAAACCCTATCGGATCCCAGAGGCCCGACGGGAGGCAATACGGGAGGAAGTACAGAAAATGCTGAACTTAGGGGTGATAGAGGAGTCCCAAAGTGATTGGTCTAGTCCCATTGTGTTGGTGCCTAAACCGGATGGGAGCTGGCGATTTTGTAACGATTTTCGTCAGTTGAACAAAGTTACAAAATTTGACACCTACCCCATGCCACGTATAGATGAGTTGATCGACCGGCTGGGAACAGCCCGATACATGATGACTCTTGACCTCACAAAAGGGTATTGGCAAATTCCCCTGGCCAAGTCGGCCAAAGAGAAAACCGCATTTGTAACCCCAGACGGGGCGTTCCAATATAAGAGAATGCCGTTCAGGTTACAGAATGCGCCGGCCACATTCCAGCGGAAAATGGACCAGATACTGAGGCCCCATCGGAAGTATGCTGCGGCTTACCTGGATGACGTAATTGTCCATAGCACAGATTGGGCCTCACATCTGCCAAAAGTGCAAGCAGTCCTAGACTCTATCCGGGAAGCGGGGTTTACGGCTAACCCCAAGAAGTGTACCATTGGGCAGGAGGAGGCCAAATATCTTGGGTACACCATTGGCAGGAGAGTAATAAAACCCCAACTCAACAAAGTCGAGGCCATCCAGAGTTGGCCACGTCCCAACAGCAAGAAGCAGGTACGAGCCTTTCTGGGAATCGCGGGTTATTATCGGCGCTTCATTCCCCACTTTGCTTCTAAGGCTGTGCCCCTAACCAACCTGACGAAAGGGAAAGGGTCGGTCATGATTAAATGGACCCCCGAGGCTGAGGCAGCGTTCCAATTCTTGAAACAAGCCTTATGTAGCCAGCCAGTGTTGTACTCACCCGACTTCTCTAAAGACTTTGTCGTACAAAGTGATGCGTCAGATGTGGGGTTAGGAGCAGTATTGTCCCAGGTCTGGAACGGGGAAGAGCACCCAGTCATTTACCTCAGCAGGAAGTTGAAGTCCCATGAGGTAAATTACGCCACGGTTGAAAAGGAGTGTTTAGCGGTGAAGTGGGCTCTAGATTCCCTTCGGTACTATCTGCTAGGTAGGCACTTTGACATGGTTACGGATCACGCTCCGTTAAAGTGGATGGCTCAAAACAAGGAGACAAATAGAAGAGTAAATAGGTGGTTCCTGGCCCTACAGGAATTCAACTTCACAGTAAAGCATCGCCCTGGCGTTCAAATGGGGAATGTGGATGCTTTGTCTCGAGTACATGAATGCCTGATTGCTGGTGTTCCAACCCCAAGGTTAAAACAAGAGGGGGGGGTATGTGACAGCAGGAAGGTAAAGTCACCTGGTTGCATCCAGGGGGGTAGGTATATTTCTCCCAGATTCAGGCTTTATGCCGACTTATACAACTAGGGAGAGAGTTGATGAAGCCCAGCTGAGGCTAGTGGGCTCATGGATGATTCATACCTCTAGGGAGAGTGCTGGGCGTCGTGCAGGCAGGGAGTTGATGAGACCAGCTGAAGCTTGTCAGCTCGTTTAAGGCCTCTATAAAAACTCCCAGCTTCATTAGGTGTTTGCTCATGCCTGGAACCAGACCTGTGTGGACTGTCTAGGGAGAGTGAACCCCTGTGCGGTGAGACAAAGCCTGTGTGGCTATTTGTTTGGACATTTACTAAACCAGGGACTTAGGGACTAGGACAGCACCAGGCTGATCCCAGTTGTTAGTTAGGAAACCTGCATGTTTAGTCAGAGGTCAAGCTGACCAGGGTTTATTTTGTTTATGTTTCTTTTTGCTTTGCTGTGTTTTTTGTCACTGTAAATAGAGAAATAAACCGCACCTTTTTGATCTTGAAAACCACAACCTCCGTCTGCTGGGCCTGTTTTGTGTGGGGAGCCCATCCAGGGGATCACACACACCCGCTGCCGAGCTAACCCCCTCACAATATATATATATATATATATATATATATATTGTAAGGTAACTGGATTTTCTAAATGAAATCTGGAGACACCCTACTGACCATGCCCATTTCTAATTGCAAAAAAATCACACCACAATTTGTATTGACACCCACAAAACCTTGACCTCCAATAATTATTCACAGGTATGCATACATAGTTAGGAGGGATACCTTGAAGGCATCAAGAAGAAAAATGCCTGCTGAACCATCTGGAGATGTGGTCAAAAAGGTAGAAGACATTTCTATAGCTTATAGTAGAATTGCAGGACTTTGGGTATGACAAATAGCATGGGGGCCAGAGAAAGCAAAAGGAGATAGAACTGGAGAAATCATAAGAATCTGGATTTCTACATGCTTCACATTTTGCTTGATTACAAACCACTGACCACTGACTAAGCAAAGTAAATGGTAAAACAGAGGTTTTTTTTTTATGTACCAGCATGCTCCATGAGGTTTCACTTGAGTTACAGATTGTAGAAGCAGGACTACATGTAAACACTTCAGCATATGCTGAAAGCAGTGTGTACAGAACTCTGTCCTCCCTTATCACATGGTACCTTGTAAGCATTCTAATTGATTTTGGAAACAGCCTCCAGGTCCTGGGACATGGTTGCGCTTGTATCCTGAAAGATCAGGGTCTCCCCCTGATAGCTATACAGCAGGCACTGGCTTGTCCCCATTCCAACTCCAGTGGCATTAGGATTAAATACCAGCCCACCATTAGGCAACAAAAGAAAAAAAATTGAAAGAAATTGATCAAAATAGCCAGAGATTGCTCAACTTTATGTTAGTAATTTAGGAAGTTAAGGTGCAGCTTTGTCCACTTAGTTGTGCGATAACTGCTCTTGAATTGAATTGCTGCTGATAGTAGCACAACTACTATATTACAAAAAAATTTGAAAAATGTCTCCGCATATACGATAAAGTCAAACAAAACATAAGAGATAAATAAAAAAACTTGTTTGCCATGAATACAGTGAAGGGAGAGTGTATCCCTGTTTCATCCTAACTTATGCTCGATGGGGAAGATTCCAGTAAAACAGAAGAAATCTTTGGATAGTAATCTAGTGACTATAAATATATCCTCTGACAGTAATACTACATTAGGAGCAGCCTCAACTTTTCTACTGCACCCCTTTTTAAATAGCTGGATTGAAAAAAGACACAAGTCCATCTAATTTAACTAAAAAACAAAAATAAATAAAAATAAACTAAATAACCTCTTTGAGACACTTCCTATCCCTATCCCAGCCACACACTTCAGAACCCTTCAGGGCGACTTGCTCAAGTTTTTTTGGAATTACAAGAGACACAGGATTGCTAGATCAATATTATATGCCCCCCGCGGCCAAGGTGGTCTCGCATTTCCCAACATAGCCAAATACTACTTGACTGCTCAGTTGCGCCCGGTGGCTTCTTGGTGTACCCTCCACGCCTACAACACATGGACACAAATTGAGAAGTTGTGGCTGGCCCCTACCCACCCTAACTCCATGTTATGGAGCACAGAGATACCTCTCGTGGGTCCCAACTGCTAGGCCCAATGGCGCTCTTACGGACACTGTGACGATGTGCTAAATCGACGTACCCGCTCACCTCCGCAGCTTCCCTGGTCACCTCCTTTTTATTTACTCCCAATGTCCCGGACAGCTTGACCTCGCAGATGTCCCACTTTTGGATAGATAGGGCCTTATTTTGGTATGGTCAATTGGTGGATACCAGAACCATAATCCTGAGGTCCTTCCAAGACCTGAAGGATGCCTTTGATTTACCCAGACAGGCCTTCTTTAGTTGCCTACAAATCCGCCATTTTGCACAGTCTCTGGTATCAAATCTGCAATTCTTCTCCACTTCATCTTTGACACTTGGGTGCCATTCGACCTTAAATTGTTCCTCTTGGGTCTTCTACCCCCTTCCTTTTCCAAAACCTCGAAAAAACTCCTAGCCCAGGTGCTAACTGCAGGAAGATGCTTGGTAGCCCTGAAATGGAAAAGGAAGGAACCCCCCTCTTTGTTTGAATTGCACTCCAGGATTAGAGATGTTAAGCAGATAGAATTCCTGACTGCATCCCTAAACAATACCCTCGATTCACACAACCAAATATGGGAATTGTGGGACAAACTAGAAGCTCCTAATATCAGCTAACACGTGGTTGATGTCCCCAGGCGGTGAGGGGGCCTGAGGTCGGGTTGTTGTCCTCTTCTTCCCTACCCTTTGCCCCCTTCCACCCTTTCCTCCTCTCCCTATCCTTGTCCTCTCTAGTCTCCTTGACTCTATCTACCTTTTCTTTATCCTTTCTCTTACTCTTTTTTTTGTTCCTGATTTTTATCTGAACGAGTCCGACCTTAATGGTACTACAGATGCCTTAAAGCTAACTTTATTGTTTGGATATGGACACACACGGCTTAGTGTTTATTTGTTTTATATGCCCCAACTTTGTCTCTTTATGGGTGACAATGTGTGTGGACAGTTCGCCTGAGGTTTGCCATGTATCGCATAGCGTGCCTTTTATTTGTATTTTTTATTTTTTTTTGTATTGTCTGTCTTTTTCTGTTGGTAAATATGAAAAATCAATAAAACTGTCAGTTTTGAAAAAATAAATAAACTGAATAAATAAATAGAAAACCTCATTATACAGCCCCCTATACCCATGGTTGATCTAGAGCAGGGGTCTCCATACTTTTCAAGCAAAGGGCCAGATTACGGTCTTTCAGACTTCAGGGGGGGCCGGATTCTGACCAGTCGGAGTAGAAAATGCCCTAGGGCCGAGCATCAGTGAGAATAAACATGGCCCCAGTGTTGGTGGGCAGTAAGGGGAGGAATAGTGTTCCATCATTGCTATTAGTCTAAGAAATAGTGCCCCATTGTTGGTGCCATTGGGAGGAATAGTGCCTCATATCGTTGGGAGCAATACTGCCCCAAGGGCCGGATGAAGGCTAGCAACGGGCCACATTCGGCCCTCGGGCCGCAGTTTGGAGACCCCTGATCTAGAGGAATGCAAACAAAAAACCCAAGAAAGCATTGTCCAGTTTGCACCAGCGGGCAATAACGAATTGCTTTCTGATCCTCCAGAAGGCAATCAGATATTCCCTGGATCAACAATCTCTGGTGTTATTACATATACAAGTTATTAACCAGTTATCTTTTTTGTATTTAGGAATGCATCTAGCTCTTTTTAAAATTAATCTACTGGGATGGCCAGAACAAGTTCTTGAGAGAGCCTTCTCCACTTTTTCTGAGCTCCTACTATTAAGGAGCCTTTCAATATATGGAGTTTAAATCTTTTTTTCTCCAGATTGATAGAATGCTCCCTTGTCCCCTGTGATGACCTTAAAGCTATTAACATACACCACGTTCACTTTATGGACTACTCAGAGCTTTTTTTCTCAAACAATAGGTGCTGGAACTCAACCACGACCCCCCAAAACCCCTCCACCCACACACACCCTCCAAATCCCATCAAATAGTGGGTGTGGTCAGTCAAATTTCACGAACAGTAGGAGAGTCTTAAAGGGGCATTAAATACCAGGATTGCATTACATACAGAGTGCAGAGTTCAGGGGGGTTACACACAGATTGCAGAGCTGTCACTTGTAAACACAGAAACCGGACTTCTGTGTTTACAAGTGATTGTGGTGAGCAGCCCCCCCCCCAAGGGTCTGAGCCAGAGGTGGAGGAACTGAGTTCCACCAAGTTCCCCCTGAAAAAAAGCCCTGGGACTACTTATGTATCTATATATGGTGATCATAACCCACCTTAATCTCCTATTTTCAAAAGAAAATAAATTCAGTTACTCTAATCTTGGTTGCTCTTCTCTGCACTTTCTCAAGTTCTCTGATATATTTTTTGTGAACTGGTGCCCAAAACTGAACTGCATATTCCAGATGAGGTCTTACTAATGATTTGTACAGGGGCAAAATTATATATTTTTCTCTAAAGTCCATACCTTTTTTTTAACACAAGTATTTTGCTAGCTATAGAAATGCAGCTTGGCAGTGCATGCTATTATTAAAGCGGTATTAAACCTCAAAACAAAAATGTAATAAATTGCAGCTTACCAATTCTTAGAAGTGGTAGCTGTATTATTTTTTTTTAAGGATTTTTTATTTTATTTTCACCTTTTGATCCAGCCAGCAAGACGGCGGGACGAAGACCCTCACGTTCTGGGCGGACATCATATGACGTTGCGCCTTCCCGAGCCACTAGGGGGTGCATGCGCGCCCACCGCATCACTGGGGACCCGATGCGCGTGCCCGGCGGCTGCGATGGCCTCCGGGCACCCGCGATTGCCCAGTAACTGAGCAGGACCGTGGATCTGTGTGTGTGAGCACACAGATCCACGTCCTGTCAGGGAGAGGAGACCGATGGTGTGTTCCTTGTACATAGAGACACCGATCGGTCACCTCCCCCAGTCAGTCCCCTCCCCCCACAGTAAGAATCACTCCCTAGGGAACACATTTAACCCCTTGCTCGCCCCCTAGTGTTAACACCTTCCCTGACAGTCATATTTATAAAGTAATCAATGCATTTTTATAGCAGGGATCGCTGTATAAATGTGAATGGTCCCAAAAATGTGTCAAAAGTGTCCTATGTGTCCGTCGCAATATCGCAGTAACGATAAAAATCGCTGATCACCGCCATTACTAGTAAAAAAAATTATAAAAATGCTATAAATCTATCTACCTATTTTGTAGCCGCTATAACTTTTGTGCAAACCAATCAATATACGCTTATTGCGATTTTTTTACCAAAAATATGTAGAAGAATACATATCGGCCTAAACTGAGGAAAAAATTTGTTTTAAAGAAAAAATGGATATTTATTATAGCAAAAAGTAAAAAATATTGTGTTTTTTTTGTCCCTCTTCTTTTGTTTATAGCGCAAGAAATAGAAACCGCAGAGAAACCGCAGAGTTGATCAAATACCACCAAAAGAAAGCTCTATTTGTGGGAAAAAAATGATAAAAATTTAATTTGGGTACAGTTTTGCATGACTGTGCAATAGTCATTCAAAGTGTGACAGCGCTGAAAGCTGAATAATGGCTTGGGCAGAAAGGGGGTGAAAGTGCCCTGTATTGAAGTGGTTAAAAGACCAAGCAATCCAGCAAAAGTAGCAGTTAAAGGGTTGAGACAAACCATTAAACACTTAAAGGGATGTTTAAAATCATCTACATTTATTCATTTATGTAAAACTTTTATCTCAAAAGAAAAAAAAGTTGGTGTAACTGCTTGTAAAAGTGTTATCTGGAGTTTGGCTTTAATTTGTCTTTCAAGTCTATCTAAATCTGCTAGTCTAAAGCCTTGTACACATGATCGGATGTCGGCTAACAAACATGAAACTATGTGGTTTTTCTGCTTTTTATCGCCACCCATTGGGCAACTTCTGCTAATGTTGTCTTATGGTTAGCATTGCTTCTGAGCATGTGTGTTTATACTTTGTATTTTTTTCCGACTGACTTCTGTCCACACGATCGGATAATCCAACATTACACATTTGTTGTCGGATTTTAAAGCATGCTATCCCAAATATCGAATTTCCGACTACAATTGTCCAATGGAGCATACAAACGGTTGGATTTTCCGACAAAACCCTGCCATCACACAATTCCCGTTGGAAAATCCGATCGTGTGTACGAGGCATTACACTGCCATCTCCCCAGATTGGCAATGCTGCTGTCCAAAGATGTCTGCTTTACTACTTCAACCAGAATGCAGACATCCTAAGACAGGAAGTGTTATGCCTCGTACAAACAATCAGATTTTCCGACGGGAATTGTGTGATGGCAGGGTTTTGTCGGATAATCCGACCGTTTGTGCGCTCCATCGGACAATTGTTGTCGGAATTTCCGACAACAAATGTGGGCTAGCATGTTTTAAAATTTTCCGAACCAATGCTAACCGTAAGACAACATTAGCAGAAGTTGCCCAAAGGGTGGCGCTAAAGAGCAGAAAAACCACGTCGTTTCTGCTTGTTAGCCGACAACGTTTTGCCGTTTGTATGCAGAACAAGTTCACGGCCAACACTCTTCGGACAAAATTCCACGGCTTTGTCTGATGGAAACCTGATCATTTTGTGATGTCTAACAACTTGTGTCCAGACCAGTCTACAGTGAACACTGAGCAGTCCTGCAGGCTACACGTAGCTCAGCTCTTCCATGCGGCTGAGCTGCAACTGGCATGGCGCCCAAACCAGCATCCGGTCTGCAGGGAGAGGCATCGTGCATATGATATCTAAGGGAGCTGCATAGGCTCACTCCATGGCCGCTCTGCTTTGGCAATTGCTAGTTACTACAGCAGCAGCAAATTGGTATCATTGGTTGGGGCTTGGGCACCGGGCGCCCTACATATGTATGGGCTGCCCCCCCCCGATGGCAGCCCTGCTCATATCTTTAACCACTTCCATACTGGGCACTTATACACCTTCCTGCCCAGACCAATTTTCAGCTTTCTGCGCTGTTGCACTTTGAATGACAATTGCGCGGTCATGCTACACTGTACCCAAACAAAATTTTTATAATTTTGTTCCCACAAATAGAGCTTTCTTTTGGTGGTATTTGATCACCTCTGCGATTTTTATTTTCTGCCAAAAAATAAAAAAAAGACCGAAAATTTTGAAAAAAATAAAAGTTTTTTTTTGTTTCAGTTACAAAACTTTGTAAATAAGTTCGTTTTCTCCTTCACTGATGGGCACTGATGGGGCTGCACTGACAGGCACAGATAAGGCGGCACGGGTGGGCAACGATCGGCGGCATGGATGGGCAACGATCGGCGGCACGGGTGGGCAACGATCGGCGGCACGGGTGGGCACAGATAGGCGGCATGGGTGGGCACAGATAGGCGGCATGGGTGGGCACTGATGGGCACGGATAGGCGGCATGGATAAGCACTGATAGGTGGCACGGATGGGCATGGATGGGCACTGATAGGTGGCAAACAATAATGCCTGCCAATCAGTGGTGCCCATTGTGGGCACTGATTGGCATCCATTGTGGCACTGATTTGCATCCATTTGGCATTGGCATCCATTATCCCTGGTGGTCTAGGGTGGCATACCTTATGGTGGGCTTCCCTGGTGGTCTAGTGGCATCCCTGGTGGTCCAGTGGGCATCCTCGGGGGGGCTGTGCTGATAATCGATCAGCACAAACCCCCCCTGTCAGAGGAGCAGCCGATCGGCTCTCCTCTACTCGCGTCTGACAGACGCGAGTGAGGAAAAGCCGATGACCGACTTTTCCTGTTTACACTGTGATCAGCCGTGATTGGACACGGCTGATCACGTGGTAAAGAGTCTCCGTCGGAGACTCTTTACCTAGATCGGAGTTGCGGGGTGTCAGACTGACACCCCGCAGCAACGATCGCCGCAATGCCACTTTGCCACTTTGCCGCCGTCAATCTGCTATAGGGCGGGCGGCAAGTGGTTAACACACCAAATATATATATATATATATAGAAATATACACATTTTATTGTACAATTAATCAATAAAACCATATAAGTTTGAAGACTGGCAAGATATTCAATAATCATTCAAGATGGTATCAATTTCACACTCCTTTTTCCACAACACATCAGGACATCAACAGATCTTGTACAGTACATGACATTACAGTTGTGGAGATCCAACGCATTTTGTTAATTACTTATTCAGGGTATAGATTGCATATCTGAAAAATATACATTTTTGAATTATGTCCATTGCTTTACAAATCCCATAACAACACTTACAAAGAGTGCTAGATGAGTACTAGAAGTCCATTTGTTCATTTTTTGCCCTACTATTTGAATGGTTTGTGTGGCATCAAAAAAGTGGCTTCTTTTTTATTAACCAAATTATTTAAAGAAAGGTGGAATGCTCTGTTACAAGTTTTCAATTCAGCAAAGATTGTAAAGATTGTGCATTTCTGAAAAAATACCAATTTAAAATGATTGCGTGCATCTACAGTATTATCATGTTTAATTATGTGTAATACATATTCAATTCATTGAAATTAAGTTGAATTTCAGTAATACTTAAAAAGCTTTAATATTCGGATTCTGGGAATCAGAGACCACTTCAAAGCTCTGTGAAACTGAAGAGACATGACATAACTGTAAAAAGGAGAAGAAAAATTGCGCTCAGAGTTAAGGGGTGGCAATTAATGGGTGGCTCCAAATTGTCTGGGTAACGGTCTCAAGCTGCCACTAACCTGATAAACATACTCAGTGAAACAAAAGAAAAAATATAAATAGTGGCGCTAAACCAAGGTTTCAAAAAAACAAATAGTAACAATTTGACATACTAATTTGTCATACATACAGTGCATGAGACCCTTGTTAATAACGTGTCAAAAAATAAACAAACCTAAAAATATATAATTGACATATAACAAAAATCAATATATTCCCTATATATGTGATATAGATGTGAATAAACATGTGATATACTACACATATGTCGCACTAAGCGTCAATCTGCGTAATCAGAAAATCTGTCCAAAGCAAATATAAACTGAAACACCCGTGCATAAATCAAATCCAAAAAATTCCACAGTGCTTGTCTGAAGAGTGACATCCACCACCGAATACAGGTCAGCAGCTTACCAGATTAAATTGGTCCCCTATGACGGAGGACCTATAATCGCATCAAAGCAATCCCAGTTAGATGGTAAGAATTCCTATATCCACCTCTTCAAACGAAACTCCCACAGCAAAAGGCAAGCAGTATGACCGCTACAGTACCATGTAAAAGAGGAAAGGAATACCTCGCTGGTGTAAAATCCTTGGGTTTATTAATATAAATTAAGAAAAAACATGTGTGTATGGATGTATGGTAGAAATCTTGATTGATTGCGTGGGTTTATGAATTTAAATAATATTAAACTTTGTCAATTTAGTAGTGGTTTTTAAATGTACCTGTTATGGGTCTGATAGGAAATGGTTATTTGTGCGTGTATGCTACAACATGCACTTTATAACTATTTAGTCCTGTCTGTTTTAATTTATTTTGGTTTTTATTTTTATTTTATTTTTTTTATTTTTTGGCTTTTCCATCTACCCTCTTGGGGGAAGTTCCGGTGAACCAACCCTTTGGGAATTTAGCCATATTTTTTGTATAAAATTTTTAAAAAAATTCTATATATTATTTTTTTAGTTCCTGCCGCATTTCCGGTTGCCGTTTTTTGTCTTTGCGGGGTCATCCCGCGGTAGATGAAGGCGGCTGCGGAGTGCGGCATACATATGTCTTTCCCTTTAGTTCTTGGGGGAATTACGCATGCGCGGAGTGCCGGAGCATCATTTCATTGGTTTAATGGTGTATTCTCTGTCACTCCATCTGTCCGTCCTCGATGTGCGCGTGCGCTTTCCCCCAGAACGAGGTTTGGTTTGTTATTGTGTTTGCTATAAGAGGGGGTGACGCACCACGCCGCCCGTGCCCCGAGACGAAGTGACCTATCACGAAACGCGTAGGGCGGACCGAGCGACGTGGTGACGTCATCCCCTTACTGCTCGATCTCCTAGGACGGGTTTACTTGTCGGCGTCCGGCCGGCGCCGCAAGTTTAGGGCTGTTTCCTTGCAACATTTTTGTAAGTGTTTTTTCTTAATTTATATTAATAAACCCAAGGATTTTACACCAGCGAGGTATTCCTTTCCTCTTTTACATGGTACTGTTGCGGTCATACTGCTTGCCTTTTTCTGTGGGAGTTTCGTTTGAAGAGGTGGATATAGGAATTCTTACCATCTAACTGGGATTGCTTTGATGCGATTATAGGTCCTCCGTCATAGGGGACCAATTTAATCTGGTAAGCTGCTGACCTGTATTCGGTGGTGGATGTCACTCTTCAGACAAGCACTGTGGAATTTTTTGGATTTGATTTATGCACGGGTGTTTCAGTTTATATTTGCTTTGGACAGATTTTCTGATTACGCAGATTGACGCTTAGTGCGACATATGTGTAGTATATCACATGTTTATTCACATCTATATCACATATATAGGGAATATATTGATTTTTGTTATATGTCAATTATATATTTTTAGGTTTGTTTATTTTTTGACACGTTATTAACAAGGGTCTCATGCACTGTATGTATGACAAATTAGTATGTCAAATTGTTACTACCGTATATACTCGAGTATAAGCCGACCCGAATATAAGCAGAGGCACCTAATTTTACCACAAAAACTGGGAAAACTTATTGACTCGAGTATAAGCCTAGGGTGTGCCTCACTTTGCCTCACTTTGCCTCATTGTGTCCATGCCTCACTGTGTCCATGACTAGTCTGACGTTTAACATGGGAGCCTATGGAGGGGGTGCCCGGCTTTGAAAAATCGGTGCTCCCCGGCCGTAAGTCCCCCGGACAAGAAACTTTGCAAACTTGTAGAGGAAGAGTGGGGCTACATGTGTGCCAAGCTTGGGGTCTAGAGGACCTACGACCAGCTGGTACCGGGTCCCCAAAGTCACTAGAGAAATTACCGTTTAACATGGGAGTCTATGGAAGGGGTGCCAGGTTTTGAAAAATCGGTGCTCCCCGGCCAAGAAACTTTGCACACTTGTAGAGGAAGAGTGGGGCTATATGTGTGCCAAGTTTGGGGTCCAGGGTACCCACGGCCGGCCGGTACCGGCTCCCCAAAGTCCGGGAGATCAGGCGCAAAAAGGTGACTCGAGTATAAGCCGAGGGGGCATTTTCAGCACAAAAAATTGTGCTTAAAAACTCGGCTTATACTCGAGTATATACGGTATTTGTTTTTTTGAAACCTTGGTTTAGCGCCACTATTTATATTTTTTCTATGACATAACTGTAATAAGCTCTACTGGTCAGCCTTCTCGCTTGACATTTTTGTGAACACATGCCACAAGTAATTTGCAATCAAGGAATGGGTTTCATGCAAATGATTGCTTTAATTGCCTGAATCTGCTCTTCGCAAATTTTTATTTCATATTTTGATACTTTTACTTTAGCTGATCCTTAATACTATGCAACATTTTTCTTAACTGGAATGCTAGAAAGCTAATTACATGTAACGTACACAACTCAATTTGTTACAGATGTGAATTTGTATTTATAATTGATAGGTTATTTAAAGCTGATGTCAGTTTTTTTTTACTACAGGAAATATGATTTTACATATTTTACAACAGAGAGCGTACAAGTGTCATTTGCCCATGCCGTAATACTCACAATTATATTTAAATGACAATTGAAATTAATTACTAAAATATTTTTCCACTTAGTCCCCAGAAAAAATTGGGCTTGGTGTCAATCATCCAATCAAGCATAGGAGAAGTGTCTCTTTATATTTTTTTTATTCTGTTGCATATGATTGGATATTTGACTTCTAACTGAGCTTATAGGCACTGAGCTACACTACAACTACACACACACAAAAGTCTCTTTAGATTTGTGTTTTCTGTTTAGTAATGAAAACCCAGCTTCTTCATTTTATATTTAATATCAATAGGCGGACAGCCCATAGAAAAAGTTACAAAAAACCTACAAAAACAGAAGTTGAGACACGCATAGGCAAACAGAGGAAAAAAAAGGAATAAAACTTACAGTTAAAGTGTTTATCCTGCACCTGGGGTTGAATAAAAGATGTGGACCATACCGCCCCCCCCCCCCCCCCAAGGTGGATGGGACACCTCACAAATGACTTTGATTTGATTACAAATTTACGTTTTTATACTTTAAAGATCAAAATGAGTTGCGGCCCATTCACTCTATCTAATGTCTATTGCATCTTACTTAATTAGGACAGGTAGTATTCTGGTCTTCAAATACTCATAACTGTGTTTTTATGAATAATTAATCCGAAAATAAGCAAACCGGTTTCAGCTGTTACAACCAGGCTCTTGCATAAAGTTTTATAATTATGAACCATACAGTTTTGAAATGAAGTCTTTTTAAACATTGGAAGAATAAAATACACACATGTCCCAGAGTAGTGAAAAAGTGCACCTAATAAAATAACTAAGTTAAAAAAAATTAAAGCAATAAAAAAGCTGCACCCCAAAACTACATGGACATACCAATAGTGCAATGAGTGATGAATAAATGTGGGGGCACTGGTGAATTAGGTGAATTGGTATAAACAACTCTTAAACCTGAAAAAGTAAAGTGAGAGACAGGCCGTGGCCCGTGCAAATTAAATAAAAATCTTAAATGTACTGAAATATTGGTTGCACTCACGCAAAATAGAACAACTAAGTCTACCATTGATGCAAGAGCAACTCATTGATTAATAAAAAATACATGATATTGAATCAACAAAAAGTGCATGTGCTAGTAACAAAGCAAACGACAAACATCTGATAATGCAAAGTCCATATAATCAATGATGTGGTATGATGGTACTAAAAGAATCCCTTAAAAAACTTCCAAAACAGTCCACAATGATAAATCCAGTGATATTCTTGTAATGACACCTTCACCAAACATAACACCCAATGTGCTCAATGGATGGATGGCAGCTTACCACAAGGTGTTGACCCCTTTAATTAAAAAAAGGTCAAATGCGCTTTGAGCAAGATGACACTTGCTACATGGGTAGAGATGTAATCCTGAAACGGCCTTACTCCCCGCAGATGGCTCAGACAGAATATGTGACCAAAAGGATGGGAACCAAAATAGTGTAATCCCGTTTAATGTATAAAACACAAATACAGATAAAAATCCAAATGGCTGCTTACATTTAGGAGTGCCTTAGCCCGGCACTGAGGCTGGAAGGCAATGTATGAATGGATAAAGTCCCGTCTGTCCGTCGGAGACTGGCGTGCGTTCCACCTTCGACAGCGGCGAGCCAGTGGGACAGGAAGTGAGAAATTAACATGTCCCAGAGGCTAGATGAGAACTTTAACCTCTAGGTGTGCATCTGTGCCTGTTCAGTGACACACATGCGATCAGCCGCTATATGTATATATTTATATATACAGTAAATAAGGAGGGTGCGCGTTTGATATACATATTGCAAAAAAGCGGCCACTGCCCCCACCTATAACTAGTCCTTGTAGCAAGGAGCTCTGGAAGGGCGACGCTTGTCATGCAAAAATAATTCCAAGCTCTTTGTATTTGTTTGACATACAGTACGTCGCCCTTCCAGTGCTCTTTGCTACAAAGACCAGTTCTAGGTGGGAGCAGTGGCCACTTTTTTTCATTTGAATATATTGGTCAGGAAACACCCTTGCTGCCATAGTGCTATGTGCTGGGTGTTCACTGTGCCCCTGTACCTTTAATGAGGGATGGGCACCTTCCAGGCTCACCTGTCCCGTACCTATTCATTATAAATGCATGTGTTTCCATTGTGGAGGCTCATAGAAGTTAGGGTCTGCAGAAAACAGGGTGCCTTGGCAGGACATGCAGCTTACGCATATTTATTTGCAAATGTGTGCAACTAAACCCCTGTTCTTAATGCATATTGTTAGACATTTCAATTTGGTTGGTCGCTGGCTGGTTAGTAGGTTTGAGCTTGTAAATCTCTTTGTTTTTGTTTGATAAACATATTACCTACCTTTGGTGGTGGGATCACTGGATTTGTGGATTTACTTCATGGTTGACATTAATTTCCTATTTAGAAAAGGCACGGATGAACTTTATTGATTGTGGACACTGCGTTCAGTATTTATTCATTATTTAATTTTTTTAACTTAATTTATGATTTTTTCTTGATTGATTGCATATGGGTCTTTTTATTTATTTATTAGTTTATATGTATGTGCAATTAAGGATATCTCATAGTGAATTTTTATCAGCACCAGTGAAATAAGGATTGATTTTTATTATTTTTGGTGCTGTAATTTATTTACATTCAATTCTCATGGTTGATGGTTTTGTGATGGTCTTGATTAAGATGTCTTTGCTCAGGGAGCACGATTATATCTGGTCTGATCCTATTCTTCCAGTGTCCAGCTCTGTGTGTCAGGAACATGGTTGTGTGATCTCATTTCCTCCCTCCCCCTTTTTATGCCAACATCACTTCTTGTTTACCAGCCTTTTTAAACCAGTTGTATAATGTGGTATAGGGTTGGTATAGGTGCAGTCTTGGTTTGGAATAAATGCGGCACTGGGTGCATTATGGGTGCGGTATAGATTGGGTACTGCTCTCAGTGGCTCAGACCCTGCTACCAGTATCAGCAGCCAGCAAGCAGCCCTTTCATTAGTTCACAGGATGCTGCGGTGACCTCTCCCAGTACAATGGGGGGCCCCCACCGTCTCTCCCTAAAAGTCTCCGGTAATCATTACTAAGAAGCAGAGGGGGAGTGGATGCGCCAGTCTCCCTGCGACAGCGGTGTAGGTGATGTGGCTGGTGCTGCGCTGCCCCCCGATGTCCTCACTTCCAGTCTCAGGTTCTTATCTCCAATGGTATGGTCTCTAGCTGGCAGATGAATATCCAGACAGAGGTGCTCTCTCAACTCCCTTGGTGCCAGGAGGAAGAACTTTCTCAGGCAGTTGAATAAAAATCATCTCTCCATTTCTCCTACTGCGCAGTGACTTTTGGGATCTGTAGTGTAAGGCATCTATTGGTCCCATTATATGGCTGCCATCTCATATTACACCTTCTAGGATTCTTAGTGCTCTGCATAGAATTCTGTGGGCTTGCTTGGCTTTAGCTCTCCCTCTGCTGGCCGGAGGTGAATGGTGCAGCATAACATTAGTAGAGGGAAAGAAGACAAAGGCAATGTCTCCTTCTCCATATTGCTGTAGCCCAGCACCTGGCTTTATTAACAAAGGCTATAAATCTATAATCTGCAGTGGATCTCCCTTTGTGCTGAAACAGTTAACTGTTCGTTTTGATTAGGCTTTACTGCAGACTTCTTCCATGCTGCATGACTTGTCCCCCAAAGTTGTTTTGCTTCATTGAGTGACCATTTGCAGTTCTCTGATGTCATCACATACAATGCAGAACCAGTGGTCCTGCATTGTATGTGAGAAAGCAAAGTACATGCTTACATCCCAGGAGCGTTGAAGAAAGGAGGAACGTGTCAGCTGCCAGATGGTGTGAGGTGAGTAATTCATGATATTCATTATCCCCTAACCAAAATGAGCAGGTGTAAAGTGCAAGAGTAAGCCTAACTCTTGAAAAATATAAGCTCATTTAAGACTGGGGAACACAGAAAAACCGATATACTTACTCAATCCTCTGCTCCTCCCCACTGCTAGACCTGTTCCCACAGAATTTTCTGCCTACACTTCACCGGTCTATGGTCCTGACATCATCAAGACCAGTGCAGAGTTTATAGCTCTGGAGCATGGGGGTGTGCCTTGTGCTGGCGGAGCGGAGGATCAGGTGAGTAAAGATGATTCTCCTCTCCTCTAGAGAAAAGAAACAGTTAACTCTTACAGTGGGGGATAATTCTTTAGTTTCCCGGAGTTGGGCTTTAAGTGTGCCTTGGACTACTTATAGTTCCAGGCCCCTCTTCACCATCCACCACACATGCCAGAGTGACTGTGTGCTCCTACATCTATCACATATACTACTGTCAAATTAGTTAAAGGTATATAATGAGTGATAATGGACATAAGCTGCTTCCTATCTGTTGTTGAAATGCTAGCCCCAGCAATATATGCTGTTACCATTAATTATTAAATGCAACACAATAATAATTTAATGGCTACTGTTTAGTGCTTCAATTGAATGCTTAATACACTTTCAAAATCAATTGTTAAATTGATCCAGCCAAGCTATGTACTCCCTGGCTTTATAGTGCATCTCTGCAATAGAACAATGAAGCTCAAAGCAAAACATTGCATTAAAAATAGTGAAAAAAATAATGTAATCTACATTATATACGTTACTCGACTTTGTGTTTTTACTGTAATATACATACCATGACGATAATACTGGTCTTTACAATTTTCTCAGATACAAGAACTTTATTGTCAATTAGTGATGCATTAACCACACATACATGTCTTATCACAGTAAAATTATCATGGCACCAAAGCCCTTTACCAGAGTGCTGTTAACACCAGACATAAATTCCTTGTCATACTACTGTTTCCATTTGTGATATATTCACCATAAGGCTATATGATATAGACTTAAAGTAGAACTGTAGGCAAAAATTTCTTTTTTTTTTTCCATTTTGGATAGAGTAGGGGAGGGTTATGACTATTCTTAATTTTTTATATTGGCCACCTCTTTTCCATTGAGGAGATTTACCTTTACTTCCTGTCCTTTAGCCACAACAGGAAGTGACAGAAAATCCCTCCAAAGTGAGGGAATCCCAGTGTCGCACCAGAATTAGTGCCTCAATTGGAAAATTTTCACTCTATTAAGCCCTGTACACACGATCGGATTTCCTATGGTTTTTAAACCGATGGATTTTTCCATTGGAAAACCGATGAAGCTGACTTCCATCAGTCTTGCCTACACACTATTAGTCAAAAAACCAACCGTTCCAAACGCAGTGACGTAAAACACTCCGATGAGCCGAGAAAAATTAAGTTCAATGCTTCTGAGCATGCGTCGACTTGATTCTGAGCATACGTGGGTTTTTGAACCGATGGACTTGCCCATAGACGATCGGAATTTGCTATCGGTTTTTTATCCATCGGAAAAATGTAAAACATGTTCTATTTTTTGACACCGATGGAAAAAAGACCGATGGGCCCCATACACGATCGGTTTTTCCGATGAAAAAAATCCATCGGACTGTTTTCATCGGTAAAACCGATCGTGTGTACGCGGCTTTACTGTTCTGGGGACAACCCAAATTTGTGATTTTCTTTCACTTTCATTTTCAATGATAATGATAAACAGGACAAATAGAGATGGCAAATCTCCTTAACCGATTAAGGCCCGCCGCACGAAGATATACGTTAACAGAATGGCACGGGCAGGCAAATGGGCGTACCTGAACGTCCCTTTGAATTTGACACCCAGCGCGCTCGCCGCGTGCCCCGTGAGCGGGTTTCCGGGTCCCGGGAACTCGATGTTCCCGGGCGGCCCGCAATTGTGGTCGGCAAAGGCAGAACAGGGGGATGCCTTTGTAAACAAGGCATTCCCCTATTCTGCCTAGTGACACTGTCACTGATGACTGTTCCCCGTGATTGGGAACGGTCATCAGTGACGTGTCACGTGTACCCACGCCCCCTTACAGTAAGAATGACTCCCTAGTACTGACTTAACCCCCTTCATCGCCCCCCTAGTGGTTAACCCCTTCACTGCCAGTGTCATTTTCACAGTAATCAGTGCATTTTTATAGCACTGATCGCTGTAAAAATTACAATGGTTCCAAAAATGTGTCAAAAGTGTCCCATGTGTCCGCCATAATGTTACAGTCACGATAAAAATCGCTGATCGCCGTCATTATTAGTAAAAAAAAAAAAATGATTAATGAAAATGCCATAAAACTACCCCCTATTTTGTAGACGCTATAACTTTTGCGCAAACCGATCAATAAATGCTTATTGCGATTTTTTTTACCAAAAATATGGAACCTAAACTGAGGAAAAAAAAATGTTTTATATATTTTTTGGGGATATTTATTATATAAAACCAAAAATGCAGCGCTTCAAAGTAAATTATCAGTCCATATAATTCGATAACGGAAGAAATAAATGCAAAAATTTGAAGGACTCCACCACCAAAGACTTCAGTGTGTACAGATAACACACCACCACAAAAAAACGTGCTCACTATCTGCTTACCAGAAAGTGAACATCATAAGCATTGTAGTGAAATGCAGAGGGTCACAGATGGATACAGCTCTCCAAACTTGATAGGATGACAACCGAAGTATCCGATATCCCCAGCATCAAAGGAACTTCCAGGACTTGGGTAGTGTTTATATATTATTATGCAGACCTCAGCAGGAGATGTTAACCCATACAGAAAAAAAAGGCAGCATAGTGAAGCCCGTAAGATCAAATGAAGGTTTATTTAAAATTCTACTTACAGGGTAAAAAGATCATCAAGGTAAAAATACAATCCGCGGTTCTTAGCGTGCTCACATTGGTCAGCCTGACATGTTTCATCCGACAGGATATCATCAGAGGCGCCTCTGATGATATCCTGTCGGATGAAACATGTGAGGCTGGGGCACCTGGATGACGACAGGTTTGTCGAAACAACGTAGGGAGGAGCGGCGTGCTGACGTCACCACGATACGAATCCCGGAAGCAACGGGTAGTGAGAGCCGGCCGGCCGCACACGAAACCACTGCTGTTTTTTACTTCAACATGCTGTGAGTGCATTTTTATTATAATAAACACTTTTATATACTGGATTACGCTATGGGGCTTTCTCTTTTACCCTAAATGTGACTTACGGAGCTGCCTGGTGGACTAACAGACTGGAACCTAGACGAATTGAGAGCACAGAGAGAGCCAATTAGAGCCCTTGGCGGGGATAACAGCCACCTATTCAGATTGATCTCTTTCAGGGATCAAAATTTCTGGTAAGCAGCCTGAAAGGGACAAGGTGGTGGATTTCTCTTCTGTCATATCATCACTCCTTCTATGGTATTTCATTTTTGAAGTCACTTATGCAGTTTTGAAGAGTTTTGGAATCCTTTATTTCTTCCTTCTGGGGACTTTTCGTTACTTATGGACTATCTTTGAATTCCTTTGCATGTCAATATCAAGAAATACAGTTTAAGTACCATCCATCACCCAGAGACGTATATAGAACAATATCCTTTACTCCATAAGTTATATTGTTTATTCATGTTATATACAAATGATATCATATTGTGTTTTTATAACATAATTTTTGGTTTTCACCTTTTGTATTCAGTTGCGCAGCCTTAGTTCTTTATAGACATTTAAAGGGAAATAGGTGTTTCCAGATGTACTGTCCACATTCTTTAGCAGAACTAAAAAAAAATAGCAGCACTGAGGATCTAAAACTTCAGTGTCTGGCCATGGAAACATGGTGCTGCACAGTGGCGGCTGGTGCTCAAAAATTTTTTTTGGGGGGGGGGGGGGGGGTCGCAAACTGAAAAATCAAACTTTTAGTAATGCAGGGCTTTAAATAGCCATTTATCAGGTAATTATGTATCATTACTGCTAGGTAAAACTGTGGTCGTCAATTGCAGCCTCACTGTGCCCAATATGAGGGGTTCCCACCATTACTGTACTGAGTTCCCGGGTTTGTACACCTGCTGTGCTCATTATGAGGGGTTCCCACCATCCCTGTGACAAGTTCCCAGGTCTGTAACCTGATGTGCCCATTATGAGGGGTTCCCACCAACCCTGTACTGAGTTCCCGGGTCTGTACACCTACTGTGCCCATTATGAGGGGTTCCCACCATCCCTGTGCCAAGTTCCCAGGTCTGTAACCCGATGTGCCTATTATGAGGGGTTCCCACCATCTCTGTGCTGAGTTTCCAGGTGTAACAGCACCCATAATATGAAAGGGGTTAATGCTGTTTAAGACCTTCCCTCTCCTTGACACACATTCGCTACCGATCCTCCACAGTCAGGCGACCACTTCCCAGAGGAATAATCCTTCCAGAAGAACGAGACAAACGCTCTGTATCTTTCCAAAATAGACTGACTTTTTATTGTAAAACACTGCAACTTATATACACATAGAGAGGAGTTTCTTATTTTCCTCTTACCATAATACACCTCTGACCAGACCCAATTTACATGAGCCAATTACCTACAGCTGCTGACTCAGACACATGACCTTTCTGTCTCCCAATACACATCTTTTAGAAGACAACAGGTTAGCTAATCCCTTTCTAGTTTAAATGATTATGCATGACCCTTATATTCAGCAGACTGTCTGGCTGCCAGAGTACAATACCTATAATTACAGGCTTAACTCAAACACGCCACAATAGACAATGGAATGTAATCACACCCCATCACAGCAAGTATTACATAACAGCCCACACACAGTATATACACAATCTATACAATCTATATACAGCATTGAATCTGATTAGCACAGATCATACTGGGGTTCTCATTCACCCTGTGCCCCTAATAGAGACACAGGCTGAAGCAAGGGTATCTCATACTTTCTAGGAGATTCTGGGTTCCCCGGGCCCTCCCGTTACACCGGGTCTGTACACCTACTGTGCCCATTATGAGGGGTTAACTTTGTTTATTGAAAAATCTTACAAACAACAACTTATATACAATAAAACCATAATAAATAAAACATATTTTCAAAATAATTGAATATGACTATACAAAAGAAAAAAAACATAAGAACATAATAAACGGTGCAAACCAAATTGCGCACAACATAATCCTTACGGGAGAGCCAGACTAAAGAACATCACTGTCACCATGCATGTAGCCTTTTATATAAAATGAGTGGGAACTGCCATTAGGGTAGTTGGGGCAGCCGTTTCCTAGCCTGGCTACTCCCTCTCCCTGGAGAACCAGCGCGCTTCGTTGCACCCTGGCACTCATCATCCATAGAGGATGCTGAATAATCATCATCATCATCATCATCCTTCCTTTTTTCCTCTCCTCCTTTTATCCTCCAACCACTCCATATCATCCTTGTGCCAAGTTCCC
The DNA here is from genome assembly GCA_029206835.1 of Rana muscosa. Classification (NCBI taxonomy): domain Eukaryota; kingdom Metazoa; phylum Chordata; class Amphibia; order Anura; family Ranidae; genus Rana; species Rana muscosa. The sequence continues at coordinate 500,489,525 of CM055116.1, read as the reverse complement.
AGGTCTGTAACCTGATGTGCCCATTATGGGGGTTCCCACCATCCCTGTACTGAGTTTCCGAGTCTCTAAGCTGATGTGCCTATTATGAGGGGTTAATTTTGTTTATTGAAAAATCTTACAAACAACAACTTATATACAATAAAACCATAATAAATAAAACATATTTACAAAATAATTCAATATGACTATACAAAACAAAAAAAACCACAAGAACATAATAAACAGTGCAAACCAAATTGCGCACAACATAATCCCTACGGGAGAGCCAGACTAAAGAACATCACTGTCACCGTGCATATAGCCTTTTATATAAAATGAGTGGGAACTGCCATTAGGGTAGTTTGGGCAGCAGTTTCCTAGCCTGGCTACTCCCTCTCCCTGGAGAACCAGCGCGCTTCGTTGCACCCTGGCACTCATCATCCATAGGGGATGCTGAACTGAACAAGTCCCATTCATCATCATCTGACAGTATCTTAAATTTATTCGCCAAAGACAAAACCTTAGGACTTAACCACTTCCCTACCCAGCCATAGTCAAATGACGTCCACAGATGGGATCTCCCATCCTGGGTGGACGTCATATGACGTCCTCGGCTTTGTAGGGGGATATCTGAATGATGCCTGCAGCTAGAGGCATCATTCAGATATCCTTTTGAAGTGCCGGCGATTCTGTGCACAATAAGAATGATCATAGCGGCGGTTCCGCCGCTTGATCGTTCTTATAGGCGGCGGGAGGGGACACCCCCCCCTCCCGCCGCCATCCGGTGCTTCTCCGGGCTCCCCTGTGCGATCGGGGACCCGGAGAGAATCTTCCGGCGTCGTTGGTGGGGTCACGTGATGAGCATAGAGATGACTGGTGACCAGATGGTCACCAGTCATCTCTATGATCGTCGGAGGCCCGGGCGCGATGTGATGACGTCACGCCTGGGTCTCAAATGTAAACAAAGCCGCCATTGCGGCTGTAAGTATGAGATCAGTGAAAAAAAATTCACTGATCTCATGCTTTCCAGCCTGGAGGAGAGATGTGGGGTCTTATTGACCCCGCATCTCTCAATAAAGAGAGCCTGTCACACACATTCCTATTACAAGGGATGTTTACATTTCTTGTAATAGGAATAAAAGTGATAAAAAAAAGTAAAATCATTGTAAAAAAATAAATAAATAAGTAAAAAAAATATAAAAAAAAAAAAAAAAAAAAATTTAAAACGCCCCTGTCCCCGGTAGCTCGCGATCAGAAGCGAATGCACACGTAAGTCGCCCACATATGTAAACGCTGTTCAAACCACGCATGTGAGGTATCGCCGCGTGCGTTAGAGCGCGTGCAACAATTCTAGCACTAGACCTCCTCTGTAATTCTAACCTGGTAACCTGTAAAAAAAATTTAAGCGTCGCCTATGGAGATTTTTAAGTACCGAAGTTTGGCGCCATTCCATGAGTGTGCGCAATTTTAAAGCATGACATGTTAGGTATCTATTTACTCGGCGTAACATTATCTTTCATATTTTCCCAAAAAATTGGGCTAACTTTACTGTTTTGTTATTTTTTAATTCATGAAACCATTTTTTTTTTTAAAAAGGCGTTTGAAAAATTATTGCGCAAATATTGTGCAAGAAAAAATGTTGCAATGACCGTCATTTTATTCCCTAGGGTGTCTGCTAAAAAAACATATATAATGTTTGGGGGTTCTGAGTAATTTTCTAGCAAAAGAATGATGATTTGTACATGTAGGAGAGAAGTGCCAAAATAGGCCCGGTATTGAATAGGTACAAAAAGCCCTGTATTGAAGTGGTTAAGGTAACTGTACCTCCTTTTTTTTCCTTCCTTTTGCCTCTCCTCCTTTTATCCTCCAACCACTCCATATCATCCTTGGACAAACCGGAGTCAACAGCTTCCCCACTCCTATCCTCCCCTCCACCCCCCACACTCCCTTCCCTTATCTACCACCAGGCCAGCCTCTTCACCATCCTCCCCACTCCTCTGCACCCCACGATCCTTAACAGGAACCCTGCATCATCGAGGGAGGGGGACTGGCACCGTACTTGATGCACCTGCCTCAGCACCTCTCGCTGCCTCTGCAATTTTAGAAGACACAGACACAGAAGGATTGGACACATTCTCGGCAACTGACACCTTACATACAGACTGGGAAGACACTGACACACTAGGTAAATGCACAGACTGGGGAGACACAGACACATTGGGTACTTGCACAGACTGGGGCACCACAGACTGGGGAGACACAGACACATTGGGTATTGGCACAGACTGGGGCACCACAGAGTGGGGAGACACAGACACATTGGGTATTGGCACAGACTCAGATGGACTCACAGGCATTCCAGCTGCTGAGCTCTGAACATCCTCCATGTCCAGGCGGAAGAACTCTCTCATGAGCTCAGGCTTGTTGTGCATTGCCTCAGGACACTGACTGTAAGGATGTCCCACTGCATTGCACAGGTTGCACCTTATAATATTACAATCCTTAGCCAAATGTCCTATACCCTGACACAGAGAGCACTTCATCACTGGACAGGAGGATACAAGATGACCTTTATCCCCACATTTGTTACATAGCTTTGGCTGGCCTGGATAAAAGATGGTCAACCTGTCCTTCCCCAGGAAAGCTGAGGATGGAAGATGCTGTACGACATTGTCAATGACTTTTAATTTTAGCTGCACAGACCACCCTCCTGTCCATATTCCCCGATTGTCCAAAATCTTTTTTAGGGGGCGCAGGACGTCTCCATACCTCCTCAGCCATACAGATAAATCCCCCTGTGGTATGGACTCATTGTGGACCAGAATTGTCACCATTTTAATGAGTGGCTTGCGTGATATAAGCTTGGGGATGAGCCCTTTCCAGTCCGGCAGGCCCCTACACATGTGCTCATATTTCTCCCAAAATATGTCCAAAGACTCCGGACGGATAAAGGACAAATCGTATTCATAGGAACCTGCTGGACTGATCAGGTCGAAGATATCTGCAGGCGTAAACCCCATCTGCAGGATTTTATCCACCACTGCCCTCCTATGTGGGGGGGATTCCACCGCCTTCCCATTTCAACTGGACGACAGTCCTCCTTTTAAACAGGGAGGAAGACAAAACATTCCCATATTCCTTCCCTGCTTGCACCCCCTTCCCAGATCCTGCAGCAGCAACACCAGCATAAGATTTCCTTACACCACCAGCATTTGCAGTCTTGTCATTAGACACATTCAAAGCTGCTGGCAGAGAGTCTGAATCAGCTGGGATAGCAGTCTTCTGATTAGCAGAGGCAGGACCCACCCTCTCCCCCTGATCTGAACACACAGCTCCAATCCTGTCCACTGCAGACTCCTGGAGAGTTGTGGCACTACTGCACCCAGCATCTCCTCCACCATTCACAGGAACAGCCGCTGTGCCTGGTCCAGGCTAAGTCTCTGTATTGTCCATGGAGCTCTCTGCAGACTGAAGCTGACAGTTATTAGCAGATGTATGCTGTTCATTGTCTATGGGTCTGGGCTGACTGCCTGCAGCACTACAACCCTCAGCAAGCCCATTGTCACTAATAAAGTTCACACCATCTTGCACACACACTGTACCTGCTTGCTGTGTTCTCACCTCTGTGATGTTATGGCTGATGGTGGGGTCAGATTTCTTCCCAGCTGCTGCAGACTTCAGGATGGATCCTGCTTTCTCCATAGGTTTGTCTTTTATAGGATGAGAAATGGTGTCCATCTCCTCATCACCATCCAGGGAAGCCGCATCCAGAGGGGATTCCAGCTTAGAGATGAACTCCAGCATGGCAGTACCTTCCACCTCCTGAGATGTTCCACATTGCTGGGGTGGGAAGAGGACAGAGGCCTCCACCATTGAGGGCTCAGCAGATGTCTGAGGTGTTGAACAGGTGGGCTCATCCTCCGGGCCCACTTTCTCACTCACTGCTGAGTCTGTCTGTTCCTGCATCTCCTCACTGGTCTCCTCACCCTCCATGCAGGAAGCGTCTCCTCTCCTCATGCGATTAAATCACTCCTCATTTTTATATTTCTCTTTAAAAATTACAATATTCTCCTTCAGAGAACACACCAAATCCTTCTGTTTCCTTACAGCTTGCACCAGGTCCTTCAGCTCAGGCCTCAGAGCCGGTCTTTTCTTGCTGTACACTTTTGCACAAATCTGCTTTTTCTTCATGAACTCAGCCATCAAAACCATCAACTTCTCCTCTTCCTTCTCAATCCACTTCAGCTTGCTGACAGTCCTCTGTCTAAAGGCAGATAAGGACTCATCTCTCCTTTGGCAAGGCCCAGAATCTTCCACAGGCCTATCCAGGGGGCCCCCACCAGGGTCCTCCTCAGGATCCAGCATCCCTCCTGGGGCAGAGAAACAACTCTAACCCCTGGTCTCTGGAAGCACAGGAGCAAAGGAACCAGCAACCTCACTGACAAGGAGCAGAATGGCAGTTTCCCACCATCCCTGTGCTGAGTTCCCGAGTCTGTAAGCTGATGTGCCTATTATGAGGGGTTCCCACCATCCCTGTACTGAGTTCCCGGGTCTGTACACCTGATGTGCCCATTATGAGGGTTCCCACCATCCCTGTACTGAGTTCCCGGGTCTGTACACCTACTGTGCCCATTATGAGGGTTTCCCACCATCCATGTGCCAAGTTCCCAGGTCTGTAACCTGATGTGCCTATTATGCGGGGTTCCCACCATCTCTGTGCTGAGTTCCTGGGTCTGTACACCTACTGTGCCCATTATGAGGGGTTCCCACCATCCCTGTGCCAAGTTGTCGGGTTTGTAACCTGATTTGCCCATTATGGGGGTTCCCACCATCCCTGTACTGAGTTCCCGGGTCTGTACACCTACTGTGCCCATTATGAGGGGTTCCCATCATCCTTGTGCCAAGTTCCCAGGTCTGTAACCTGATGTGCCCATTATGAGGGTTCCCACCATCCCTGTACTGAGCTCCCGAGTCTGTAAGCTGATGTGCCTATTATGAGGGGTTAATTTTGTTTATTGAAAAATCTTACAAACAACAACTTATATACAATAAAACCATAATAAATAAAACATATTTACAAAATAATTCAATATGACTATACAAAACAAAACAAAAAAAACCACAAGAACATAATAAACAGTACAAACCAAATTGCACACAACATAATCACTACGGGAGAGCCAGACTAAAGAACATCACCGTCACCATGCATATAGCCTTTTATATAAAATGAGTGGGAACTGCCATTAGGGTAGTTTGGGCATCAGTTTCCTAGCCTGGCTACTCCCTCTCCCTGGAGAACCAGCGCGCTTCGTTGCACCCTGGCACTCATCATCCATAGGGGATGCTGAACTGAACGAGTCCCATTCATCATCATCTGACAGTATCTTAAATTTATTCGCCAAAGACAAAACCTTAGGACTTAAGGTAACTGTACCTCCTTTTTTTTCCTTCCTTTTGCCTCTCCTCCTTTTATCCTCCAACCACTCCATATCATCCTTGGACAAACCGGAGTCAACAGCCTCCCCACTCTTATCCTCCCCTCCACCCCCTCCCCCAGGGCCGTCGGAACAGGACAGGCAAACCAAGCAACTGCTTGGGGCCCCCAGCTGGCCTGGGGCCCCAGCAGAGCTGCCTCCCATCCCGCGATTGGCGGCCCCCCTCCCGCAATTGGCGGCCCCCTCACCCGCAATTGGCGGCCCCCTCCTCCTGCGATTTGGCAGTCCCCCCTCCCGCGATGTGGCGGCCCCCCCTCCCGCGATGTGGCGGCCCCCCACCCGCAATTGGCGGCCCCCTCCTCCCGCGATTTGGCGGCCCCCCTCCCGCGATTGGCGCCCCCCCCGCGATTGACGGCCCCCCTCCCACGATATTGGCAGCCCCCCCTCTCACGATCGGCGTTGATGTCCCGCGTTACCACCCCCCCTTCTGAATTAAAAAAAAAAAGTAAAAAAATTGTGTAGCACCCCCCCGCTTCTCCAAAAAAAATCAGTAGCCCCAATTCTCAATCTGCTTGGGGCCCCCAAATTACTTCAAACGGCCCTGCCCTCCCCCCACACTCCCTTCCCTTATCTACCACCAGGCCAGCCTCTTCACCATCCTCTCCACTCCTCTGCACCCCACGATCCTTAACAGGAACCCTGCAGCGTCGAGGGAGTGGGACTGGCACTGCACTTGATGCACCTGCCTCAGCACCTCTTGCTGCCTCTGCAATTCTAGAAGACACAGAAGGATTGGACACATTCTCTGCAACTGACACCTTACCTACAGACTGGGAAGACATGGGCACACTAGGTAAACGCACAGACTGGGGAGACACAGACACTTTGGGTATTAGCACAGACTGGGGCACCACAGACTGAGGAGACACAGACACATTGGATATTGGTACAGACTGGGGAGACACAGACACATTGGGTGTTGGCACAGACTCAGATGGACTCACAGGCACTCCAGCTTCTGAGCTATGAGCATCCTCCATGTCCAGGCGGAAGAACTCTCTCATGAGCTCAGGCTTGTTGTGCATTGCCTCAGGACACTGACTGTAAGGATGTCCCACCGCATTGCACAGATTACACCTTATAATATTACAGTCCTTAGCCAAATGTCCTTCCTCCTGACACAGAGAGCACTTCATCACTGGACAGGAGGATGCAAAATGCCCTTTGTCTCCACATTTGTTGCACAGCTTTGGCTGGCCTGGATAAAAGATGGTCAGCCTGTCCCTCCCCAGGAAAGCTGAGGATGGCAGATGCTGAACAACATTATCAATGACCTTTAATTTTAGCTGTACAGACCACCCCCCCGTCCATATTCCCTGATCGTCCAAAATCTTTTTTAGGGGGCTCAGGACGTCTCCATACCTCCTCAACCAAACACATAAATCCCCTTGTGGTATGGACTCATTGCGGACCAGAATTGTCACCATTTTAACGAGTGGCTGGCGGGATATAAGCTTGGGGGATGAGCCCTTTCCAGTCCGGCAGGCCCCTACACACGTGTTCCATATTTCTCCCAAAATATGTCCAAAGACTCCGGACGGATGAAGGACAAATCATATTCATAGGAACCCGCCGGACTGATCAGGGCGAAGATATCTGCGGACGTAAACCCCATCTGTAGGATTTTATCCACCACTGCCCTCCTATGTGGGGGGATTCCACCGCCTTCCCATTTTAACTGCACAACATTCCTCCTTTTAAACAGGGAGGAAGACAAAACATTCCCATAATCCTTCCCTGCTTGTAACCCTTCCCAGATCTTGCAGCAACACCAGCGTAAGATTTTTTAACACCACCAGTATTTGCAGCCTTGTCCTTCACATTCAAAGCTGCTGGCATAGAGTCTAATTCAGCTGGGATAGCAGTCACCAGATTAGCAGAGGCAGGACCCGCCCTCTGCTCTGAACACACAGCTCCAATCCTGTCCACTGCAGACTCCTGGAGAGTTGTGGCACTACTACACCCAGCATCCCCTCCACCATTCACAGGAATAGCCGTTGTGCCTGGTCCAGGCAAAGTCTCTGTATTGTCCATGGACCTCTCTGCAGGCTCTTCCCCTAGAAGCTGACTATTGCTCTCACCAGACTCAGCTGAAGCTTTGTTTTCAACAGGTAAATCAGACTGCATTGTATGTTGTACATTGTCTATGGGATTGGGCTGACTGCCCATAGTACTACAACCCCCAGCAAGCCCATTGTCACCAATAAAGTTCACACCACCATCCTGCACACACACTGTACTTGATTGCTGGGTTGTTACATTTACAATGTTATGGCTGACGGTGGGATCGGACTTCCCCACAGCTGCTGCAGCTTTCATGGTGGATCTTGCTCTTGCCACAGGTTTGTCCTTCACAGGACTAGGAATGGTGTCCATCTTCTCATCACCATCCGGGGAAGCCACATCCGGAGGGGATTCCAGCTTGGTGATGAACTTCAGCACATCAGAACCTTCACCCTCCTGAGATGTTCCACATTGCTGGGGTGTGAAGGGGACAGAGGCCTCCGCCATTGAGGGCTCAGCAGATGTCTGAGGTGTTGAACAGATGGGCTCATCCTCTGGGCCCACTTTCTCACTCTCTGCTGAGTCTGTCTGTTCCTGCATCTTCTCACTGGTCTCGTCACCCTCCATGCAGGAAGCGGCTCCTCTCCTCATGCGATTAAATCGCTCCTGATTTTTATATTTCTCTTTAAAAATTCCGCTATTCTCCTTCAGAGAACTCACCAAATCTTTCTGTTTCCTCACAGCTTGTTCCAAGTCCTTCAACTCAGGCCTCAGAGTCGGTCTTTTCTTGCTGTACGCTTTTGCACAAATCTGCTTTTTCTTTCTAAATTCAGCCATCAAGACCAACAACTTCTCCTCTTCCTTCTCAATCCTCTTTAGTTTGCTGACAGTCCTCTGTCTAAAGGCAGATAAGGACTCATCTCTCCTTTATCTAGGCCCAGAATCTTCCACAGGCCTACCCAGGGGGGCCCCCGCCAGGGTCCTGCCCAGGATCCAGCATCCCTCCTGGGGCAGAGAAGCAACTCTAGCCCCTGGTCTCTGGAAGCACAGGAACTAGCAACCGCACACCTCACTGACAAGGAGCAAAATGTCAGTTTCCCACCATCCCTGTGCTGAGTTCCTGGGTCTGTACACCCGCTGTGCCCATTGTGAAGGGTTCCCACCATCCCTGTGCTGAGTTCCTGGGTCTGTACACCTGCTGTGCCCATTATTAGGGGTTCCCACCATCACTGTGCTGAGTTCCTGGGTCTGTACACCCGCTGTGCCCATTATAAGGGGTTCCCGCCATCCCTGTGCTGAGTTCCCAGGTCTGTACACCTGCTGTGCCCAATATGAAGGGTTCCCACCATCCCTGTGCTGAGTTCCTGGGTCTGTACCCCTGCTGTGCCCATTATGAGGGGTTCCCACCATCCCTGTGCTGAGTTCCTGGGTCTGTACACCTGCTGTGCCCATTATGAGGGATCCCCACCATCCCTAGGCTGAGTTCTTCTTTACAAGTGTGGTCTCAGATCTGGACATTCCTCTTTAGGGGTCCAGTCACTGACTGACACCCTCTCCATCCCACATTACTTTTTATCTCTTCCAAACTGTTGAGCAGATCAGAACATTCTCTGCACTCATTTAAGTTGGCCATAAAATAGATGATTCCTTTTTAATGAAATTCCTACGACCACCTTAAATGAGTGCAGAGAATGTTCTGATCTGCTAAACAGTTTTGAAGAGATAAAAAATAATCTGGAAAGGAAAGGGTGTCAGACAGTGATTGGAATGGTCAGATCTGACAAACGGAGGCTGCAGGATGTGAGCAGTGAACTATGCAAACAGAAGATAGTGAAGGGGGAGGGGGATCGTGTGATAGGGAAGGTGTACAGACCTGCATTACTCGAGAGAGGGGAAGTAAAGTTGGAGATTAAAAATGCTGCTGTAAAGTCTCTTAGGACACAGTGATAATAGCCCATTCTGCCCCCCTCCCCCCTCCAGTCCTGGCATGTAGGGTACCTGGAGATTTCTTTGTGATCCCTCTGTGTGCACTGCTGAATGCCTAGTCTGTGTCACAGGGAGATGAATGGACACCTGCCTCTGCAAGGACCTATTGCTCCCTGTCCTGAGCCATTCTTCTTCTGCTGGTGATTTCCCCCTCACTTACTGAAAGAGACAGGCAGCCTGTGAGCCAATGATGCTGCAAGGGTGATTAAAGCCCCACCCTATGGACCCAATCAATTACAGGCACTGGAAACCTAATGCTAGAGGTGGAGTGTTCAGGGGTATAAGCTTTGCGCCCTGAGCACACTCTAAACTACGCCAATAGAGCTTCTTAGCCCAAATCACGTGTTTACACACAAGTCATGCCTCCAATATCACCCGTGTCCGGCGCCCTTAACACACCCACTTAAAGGGACACGTTTCATGTTTTTTTTTTAATAAGTAGCTTTAGGGGGGGGGGGCGGCGGCGCCCCTGTGCCCCCTATTTACGGGCCACCACTGGACTGCTGCAGATGAAAGACGTATCATGCTGCCTTCCCTTCTTTTTTACAATAGATTTTTTTATTGATTTTCACAGTAGAAATTACAGTACAGGTTGGAGTTTGTACAAAACAAAACTTTTAGGAATACAAAGAGTTAACACTGGACAAGTTATCAAGGTATAAGCATATCTAATCATATGCAGGCTCTTCATAATGCAATCTGAGATAGTGTCACAGTGAGCTAAAACCTGTCACCCCCTTTGGGTTCACACTGTCAGCAGGCATTGAGACATATATTAAAAAGAGGCCCGCCCCTAGCCCTGGAGAAGGGCAGGGAGGCTTATTCACAACAAAGCTACTTGTGATTATTGGTATTAGTTGACAACAAACTCATAAACTCATGCATAATGAGTAGCTCTAAGCACATTTGCAGGCTGTTCTCGGCACATATAGACCTTCAGTTGCCTCTAGTAGGTTGGGGTAAACATCAGTATCACCACCGGAGGGTGAAGCCTGTACACATTTATGTCAAGTATCATCCATCATGGATGAATTGTTTGTACATCATATATGTGTGAAGAGGCATTTGAGGAGTTTCCCCAGATATCCCAGTGTTTGCGTAGAAGAACGGGAGAGCCTCGGATTTCCACAAACATTTTTTCCATAGTATATTGAGTGTTCATTCTGGAGATTACTTAGAGCGCCATTCCTTTGCTAGTGTAATACGTGTAGCAAATAGAATGTGCATAACCACTTTTCTCGTTAGTGGGGGGAACTGCTCAATACCCAAGCTCAGTAGCGCTAAAGATGGGGTTATTACGCATCTGTGCCCAGTAGTTTCTTGGATAAGAGATATAACCTCCTCCCAAAAATGAGGTATCACTACACAGCTCCACAGTGTATGAAGGAGATTGCCCATACTTCTGCAATCTCGCCAACACATATGTGAGGTGTTTGGATCCATTTTACTTAAGCGTAAAGGTGTGAGGTACCACCTATGAAGTAATTTCTGGGTATTATCCCAGTGGTCTATACACGCTGAGGACCTGCTGCTATAGCGTATAGCTAAGTGCCATTGGGGTAGCGTAAATTCTTTTTGTAGATCCTTTTCCCATTTTGTCATGTTTGGTGTTTTAACCGGAATATATAGGGGGAGGTAGACTTATAAAATAGGGATATCCCTTTTACATTGCTTGGTTGTTTGTTCTTGAGGAAGTTCCATACAGATATAGGTATTTCTATAGGGTTGGCCCTGTTTGCAAATTTATAGTGCTGAATCTGGTAAGTTTTATACCTATCTAGTGCATCCGGATCTGTCAAGTCATCTGTGGAGAAGTGCACCCCCTTTTTTACCCAGGATTGGATGGATAGCCCCAGAACTAGGTATTCGTAGGATGTCAAGGGGATTGGTAGTATACATATTGGAGAGTCAGAAAATTTTTGCTTCATCAGTGAGGAGTCGGACTATGCTGCTGTTGTGGCTTGTATAGTCGGGTAAGGAGGGAGTAATGGGCTATGGTGCAGGCTGGCCACCATTGCTAAGGCTGGAAGATTGTGCCCAGGTGTAATTTCTCTTTCAATTTGTGTCCACCTGTTGTCTGTTTGGCAAGAGAACCAATACTTCATATGGTCAAGTACAACAGCTCTATAGCATTTTTGCACATTGGGAAGACCTACGCCCCCAACTTGTTTAGCTTTATATAGATTTGTTAATGCTATCCTAGGTTTTTTCCCTGCCCATATGTATTTCCGCAGGCATGATGTTAGCTGCGAGAAGAATGACTGAGGTATGGGGATGGGTAGAGTTCTGAAGTAGTATAACATTTTGGGCAGAACTTGCATTTGGTATGCAGCAATCCTTCCTAGCCATGTCAGGTGGAGTTTGCCGATCTGGTTCAGTTCCTCTTCCACTTTGGTGAGCAGAGGAGGGTAGTTACTGGAATAAATATTAGTGGAAGATGAGGTTAACTGTATACCTAAGTGGGTGATCGAGGGGGGGGGTCCTAGTTACAGTGGAACTCCTTTTTAAGTTTGTTGACTGCGTCCTCTGTCATGTTTAGTGTGAGAGCATAACATTTAGTTGTGTTAACTTTATAGAAGGAGACCTCTCCAAATTTGTTTGTATTATTGGGATAGAGGATTCTGGCTTGGTTATAGTCAGAATAACGTCGTCAGCAAACAAGCCTAGTTTGTGACTTTCGGTGCCTATGTTGATACCATGTATTGCTTCGTTGGATCTTATGTATTCTGCCAGGGGCTCTATAGCCAGTGAAAAAATTATCGGGGACAATGGACAACCTTGACGGGTCCCATTTGAGAGAGCAAATGGATCTGAGAGTAAGCTGGAAGTATAGACTCGGGCAGAGGGGCTGGAATATAATGACATGATCGTGGAGTGGATCATTCCAGATAAACCAAATTTATGTAAGGTCTCAGACAGGTATCCCCAGTGGACCCTGTCAAAGGCCTTTTTAGCGTCAAGGGCTAGGAATCGCTAGGTTCTTTAGTTATTTCTGCAAAACGCAGAAGGTTGAGCATTCTCCTAGTCCCGTCAGGGGCCTGTCTGCCTTTTACAAAACCAACTTGATCTAGACCTATGAGGGATGGGGTGATTTCCATTCAACTATTAGCTAGGGTCTTGGCAAATATTTTAAGATCCGTGTTCAACAATGATATGGGCCTAAAATTTTGGGGAAGTGATGAGTCTTTGCCAGGTTTGGGTAGCGTCACTATGACTGCTTGTAGCATTTCGCTCGGGAAAGAACCAGATTTTGCTGCCCCGTTGAAGACTTCGACTAGTTTCGGGGTAAGCAGCTTTTTAAAAGCCTTGTAGTATTCCGCGGAAAAGCCGTCCGCTCTGGGTGCCTTATACATAGGAAGGGTCTTTATAATTTTTGTGTTGCACTTCTAATTCAGCTATGGATTTGTGCAGCAGTTTCTTTTTCTTTTCTCTAGAGGCGATTTGGATAAGAGTTCCCCTGACGACTGCCTTATGTGCACACCAAACCGCCATGGGGGAACAGTCATCAGTGTCATTAAGTTCAAAGTATTCCTGTATTTTTCCTTCAATCTCATCCCTTAATTTAGGCTGCGACAGAAGGAAGGTATTATTGCGCCACTTGGGTTTGTTGGATATGGTGCTTGTATCCACAACCTCAATGGTCATTGGTGCGTGGTCCAACCAATGTGATGTTGTGGATATCCGCTTTGCCAATGGTCTGCAGGGTGTACACATCTGTAAGAAAGAAATCTATTCTTGATTAGCAGTTGTGAACCATTGAGTAGTATGTGTAGTACCTTTCAGTGGTTCGGAGGCAGCGCCAGGGATTAAATAGCCTTTCTTCTAAGCATAGAGAACCTAGAGTAGGCCACCTTCTCCGAGCCACTGAAGAGGAATCAAGATCATGGTTTAAGATCATGTTAAAATCACCACACAACATTAAGTTACCCTTCAACATCTGTTTAGCAAGCTTAATGACTTTACGGATGAACTTCAATGGATTGCTGTTGGGTGCGTAGAGGTTCACCAGGGTGTAGATTTTGTTGTTAAGTTCTGCAACCAGAATGATGAAGCGCCCTTGAGGATCAATATGCTGTTGGATTAAGGAAAAAGATACAGAGTCCTTGATAGCAATTAGTACTCCATTTCGTTTGGTTGAGTCATTAGCTGTGAAGACATGTGGGAATTTGACATGTGTGCATTTCGGTTTCCTGCGTTTCCTGCACACGAAGAACGTCACAGTGTAAGTCCAGTGCTGATTTCCAAAGGGTTCTGCGCTTGTAAGGGCTATTTAGGCCTCTCACATTGAATGTCATTAGTTTAAGATTAATTTGACCAGTAGGTGGTGCAGTGTCGCCATCCAGTGGTGAAATTCAATATGAGACGAGTTGAGACTTCAGTGCAGAAAATGTGCATGTGCTGAGAAGAACAATTTTGTATAACCATTAATGAACAGGGTCCCAGAAAACAAAGCCAAACAAAGCTAGTCACTAACTTGCTAGCTGTAAATATCAACCGTTGCTGAGAACAGAATACGGGAAACATCACGTATATAATTGTGGGCTTATGCAGTGGAGCACTATTTACTTCTCCTGTTTATGGCGGTGTTGTTGACATTGCTCCAAGAATGGTTCCGGATCAGCCGTGTCGCCTTTCAGCGGGAATAGACTCCATTTCTGGAGGAGTGCCATGCCTCTTTCTAGAGAAGTAATGGAGTGTGTTTCATTGTGCATTTCTACTAATAGCTTAGCCGGGAAGCCCCACTTGTAGATAATTTTGTGGTTGCGCAGGATTTTCGTAATTAGCACTAGGTTGTGTCTCGCTGTCATGGTGGCTTGTGACAAGTCGGTGTAAATAGCGATCCCTGCAAAGGGGTCTGGTAAGGCAGGGTGTTGCCTAAGGTATCGCATCAATTGGTCCTTCACATGGTAGAAATGGATTCTAGCGATCACATCTCTTGGGGTCTTCTCAGGTAAATACGACAATGTCAGCAGGCCCCAGGGATGGTAGAGCCGTCGTCATAAGTTTCTGAAGGTATGAGTCTAGGTCAGCCGGTTTGATGGATTCAGGGATCCCCTAAATTTGAGGTTGTTCCTGTGGGACCTGTCCTCAATGTCCGCCATTTTGAGGCGCATGGCTTTGATCTCCGCTTCCACATCAAAGTGGGCATCTACCAGCTGATTGTGCGCTAGAATGAATTCCTGCCATATCTTGCTGGAGAGCCCCCTTAATGTTTGCAGCATCTCCTTCATTGTAGTGTCAATGATGGGCTGCCCTGTGGTAGGGAATGCATCTAATTGCTGGCCGCATGAGATAGATTCCTCCATTTCTTCCCCCTCCTGGTCTGTGTCATCCTGCACACCTCCCTGTTCCCCCAGCCTCCGTTTTTGCTTGACAGGGCTGTTAAATGCTGAGGATGGCAGCGGATTGCCTATATCAGGTGACTCACCCCCGGATGCTGCTGGATGGATGGGCATGTTAGCTGCTGCTGTGGGAATACAGGTCCCAGCGTCGGCACCTTCTTGGATCGGCCGGTCCATCACAGGAGGGAAGAAGTCAGTGAGTTTCCGTGGCCCCTCTCTCTCCTTCCTCTTATTCATCTTGCCCTCTGTGTTCTCCTCTATCTGGTGGTGTAATTTTGGAGCGTTTCTGTGCGCTGTGAGCCACTGTATGAAGCCCGTTGTGACAGAGCTAAGCTCTCACACAGCCATCCGCTCTGGCTGCCGACTCTGCCCCCGCTGCCTTCCCTTTTGAATTGGAAGATGTTCAGTGGTGTCATCAGCTGAGACTAAAGGCCCGTACACACAATCTGACTTTTTGACAACGAACCTCCGACGGACCTGTTTTTGCAGACAATCAGATTGTGTATATGCTCCATCGGACAAACTTTTTCGCTTTTTCATCGGACAAATGTTCGCTGTGAGAACAGACAAACTTTCGGACAACAAATGTCAGATGGAGCAAATCCGATCGTGTGTTCACCAGTCCATCGGACTAAAGTCCAAAGTACAAACACGCATGCTCAGAACCAATGCTAAAAATCAGACAACAATAGCAGAAGTTTCCCAAAGGGTGGTGGTAAAGAGCAGAGAAAACACGTGATTTGGTGAAAGTTGGTTGAAAAAGTCCTGCCGTGTGTATGCATACCAAGTTCAAGGAGCTAGGATATTTCTATATTTGGTTATCCAATCATGTAGAAAAGGCTGTGCACGTGACTGGGTATTTGAAGTGAATAGGCATTTGCAATTTGCATGATTAGATACTAGAAGTGAATATTCACACAATTTATTGAGTGAAGATTCTCAACCACTTCAGTAAATCAGCCTCTGCATGTCTGCCTATGTAATCATATGAACATCATTTTATTTAGAATATTAATATTGCAGTTTAGTAAATATGCATTATTTTCATGTAGTATGGATATTTTATTCACGTCATCTATCTGCCCTGTTTATTGGGATTAAAACACTGACAATCACTATAAGTAGTTAAATTATGTATTGATATTAGCACAGTATAGGCCACCCTTATTATTTTGTGTACTGTTCAGTCTTGTTAAAGAGGCACATGTCTTAAATGATATGCAAACCCGCATCAGCTATGTTAGTAATGGTATGACAACAAAATAAAAAATGCAGGACTTACAGTGGTATATTCCTGTAATTTATAATACAAATTCATTATATGTACATGTAGGATATTCCATTAATATTGTAGCACAGTAAGTACTTTTTAGTTTTTTTGGTTCTATGAAGAAATAAAGTTGAAAACAACAAGTACATTTAATGCAGTTTATTCCAATAATTGCTTTGAGATGGCTGTCATATTGGGTGAAGCCTGTCAAAAGGCAGTCTCATAACTAATGCACATCATGATGCAATTCACCTATATTTAGTTACATTGCTTTCTCATTGACTGTGTCTTCAGAATAGATAAGGTTATTCTCTTATTCACTCAAAAAGTTATATTTCAGAACTTCCAAATTAACAGTAATATATTCAATGTTTAAAAATAATAAAACAATTTTCTAAATGTTTTTGTAAATAGCCTATCTACTGATGATCCCATGCATCTTTGTAGAACAGTAAATTGATTTGTGTTATTTTCAGAATGTCAAGGGCATATTAATATACTGTAAGAAATGCATGTGTGGTGGGGGCACCAGGTATCTGACACTCCCAGAAGTGTCAGATTCAAAGATTTCTAAAGTGGAACTTTAGTCAGAAAAAAGTCCTGCTAGATCACTTCAGGCTGGCCCCTTTTGCAGGTATAGCTATGTAAATCATTAAAAATAAGTGTCTATACTGTTTAATATCCAGTAATACACCGTCTCACCCTGCTCTGCACATGCTCAGTTGCTCTACATATTTAGGCACTGCTCAGTTTGTAAAGGCTGATCTGCTGACAGCCTTAGACCCCTTTAACACTGATGAATAAGAATAAAAGCCTCTAAAATAAAATATATAAACACTGTGATAAGTAGTACCATCATCCTGGAAATTTGAATATAGAAAGATCCCGGGATCGCTGTGGCTCCACCTAGTCCACAGTATCACTGGCTAGCGTCACTACCCTGACGCTACCCTGGGACCATTCGTGGTCCCCCTCCCCACATATTCATACCACCATCTACATTCCTGCTGTGTTCACATGCGCCCCAGCATGTGCCTTAGTTGGGCTCCTGCTCCCGGGACCCCTCTACGTACTACTTACCTCCTTGTATCCAAGGTCCACCCACATATATGTCCCCCAATGGCTACCGCACGGGACTTTGTCTGGTTACCCCCACTGCCCTCACTTGGCAGGTTTTTTTTTAGATATGCTCCTGATGAAGCGGCACACGCCGCAAAACTAGTTGAGATTGTTGTGACCCTCAACCCACTATGCTGTTTCCCCCTCCGGGGATCCTTATATTGGCGTTGTACATAGTTATCACTATTTTATTTCTGTATTTTCCCATTGTGTCTTATTTTGATGTTGTATTTAATAAAATGTATTTTTGTTTTATACCTGCATTTTTATATTTGATGTTACCCTTTTATCAATACCGCAATAGTCCTATTGGCCCTTCCCTCCTTTTGGCTCTTTATTCGGGGACCTTAGACCCAATCTTTCTATATTCCCCTTTCACACTGAGGCATTTTTCAGGTGCTAAAGGGCTAAAAATAGCTCCTGCAAAGCGTCTGAAAAACGCCTCCCCTGCCACCCCAATGTGAAAGCCTGTGTGCTTTCACACTGGGACGCTGCGCTAGCAGGACGTTAAAAAAAGTCCTGCAAGCAGCATCTTTGGGGCAGTGGAGGAGCGGTGTATCCACCGCCCCTGCCCATTGAAATAAATGGGCACCGCTGATGAAGCGCCTGCAAAGTGCTTCGTCAGTGGCTCTACACGGGCGCTATTAACCCTAAGCGCTGCTTAAACAACGCTTTACTGCTAACGTGGCCCTGCGGCTCAATGTGCCTATACTGTTTAATATCCAGTAATACACTGTCTCACCCTGCTCTGCAAATGCTCAGTTGCTCTACATATTTAGGCACTGCTGAGTTTGAGCGCTGCTAAAACGATGGTAAAGCGACGCTTTACTGCTAACACGGCCCTACGGCTCAATGTGAAAGGGCTCTTATAGCAGAATTAAACCCTCCTATCCTTTATAGTTAAGGACGCTGCTTCTGTTTGAACTGCAACTGCCATGGTGCTGCATATGTGATCAGTTATGAGACCAGCCATTTGATAGTTTGACAGTTTGGTTGAGGACACAATCAAATGTGACAGTTTGCATTTCTATCTTTCCAGGAATGTAACTGTTTTTTGAAACTGGTAAATCAATGGGTTTAGTTCTGCTTTATGATTTACTGCTGTTGAGGGGCTCTGGGCTTCAGCAAAATGGCAGCCTCCAGCAAGAAGAAGTAGGAGCAATGCTGGTGACAATTTACAGCACACACTCATTTTGGTGGCAAAATTATTAATGTGATATGTATGTTTATTGCTAAAGAACATTATTTTTTTATCAAGTTGTTATAGGTAAAGTTCCGCGTTAAATTTCTATGGAATGCAGGAGTGATTGGCAATGTAAGCTTAAGGAGTCACTTTTTTTATTTTAGTTTTAGCAACACAGTTAATGTAAAGCAACAGATATTTTGATAAAGAGCTAAAATGTAAAAATATAAATATATATATATATATATATATATATATATATATATATAGAGGTCGACCGATATATCGGCTGGCCGATATATCGGCCGATATTTGGCCATTTTTGATAAATCGGCATCGGCCGATTTATTATCAAGATTAGGCCGATATTTCAGACTGACCTCCGCTCATTCTTCCTTCTCCACACTCAGCGGCTCTGGCTGCATCAAGCGCCGCGCTGAGTGTGTGAGCAGAGAGGAGAGAGAGACAGAGAGGAGCTGTCAGCTTGATGTCGGAGGTGGGCGGGACCCGGCCGGGGTGGGCGGGACCCGGCAGCTAAATTACACCAGCCAATGATTGGGCTGCTTTAGAAAGGGGGCGGGGCCACATACACGTAGCGACCCGCCCAGATACCATCCCATTAGCTGGTGTAATATAGCTGCTGGGTCCCGCCCACCCCGGCCCGGGTCCCGCCCACCCCGACATCGAGCTGACAGCTCCTCTCTGTCTCTCTCTCCTCTCTGCTCACACACTCAGCGCGGCGCTTGATGCAGCCAGAGCCGCTGAGTGTGTGAGCAGAAAGGAGAGAGAGAGAGGAGCTGTCAGCTCGATGTCGGGGTGGGCGGGACCCGGCCGGGGTGGGCGGGACCCAGCAGCTATATTACACCAGCTAATGGGATGGTATCTGGGCGGGTCGCTATGTGTATGTGGCCCCGCCCCCTTTCTAAAGCAGCCCAATCATTGGCTGATGTAATTTAGCTGCTGGGTCTGCAAAATCAGTGCAATCTGTCAGTGCCGCCAGCCAGTGCCACCGCCAGCCAGTGCCACCCGCCACCGCCAGCCACCGTCAGTGCCACCCGCCACCTCCAGCCAGTGCCACCCGCCACCTCCAGCCAGTGCCACCCGCCACCGCCAGTCAACGCCACCGCCAGCCAACGCCACCCGCCACCGCCAGCCAGCACCACCCGCCGCCACCGCCAGCCAGCGCCGCCCGCCACCACCAGCCAGCGCCACCTGCCACCGCCAGCCAGCGCCAGCCACCGCCAGCCAGCGCCACTGCCAATCAGTGCCATCTGTCCCAAACTAGTGCCATCTGTCAGTTCCAAACAAGTGCCACCTGCTAGTGCCAATCAGTGCCAGTCAGTGTCAATAGTGCCATCTGTCAGTTCCAAACCAGTGCCACCTGCCAGTGCCATCTGTCAGTTCCAAACCAGTGCCACCTGCTAGTGCCAATCAGTGCCACCTGCCAGTGCCAATAGTGCCATCTGTCAGTTCCAAACCAGCGCCATCTGCTAGTGCCAATCAGTGCCACCTGCCAGTGCTAATCAGTGCCTCCTGCCAGTTCCACACCAGTGCCACCTGCCAGTGCCACCTGCCAGTTCCAAACCAGTGCCACCTGCCAGTGCCAACTGTCAGTTCCAAACCAGCGCCATCTGCTAGTGCCAATCAGTGCCACCTGCCAGTTCCACACCAGTGCCACCTGCCAGTTCCAAACCAACGCCATCTGCTAGTGCCAATCAGTGCCACCTGCCAGTGCTAATCAGTGCCTCCTGCCAGTTCTACACCAGTGCCACCTGCCAGTTCCAAACCAGTGCCACCTGCCAGTGCCAACTGTCAGTTCCAAACCAGCGCCATCTGCTAGTGCCAATCAGTGCCACCTGCCAGTTCCACACCAGTGCCACCTGCCAGTTCCAAACCAGTGCCACCTGCCAGTGCCATCTGTACTGAGGACATCAAGTGTGTGCTAGAGTGACGGGAGTAAGCAGGGTGAGGGTTTTTTTTTTTTAATCGGCCACACAAAAATCGGCCACAAAAATCGGCCACAAAAATCGGCCATCGGCCGCCCAAATTTCTAAATATCGGCATCGGCATCGGCCAGCGAAAAACCCATATCGGTCGACCTCTATATATATATATATATATATATGCCCCAGTGCGATGTCATTTGTGATGAAACGCGTAGGGTGGAGGGGCGTGGTGACGTCACTATCTCTCTCATGTCCTGATGGATGGGTTTGTTTGGTTGTATGAGAGCCAAGACATAAATTTAAGGTGCTTTTTATTACTTACTGTTGTATTTTAATGATTTAATAAACCCACCAAGGATTTTATGCTATGTGGAGCCTTTTGTCTCTTTTTAGTGACAACTTCCTATCCAATTTACTGAGTGATATCGGAGGTGTAGAGGAGGCCTGAGATGCAGAGAAAGGCCCGGGCTGGGTTTTAAGCCACAGGCGTACACTGACCCCTATAATAAGGGGTCTACAGGAGCTGTTAAGCAGGTTCTACAACTGATGGCAGAATCACTGCGGTTTTTGGTAATGGATGATGGCTGTCATTAAAGTGGTGTTCCGGCCGAAATTACACTTTTTAAATAAAAATACCCCTAGAATACACAATTTTAATGTATTCTAGTAAAGTTAGTCTGTAAACTAAGGTCTGTTTTGTTAGGTTATTATAGCATTTAGATAGTGTATAAACTAGAAATAGGCCGTGGCCATTTTAAGTGTGGGCATCTGAAGCCAGACTGCATATGTCTTCCTGGATATCACGAGCAGTGTAATCGGTTTCAGTTTCATGTTATATTTGCTCTCCAGTTTCATAGCAAGTTGCCGCCCCCTATTTATGTAAACATCTCCTCCCCTCCTCCCCTCCAGTATGTACAAGCAATAATATTCTAGAAATACAGAAATCTGTTGCTAAGGGTAAGAGCTTTAAAAAATTCCTAATTGTAAACAAAATCATTTGTTTCTGTGCAGATATATCTACATTATATATATATAATCTTATTATGTAGATATATCTGCACAGAAACAAATGATTTAGTTTACAATTAGGATATTTTTAAAGCTCTTACCTTATAGAGCCCATTCACACAGGGGCAACACGACTTCCAGGGCGATTTTATGAGGCAACTCAGACACGACCTGAGTATGAATCACAGAGCGACCTGGAGCTATTTACAAGGCAACTCCAAGTTGCCTGCAGGACAGAAGAGATTCCAGTGGCCAATCAAACAAGAATCAGCTCTGTGGGAGGGAGGGGGGAGGGAGAGGTTTGCCTGATAAATGTATGTTTTCTTCCTGGAGAGTTTCTCCTATTAAGACAGTGAGAGGCGACTCCCATTGAAATGAATGGTTACAGGTCGCCTAGGAGTCGGATTGAAGTAGTACAGGGACCTTTTTTGAAGTCGGAGCGACTGCAGTAGTGTGCATAAGGACGGCTCCATTAACTTACATTGATTTCTTCAGCCAGCGCGACCTGAGGCGACTAGGGGCGACCTGGGGCGATTTGGAGTCGGATCCAAAGACGCCCCTGTGTGAATGGGCTCTTAGCAACAGATTTCTGTATTTGAAGGTGAGGGACGAGAAGGCCGAAGGTGAGGGATAAGGGGTATGTGTGTGTATCAATCACAGCACATTGCATCACCCCCAGCACATCGAATTGCATGGACCCACAGCACATTGCAACACCCACAGCACATCGAATCGCATGGGCCCACAGCACATTGCAACACCCCCAGCACATCGAATCGCATGGGCCCACAGCACATTGCAACACCCCCAGCACATCGAATCGCATGGGCCCACAGCACATTGCAACACCCCCAGCACATCGAATCGCATGGGCCCACAGCACATTGCAACACCCCCAGCACATCGAATCGCATGGACCCACAGCACATTGCAACACCCCCAGCACATCGAATCGCATGGGCCCACAGCACATCGCAACACCCCCAGCACATCGAATCGCATGGGCCCACAGCACATTGCATCACCCCCAGCACATCGAATCGCATGGACCCACAGCACATTGCAACACCCCCAGCACATCGAATCGCATGGACCCACAGCACATTGCAACACCCCCAGCACATCGAATCGCATGGGCCCACAGCACATTGCATCACCCCCAGCACATCGAATCGCATGGCCAACAGCACATTGCAACACCCCCAGCACATCGAATCACATGGGCCCACAGCACATCGCAACACCCCCAGCACATCGAATCGCATGGCCCACAACACATTGCAACACCCCCAGCACATCGAATCGCATGGGCCCACAGCACATTGCAACACCCCCAGCACATCGAATCGCATGGGCCCACAGCACATCGCAACACCCCCAGCACATCGAATCGCATGGGCCCACAGCACATTGCAACACCCCTAGCACATCGAATCGCATGGGCCCACAGCACATTGCAACACCCCCAGCACATCGAATCGCATGGGCCCACAGCACATTGCATCACCCCCAGCACATCGAATCGCATGGCCAACAGCACATTGCAACACCCCCAGCACATCGAATCACATGGGCCCACAGCACATTGCAACACCCCCAGCACATCGAATCGCATGGGCCCACAGCACATTGTAACACCCCCAGCACATCGAATCGCATGGGCCCACAGCACATCGCAACACCCCCAGCACATCGAATCGCATGGGCCCACAGCACATTGCAACACCCTCAGCACATCGAATCGCATGGGCCCACAGCACATTGCAACACCCCTAGCACATCGAATCGCATGGGCCCACAGCACATTGCAACACCCTCAGCACATCGAATCACATGGGTCCACAGCACATTGCAATACCCCCAGCACATCGAATCGCATGGGTCCACAGCACATTGCAACGCCCCCAGCACATCGAATCGCATGGGCCCACAGCACATTGCAACACCCCCAGCACATCGAATCGCATGGGCCGATAGCACATTGCAACACCCCCAGCACATCGAATCGCATGGGCCCACAGCACATTGCAACACCCCCAGCACATCGAATCGCATGGGCCCACAGCACATTGCAACACCCCCAGCACATCAAATCGCATGGCCCACAGAACATTGCATCACCCCCAGCACGTCAAATCGCATCATTTACAGCACATTGCAACACCCCCAGCACATCGAATCGCATCTATGCAGACATAGTACAGGAGATGGTCAGAGACTGCAGTTCCTATGGACGTTAGTAGATAATGGCCGATTGGCCCTCTCACCTGACCCAGCGATACAGCAACAGCGGTTCCTTTGATCAGGAGTCGGCTCACTCTGAATTGCCCGTGGCGACTCCACTGGGTAGAGCCCAGATCTGTATTCTGGCAATGACTCCATTCCTTTCTCTGCCAGGGATGGCGCCAGGCTGTGTGGCTTTCCCCCCCCCTCCATTAGTACAGACCCCCCAGAACAAACCACCCCCCTCCATTAGTACAGACCCCCCCAGGACAAACCACCCCCCTCCATTAGTACAGACCCCCCCAGGACAAACCACCCCCCTCTATTAGTACAGACCCCCCCAGAACAAACCACCCCCCTCTATTAGTACAGACCCCCCCAGAACAAACCACCCCCCTCCATCATTAGTACTAACCCCCCCCAGAACAAACCTCCCCCCTCCTTTATTAGTACTGACGCCCCCCCAGAACAAACCTCCCCCCTCCATTATTAGTACTGACCCCCCAGAACAAACCATCCCCCTCCTTCATTAGTACTGACCCCCCCCAGAACAAACCTCCCCCCTCCTTCATTAGTACTGACGCCCCCCCCAGAACAAACCACCCCCCCTCCATCATTAGTACTGACCCCCCTCCATCATTCGTACTAACCCCCCCCAGAACAAACCACCCCCCCTCCATCATTAGTACTGACCCCCCCCAGAACAAACCACCCCTCCTTCATTAGTACTGACCCCCCCAGAACAAACCACCCCCCTCCATCATTAGTACTAACCCCCCCAGAACAAACCACCCCCCCTCCATCATTAGTACTGACCCCCCCAGAACAAACCATCCCCCTCCATCATTAGTACTGACCCCCCCCCTCCATTATTAGTACTAACCCCCCCAGCAACGTCACTGCGCGGCTGGTCAGAGACAGCCGCTCCGATCTGCAGCTGTTTCGCTCTCCTCCTCTGACAGGAGGAGGAGGGAGGAGGGTGGGGGCTTCGGCAAGGAACGTGGCGGCGGCAGTGATCGGCGGAGAGAGGAGAGGAGAGGAGAAGGAGGAGGGAGGGGAGCACTCTGGCGCTTCAGCGCTTCCACCTCTGCCTGGGGAACTTATTCGGCAGAACACATGTCACTGTCACATCATCACACAGTGCAGTGTGAGATGTGACAGGCTGAGGCTCGCTGGGTAGGGAGGAGCGGAGGAAGGTGGTCACCAGGCGGACCGAGGGAGGGCAGGATGGGCGTGCCTACATGAAAATGGGAACGCGATGAGCCTCCTGGGAATCGATGACGAATATCTCCCAGGAGGCCGAGCGATCAGTGTATGACGTGCAGAGTGTTCAGCGGCCGCGGCGGGAGATACAAAAAGAGTCCCAGCAAAACGTGAGTTTTAAAAACAAAAAATTTAAATATGCCAATTGTTCTTAAGGGGACATTCATAGAGAGGATGCAGCAAAGTTCAAAAAGAGGGTGGAACTCCACTTTAAGGAAAATTTAGCTATTATGACATTGCGCATGGACTTATTTATGCAGATGGAATTTAGTATTGCTAATTCATATGGATTCACCTATGAACTTCATATTTATATATATATATATATATATATATATATATATATATATATATAAAATAGAAGGAAATCTTGCTCTGGGGAGATGAAGCAGAGGTAAGAGTAACCTCTGTTGCAGTAAAGATATATCACTGTCACTTCCTTGGTCCTCTTTGTTCCTATGCTTGGATCATTCTCACGCACACTGATCATGCTGTTTTCATACTACTTTTAGCATACCATAAAGGTCATTCCGTATGTGACAAACAGTCAAAAAATAAAAGCAAAACAATTATTAAAATTTCCAACATTTGAGGTTGATTTTTACAAATACACTGATCAGCCATAACTTTATGACCACCCACCTAATATTAAGTAGGACCCGCTTTTGCTGCCAAAACAGCCCTGACCTATTGAAGCATGGATTCCACTATGCTTTGGTATCTGGCACAAGGCTGTTAGTAGCAGATCCCTTAAATCCTGTAAGTTGTGAGCAGTGTTCATTTTGGCAGCAAATTCCGATTTAGTTTTAGTCTTATGACTAAAACGGCATTTTCATTTTAGTCCCATTTTAGTCAAGAGTTTAGTTTTAGTCATAGTCTTTGACTAAAATGCCATTTTAGTTTTAGTCATATTTTAGTCTACTAAAATCGCCAGTACATTTTAGTCGAATAAAATCATTTTAGTCGAATAAAATCATTTTAGTCAACTAAAATCAAATGTGTTTAGTTAAATTGTAATAAACATAATTGCATTATTTAAGCATTTCTCTAGAATTTCCAAACTCATTATATACTCCTGGAGTAAAAAAAAATGGAATATCATGTTATTATTTATGGTATTAAGGTTTGAACAAACTCACAGATACAGATTTAGTCGCTCTGGACGGTGGTCTGAGGAGGTCAGCAATGCTGCGCACAGTGCTCTGGATGGTGGTCTGGGGAGGCCAGTAGTGCTGCACAGTGCTCTGGATGGTGGTCTGAGGAGGCCAGTAATGCTGCCTTGTGCTCTGGACGGTGGTCTGAGGAGGCCAGTAATGCTGCACAGTGCTCTGGACAGTGGTCTGAGGAGGCCAGTAATGCTGCACAGTGCTCTGGACAGTGGTCTGAGGAGGCCAGTAATGCTGAAAGGAGAGAGCCGCCACCGACACACGAATAAACTGATGAGCCTTGGATACAATTATCTTTAATCACCACATATCATGATAGGTAAGCCAGGCACAGTGAAAATGGACAAACAGCTCTCCACAATCTGTTCTCAATACTTATAGCGTTTGCTCCACACATATGCATAAGCCATGGAATCAGTGGCGGAACTACCGCCATAGCGTCACACGCGGCCGCTATGGGGCCTGCAACCGAGAGGGGCCCGTGGGGAGGAGGAGGAATGCATACTGCCGGGGGGGCAAGCACCGCCCGCACGGTCCCCCAGCCAGGGGAAGTGAGGAGAGGAAGAAGCGAGCTGTGCGTACAAGCAGAGAGCTGTAATAGCTTTCATTTGAATGTCCTTGTCCTGTGTTCCCGGGGCTCACCGTCACATAGCCCCACCTCTTGGCCCAGCGCCTTTGATAGACAGAACGCCGGTCCAATGCGGGACATGTGACGTCATCAAAGGCGCCGGGCCAAGAGGTGGGGCTATGTGACGGTGAGCCCCGGGAACGCAGGACATTCAAATGAAAGCTATTACAGCTCTTTGCTTGTACGCACAGCGCGCCTCTTCCTCTCCTCATTTCCCCTGGCTGGGGGACCGTGCGGGCGGTGCTCGCTCCCCCACTCTGAGGCAGCCCCATGCTCGCCAATAGCCATTTGAGGGCTGCAGTATGCATTCCTCATCCTCCCCGGTAGTTCCGCCACTGGCTCGCCTCTTCCACTGCACAGGTGAGGCTACATTGTGCACGGGTCATGCTGCATTGGGCACAGGTGAGGCTGTATTGGGCACGGGTCACGCTGTATTGGGCACAGGTGAGGCTGTATTGGGCACAGGTGAGGCTGCATTGGGCACAGGTGAGGCTGCATTGGGCACGGGTTATGCTGCATTGGGCACAGGTGAGGCTGTATTGGGCACGGGTCATGCTGCATTGGGCACAGGTGAGGCTGTATTGAGCACGGGTCACGCTGCATTGGGCACGGGTCACGCTGCATTGGGCACGGGTCACGCTGCATTGGGCATGGGTCACGCTGTATTGGGCACAGGTGAGGCTGCATTGGGCACGGTGAGGCTGCATTGGGCACAGGTGAGGCTGCATTGGGCACAGGTGAGGCTGTATTGGTCATGGGCAGGCTACGCTGCATTGGGCACAGGTGAGGCTGCGTTGGGCACAGGCCACACTGCATTGGGCACAGGTGAGGCTGCATTGGGCACTGGACACGCTGCATTGGGCACAGGCCACACTGCATTGGGCACAGGTGAGGCTGCATTGGGCACTGGACACGCTGCATTGGGCACAGGCCACGCTGCATTGGGCACAAGTGGGCACAGGTGAGGCAGTATTGGGCACGAGCAGACCACGCTGCATTGGGCACAGGTGAGGCTGTATTGAGCACGGGTCACGCTGCATTGGGCACGGGTCACGCTGCATTGGGCACGGGTCACGCTGCATTGGGCATGGGTCACGCTGTATTGGGCACAGGTGAGGCTGCATTGGGCACGGTCACGCTGCATTGGGCACGGTCACGCTGCATTGGGCACAGGTGAGGCTGCATTGGGCACAGGTGAGGCTGTATTGGTCATGGGCAGGCTACGCTGCATTGGGCACAGGTGAGGCTGCGTTGGGCACAGGTGAGGCTGCATTGGGCACAGGTGAGGCTGCATTGGGCACTGGACACGCTGCATTGGGCACAGGCCACACTGCATTGGGCACAGGTGAGGCTGCATTGGGCACTGGACACGCTGCATTGGGCACAGGCCACGCTGCATTGGGCACAAGTGGGCACAGGTGAGGCAGTATTGGGCACGAGCAGACCACGCTGCATTGGGCACAGGTGAGGATTATTGAAGCGCTAACACCAGGTGTTTGGAGTATCTTTATCTGTTGATTAAACTTTCTGGAATACATATATTGCTATTGTGGTGTAGGATCTGGGTTCTTTCTTTCTTTCTTTCATCTCAGACTCGAACCACACGCCCTTTAAACCACGCCCACTATTTAATTTAAGTCCGCCATTTTTTTGTGGGGGGGGGGCCCATACAACATTTTGCTATGAGGCCCTGTGATTTCTAGTTACGCCCCTGCATGGAATACAAAGGAATAAAGCCTCATGGTGCAGAAATCCTCAATAGTGGGAATAGTCAGCAAAAAATCGATTGTTTTTACTGGGACCATGTGAGTTTGTTTAACTTTTAAAAAAAATAAGCTATTGAGTATTACTGCACCATGAGGCTTGATTCTTTCAAAATGTACCATCCAGGAACAATTCTTCTAGGACCCTAATCCCCCTGGATGGCCAAATAATCGGCTGTGGGAGCTGAAAGATGTTGGAGATTTGGGTTGCTCTAGAGAGAAGCATGCTCAGACCATTTGCTGGGACCATTTGTGAGTGTTAAGCCTCGTACACACGACCAAGTTTCTCGTCCAAAACCGGCAAGAAAAGTGCCGCGAGAGCTTTCTTGTCGAGAAAACCGTTCATGTGTATGGTTTTACGACGAGAAAACTGCCGTGAATCTCGACGAGAAAATAGAGAACCTGCTCTCTATTTTCTCGTCAGGATTCAAGATTTCCTCGTCGTGTTTCTCGTCGGCCTGTTTTGTGACGAGAAAATGGTTCGTGTGTATGCTTTTACGACTCTTCCAAAAGCGCGCATGCTCAGAAGCAAGTATGAGACGGGAGCGCATCTTCAGCTAAATCAAGCCTTCGTAATGGAGATAGCATATTCGTCACGCTCTAAATTATTGCATCGTTTAAATGTTGTGCATTGAAATCTTCTTTAGAATGTTACATTAATCAAAACGAATGAACTTCTTTTGCTGCTGATATTCACACAGTTATGACTATGTTTTTTTAACCTTTTTCATGCTGCTCTTAAGAAGATTTAGGTGTATTATATCGTGCAAGATCTTCTGAATATTTTACTGTTTTAGATTTTTCTAACAGATGTTAATTTTAATTTGGCAATGTTTTGCTAGTGATCTCCCATTGTATATTTGTTTTTTTTAATTGTAAATTTTACACCCTATATTTTTTACATTATTATTTTATTGTTTTTTGGGGGGTTGTTATCTGTCCCTTTTTTTGGCTGTCAAATGTATCTGCTTACTCCAAAGCTAAATTAAAAAATTGTAAAAATAAACATAGTCAAGTATGAACTTAAACAAAAATAAAATTTATTCATGTTTAAAAAAAAAAAAAAGAGAAGGCAGCGCTGGAGAACCTGCTGCCATTTATGCATCCATGGGACCCCAGAGCACACATCAACCCTGTGTGGACACTAAAATTGGGAGCTTGAGAAGGCCAACAGTTTTGAGCACAATCTGATGCTGGCCTCCCAGAGGTCAGGAACAGCAGCAGGTGATATATATGTCCCAAGTGTGTGGTACTACAACAGGCTGCCTTCTGTCCGACCACAATGAAGCAAGGCCATCACTTCCTCGTCTTCTTGGCAGCCTTCCCTGCAGCCTTCCCTGCAGCCTTCCTTCTTCGTGTGGCTGGAGGCTGGGCCACTGGAGGGGTACTCCTGTCAGGAGGAGGAGGAGGTGGAGGAGAAGGGGGTGGCGCAGAAGAAGGGGGTGGGGCAGAAGAAGAAGGTGGAGGTGGAGGAGAAGGGGGTGGGGCAGAAGAAGAAGGTGGAGGTGGAGGAGGAGGTTGAGGTTGGGATAGTTGTGCCACCTCACATATGGCCGTATTGGGGGTAATTTTCTCCATCACCCCCTTGTTCAGCAAGGTGATGAGCAGGGGCTCGCATAGGAGGCGTTGCTCCATGCTCATCACCTTGAACTTGGCCTCCACTAGGCCGGCAATGGCCTCTTCACCTCTTCAGGGGATGTGGGCTCCTTGAGGGTGGCATGGGCCTCTCGAATAAGGGCCATTGCTGCCTCACTCGTGGTCCTGTCCCTACTGCTTCTTTTGGGAAGTCGGATGGGAGGCACCTGTGATCTTGTGGTTCTCCTCGGGCCGGCCACCTCCTGGCTGCCACTGGGCCCTGCCACCTCCTGGCTGCCACTGGGCCCTGCCACCTCCTGGCTGCCACTGGGCCCTGCCTCCTCCTGGCTCACAGTGGGCCCTGCCTCCTCCTGCCTGACAGTTTCCTGACCCTCATCCTGGCTGATTTCATCCTGTGTATGAAAAAGGGACATAGTTTAATATTTTGGTTTATTATTTTCATACAACTTTCAGATCCAGATTGTAGCAATTTGAATGTAAATCAAGAATACATTTCCAAACATTTACAACTACATCAGATTGACTATTTAGCACCCAATTTAGGCAAGACTAATGTCTAGAGATCTTGATTTTACG
Organism: Rana muscosa; assembly: GCA_029206835.1. NCBI lineage: Eukaryota > Metazoa > Chordata > Amphibia > Anura > Ranidae > Rana > Rana muscosa. The sequence continues at coordinate 500,458,975 of CM055116.1, read as the reverse complement.
TGTGGAACACAAAATAGTTTGTTTGTCATCTTGACATATTTTTCAAACATTAGGTTTATCCCAATACATTTTCTATAAATACTATACCTGGCTCCAGATGGCCAAATCAGGTTCATCCAGGATGGCTGCCTCCTCTTGCTCCAGAGAAGGCTCAGGTTGGCTGCAGGGAAGTCTGGGGGGAAGAGTGGATAGTGATGGCCTTGCCTCAATGTGGTCATCCAGAAAGGACATCCTGCTGTAGTACCACAAATTCGGGACATACACATCATCTGCTGCTGCTCCTGACCTCTGAGAAGCCAGGACCTTAGAGCGTTCAGTCCTGTATGTGCCTCTCAAGCTCCCAATTTTAGTGTCCACCTGTTTTGCTGTGGCTGTGGGCACCTTGGTATGCACAAATGGGAGCAGGGTCTCCAGCGCTGCTTTTCTGACACCTTTTTTTTTTTTATGTATGGGGTTTTTGGTTTCCCACAGAGCGGGCAACTCCCTTACCCGGTCTATAAATTCCGCAAGGAATTCTTTGTCGCTAATAAAGACATTCATATTGGCTCTGCAAGTAAAAAATAAATTATATAACTAATGTGAGGCACACAGTCTAACCTCCTTAAAATCTTATTCACCATATATATCCTCCAACATTCTCAAGACAGTATAGGGCAACAATTTTTCAAAGTCACAAATTCACATACCTTCGTTCGCACGTCCGTCACTTGAACTCCTCTCTCTGCACACCGAACGTAGTATAGTCACATGTGTGTTTGCTATATATACACCACGCATGCGTCAAACTACGCACACGTCGCCCGCCCATGACGTTCTAACTAACATCTATTCCCCGCCCCTTCTCTTTCAGCGCGCAGACAGATATGGTGGATTTACAGCAGGTGTCTGATAATTCCTCAAATAACAAGGAGGAGGAGACAAGCCCGGAGACTGAGGAAACGTCACGATCAAGGAGGAGATTCAAGGCATCTAATATGTCTTATGGGGAGATGGCGGAGATGGTGGACATCTTGCTAAAGTCGGATTATGACGCAAAGCATGGGCCGTATAGCAAACCTAATAGAAGGAAGGCCAAAATCATGAAGAAAGTCGTGAAGAGTCTGAAGAAGAATTTTGTGGTGAAACGCTCAAATGAGCAGCTCAGAAAGAGGTGGTCAGACCTCAAACTGAGGGAGCCGGAGCAGTTAAGGAGCATTAAGAGAATGCTAGGAAAAAGTAAGTACTTTGGAAACTTTAATGCTATTAATGTATTTATCAACTTACATGTTGCTCCAAGTTTATTTATTTTACAAGTGTACTCCCTTCCAAAATGTAATATTTTGAACTTTGTTGGGCACAGTAAGCGTTTGTTACAGACACATCGTTCGGTCACTATCCTCGTTTTTTGATTATTTTTCAGGCTCAAATTTAACCACTTCAATACCATGCACTTATACAGCTTCCTGCCCAAGCCAATTTTGAGCTTTCAGCGCTGTCGCAATTTGAATGACAATTGCGCGGTCATGCTACACTGTACCCAAACAAATTTTTTATAATATTGTTCCCACAAATAGAGCTTTCTTTTGGTGGTATTTGATCGCCTCTGCGATTTTTATTTTTTGCACAACAAATAAAAAAAGAGCGAAAATTTTGAAAAAAACTATGTTTTTCTTTGTTTCTGTAAATTTTTTTTGTAAATAAGTACCTTTTCTACTTCAATGACGGGCACTGATAAGGCGGCACTGAAGGGCACTGATAAGGCGACACTGATGGGCACCGATGAGGTGGCACTGATGGGCACTCATAGGCGGCACTGATTGGCACTCATAGGCGACACTGATTGGCACTCATAGGCGGCACTGATTGGCACTTATAGGCGGCACTGATAGGTGGCATGGACGGGCACTGATAGGTGGGCACTTATGGGCATGGATGGGCACTGATAGGTGGCGCTGATGGACACTAGTAGGTGGCACTGATGGACACTGATGCCCAGCAATGCCAGCCACCACACATTGTGGTTGTGCCATCATAGTGCCAGTCAGTGCCCATTTGTGGGCACTGATTGGCATATTTTTTTTTATTTTTACTACATGTGGATGGCCGTGGGGGCCATCCACATGCTTGGGGCTTCCCTGTGGTCCTGGGGGGCTTCCCTGGTGGTCCAGTGTGGGTATCCGAGGGGGGGCTGTGCTGATAAACAATCAGCACGAACCCCCCCTGTCAGGAGAGCCGCCGATCGGCTCTCCTCTACTCGCGTCTGTTAGACGCGAGTGAGGAAGAGCCGATCAACGGCTCTTCCTGTTTACATCGTGATCAGCCGTGATTGGACACGGCTGATCACGTGGTAAAAAGCCTCCGCTGGAGGCTTTTTACCGAGATCAGTGTAGCGGTGGGTCAGACTGACCCACCGCTCCACCGAATGCCGCGATGCGCGCCCCCCCGGGCGCGCGGCGGCTGTTATCCCGCAGGACGTCATATGACGTCCAGTGTGGATAACTGAACCACTTCCCGGACGTCAATATGCTATTGACTGGGCGGGAAGTGGTTAATTAGACATCTGCCTGTTTTGATAAAATTGTGGTTCTTACATTGTTGGCTAGATGATGTGTTTGTAAAGAGAATGAAATGCAAACTTTTTAATCAGTGTAAAGGAGAGGACACTCAGCAGCTGGTTCCACATCTGTACTTTTGAGCACTATAGTGTGGCCCAGAGTAGAACCGCCTTTTTTGGGGGTCCCACACAGGTGCATCAGTGAAATTTTGTGGTGCCTCCATGTCTCAAAATTGACAGCCAAAAGTGAATACTAAACATATTTTTTAGACAAAATAATGTCTTCATGTGGAAATTCTGCACAAACAGACACTTGTACACCACTTCCAATCAATTTAGCCTGTTTTTATTTTTTAGAGAAAATTTCTGTGTGATAACTAGACCTTTTGTTTGATTCTCATAGGGGAGAGAAGACTGGGAGGAGAACACTCAAGGGAGCACATGAAACCCACAGCTTCGAAACAACCTCAACCTCACCAAGACCCACAACCTGAGGGTGTTGAGGAAGTTGAAGAGGTGGAGGAAGGAGAAGTGGATGACGTGGTGGAACTGGTCACCACAACAGGTCAGTATCTGTCACCACAGCTTCAGGTAAGAGATGTAGGCCTGCAGAGTTATAATACCTTTTTTTTTATATTTTAGGGGATGTAAATGTTGTGGTGAAAGATAGTACACGTTTCTCTGCTGACAGTGCCCTACGAATAATACAGCAAGTGATGGAATGTAGCACAGAACTGGACAGAATTAAACAAAGAATTCATGTGATGGATCAAACCTTTAAAGACATCCTAGATGTTTTGGGGAGAATTGAATAAGGCCCCAAAACCCCCATTTTTGTTTTCAGTTTGTTATTCACCCTTTTAATGTATTTTTGACAATCAAACCAGCCAAAAATTGAATATGCACACAGTGTGTCAACATGTGCCATCTGCCATCAGGGGATATCCATGTACGGCTTTTGGGGGTGCAACCCCTTCCTCGTATCTAAAGTAGGTGAACTGAAGAAGGGGTTGCACCCACAAAACACGTCCATTGATCACCCCTGATGGCAGATGGCACATATGTCAATAGGGATCAGGAGTCTAAAATCCCTATTGGAAATTACTTCAAAATGTGTGCATATTCAATTTTTGGCTGGGCAAGGGGTGCCAATACCCCATATTAGGACGGGCACATAGAGACATAGTTTGTGTAAGTGAATATCTCATATTGCTCAGAGGTATCCAATGTTGTACTTTTTAGAATGCAACTAATGGTTTTGTATTTTCATAAGAAAACAATTGCCGGTTGCCAGCCAAAAAACGAAAAAAAGAAAAAAAAAATTTACCATGTGTGTGAATGTGCACAGAGTAAAATATTTGAACACCAACAAAGTGTAGCTTCTTTTTCAAATACGCTCTAACCTTATTTGTGTATTTTTTTGGGTTGCATAGTGAAATGGTTGTTATTTACTAAAGGAAAAAACAATTGCCACTTCAAATGCACTAAGACAAACTAGGAGACAGGAAACAAACAAAGTTACCAGATTAAAAAATAATTTTAATGAGTTTTTTATGCACAATTCTTTAGTCATGGCCTGGCATAGGAATTTCCCCCCTACCCATGAAATAGTCCATATATTTCTCCCGAACCTCACGGGCATTTTGGGGGGGCAAGCCAGGACGGGCAGATTCAAGGCCCGGCAGGGGATTGGCATGGTAAAGTCCAGCCTCAGGCAATACTGAGGCCATATAAGTACTTGATTTTCGGCACAGAAAATTATGGAGCACACAGCAGCATAAAACGACATAGTTTATCTTGTACTCCGCCAAGTGGATGGGAGTCATAAAAAGGCGGAACCGGCTGGCCATTATGCCGAAGGCATTTTCAACGACTCTTCGGCCCCTGGCCAGCCGGTAATTGAATACCCTCTTCTCTGGGGTCAGGGTCCACTGTGGAAATGGCCTCATGAGGTGCGGTCCAAGTCCGAAGGCTTCATCAGCCAAAAAAACAAAGGGGAGTCCTTCAACATTCCCTGCATCCGGTGGCAATGCAAGGTCATCACTCTGGAGACGGAGGGCAAACTCCGTCTGGATGAAGGATCCCCCATCGGACATCCGGCCATTCTTCCCTACATCCACATAGAGGAATTCATACCGTGCTGACAACACCGCCATCAGCACAATGCTATGAAACCCCTTGTAATTGAAGTAGTAGGACCCAGAACGGGGTGGCGACACGATGCGGACGTGCTTCCCGTCTATGGCACCACCGCAGTTGGGGAAGTCCCACCGCGTGGCAAACTCCGATGCCACAGTCTACCATTCCTGTGGCGTGGAAGGAAGCTGGGGAGTCAAACAAGATGAAAAAAATTTAGAAATTTTAAATAGAACATTGCAAGCAGATTATAAGAAAATACATTAGAGGCCAACATCAATAAAAATCTCAGTTTAAGGTGTTTTTAATAAGTATAATGGAAGGCTCATGTTTCATATTCATCACCCCTGTGATGGTCCATTCTAACAAAATTTGGGGGGGGGGGGGGTAGATGTGTTTGGCCACAGGATAGCATTGCAGTGGCGGTGCGTCCAGAGTGGGCGCTGGAGCACTGCCCCCTCTCACCTGTGCCCGTCACTCAGAACAATACATAGGTTCATGCCTTGCATGAACCTATGTATTGTCAATGCCGCCCACTATTCAGGTGGATGGCCCCCTGTTAAGCGACGGCCATATGAATAACTGCGGCATTTAGGGGGTGAAAATTGCATATCAGAAACAGGGGGGCAAATAGGCTTGCAAAATCCAGCCTGAGGGATGTAATTGGCTTGATAAAAGTAAAATAGGGGACGCAGGGGGGGGGGGACATTCCTTGGGTAAACACTGACAGGCTGCTCTGCCAATCATGTTCACCAAGTCTGTTTTACGGTTACATGATTGGCTGATGCAACATCGAGGGCAGGAAAAGACATCAAGGACAGAAGAAGGATGGCGCTGACCAGAAGAAGGTAAGTGCAGGGCTGGGGACAAACTGGCTGCATTGGAGGGGACAAAATGGCTGCATTGGAGGGGACAAAATGGCTGCATTGGAAGGGGCAACTGGTGGCGTTTAATAGGCACAGTCGCTAAAAAGGAGGAAGTTTAGTTCCTAAAATTGGGGTTGGACCCCCAAACATTTGGAGCAACAGACGCCCCTGCTGGAAAGGTTAGTGAAGGGAAATATGCATGGAGGAGAAAAAAGGGGCATTTAAAAGCTTCCAGCTTCCAGCATGCATGAGGACAAAGGGGACATTCTCAGCATATTACAATCATGGTAATTAGGGAAGGATGAAAGAAATACAATACATTAGCATACATGAAATACATAAAATGTGATGGTAATGGAGAAAACTTACCCTAATATAGTCCTCCTGCAGGACTTGTATAATGGCAGAACAGGTGTCTGGGATTATGAGGGCCAGAGCCTGGGGGGAGATGCCTGTTGTGAACTTCAAGTCCTGAAGACTTCTCCCTGTCGCCAGGTAACGTAAGGTGGCAATGAGCCTCTGCTCAGCACTGATGGCTTCCCGCATAACGGTGTCCTTCCTGGTAATATAGGGGGACACCAAAGCCAACAGATGCTGAAAAACGGGGTCAGACATCCGCAGAAAATTCCTGTAGTCCTCAGGATTATTCTCGACGATCTCCCGCAGCAGAGGCATATGGCAGAATTGGTCCCGCTGGAGCAACCAATTCTTGGTCCATGAACTCCTCCTCACACCGTTCATGGACTGGTCTTGGTCCAAAACAAGCAGACCAACACCAAGCGCACGCACAGCACGAACTCGACGACGAGAACGTACAGGCGACATGGCTAGGAAACGGTCGTCTTATCAGAACGTAACGAACAGAACGCACTTTAGAACAGCAAGGCCTATGAATAACGAACTGAAAATCTGAAACGAACGGGCAAGAACGCACTGTAAAACAGATACGACCTGCCTAGACGCTCTGAAAGACAAGATACGAACCCACAAGCACAAACTGAACCGCAGAAAACGAACTGAAAAGCACGAAGACTGAAAAGCGCGAATCGTCTCTTCCCAAACTTTTACTTCACACGCGGTAACACGAGATCAGCAAAAGCAGCCTAAGGGGTGGCGCCAGGGAAATAGATCTTCCCCTTTTATAGTGCCGTCGTACGTGCTGGACGTGACCACGGAGAACAACGAGGAATTTGGGAAATGTCAGTGTGTACGCATGGAAAGCTTGACGAGAAAATCGTCAAGGTTAACAAGAATCTCGTCGAAAAAAACGACGTGTTTTTTACGACGAGAAAATTGGCCCGGTGTACGAGGCTTTAGACAGGGAAGCGCCTTAAGTAAGCACCAAAAAAGGTCTTGGACTAGTTCCCAGGGGTAGCGAACCCATCAACACTCAAAGTGCCCTCTTCATCACATACATTGAGGAGACATCATTGAGGTTTAGAAGATCTTTAAACAAGGATTCTTCAAACATCTCTGGACCTCTACTTTCTGCACCCTCAGGCAGACTGATCACTAGCACATTATTCCTATGGAGGTGGTTCTCAGCATCTTCTGCACATTCAGATAACTTTTGAATTGTGGGGCTGAATTTCCTTGCCTCTGTCAGTCTACCACTGAACTTATGAAGAGCATGATGGATTAAGTTACATTCCACCGCTAGCTGATCATTTCTTTCCCTTAAGGCAAATTTGCAAATCCCTATGGCCTACAGGATGGCTTCTGTGTGGGTGCTCCATGGCCCCTTAAAAGGATGACATGGCAGAGGAAAGAAGTGCATTGTCAGGTTGGGGTGAAGTCACGAGGAGGGGGGGAGCAGGTGCACACGGTGGGGAGCAGTGGGGAGCCGCTGACTCAAGGGAGCTGCAAAGCTGCTATCCGGGTGCACTACAACCAACACACTGGGAAGGTTCCCCTTTCCCCCATAGTGGGATACCCTTTTTTTTTTTTTTGGGGGGGTTAACAAACACTTTAAATGATTTTTCAGTATGGAGCAGTATTGGCTGATATTATCTCCTATTGCCAAGTGTCATGTTTATATCCATGTATATAGAATTTCAATGTAACACTGACATGTATATAGATGAAATCGTTTTTTACTTATGTATGTACTAATCATTATACCAAATAGACATGTGTGCATGCTGAATAAACATGTTACTACGTCCACTAGTTTTCCAGTTGTTATCACGTGCCTCATTCAAAGTCCAAAACCCTCATTTGTATTCTCAGAATCAGGGATGGAGGCATCTGTGCTCAGGTGCTTCATTTAACATCCCAAACAAACCCCCTTAGCTTATGTTGCTGTTGTTAACCTCTGGCACACTTTAGTTTAAGGTTTTTCTGGCCTGGAACATCGCTAATGGTGCCGTAGTGCAGTCCACTTCATGTCCTACTGCTCAAAGGACTGTAGTAAGAAGTAGCTGCATAGGGAAGAGATTCTTTACATTCCTATGTAGTGTTCTGGAGTATCCCACAGCTCTCCTAGACCCCATCCAGGTTCATATGCAATAAACTTTAACCACTTCAGCCCCGGAAGAATTTACCACCTTCCTGACCAGAGCATTTTTTGCGATTCGGCACTGCATCCCTTTAGCTGACAATTGCGTGGTCGCTCGCCGTTGTACCCAAACAAAATCAACGTCCTTTTTTTCCCCACAAATAGAGCTTTCTTTTGGTGGTATTTGATCATCTCTGCGGTTTTCTATTTTTTGCGCTATAAACAAAAAAGGAGCGACAATTTTGAAAAAAAAAAAAAGCAATATTTTTTACTTTTTGCTATAATAAATATCCCCAAAAAATGTATAAAATTTTTTTTTTCTTCAGTTTAGGTCGATATGTATTCTTCTACATATTTTTGGGTAAATAAATTGCAATAAGCGTATAGTAATTGGTTTGCACAAAATTTTGGCCTTTTTTAGATTTATGGCATTTTTATTAATGATTTTTTTTTTTACTAGTAATAGCGGCGATTTGCGATTTTTATTGGGACTGCGACATTATGGTGGACACATCGGACACTTTTGACACATTTTGGGACCATTGTCATTTATACAGCGATCAGTGCTATAAATAGCCACTGATTACTGTGTAAATGACACTGGCAGGAAAGGGGTTAAACACTAGGGGGCGATCAAGGGGTTAAGTGTGTCCTAGGGAGTGATTGTAACTGTGGGAGGGGATGGGCTACCACTGACATGACAGCGATCACTGCTCCCGATGACAGGGAGCAGTAGATCCCTGTCATGTCACTAGGCAGAATGGGGAAATGCCTTGTTTACATAGGCATCTCCCCGTTCTGCCTCTCCTCACCGTAATCGTGGGCCACTGGCGAACATCGAGTTCGCGGGACCCATGGGCACACTCCCCCGAGGCGCGAGGCGGGCGCGCCCACAAGGCGTCAAATTCAAAGGTATGTACAGGTACGCCCATTTGCCTGCCCGTGTCATTCTGCCGATGTATATTGGCGTGCGGCGGTCAGGAAGCGGTTAAAAAGGCAACCCTGAGGCTTTTTTCTTGAGCCAGAGGAGTGAATGTTGCTGGTTGCCTTGCTGCCGTTGCACTAGAGGAGGAAGAACCTGGGACACATCAACGGTCCTTGCGGTGGTAGCTCTACACATTGCACAAATATGTGAGCACAGTGTTGTGTTGTGTATCAGACTATTCTGTTCAATGATGCATGCTCTAACAGTGTCTGCAAGTGTTATCAGCAAAGAAAATCTTGTATCTAACAGGTCAGTATATGACAAGTTGCCCGTAGTTAGAGAATTTCATCAGGAAACCTACTTAAAGAGCACATATAAAATGTTTGACATTTTTTTACAGTACAATCCCTTGTACTCAAATGCCTAAATCACAATAAAAATGCAGCCTTGAAATAGCTTTACAAAAGCTACATAAGTTGAAAAAAAAAGGTTGTATCAGAAGTGTAAGGACATTAGGAATATGTAACTATAGAAACATACTGCATATTTAACAATAGAGAGACATGCACAAGGCAGTCTAAATAAATAAAGGGGATGTGGTTGTAGTTGCTTAGAAAAAGTATACAATTATGCACGCACGCTATTAGCATCAGCCAATGATAAAGTCTGCTGCTTAGTAACCAATGTACAGGTCATTTTCAGGCCTCTTTTTAGGTTCCTTAATTTCATATTTTTTTCTAGGGATGTGTAACGGCACCCCAAGTATGAAAGGGGTTAACGCCGTTTAGGATATTCCCTCTCTGGACACACAACAGCCACCAGACACCCCAACCAGCCGAATAAGATCCCATACAAATACTTCTCCCTCCACAGACGAGACAACCACTCTGTATGAGGTTTCCAACTGGACTGACAATCTTTAATGACCAACTCCCAGTTTTATACACACAGAGGAGGTTCTTACATTCTCCTCAGACAATACACCTTTGACCAGGCCTAATTTACATGAGCTAATTAACTACAGTGATGACTCAGACACATGACCTTTAGGCTAGCCTCACTGTCTCCCAATACACATCTGACATCTTAGCAGACACAGGTGGGGGCTGGATGTGGTGACATTAGCATCTAACAGTATGTGTCCCAACATCATGAAGGAGTCACTTTTCAGTTAACCTGTTGAGTTCATAATCAAACAGTAAATAGTTATTTACAGATATCCTGGGCAATATTGTGGAAAAATATCACTGTCCCATTTTAAAGCAATCCAAGACATATTCTTAATGTCCATTATTTTCTTGCTCACCCTGTGCCCAAAAAGTGACCCCTGTCACAGGATGTATTTATTATTTTGCCAGGTGTTGGGCTTCAGAATTATGGAGGCTTTGCCCTTTATTCTTCTCTCCCTCTACTGAGATATTGATGTTATGCTGCACCATCATCCTCCGAGCCAGCAGGGGGAGAGGGGCAGGGGGAGAACTAAGTCCAAGCAAGCCCATAGACCTCTATGCTGAGAATTCTGTGAATGGTAGTTTGAGACACCAGCCATATATGGCTACACTATAATGGTTAAACTACAGATCCCAACATACACTGTGTACTAGGAGGAGTGGAGAGATAATTGTTTATTAAACTGCCTGGGTTTAATAAGTTATTCCTCTTGGCACCGAGGGAGTTAGAGAGAGAGAGCACCTCTGTCTGGATATCAGGGGCATACCTAGAGCATTTGGCACCCGGGGCGGATCCTATATTTGGCCCCCCCCACCTTAAAATGTAAAAACACCCCACTGTGCCCCCTGCATACCTCTGCATCCTTCAATATCTTTTTGTCACTACTGTGTACCCCCTCTCCACAACTGCACCTCTGGACCCCTTTACATTACACTGCACTCTGGACCCCTTTACATTACACTGCACCCTGCACCCCTTTACATTTCACAACCCTTGTACCTCTGAACCCCTTTACATTACACTGCATCCTGCACCTCTGGACCCCTTTACATTACACTTCACCCTGCACCTCTGGACCCCTTTACATTACACTTCACCCTGCACCTCTGGACCCCTTTACATTACACTGCACCCTGCACCCCTTTACATTACACTTCACCCTGCACCTCTGGACCCCTTTACATTACACTGCACCCTGCACCTCTGGACCCCTTTACATTACACAGCCCTTGTACCTCTGCACCCCTTTACATTACACAGCACCATGCACCCCTTTACATTACACAGCCCTTGTAACTCTGGACCCCTTTACATTACACAGCACTTGCACCTCTGGACCCCTTTACATTACACGGCACCCTGCACCTCTAGACCCCTTTACATTACACAGTACCCTGCACCTCTAGATGCCTGTATGTTACACAGACACCCCCTCAACAGTTCTGGACCCCCTGCATGTTACACAAACCCCCCTACAGTGCAGACCCCCTACGGTGCAGACCCCCGCTACAGTACAGGCCCCCCTACAATGCAGACCCCCCTACAGTACAGGCCCCCGCTACAGTGCAGACCCCCCTACAGTGCAGACCCCCGCTACAGTGCAGGCCCCCCTACAATGCAGACCCCCCTACAATGCAGACCCCCACTACAGTACAGGCCCCCCTACAATGCAGACCCCCCTACAGTGCAGACCCCCCTACAGTTAAGACCCCCCTACAGTGCACAGACTCCCTAACAATACAGACCCCCCTACAGACCCCCCCTATAGTCCCATAATGTACCTCAGAACTGACAGAGAGCCCGAGGTAGTGGCTTTGCAGGGAGGGGGGGGGGGTGCGAGCCACACCCAAGCCAGTCGGCACATCTGGGACCGGCGCAACAATCCCCTTCTCTCAAGGCTCTGATCAGTCTCGGCAGCGGCTGTCAGCCGACAAGTATGAAGCCGCCTCCCCCTTCTCCTGCATGCACAGCACTGTATAGACATAAAGGAGGAGGGGGAGGCGGCTTCATACTGCTCGGCTGACAGCCGCTGCCCGAGACTGAGCCGTGAGAGAAGGGGATCGTTGCGCCGGTCCCAGATGTGCTCGCACCCCCCCTGCAAAGCCACTACCTGCTCGCCCCCCCCCTCCGTGACTGAAAGAAGACAGCGCTGCGGGTTTAACAGCAGCATCGCGCGGTGACAGAACAGCCACCCCCTTAGTACGCCACTGCTGGATATTCACCTGCCAGCAGGAGATAATACCAGCTGAAATCCAAGCCATAGACTGAGAGTGAGGACACCAGGGCAGCACAGCACTGCCCACATCACAGCACCCAGTACTTTTGAGAGCACATTTCAGGAACATATGTGATAGGGATAGGGACTGTTATTAATAATGAGAAGGCTATTTGGAGGGACTGAGGCACTGAGAGCAGGACACCAATGCACCCAATCCATACAACACCCATACTGCACTCTACATTGCACCTATTCCAAACCTAGACTGCAAAAATACCAGCCCTACAGTACATTATACTAAAACTTTATTGCGTCTGACTCACATCTACCTTGCACCAGTGCTAAGACTATGCTGTACCTATACTGCATTCAGATTAACTGGGACTGTTGCTAAGTGCAAAGATGCTCTTAAAGAGCCCTAATGATAGCTGGCAGAAGAACATCTCAAAGGACCCCCCCCTCCCATAATAATTATTCTGCAAGTCCCCATTATATCTCTGCCCTCTCTACTACCATCCTCCTATTCTTTTGGACAGTGCATACCCAGTCAGTCTAGGACTAGCATTGCCACCGTAAATGCCCTCTGGCAGTATAGTTCCAGCTCTCAGTAGATTAAGCTTTACTACTGCTGACTGCTGCACTTGAGGTGGCCTTGCTATTGTTTTTTACGGATCTGAACACCAAATTATATCTTATGCCTAGTTCTTATGGTTAATCACATTGTATGCTAAATTGCGTTATTACCATTGTTAATCCATTTTATGTTCGCCTAGTTACCCACCAAATTGGGTGACAATATATTAAGTTTGCCTTTACTACCTGGTTTGGTGCCCGTTTTCTTTGATATAGAGCTACTATTGGGTATTAAGTATTACTTTTAGTGATTTCCTGTGATATTGTATGTTTGTACACTCAACCTGGTGTGTCAGAGGGGCTGAGGATCTTGAAAAGGTTGAGGCAGAACGGAGGACCCATCCTATCCAGCAGCTCCTACAGGAGCAGTGCTACAATTATGTACTTTTTAATGTTAGACTGTAATTCTTTTAACTTCCAAGTGTTTTTAATCCAGTTTGCTTGATGCACTGGCCACCATCAGGAAGCTTATACAAATAAAAATGTTTGATATTCAAGGTAATATGTAAGCGACATTTGACTTTTTATTTACTTGGCATTGGGCATAATGATTAAAAGCGTACTTATACCCATTTTTTTTTTCAAGTTTTGGACAGAATGGTAAAAGGTTAGAACACGTCAGGTTTTACTGTTATCCAAGGCTCCATTAGAGAGATTTCCCCTCACTTCTTGTCTCGCTGACCATTTGCCCAGACAGGAAATAAGGGAAAATCTGCACCAGGAAGACAGACAACAACAATAAAAAGATAAAAACAAAATGTTGGTGGTTTGTATGGTTTTCATGTGCTACATATGCTGTCTTTCCAATAGAGACCTCAATAAATATTTAAGGTCTTCACATATTAGTGTACTGCCTACTCTGTGTTTGAGCTTCCCTAGGATCACTGTTGACTGTGCACCTTCCTAAAGGCATTGAAATGCATGGTGTGGGATGGATTTTTGTTTAACAGTAAAAAGCTGGCACATGTTTTAGCATCCCCCATACTTTACTTTAAAAAATGACTACTACTGTATTTGTTTTGCTGTTTGAGAAAGTTTTCCCTAATTTCCTGTCTATTGTGGATAACCTTTCTACCAGACAGGAAGGGCTCTCCCCAACTGAGCCTCCAAAAGCAGTTAAACTTGACAGCATTTTTAATCCATCCCCTCTATCCAAAACAAAAAAAAGTTTTGCTCACTGCAATAGTACATGACATTCTCCCACAATTTTCAAAGTTCTGGGATTTATGGGACCATTCAGACCTTAACCCTGGTATTAGTTCCTTAACCCCCGATGATGTGACACCTCCTTTACCTCGCTTCCCAACGTTTTTCTTCAATGGTTTGTTAGCTTATATCCTTGATGAGTCCATGGTGCCCCTTCCTCCCCTCCCCCAACACCCCTTTTTTTTATTATTATTCCTAGGTGAGACTTCTACGGGGTGCCTTCATTCTTTGGTTGGGCACCCTGGGGGTCTCATTGACACCTGACCCAATGAGTAACACTTTGCTTATCCATGATTTAAAATATATTGTTTTGAAATGCCCACTCATTGGGCTTTTCGTCTTTTTGTATGTTGTTCTTTTGTCCTAATTTTCTTTTTTTCTTTTTTATTATCTTCTCCGCATGCTCTTATTTCCCCTGACCTATTTAGCTAAAATCTCGACTTTTGTTATGTTGGTGGCATTGTAACTGTATTGATTCATTTTTTCAGATATGATATATGTTTTATCCAAAAATTTGTTGTTTTTGTATGTATGAAAATTTTTCAATAAAAAACTAAATAAATAAAAAAAAAAGTTTTGGCCACATATACACTTTATTTCACATAGTTACCACACCAGAAAAAGGATACTTATTTTCCAAAATGCGATTTATTTTCCATTGAGTCTAGGGAAATTTGGTAACATGGTTAAATTGAATTCCTTAGTGTAGCGTTAAAGCTTTTTAAACTAAACCAATCTGTTGTCCTTCAGAGTATAATCTGAGGTTAGTTGTGAAGCATTAGGTCCCTTTCACACATGCTGAACGTATGTCCTTTTTTCATCCATCCGTTTTCGGATGAAAAACAGATATACACGTATACCTATGGGATAGCGGGTGTCAGCGGATGAACATCCGCTGACACCCGATCTCATCCGTGTCCGCTATGCTCCGTCTCTGCAGACGGAGGAAAATCCTTTTTCTTGTTCATACATCACGGGACACAGAGCGGCATAGTCATTACTATGTGGTTATATAGAATTACCTTCAGGTGCTGGCACTGGCAACTTCCAAAACAGGAAGTACCCTCCCCTATATAAGCCCCTCCCATCCGGGAGCACCTCAGTTTTTTGCCAGTGTCTAAGGTGTTGGCCAAGGTTAACATGTATTCATCTGGGCTTGTGTACAGGTTCTCTGGGCCTTAGCAAGCTATTCCGGATCCGACCAAAAAAGCTTCATAGCTAAACGGTCGGTACCCGGGCCTTGCAGAGAAGAGCAGGGTTTTGCCTGTAATGCCTCTCTTAGGAGGGCTGGACCCTGGGATCCAGAGCTCTGGTCATACCCAAATCCAAGAGGCTATCTGTGCAGGGTGCTATACAGGTCCAGGGGAGTGGAATCCTTGGGAACCCGGTCCCTGAAGGTCTAGTACAATGCCTGCCGTGAGAGGTGAAGTTTGGGCTTCTGTGGACCAAACAAAGTCCTGCGGCGGGGAAAAGGTAAGTGGGGGCCCCTCAGGAACTTGGTTCTATTGAGGGGACCCCCAAGCCTAATATGTCTTTCTGCCTGTTACCTAAAGGTATTCCCGCTAATAGCTGTATATGCCTAAGAAATCCTAGAAATGTCTTTTCATAAAGGAAGTTTTAAAAACTGTAAACCTAGAAATGTTTTTCATAAAGGAGGTTTTAAAAAAAAAAAAAGACAAAAGTGCGGTACCTGTGTTTGTCCACTAGAGGCCGCTGTGGAACGTCTTTTTTTCTTGGGACTATTCCTTCCATGGTGAAAGTCCAGGCAGATGAGTGAGCTCTCTATCAGGGAAGCTGCATTCCTCTGTCATGCTGCCAAGTAGTTTCCTTCCATCCCCGAGTCCTGGTGAAACAGGGACCCTGGCTCCTCTCCCTACATGGCGCCAAGAGCGCACACGTGCACGCGCGCGCGCGCACACACGCTTTCTTTTTATAAGATTTAGCTTCAAAAAAGGGGGCGGAGCCTGGCGGATGACGCGCTCTGTGCACCCAGCGCTTCTGCGCATGTGCGGGCGTCCCAGCAAGATAAAAGGACTCAGTCCACGCTGCTTGCTATGGACACAGAGCATGAAAAGGAGCTGGTAGCATGGTATAGGGGCTTACAGCGGGCGGTTGATACAGGCATCCCCAGAAAGACGCATTAGTAGACACCCACTGATGTACATAGCAGCAGATTGCATTAGACTATTTCAGTAAAGGGGTGTATTGCGGCTGGAATACCTCAGCTTTGAACTAAGGAATATGCCGCCTAAAAAACTCCGAGATATACCTCTCAGGAAGTGTAGGGGGTCTCCATCGGGCTCTGAGGATCTGGAGCAGTCATCTGCACCTTCCTCCCCTGAGAAATCAGAGGTTAATACCCATAAGGAACCCCCGGGAGTGCCAGGTACTGCGGCTGTCCTCAGTCCACCTGCTCCTGCATATATAACAGAGGAGGTTTTTGCCTCAACTCTGGAGGGATTGGAGCAGAGATTGGCAGCATTGATCGCTTCTTCTCTACAGGAAAGAAAGCGCGCCAGATCTCCATCCCCTCCATTAGAGTGCCTGTTGGCAGAGCAACAGTCCCAGGAAGGGACTGACCTTCCTGAAGGGGATCAGGAGGAGGTTAACTCTGTTTTTGAGGAATCGACAGTAGATGAACCATTTTCAGCATCACAGACTGAAAGATTGTGGGTCCAGACCCTAACTGACATGGTTCGATCTGCATTTAAAATGCCTCTTGTTGAACCATCAACTACTGCTGTCTCCTCGTTGGGGTCGCTAAAAGCTCCCCAGATTAATTGCTCCTTTCCAATTCATCCATTATTGGAAGGACTTATATACCAGGACTGGGAACATCCTGATAAACTATTTGTTCCACCTAAGAAATTTCAGGTGATCTATCCCATGGAGGAAAAATTCACCCAGAGATGGAATGTTCCTACAGTGGACGCAGCCATTTCTTCTGTGAACAAATCACTGACATGTCCAGTAGATAATGTTCAAATGTTCTAAGATCCAGTAGATAAAAAATTGGAATCTTTATTAAAATCTGCTTTTTCCACAGCAGGGGCTGTTACACAGCCAGCAGTGGCAGCTATTGGGGTCTGCCAAGCTTTAAAGGATCAAATGAAAATGGTCCTGAGGGATTTGCCAGACCAGCAGGCCCAGGCTCTGGCTGATCTGCCTAGAGCATTATGCTTTGCGGTTGACGCCATCAAGGATTCTATCCATCAGGCCTCCCGCCTCACGCTGTCTTTGGTACATATGCGTAGGCTTCTGTGGCTCAAGAACTGGTCTGCTGAGGCTCCCTGTAAGAAGCTCTTAGTTAGCTTCCCATTTCATGGAGAACGCCTTTTTGGCGAAGACCTGGATAAATATATCCAGAAGATTTCCAGTGGTAAAAGTACTCTCTTACCAATTAAAAAGAGGTCTAGGGGTCCGTCTTTTAAGAGGACTACCTCTCCTATCCCTGGGACGTCTGCTACTAAGCAGTTCCGACGGCCTCCTCGGTCAAACTCAGGAGGTAAAAATCAGGGACAGTCACAGGGTAATAAAAAGCCCTGGATCCGAAGAGGTACTAAACCAGCCTCCAAGTCAAGCCTATGAAGGGCTGCCCCCACTCATACGGGTGGGGGGAAGACTTCAGTTGTTCACACAGACCTGGCGGGAGACGATCAAAGACAGATGGGTGCTCTCCGCAGTAACTCGGGGATACAAGTTGGAGTTAAAAGAGTCTCCTCCTTCCCATTTTATGTGGTCAGGCATGCCAAAAGACCCTCTGAAAAGAAGGTGTCTCCTAGTGGTGTTAGAACAACTATTGCTCCAAGGAGTAATTATGGAGGTTCCTATGGAAGAGTGGTGGTTGAGTTTCTACTCAAACCTTTTCACAGTCCCGAAACCAAACGGGGACATAAGACCCATATTGGACCTAAAGAGTCTAAACAAATTTCTAAACGTCCGGTCCTTCCGGATGGAGTCGATCCGATCGGTCACCGCTGCCCTACAGGGGGAGGAATGGTTAGCCTCGATCGACATCAAAGATGCTTACTTGCATGTTCCCATCTTTCCAGGTCATCAAAAATTTCTACGCTTTGCAGTAGAAGGGCGCCATTTTCAGTTCAGAGCCTTACCATTCGGTCTGGCCACAGCACCACAAGTGTTCACAAAAATTCTGGCCCCACTGTTGGCCGATCTAAGAACACGAGGTGTAACGATAATGGCATACCTACACGACCTGTTGTTGATGGACCACTCAGTTGCCAAGCTAGAAGTGCTAATTGTCGATACAATCAAGTATCTAGAATCTCACGGTTGGGTCATCAACCTGGACAAGTCAGCCCTACAGCCAGTGAAAAACCTGGTATATCTAGGGCTACGGCTGGATTCAGACCAGAGGAAGATTTTCTTACCTCTAGACAAGGTATCCTCTTTGAGGGGCTTGGTCCGTCTGCTTTGTGCAAAAAGACAGCCGTCCATACGCCTGTGCATGAGGCTGCTAGGAAAGATGGTAGCATCATTCGAAGCTGTGCCATACGCCCAATTCCACTCAAGGAATTTACAGAGGGCCATATTGTCAGCCTGGAACGGAAAAATTCAGGCTCTAGACTTCCCGATGGCTTTGTCCCCTTCCGTTCGGAAGAGTCTCTGCTGGTGGTTGATCCCCCAGAATCTCCAGAAGGGAAAACCCTTCAGTCCGATATCCTGGAAGGTGGTCACTACAGATGCCAGCCTTATAGGCTGGGGGGCAGTACTGGAGCAATGGTCTCTCCAGGGCAGATGGTCAAATGTAGTAAAAACCCTGCCCATCAATCTCTTACAGATACGAGCAGCCCGGTATGCCCTAGTAGCCTGGGCATCCAGACTCCAAGGGTCCCCTGTCAGAATTCAATCAGACGATGCCACAGCAGTGGCATATATCAATCATCAGGGAGGCACCAGGAGTTGTGCAGCCCAGAGGGAAGTAAGTCACATCCTGGAATGGGCAGAAAAGCATGTCCCATGTATGTCAGCTGTCTTCATTCCAGGGGTGGAGAATTGGAAGGCGGACTTTCTTAGTCGCCAACAGTTATGCCCAGGGGAATGGTCCCTTCATCCCGAGGTCTTCCGAGCAATATGTCAGCGGTGGGGAACACCGGATGTAGATCTGCTAGCATCCAGATTCAACGCAAAGGTGGACAGATTTGTCTCCCGGACAAGGGATCCCCTCGCTTGCGGCTCGGATGCTCTGGTGTTCCCTTGGAATCAGTTCAGACTGATATATGCATTCCCTCCGCTACAATTGTTGCCTCGACTCCTTCGCAGAGTCAGGTTGGAAAAGAAGCCGGTGATCTTGGTGGCTCTAGCGTGGCCCCGAAGGGCCTGGTACGCGGAGATCATCAAAATGTCTGTGGGGAGTCCTTGGACCCTTCCACGTCGTCCGGACCTGCTTTCGCAAGGGCCGATATACCACCCTTCCTTACTAACTCTAAGTTTAACGGCCTGGCTATTGAATCCCACATCCTAAAGAAGAGAGGTCTCTCTAACTCTGTGGTATCAACTATAATCAATGCCAGGAAGCCTGTATCCAGGCAGATCTACTATAGAGTTTGGAAGGCGTACATCACTTGGTGCGAGGCCAGAAAGTGGCATCCACGTAAGTACGTTATAGGCAGAATTCTGGACTTCCTACAGTGGGCTGTAGACAGGAAGTTTGCCTTAAGTACTATCAAGGGTCAGGTTTCGGCCTTATCAATACTATTTCAAAGGCCCCTGGCTATGCATTCACTTGTCAAATCCTTTATGCAAGGGGTGACTCGTATTATTCCACCGATTAAAGCTCCCATATGTCCATGGGATCTAAATTTGGTTCTGTCGGTTCTGCAGAAGCAGCCATTTGAACCTTTGCGGCACATTTCCTTGGTTCTACTCACCAGAAAATTGATATTTTTAGTAGCCATATGCTCGGCTAGAAGAGTGTCGGAATTAGCCGCCATGTCCTGTAAAGAGCCATGTCTGGTTATTCATGAGGACAGAGTAGTATTATGTCCTCACCCAGCCTTTCTTCCTAAGGTGGTATCGAGGTTTCACTTGAACCAGGATGTGGTTCTTCCTTCTTTTTCCCCAAACCGAGCTCGGTAGAGGAAAAGTTATTGCATTCTTTGAATGTAGTAAGAGCAGTTAAAGCTTATCTAAAGGCCACTGCTCAGATTCGTAGAACGGATTCTTTGTTTGTTCTGCCGGAAGGCCCCAGAAAGGGTCAGGCAGCATCAAAATCTACTTTAGCCAAGTGGATTCGACAGGTCATAATACAAGCCTATGGCTTGAGAAGTAGACCGCCTCCGTTCAAAGTTAGGGCGCACTCCACGAGAGCAGTTGGAACTTCATGGGCAGTGCATCACCAGGCCTCCCTGGCTCAAATTTGTAAGGCCGCAACATGGTCTTCAGTACACACGTTTACTAGGTTCTACCAGGTGGACGTTAGAAGTCAGGAGGATGTCGCCTTTGGGCGCAGTGTGTTGCAGGCCGCAAAAGATCCTCATGCCTGATGGCGCCCAGCTTATGTATGGTGTATCCCCCCCCTCATTTGGCATTGCTTTGGGACGTCCCACATAGTAATGACTATGCCGCTCTGTGTCCCGTGATGTATGAACAAGAAAGTAGGATTTTTAAAACAGCTTACCTGTAAAATCCTTTTCTTGGAGTACATCACGGGACACAGAGCTCCCACCCCTCTTTTGGGGACACGTATTGCTTTGCTACAAAACTGAGGTGCTCCCGGATGGGAGGGGCTTATATAGGGGAGGGTACTTCCTGTTTTGGAAGTTGCCAGTGCCAGCACCTGAAGGTAATTCTATATAACCACATAGTAATGACTATGCCGCTCTGTGTCCCGTGATGTACTCCAAGAAAAGGATTTTACAGGTAAGCTGTTTTAAAAATCCTACTTTTTCCATCCGTCTGCAGATCGGATCGGGTGAACACGGACAGACGGTCCGTGTTCATCCGATTCCCCCATAGAGGAGAGCGGAGATCTGACAGGCAGTCCCTGAACAGTGTGCAGGGACCGCCCTGTCATCTGCCAGCTCAGCGGGGATCGACAGAGCGATCCCCACTGAGCAAGCGGGTGTATAGGGAACGGATCCCCACGGGATCCGTGGGTGTGAAAGGGCCCTAAGAGTCCTGGGTAAATAAAGGAATACATCAAATGGAATAAATTTGTATTGGAACAGTTCTCTAGTGCCTGGGGGATACCCTTTACCAGGGCCCTCATGATATTCAACTTTTTTAAGTCAAACTAAAGAGAATGCCAAGCCACAATTGTGTCTAAAATATGTTAAAAATCTATAAACAGGTTGGCTGTTACTCTAAGGAACCTTTAATTGTAACAAATATAGAACTATATTAGCCAGGCCAAGTCAAAGAGGTTTCTCCCCTGTTGAATACATTGTTGATCGTTACATATTCTGATTGGCCCCCTTGAGCATGCACTTTACAATTTTGCCTGCTGTTTTTCATATATTAATTTATGTTGCTTTTGCTTTAAAGGGGAAGAGGATCCACATTTATTTTTCTATATATAATTTTTGCAAATGTATAATGATCAGCTGAGGCTGATATTTTTCTACACAGACAACTCTTGCATTAGCGCTGCCTAGTTTTGCTTAGCAACACTTTATGAACCAAACATATAAAAAATGAAAATTCTGTTTGTGTGCACACCCCTGAATGAATGGTCGTATCCAGTGAAAACTACACCCCCACACCCCCTGGGCACACAATTACCAATTGCCAATGCTCTCCAACAAAGAATCCAGAAATGCAAATGTAAGTTTGAAAAGCCACTCAATTTAACTTAATCTGATCTATGTGTAGTCCATTTTAGCCAAATTTCCTAGGAAATTCCAAACCAGGGATGGGTGGAAGTATGCACTGTGTACCTTCCTCTCTAGGTCATGTATAACCACGGCAGGTTTGCATCTAATTGGTGATTGTTTTCACTATTGACAATTTGATAGATAAGGCTTTTTGTATTTGAGATGCAGCAAGGATCCAGCGAGAATTGTTGAAAATGTTTCCCCTGCATTACAAAAAAGCTAAGCAAAAACGGCTTACCTTATTATTATGAAAAGGAAATAGACTGGAATGGTCAAAACAGTGGGCCTAGATGAAATGCTGAAGTCCTAAGAAAGTTGGTTGTGACTACTGTTTGCATTTCAACACTTAATTCTCAGTTTTGACAAGAGCATATGGAGAGCATTTGTCTTCCTTGCATGTTGCAACTGGCTTATCACCGTGGAATGTGCTGACTAGCGAGGCTGTGAACACAGGGTGTCATTAGGATCCAGCTGAGATTCACTACAAGCACTTTTTGGTCCTCCGTTATAGGGGACCACGGTGCTCTGGTAAGCACAATATTTGTCATTTGGTGGTGGAAATCACTTGGTTTGTGTCCTCATTTGAAGAGTCGGATGTCATTGGACCTTTTGTACGGGTGGTTTATAATCACTGAAGTGAAATCTGGACTAAGTTTATGCACATATGAACGTTTTTTCAAATTTTTTTTTTAAATTTTTTGCACTTTATGAATTCAATTTTATATGTCGTAACCAAAATAGTTTTGTACACTGTACTGTTTATGTTGATCACACAGATTATGTTTTTCACTTATCCAGTTTGTGTTTTCATGAGTTTGCAGCACTTATGATATTCGTTTAGGTTAGCTCAGCTATATGATTTTTTATTTTTGTTCACTGGTTGATGTTTGCAGAATAGTTGCTGTTTCCATTTTTTGTTTAGGCATCTTTTTGTGCACCCAACAGATTGCCAACATCACATCTCAGCGCAGTTTTTCCCCCTTTTTTTCCAAGAGAATATATGTCCAGAGACAATTACAGAAGCTGCTATTGCTAACTTTTACTTCTGTTATTGCTAGGTGCCTGGCTACCATGCTGACACTTTTTAATTTTTAATTCTTTGAGTCACTAAGCCAAAACAAGCATACATATAAAGCAGGGCTTGACAAATTTGCTTAAAATCTAGGAGCCAGAAATTACCACTATGAAACTGTTTATATATTTTGTATTTCTGTTTTACTATGGAAAATCTGAAAATTTTAAATAAAAACTATTGTTAAAAAAAATAAAAATGTAGGAGCCAGCTAAAAAAGTTAGGAGCCAGTATTTTAAATCAGCTTCCCAGCGCCCAGAACTGCATGTCCGGGGAGTTGGGCAATAAGAATTACTCACGCCCGGTGCCAAAATGAAAAAAAGACCAAAAATTTTAAAAATAAATACAAAAAGAAAAACAACTTTTTTTTTGTTTGTTATAAAATTTCTTATATAACATTTTTCTCCTTCACTGATGTGCGCTGATGAGGCTGTACTGATAGGCACTGATAGGCTGCAGTGGTATACACTAATGAGGCTGAACTGATGGACACCAATATGTGGCATTGATGGGCTGCACTGATGAGCACTGACAGGCAGCACTAATATGTGGCACTCAGTGGCTGTAAGGAAAGGGCAACCGATCAAGCTTGGAATCTCAACCCCAGCTGTCAAACTGGGTAGGAGATGTCGGAGGTGGGCGGGCAGTGGGAAAAATCCACGCTTATCACAGCACCGCCCACCACAGGTGGGTGCCGGTTTGCACAAAGGATTGTGTATCCCGCTCCAGGAGGCTGGAAAGCCACGGCCTTAATTATTGGCCAGCCCGACCTTAGTCCACACACCCGCAGGAGTAATCCAGACCGCTGCTGCAGTGTAGCCCAGGCGCCAGGACGCACTTTCCAGTCGCCATTGCGACCTGGCGGATGGGTTTTGTCAAGCCCTGATATAAAGTCTTCTGAGTTATCCCTGACCCTTCTGGTCTGTTCTGGGTCAGTATGTCAAAGTATTGAAGCAAGAGGGTCAGTATAGCAGCCAGGCAACTAGCATATTCAGAATGAAGTAAGCAATGACAGTACTTGTGTTTCTCTCAGGCTGCTTAACCAGTGACTGGAGCTGAGCTTAGGCTGTTTTCAAAATTAAAACTCCTCGATTCACAAATTTTTCTGTTCAGACCTTTGTTTCTAGTCCAGAATTGTCAAGTTCTGATATAGGGGAATTATGCAACCTTTTAAATGTGTTACCTGTTTTTATACAACTTTTTTCTTTTTTTATACGACTTTCAACAATATCTTGGTTCTTTCTTCTCCCAACTCTGTGATGTATTTCTCTCATGACAGGTTTATTTGAAATATATCTTCCATACAGTATAACTAAACCAAAGGAACTTTTTGCCTTAGCAATTTCAACAAAAGATGACTATAAGGAAAGGCAATGGCTATTATTTCAACAAAGCTTTAATACAAGTAGGGGAAGATTGTGCCTTGTTAATCAGCTTCAATGACATTAATTCAAAGATAAAAGATAGATGAGTTGTGGAATCCCAGCAAACCTCTATTTAACTTTATGGACGCTAATTGAAAACTGCTACAGATAAGAGATCCAATTTGTGGAATGTGCAATAATAAAACTGTGAAGCACCCTATTAAAAAGAAAGATAGGCAAGATATATTTAATTTGTAACAAACCATAAAAATAATATACATTTTACTCTTATTGTATTTGAGTAAGACAGATTTGGATTCCTGTTGCTTCAAAATGATTTTTAAAAAAGCGAATGCAAAACAGAAATAAAGAAACTGCCTAAACGAAAAATGTATTGGTGTAGAAATTGAGCAATAAAGATCATATATGCGTAGCAGGGGACATATGAATTTCATGCCATTTACTATAAATATTATTGTGCAAAATACTTACAGCATAATGTCACATTAATGGCTCTGGTTTGCCGCCAAGATGTTATGCACAAATTAGATGTTCTTTATGTATTACTGATTTATAGGTAAGTAAAAAAAATATTCAAAATACAATAATTTTGGTAGACTGACTCTTAAATTGAAGCTTAAAGTAGTATTAAACTCCTTGAAACATTTTTGAAAAATGTCCCCCAGAAGGTTTATGCCATAATGTGCTAGTATGCACTGTATACTACCACATTATGACAGACTTATCTGTCAAAGGATGCCTTCCAGTGCTGCATGGTCAGTACTCAGCACTTCCATCTTCTCCCAGTCTTCCTTCTGGGTTCGCTCTATACAGCCATACACACGATGCACGTGACCGGCGAGCGTGATCGCTGCCAGCCACCCGCGATTGCGGGAATGAGAGCTAGAACGGGGATTTGTGTGTGTAAACACACATATCCCTGTTCTGTCAGGGGAAAAGGAGACACATCGTTTGTTCCTAGTAAGTAGGAACAATAATATGTCTCCTCCCCCAGTCAGTCACATCCCCATGCAGTTAGAAACACTTTCTAGGGAACACATTTAACCCCTTGATCGCCCCCTAGTGTTAACCCCTTCCCTTCCAGTGACATTTACGCAGTAATCAGTGCATTTTTATAGCTCTGATTGTTGTATAAAACATCAATGGTCCCAAAAATGTGTCAAAAGTGTCTGATCTGTCTGCCACAATGTTGCAGTACCACTAAAAAATGCAGATCCCTGCCATTACTAGTAAAAAAATAAAAATGCCATAAAAATGCTATAAATCTTTCCCATAGTCCTATAACTTTTGCGCAAACCAATCAATATGCGCTTATTTCTATTTTTTTTACAAAAATATTCTTCTACAAAAATATATAGAAGAATATATATCGGCCTAAACTGATGAAGAAAGTTTTTTTAAATTGGGGATATGTATTATAGGAATAAGTAAAAAATATTGGGTTTTCTTTCAAAATTTTTGCTATTTTTTGTTTATAGTGCAAAAAATAAAAACTGCAGAGGTGATCAAATAACACCAACAGAAAGCTCTATTTGTGGGAAAAAAAGGACACAAATTTTGTTTGGGTACCATTTTGCACAACCGCGCAATTGTCAGTTAAATCGACGCAGTGCCATATCGGAAAAAATGGCCTGGTCATCAAGCAGCCAAATCTTCCGGTCTGTAAGCGGTTAAAGCCCAAGCTACATAACGAAAGGTAGGTTGAGGGCCTCTGCCAGGTTCTTATTGCCCTACTGGGGGAATTCCAGCCCCCCCCTAAATGTCAGGACAAGAAAAGAGATCTCTTCAAATGGGTAACAAACAAAAGCTCATTTTAGAATTTCTGACAATGTTTGTATTCCTGTTTGTGCATTCCAGTTCTGGTGACAACTGCATCCTTAATTTGCAATACAGGCATCACAGAGACAGAAAGGAAGGGAAAATGTACCCAATTAGGTAATTGTATTAAACACTGAATTATGTCTCGTAACATGCTCGGGATTTCCGACGGGAAAAAGTCAGTCGGAAATCCCCACGGGAAAAAAGAGATCCGGTTCTCTTTTTTTTGCCGGCGGTTTTTGGCAGTTTTCCTGTTGGGAAAACGGCGAGGGAGCATACACACGGCCGGGATTCCCGGCCAAATGCTCTTATCGCAGTTTTCACATTGGAAATCCCGGCCGTGTGTACGAGGAATCACAGTTTAAACACTATAGTAAAAAAAACTTTAGATACAGGTTTTAGGCTAGGTTCACACCTATGTGTTTTTTAGTGCATTTTGCAGTTTGCAGAAATGCACTACAGACCATGTAGCATGGTTTCCTAGAAGTCACGTCCACATCTATGCGTTTTTTAGTTGCTGCATTTTTGGAAAGGGTCAGGGACTTTTTTCCTTGCAGCAGATTGCGTTTTGTGTGTAATAGACTTCAATGGACCTGCACCAAAATCTCAAGTGTTGCGTTTTTACATGCATTTTGCGTTTTTCTCCCCCTCCTTAACAGACTGAAAAGCTGCTTGTTAAGGAGTGGGCGGTTGCCACATCCTTAACATCAGGGTTTCCCACTGACAGCTTAATGTAAAAAAAAGAATTGCCGGCAAAAAAACTGTGTGGGCCCCCCCACAAGATCCATATGAGAACCTTATTCGAACATGCAGCCCGGCTGCCAGGAAAGGCCCCCCCGAACCATACCAGGCCACATGCCTTCAAGATGCCTGGCAGTGACATCATCGGGTGGCCCGGCCCCTTAGTTATGTAGGAACTGTCAGACGGCATCGGTGTTCATCGTGATTGACACTGAATTTACTGTGGGGGACATTGTTTTTGTTAGTTTTTGACAATTCCTTTATTAAAAAACAATCTGTGTTTTTATTTATTTTTGACAAATTTTTGATGAATGAGTAAGGGTACAATGTTTCCGATACTCATTCACATAGGGGGGACAGGATCTGGGGGGCCCCTTGTTAAAGGGGGCTTCAAGACTCCAATTAGCCCCCTGCCAGGGCTGGCCAGGTTTGTCCTTTGGGGGAGACAGAGCCCCCCCTGCCCCAAAGCACCCATCCCCTGTTAAGGGCATGTGACCTGGTATGGTTCGGGGGACGCATGCCCCCCCCTGTCCTGGCCTGCTGGGCTGCATGCTCGGAAAAAGGTCTGGTATGGATTTGAATGCACAACTCAGGCAAGAAATACCAGTATGGAATGAAATGACCCAACTCAGTAGGTTAGTGAATGCGGATATATCTAGAGGGATAATATTGGAAATGTATAAGTGAGGTAGATCAGGAAGAGAGACTCGAAAGCAAGGGAAAATGGGAAAGAGATTTGGGCCCAATAACACAAGATCAGTGGAAAAGGATACTAGAGGCAGGTCCGAGAGTTACACTTTCCCCCTCTCAAATGGTTTCACAATTATATTTAGTACACAGAGCATATTATACACCCCGAAGAATGTATCAGTTTGGTGGTAGGAAAGATGCGAAATGCCAGAGATGTAGAACTAAGGAGGGAGATTTAGTGCACATGATGTGGAGATGTCCCAAATTGTACTGGTATTGGAAGGAGATAATAGATAGAATAAACTTTGTATTTGGGACATCTTTACAACCAGAAGTTAAACTATGTGTGCTAGGATTGATAGAAGACAGGGGAATATCAGTAGACACACAAACGGCAATATTAAGGTGCTTGTTCCAAGGTAGGAAGCTTATAGCGCAAAGGTGGCAAGCAAAAGACCCCCCAACAGGGACAGAATGGAGGAAAGTAATAGACAATACCATTAGAAAAGAATTTATATATAATAAGAGGGGAAATAGGAAGAAATTTATGAACATATGGAAACATTGGTTAGAGGTGAAGGCACAGTAGAGAGTGAGGGGTGGAATATGGGGATGGGAGGGGGAGAGGAGAGGATGTGGGAAAATGTGATGGGGTGGGAGGAGGGGAGGAGGGTACTCTATTATTGTTTGTGTTTATATGATGATATATATTGTTGTTTATGGAAGAAAGTATCATATATATCAGGGGCGGATCCAGAGTCTTTTCTCGGGAGGGGCACTGCCAAAAAATGTTTTTTTTTTGTGTGAAATTTATCGGGGAAATGGTTGGTGTCGGCGCTTCAATCATCCCGGCACCATGGTTGTTATGGTGTCAGGATGATTGAAGTGCATTATTTCTATTATTACATTGTAATATGAAATTAAATAGTTCAATGCAGAATCAGTGGGAGCTAGTGATGAGCCGAACACCCCCGGGTTCGGTTCGCACCAGAACCCGCGAACGGACCGAAAGTTCGTACGAACATTAGAACCCTATTAAATACAATGGATGCGAACGTTCGAATTCTAAAGTGCTAATTATAACAACTATTATGCATGTTATTGTCCTAAAAAGGGTTTGGGAACCCGGGTTGTGCACCAGGGAACATGTATCAATGCAAAAATAAGTTTTAAAAACGGTCGTTTTTCGGGAGCAGTCATTTTAATGATGCATAAAGTGAAAAAAAAAAAGTCAAATATTCCTTTAAATATCGTACCTGGGGGGTGTCTAAAGTATGCCTGTGAAGTGCCACGTGTTTCCCGTGTTTAGAACTGTCCCTGCACAAAATGACACTTCTAAAGGAAAAAAAAGCCATTTAAAACTGCTTGCGGCTTTAATGTAATGTCTGGTCCCGGTAATATGGATGAAAATCTTTAAGAAAAATGGCATAGCTACCCCATGACCCCCCCCCCCCTACCCCAGCCCATTACCAGCCCCTTTGGGTCTTGTATGGATATTAAGGGGAACCCCGCACATAAAATAAAAAAGGCCCTATATACTCTGAACAGCCGTATACAGGCGGTGCATACAAGACAGGGACTGTAGGTTTGTTCTTATGTAGAATCTGTTTGTAATTTTGAACAGGTACATGGTTGAAGTGTAGCTCCAGCCCAAAAATCTATTTTTAAACTTTTTGGAAAACATAGGTAAGGGTTATCACCCCTGTAACATTTGTTTTGCTGTCTGTGCCCCTGTTCAGATCATTTCACCTCACTTTCCGTCCCAATGACAACTGTTTTTGAAATGTGGTGTTTTTCTTGAAACAAGGATTGCTGATAAAGCATCAGTACAGAGGAGACACCTTTCTCCCATATTTATTCTTACAGGAGAGAATTTTCCTTCCTAGTGGTAGATTTCCTCTCACTTCCTGTTGTCCTCTTGCGTTTGCAAGTAGGAGTCGTTTGTAAGTTGGATGTTTGAAAGTAGGGACCTGCCGTATATACTCTGCAGAAATAGGCCCCTTAGTTGTTGGTGTTGGCACAACACTGTAAGCACTCACAGTTACTCTTGGTTGGTGCTGGAACGCCCTGCTGTCAACTATTATATCAGGAATTTTAATTACATATAATTGTTGAACAGTGGTAGTAAAAATTGGGCCTTTGATGGTGGTGCTGGTGCCACAACACTGTAAGCCCTGACAGTTACTCTTGGTGGGTGCAGCAATGGGCCCTGCTGTGAATTATTAGATCAAGAATTGTAATTACATGCCCCTTTTGAACAGGGGCTGAAAAATTGGGCCTTTCGTGGTGGTGGTGGTGGTGGCTTTGCCACAACACTGTAAGCCCTCAGAGTTACTCTTGGTGGGTGCAGCAATGGGCCCTGCTGTGAATTATTAGATCAAGAATTGTAATTACATGTCCCTTTTGAACAGGGGCTGAAAAATTGGGCCTTTCGTGGTGGTGGTGGCGTTGCCACAACACTGTAAGCCCTCAGAGTTACTCTTGGTGGGTGCAGCAATGGGCCCTGCTGTGAATTATTAGATCAAGAATTGTAATTGCATGCCCCTGTTGAACAGGGGCTGAAAAATTGGGCCTTTCATGGTGGTGGTGGTGGTGGTGGTGGTGTTGCCACAACACTGTAAGCCCTTAGAGTTACTCTTGGTGGGTGCAGCAATGGGCCCTGCTGTGAATTATTAGATCAAGAATTGTAATTACATGCCCCTTTTGAACAGGGGCTGAAAAATTGGGCCTTTCGTGGTGGTGGTGGTGGTGGCGTTGCCACAACACTGTAAGCCCTCAGAGTTACTCTTGGTGGGTGCAGCAATGGGCCCTGCTGTGAATTATTAGATCAAGAATTGTAATTGCATGCCCCTGTTGAACAGGGGCTGAAAAATTGGGCCTTTCGTGGTGGTGGTGGTGGTGGTGGCGTTGCCACAACACTGTAAGCCCTCAGAGTTACTCTTCGTGGGTGCAGCAATGGGCCCTGCTGTGAATTATTAGATCAAGAATTGTAATTGCATGCCCCTGTTGAACAGGGGCTGAAAAATTGGGCCTTAGGCACTGGTGGCACAACACTACAACCCCTCACAGATACTGTACTTGGAGCACAGCAATGAGCCCTGTTGCAAAGTATTGCTTCAAAAATTGTAATGACACGCCCCTGTTAAACAGGGGCTGAAAAATTGGGCCTTAGGCACTGGTGCCACAACACTCCAACCCCTCACAGATACTGTACTTGGAGCACAGCAATGAGCCCTATGGCAAATTATTGCTAAAAAAATTGTAATTACACGCCCCTGTAAAACAGGGGCTGAAAAATTGGGCCTTAGCCACTGGTGGCGGCACCCATAAACAAAAATGATCTTCCAAGCTATCATCATCAATCGTATCATTGAGGACTCGGAGGAGGAGGATAGCCAGTCAACATAACAGCACAGGCACTCAGCATCAGCATCAGTCTTGAAGGGATGTGACATGTTAAAATCAATTAGTCTGTTATATCAGCATCAGGTGTGTGGTAGCTGGTGGTGATCCAAGACTGGTTCATCTTGATGAAAGTCAGTCGATCAACCGAGTCGGTGGACAGGCGCACCCTGTGATCCGTGACAAATCCTCCAGCAGCACTGAATGTGCGTTCCGAAAGAGCGCTGGATGCAGGACAGGCCAGTAGCTCAATTGCATACTGTGCAAGCTCTGGCCAGTGATCCATCCTCAAGACCCAGTAAGCCAGAGGATTTTCGGTGGGGAAGGTGTCCAAGTCTGACCTTGCCCCTAGATATTCCTGCACCATGTTTATCAGACGCTGGCGATGGTTGCTGGAACCGATCATACTTTGGGGCTGCGGACTAAAGAATTGTCTGAACGCATCGGTCAGACGGCCACCTTCCCCACCGCTCCTTCTTTGACTGGCCGAAGCCTCAGCAACTCGTTGTCCAGGACCAGGAGTTTGTAACCTCCCAGTCTCTGGGAACGCGTTGCACAGACCTTTCTGCAAGGCCTCCCGGAGTTGTCTCATCCTCTGCTCCCTCTGCGACGGTAACATAAGGTCCGCAACCTTACCCTTGTACCGTGGATCAAGGAGAGTGGCCAGCCAGTAATGGTCCCTCTCCTTGATCCGAAGAATACGAGGATCCGTCCGCAGACTTTGCAGGATCAGGGAGGCCATGCAGCGTAGGTTTGCTGAGGCATTCGCTCCGGAGTCCTCTGGGTCACGAAGGACGACATGATCCGCAGCCACCTCCTCCCAGCCACGTACAAGTCCACTGGTTTCTTGGGACTGTAAATCATCCCTAAAAGACTGCTGCTGATGATGCTGAGTGCCAGCCTCCACCTCCATGCTGACACAATCCTCCTCCTCCTCCTCCTCCTCCTCCTCTTCCTGTGCGATGGGTGGGACAGAAGGAACACTGTCTGGGTAAAGGGGGCCTTGAGAGGCAAGGAAGTCCTCCTCTTCCTGCCTCTGTTCTGCCTCAAGTGCCCTGTCCATTATTCCATGCAGCGTGTGCTCCAACAGGTGGACAAGAGGTACAGTGTCACTGATGCATGCACTGTCACTGCTCACCATCCTCGTGGCCTCCTCAAATGGTGCCAGGACAGTGCATGCATCCCTGATCATGCCCCACTGGCGTGGAGAAAAAAAACCAAGCTCCCCTGACCCTGTCCTGGTGCCGTAGTCGCACAGGTACTCATTGATGGCCCTCTGCTGCGTGTGCAGCCGCTGCAGCATGGCCAACGTTGAGTTCCACCTGGTGGGCATGTCACATATAAGGCAGTTCTTGGGCAGGTTCAACTCCTTTTGCAGCTCAGCCAGGCGAGCACTGGCATTATAAGATCTGCGGAAATGCACACAGACTTTCCTGGCCTGCCTCAGGACATCCTGTAAGCCCGGGTACCTGCCCAAGAACCGCTGCACCACCAGGTTAAGGACGTGAGCCACACAGGGCACATGGGTCAGTTGTCCCTGTCGGAGGGCGGAGAGGAGGTTGGTGCCATTGTCGCAAACCACCATTCCTGGCTTAAGCTGGCGTGGCGTCAACCACCTCTCGGCCTGGCCCTGCAGAGCAGACAGGACCTCTGCCCCAGTGTGGCTTCTGTCCCCCAAACACACCAGCGCAAGCACGGCATGGCATCTTTTTGCCTGCGTACTTGCGTAGCCCCTTGAACGCCTACGGAGCACCGCTGGTTCCGAGGACAAACCACAGGAAGAGGCCACGGAGGAAGAAGAAGAGGAGGGGGTGGAGGAGAGAGGTGTGTCACAACCAGTAGTAGCATTTTGGAGGCGTGGCAGTGGAACAACCTCCAACACTACTGCACCTTGTCCTGCATCCTTCCCAGCTGCCAAAAGAGTGACCCAATGGGCCGTGAAAGAAAGGTAACGTCCCTGTCCATGCCTGCTGGACCATGAGTCAGCGGTAATATGCACCTTACCGCTGACCGCCCTGTCCAGCGAGGCCAAGACATTGCCTTCCACATGCCGGTAGAGAGCCGGAATAGCCTTCCGTGAGAAAAAGTGGCGTTTGGGAACCTGCCACTGAGGAACCGCACATTGCACAAACTCACGGAAGGGGGCCGAGTCTACCAACTGAAAAGGCAGCAGTTGAAGCGCTAGCAATTTAGCCAAGCTAGCATTCAACCGCTGGGCATGTGGATGGCTGGGAGTGAACTTCTTTCGACGGTCCAGCAGCTGGGGCAGGGAAATTTGCCTGCTAGAATCGGACGTCGGTGTACTGCTAGCAGAGTGGCCGCAAGTACTTGGCTGTGACACACCTAATTCTACACCTTCATTCCTCTCAGTGCATGTTTCAGAGAGGACTGAAGTTATAGTGGGGTTGGAGATCCCAGCTGATGCGGTGCAAGGAGAGGTCCGCTTTGTTCTTTGGTGTGGGTCTTTGAGGTAGGCTTGCCAACGAGCTGCATGGCAGGTCAACATATGTCTGGTCAGGCATGTGGTACCCAAGCGGCTGATGTTTTGGCCACGCGATATACGCTTGAGACATATGTTGCAAACAGCAGCTGTGCGATCTGATGCACTAGCCTCAAAAAAGGCCCACACCAAAGAACTTTTTGAATGACGGGCAGAGGCAGCGCCCTGCACAGGCGGAGCTCTGCGGTGTGATTCCGTCGGTGTACTGCCCTTACGCTGGCCACCAAAGGGCATCCTGCCTCGTTGGAGATGTGCCTCCTCCTCATCCTCCTCCTCCTCCTCTCTCCTATTAGGCACCCACGTGGAGTCAGTGACCTCATCATCCCCTCCCTCCTCATCACTGGAGCCAATCTGGCAGTATGCTGCAGCTGCTGGAACATGACTGCCAGATTGGTGTCCTTCTTGAGCATCCCCTCTGTCTGCTCTCACGCTACTGCCTTCCTGTAGCTGGGTTTCATCATCAGACCCTTCGAAACGCTGGGCATCCTCCTGGAGCATGTACCCAACACTGTGCTCAAACAGTTCGGGGGACTCCTCAGGAGGAGGACATGGTGAGTCTAGGGAAGGAGTGACTGATGATGAGTCTGACATTGATACCAGGGAAGAGGACGCTTTGGCAGCTGCTTTTCCAGTACCCTGAGCCTGGGTGAGAGAGGATGAGGAGGAGGAGGAGGGCTTGGTCATCCACTCTACCAAGTCTTCGGCATGATGTGGCTCAACATGTCCAGCTGCCGAAAAGAAGGACAAGCGCGTCCCATGGCCATGTGCTGATGACAATGCACCGCGTCCACGACCAGCACTGTTGCCCCCAGACACAGAGCCTGCTTGCCCTCTTTTATTGCCTCCTGACTGTCTGCCTCTCCTTGTTTGCCTTCCAGACATTCTAATAGATGGCCTGCAGGGAGATGGGAAAAAAGCAATAAGGGCTACCTTCAGGTGTCCTTCTCTGTCCCTTTACTTAAGGATTTCTAAATATGGTTGAGGATGATTGCTTTTGCACAGAATATCACAACGACAATTTCCCTGACTGTCCAAAAAAACAAGGATTTCAAAGATGGTTGATGAGGAATGCTTTAGCACACTATAGCACAAGGAGAATTTCCCTCACTGTCCTTCCCTGTCCCTAGAAACAAGGATTATCACAGTGAAAGAAACTGACACTCTTCCTACCTATAGTTTTCTGTCCCTAGAAAAATTTTTTTTTTAAAGCACACTATAGCACAAGGAGAATTCCCTCACTGTCCTTCCCTGGTCCCTAGAAACAAGGATTATCACAGTGAAAGAAACTGACACTCTTCCTACCTATAGTTTTCTGTCCCTAGAAAATTTTTTTTTTTAAAGCACACTATAGCACAAGGAGAATTTCCCTCACTTTCCTTCTTTGTCCCTAGAAACAAGGATTATCACAGTGAAAGAAACTGACACTCTTCCTTCCTATAGTTTTCTGTCCCTAGAAAAAATGTTTTTTTAAAGCACACTATAGCACAAGGAGAATTCCCTCACTTTCCTTCTTTGTCCCTAGAAACAAGGATTATCACAGTGAAAGAAACTGACACTCTTCCTTCCTATAGTTTTCTGTCCCTAGAAAAAATGTTTTTTTAAAGCACACTATAGCACAAGGAGAATTCCCTCACTGTCCTTCCCTGTCCCTAGAAACAAGGATTCGCACAGTAAAACACACTGACACTCTCCCTACCTATAGTTTTCTGTCCCTAGAAAAATGTTTTTTTTAAAGCACACTATAGCACAAGGAGAATTCCCTCACTGTCCTTCCCTGTCCCTAGAAACAAGGATTCACACAGTAAAACACACTGACACTCTCCCTACCTATAGTTTTCTGTCCCTAGAAAAAATGTTTTTTTAAAGCACACTATAGCACAAGGAGAATTTCCCTCACTTTCCTTCTTTGTCCCTAGAAACAAGGATTATCACAGTGAAAGAAACTGACACTCTTCCTACCTATAGTTTTCTGTCCCTAGAAAAAATGTTTTTTTAAAGCACACTATAGCACAAGGAGAATTCCCTCACTGTCCTTCCCTGTCCCAAGAAACAAGGATTCGCACAGTAAAACACACTGACACTCTCCCTACCTATCCTTCTCTTTCCCTAAACTAAAGGAATCCAGGTTAAGCAAGAAAAAAATAAATGTCACTGTCCCTGCCTATGCTTCTCTTTCCCTGCTCCGGAACACACTACACTAGGCCGCCGTGCTGGCGGCCTTTTATAGTGTGGGGCGTGTACTAAACACCCTCAGCAATAATTGGCCACAGGCATCCTGCCTGTGGCCAATCATTGCTCTCCTCGCTGCCGGCGCTGTGATTGGCCAAGCATGCGGGGTCACAGTGCATGCTTGGCCAATCACAGCGCCTGGATGACACTGCGATGGCGTAGTGCATTGTGGGCCGTTCGCGTCACTCGAATTTGGCGCGAACGGCCCAAATCGTTCGATCTTCATCGAACAGCCGATGTTCGAGTCGAACGTATGTTCGACTCGAACACGAAGCTCATCCCTAGTGGGAGCCCCGAGTGTGTCACTTTCCACCGTCGCCTGCAATAAGTGGGAGCCCTGAGCGTGTCACTTGCCACACGTTGTGGATTGTCACTTGCCACGTCACCTGCCACATCTTGTGGATTGTCACTTGCCACACCTTGTGGATTGTCACTTCACACATCACCTGCCACACCTTGCGGATTGTCACTTGCCACGTCACCTGTCACACCTTGCTGAATGTCACTTGCCTGCCACCAGATGCAGATTGTCATTTGCCACGTCACCTGACACAATTTGCGGATTGTCACTTGCCACGTCGCCTGCCACACCTTGCGGATTGTCACTAACTTGCCTGCTAAGGTGTAGTTTTGGTTGTCTCTTGCTGTGTCCCAGACTCCCAGAGTCAGGCAGCAGAGAGATAATGTAATCTCTCTGCTGCCTGCACAGTGAGGGCGGAAGTCACTGCAGGAATGCAGGGCAGGCACGGGCGGTGAGAGATGATCTCATCTCTCTGCTCCCCCGCTCCCGGCTAGCTGATTGGCCAGCTGCCACACTGAGCCTGCTCTCTCACTCTCACCTGCGCTGCCAACACACTGAGCAGCACGGTCTGCCCACGAACCGCGCCGCCCCGACAACAAACCGCGCCGCAAGCGGAGCCACCCACTTTCTTACCCGTCTGTGGAGCCGCACGCTATTGCACCTGCCCACAGAGCGGCCTGATGTGACTCACTGACGTCACTCGTTGCTAGACGCCAAGCGGCCCAGGCGTTAGCAGCAAGTGCAGGGAAGAGGCTGCACCCACCTCCTCCTCGGCTCCTGGTATCGTGTCAGTGCGCCACGTAACTACATTAGACGAGTCTCTCTCTCAGCGCCGCTGATCGGCTGATGTGAGAAACTGAGAGAGAGACTCAGAGAGGCAGCGGCAGCCGCAGAACAAGTACTGTATATCCACTTGTCCCCCGCCCACTGTCAATTGACGGCGGGCGGAGGATACTCTCGTTCTGGGAGGACGTCATATGACGTCCTCCCTTTAAAATGAGCTAGGAGGCGCGCGCACGCCGCGTTCACAAGGCCCCGGTGCGCGTGCCCGGCGGCCGCGATTGCCGCCGGGCACCCGCGATTGCCCGGGAAACGAGCAGGAAAGTGGATCTCTGTGTGTAAACACAGAGATCCACGTCCTGTGAGGGAGAGGGGACCGATGGTGTGTCCCTTGTACATAGGGACAACCATCGGTCACCTCCCCCAGTCAGTCCCCTCCCCCCACAGTAAGAACACTTTGAGGGAACATATTTAACACCTTCCCGCCCCCTAGTGGTTAACCCCTTCCCTGCCAATCACATTTATACAGTAATCAATGCATTTTTATAGCAGGGATCGCTGTATAAATGTGAATGGTCCCAAAAATGTGTCAAAAGTGTCCGATGTGTCCGCCGCAATATCGCAGTCACAATAAAAAATCGCAGATCGCCGCCATTACTAATAAAAAAATAAAAATGCTATAAATCTATCCCCTATTTTGTAGACGCTATAACTTTTGCGCAAACCAATCAATACGCGCTTATTGCGATTTTTTTTTTTTACCAAAAATATGTAGAAGAATACGTATCAGCCTAAACTGAGGAAAATTTTATAAAAAAAAAAAATGGGTATTTATTATAGCAAAAAGTAAAAAATAGTGGTTTTTTTCCAAACTGGACGCTCTTCTTTTGTTTATAGCGCAAAAAATAAAAACCGCAGAGGTGATCAAATACCACCAAAAGAAAGCTCTATTTGTGGGAAAAAAAGGACACAAATTTCGTTTGGGAGCCACGTCGCACGACCGCGCAATTGTCATTCAAAGTGTGACAGCGCTGAAAGCTGAAAAATGGCTTGGGCAGGAAGGGGGTTTTCGTGCACAGTAGAGAAGTGGATATACTCGAGTATAAGCCGACCCGAATATAAGCCGAGGCACCTAATTTTACCCAAAAAAACTGGGAAAGCTTATTGACTAAAGTATAAGCCTAGGGTGTCCTAGGCTTATACTTGCCTCACTTTGCCTCACTGTGCCCATGCCTCACTGTGCCAATGACTAGACTGATGTTTAACATGGAAGTCTATGGAAGGAGTGCCCGGCTTTGAAAAATCGGTTCTCCCAGACACCAAACTTTTCAAACTTATAGAGGAGACATGGGGCTACATGTGTGCCAAGTTTGGGGTCCAGAGGACCTACGACCGGCCGGTACCGGGTCCGCAAAATCACTGGAGAAATTACCGTTTAACATTGTTGTCTATGGAAGGGGTGCCCGGATTTAAAAAAATCAGTGCTCCCCGGCCGTAGGTCCCCCAGACACCAAACTTTTTACACTTGTAGAAGAGACATTGGGCTACATGTGTGCCAAGTTTGGGGTCCAGGGGTCCTACGGCCGGCCGGTACCGGGTCCCCAAAGTTCGGGAGATCAGGCGCAAAAAAAAAAAAACAGAGCAAGCAAGTGAGTGTGACAGATGGTCTCGGGGGGGGGGGGGGGGGCAATTGCCCTGTTGCCCCCCCCTGGATCCGCCACTGATATATATATATAAGAATGTTCATATAAAAAAAAGAAATAAAGAATATTTGATTAAAAAAAATAAAGGAATTGTCAAAAACTATCTGTGTTTTTATTTATTTTTGACAAATTTTTGGTGAATGAGTAAGGGTACAATGTTTCCGATACTCATTCACATAGGGGGGACAGGATCTGGGGGCCCCCTTGTTAAAGGGGGCTTCAAGACTCCAATAAGCCCCCTGCCAGGGCCGGCCAGGTTTGTCCTTTGGGGGAGACAGAGCCCCCCTGCCCCAAAGCACCCATCCCCTGTTAAGGGCATGTGACCTGGTATGGTTCGGGGGATGCATGCCCCCCCCTGTCCTGGCCTGCTGGGCTGCATGCTCGGAAAAAGGTCTGGTATGGATTTTGAGGGGGACCCACACCATTTATTTATTTTTCTTTGCTGTTTTTTTTTCTTATTTTTTCTTTCCCTGCAATCTTCTTATTTTTACATTGGGGGAGCAGGGGAACCCCCATGACAGCTAATGACTCTAATCACAGTTTAAGTAGAAAAAAAATGCAAAAACGATAAAAAATGCATGCAAAAACACATCAAAAACAAGTGTTCAAAAATGCTAAAGGGACTGCAAAATGTGCCTGGAAAAAACGCATTAACCACATAGATGTGAACCTAACCTTTATGTATTTTTCAACTATTAAAAATGCTTTGACTAAATAATGAAATTTAAAACAATAATATAATAGTGACTATTTAAAGCAACCCTGTCACCACACGAAAAAAAAAAACACAACATATTTTTTTATACTTAGCTTTCTGGCAAGTGGTATGTTACACCTTTACTATCTACGGTTCGTGCTATCCCACAATTCTGTTTGTGCGTTTTCCCCGTTGGGGTCTGTGGTTTCTGCTGCTGACAGAACACAGTAGTGATGTAGTGGTTGGCAAGAGGAACCCCAGCTCCTGGTGGAATTGTCAGATAACTGTAGTACCTGGAGCTATTCAAGAGGATAAACATTTAACACACCAGCCACCATAAAGACATTGGGGCTGATTTACGAACCGTTTGCGCCATGAGTATCGGCGCATCGGCGTGCGCAACAGCAGTTTTGGTATTTACGAAACATTTGCGCCGGTAACGCAGCGCTATTTCCCTTTTACTATAGTGTTCTCGGCACACGGGAGGAGGCGCTCAGTGCGCCACTATGGACCTGGCGCACGGCATCTTCAAATCAAAATGATAAGAATCTGGAAGTGCCAATATAATGAGGTGATGTGAGGAAGTATAGTGACAACTGCCCAAGTAACAAATATGCCCAAAATAGAATGAGAAAGTAACTTTTTCTGAACCAGCCTGCTGCGCCTGCAATTACGTTTATAACTGCGAGAGGTCTATTTGCGCACTGCGCGGCATTTGCGCTCATTCAAATGCGCTGGTTCACTGCGCCGGCAAAAATCTTAGTAAATGTCAAGTCACGTAAATGCATTTGCATAAGTTGAACAGGCGCTCCTCTAAACTTGCCATTATATAACATATAACAGTCTCTGCACAAAATTACATGTAGTGCCTATACCCCTCACTCTCCCTCTTGGTTTCTTCTCGTTTGAGCGGCTGGTGTCTAGGGGTACCTGGGAGACGAGAGTACAGGAACACTACGCCAAACTCTCCCCTCGTATGTGTATGAGGGTTGAGCAAAGTTAGTTGAATTACCTCCGGGTCTGTTAACTGCGTACGAAGCCTCAGTTGTTCCATGGAGATGTGTCTGCCAATAATAGAATCCCAAACCAATCAAAAGTCCAACACTTCTTTATTTCTGTGCTTTCAGGTTGAACACAATCAGTTGAACTTTTAGTAACAGACAAACAGGGGTGTGGGTACGAGTAGGCCCAGGCACAAATGAACTCTCCTATCCCTTTTCTAGCGAATAGGCCTGGCGCACGGTCCCTGCCACCGACCGTGAGTTTTGGTCGCTGCCACCGACCGGATGAACTGTTGAGGCCCCTGCCACAGGCCTAATAGCAGGTCTCTGCCACTGACCTGAGTTGAATAGTTGGACCGCTGCCACCGGCCATAGAACATGAACTACCTTCCTCTCTGAACTTGGCCCCTGTTCGGGAAAGATATCCCTCCGGGCGGTCTCCAGAGGTTCACCCGGCACTGGCAATATGCTGCACCAGATCTTCGGATGAGTCCCTCCTCCGGTCCCTTACGCCTCTGGTTTCGGGTGCCCCACTCCCAGGGCCCCCTAGGACAATCCCTCCCTCGCAGGACCCAGCGGAAGGTACTGGGCCCCAGGCCTCCGGCTCAGTACCTCACCCCAGACTGAAGGTGTCTAGGATGGAACACGAACTCCAAGTGTCCAGGCCTAGGCCGCCTGGACACCGACCGCGGACAGCAGCCCTCAGGCTGAAGGTGCCTGGGACTCGAACCTCGTGGCGAAGATGTCCGCC
Organism: Rana muscosa; assembly: GCA_029206835.1. Taxonomy (NCBI): domain Eukaryota; kingdom Metazoa; phylum Chordata; class Amphibia; order Anura; family Ranidae; genus Rana; species Rana muscosa. Next base: position 500,418,105 of record CM055116.1, on the reverse strand, counting down.
CCCTTTATACCCTCTCCCAGCAAGCACAGCGGGTTCCCCGCCCCGCCGTACAACTGCTGCGAGAGGTCACAAAGGGTACGGCACTGCAGCGATGGTTCAACCCCGGCTCAAAGTGACAGCGCCACCTGCTGGGCCGCAGGGAACTAGACATCACTGATGTCTTCACCAGGTTTAAAAGTATCTGCCCGCTACATACATTTCTAAAGGAAAAGTCACTTAAAAGCACTCGCGGCTGTAATGAATTGCCGGTTCCCGTCAATACAGAGAAAAGTAATTGAAAGTCTTTGAATAAAAAAAAATGCGTGGGGGTCCCCCAAAATTCAATTACCAGGCCCTTCAGGTCTGGTATGGATATTAAGGGGAACTCCTCACCAAATTAAAAAAAAAAATGGCGTGGGGGTCCCCCTCAAAATCCGTACCAGGCCCTTCAGGTCTGGTATGGATTTTAAGGGACCCCCACGCCAAACGTAAAAAAAAAATATGGCGTGGGGGTCCCCCTAAAAATCCACACCAGACCTTTTTCCGAGCACGCAACCTGGCAGGCCGCAGGAAAAGAGGGGGGACGAGAGAGCGCCCCCTCCTGAACCATACCAGGCACATGCCCTCAACATGGGGAGGATGCTTTGGGGGTCTGTGACCCCTCAAAGCACCATGTCCCCATGTTGATGGGGACAAGGGCCTCATCCCCACAACCCTTGCCGGTGGTTGTGGGGGTCTGCGGGCGGGGGGCTTATCGGAAACTGGAAGCCCCCTTTAACAAAGGGGATCCCGGCCCTCCCTGCGTGAAATGGTAAAAAATGGTAAAAATTGGTAAACAAAAATGGCGTGGGTTCCCCTTAAAATCCATACCAGACCTGAAGGGCCTGGTACGGTTTTTGAGGGAGACCCCCACGCCATTTTTTTTTATTTGGCGCGGAGTTCCCCTTAATATCCATACCAGACCTGAAGGGCCTGGTAATGGAATTTTGGAGGACCCCCACGCATTTTTTTTAGTTTTTCAAAGACTTTCAATGACACTTTAGAAACGTCATTTTGCTCTCGGACTGTTATAAACATGGAAAACATGCGCTACTTTACAGGCATACTATAGACACCCCCCAGGTATGATATTTAGAGCAAGTTCTCACCAGATGCAGTGCAGTGCGTTTTTTTGATGCATGAAAAATGCAAAGAAAGTTGATCACATTAATGCCAATGGCATAGTTCACACCACTGCAGTCCGTTCCAGTGCATTTCAGAAAGGAAAAAAAAAATTGGTCATGCTGCATTTTTTATGTACAGAACTGTACTGGACCGCAGTAAAATGCATCAAAAACGCACAGGAACGTACCAAAAACACACTGGAACACACCGAAACGCACCGAAATGCACCAAAGACGCACTGCAACACACTTGTCCTTATTAGGGCCACTTCACACCAGACGCAGTTCCGTTCAGTTCCGTGTGCTTTTTTTTCTGCACAAAATGCATGCACAGTATTTTCTATGTATTCCAACGGCTCTAGTTGGCTCTAGTTCACACCATGCAGTCAGTTTCCGGTCAGTTTCTGCACCGGAAACTGACTGTATGGTGTGAACTAGAGCCGACAAGAGCCATTGGAATACATGGAAAACACTGTGCATGCATTTTTAGTGCAGAAAAAATGCGCACGAAACTGAACGGAACTGCATCTGGTGTGAATTGGCCCTTAAGGTTCAGTGAAAAGAGGGGAAAAAAAGCACTGGACTGCATCAAAAACGCACCAAAAACACATCAAAAATGCACTGGAATGCAACACAAACGCGCGTGCAAAAAAAGGACCTGGAACGCATCCAGACTGCGTTTCTATGGTGTGAACTGGCCCTCAGGGCCAGTTCACACCATAGAAACGCAATCCGGATGCGTTCCAGGTGCTTTTTTGCATGCGCGTTTTTGATGCCTTCAAGTGCATTTTTGGTACGTTTTTGATGCAGTCCAGTGCTTTTTTTTCACCCCTCTTTTTTATTAACCATAGATGAGGACAAGTGTGTTCCAGTGCGTATTGGTGCATTTAGGTGCGTTCCGGTGTGTTCCAGTGCGTTTTTTATGCGTTTTGCAGCGTTCCAGTACAGTCCAGTGCAGGTAAAATGCAGCATGTTCTACTTTTTTTGTGGAACTGGAATGCACTGGAACAAACATTGCCATTTAGAACCATATAACCAACTTTCCATGCATTTTTGATGCATAAAAAACAATGGACTGCATGTGGTGTGAAATGGCCCTTAAGCAATTTGGCATATTTAAAGGCAATTCTCCTTGTTTTGTTTTTGGTGTTGTCCAAATTGGTGACATTGATATATGTCCCTCAGGGTGGGACCTGGGCCCCCATACCCAATTCAAGGCCAATAACTAGAAGATAAGCCAGCCAAGTGGGGACTAGCAAAATTAACAAGTCAGTTCCCATAGACTGCAATGGTATTTGTTGTATAACCGGGGGGTGTTTGTCCCATCTCTAATTTTGTAGCATGCTGGATGATGTGCTTAATTTTGGACGGGGGGGGGGGGGGGGTTATTTTCTGCTAGCTGCATTTCTGTTGGTCTGAGCATGCACAGGGACTTAGGTTTTTTTTTTGGTGCTTTTCGTGTGTGAACAGCACCTGGATGTTTCTGGGCATGCTCAGAGAGAGTGTTTTTTGGGTTAGTAATTGAAGGACATCCTTAACCACTTAACGACCGCTCACTGTATATATACGTCGGCAGAATGGCACCGACAGGCACAATCACGTAGAGCATACGTGATTGCCTTTGTATAGTTGGGGGGTCCAATCGGACCCCCCTCCTATACAGTGAGCGGTGGCTAAGTGTCCGGGAGCGTTCCGGGATGAGGGGGCAGCCATTCGTTTCCGGCCACCCCCTCGCGATCGCTCCCGGCGAATAGAAATGCCCCCTCTGTCTGTGTCAGGCAGAGGAAGCAGGAGGAAGTGATGCCATCTCTGGTGCGGCGCTCACATATACCGAGCGCCGTACAAGAGAAGACATCAGGTCAGTGCACACAACACTACACTGACACCAGGACACATAGGGACATAAATCGCCCCCCCCAGGCCCCCCCAGACACCCCCAGATCACCCCCCAGATCACCCCCCAGCCCCCAGTCACAGTGTCACTGATTGCAGTGACCATTTATATACTGATCACTGCAATCAGTGACATTTGTGACTGTAAAAGTGTCAGTACATTCAGTTTTAGGTCCAGTGCAGCTCCCTAACCCCCCCTAATAAAGGTTTAACCCCCTGATCACCCCCCAGATAACCCTTTCACCCCCTATCACCACTGTCGCTAAGCGATCATTTTTTTGATCGCTGTCTTAGCGTCAGTGATGCCGATCGGCAGCCAGTAATTTTTTTTAGGTTCGCCGCATGTTTTTATAGCGTCAGGTACCCCAATATATTATCTAATAAAGGTTTAACCCCCTTGATTGCCCCCAGGTAACCCTTTCACCCCCTATCACCACTGTCGCTAAGCGATCGTTTTTCGAAACGCTGTCTTAGTGTCGGTGATGCAGATCGGTAGCCAGTAATTTTTTTTAGGTTCGCCGCATGTTTTTATAGCGTCAGGTACCCCAATATATTATCTAATAAAGGTTTAACCCCCTTGATCGCCCCCCAGGTAACCCTTTCACCCCCTATCACCACTGTCGCTAAGCGATCATTTTTCTGATCGCTGTCTTAGTGTCGGTGATGCAGATCGGTAGCCAGTAATTTTTTTTAGGTTCGCCGCAGGTTTTTATAGCGTCAGGTACCCCCATATATTATCTAATAAAGGTTTTAACCCCCTGATTGCCCCTAGATCACCATATAAGTGTTACGGGTGACGCTGGTTAGTTAGTTTGCTTTTTATAGTGTCAGGGCACCCGCCGTATATAACCCAATAAAGGTTTAACCCCCTGATCGCCCGGCGGATGATATCAATTAGGTTTTAGCGTCCGAGAGGGTCTGCGTCACACCCCAGGCAGCGTCAGGTTAGTGCCAGTAACGCTAACACCCACGCGTGAAGCATACACCCCCCTTAGTGGTATAGTATCTGAACAGATCAATATCTGATCTGATCAGATCTATACTAGCGTCCCCAGCAGTTTAGGGTTCCCAAAAACGCAGTGTTAGCGGGATCAGCCCAGATACCTGCTGGCACCTGCGTTTTGCCCCTCCTTCCAGCCCAGGCCACCCAAGTGCAGTATCGTTCGATCACTGTCACTTACAAAACAAAAACACACATAACTGCAGCGTTCGCAGAGACAGGCCTGATCCCTGCGACTCCAGTGCTGTAGGAGGTGATTTCACCACCACAGTTAAATAAAAAAAGCATATATGCCGAAGCATTGGGGCAGCAGTAGCGGAGGAGCGATTTTGCTCCTAATGCCGCGTACATACGGTCGAAATTCCGACGGAGGCTTGCCCGTGGAAAAGTCCGACCATGTGTGTGCGGCATAACTTTTTTGCGGGAGGATGCCCCCATGCTTCGGCATATATAAATGGTGCGTGTATGCCCATCATTGGAAGTGGGTGGATGAAGGGCGGTATTCTAATGGTGGGCATACCCACCGATCAATCTCTTTTTTCGTTCAGCTAACTGGCTGCATGAAAAAAAAAGATTACAATACATGTCCAACAAGGACCAGCAACGTACTGGTATGTTGCTGGACTTTGAATGTTTATACCAGAATGATGCCTGCGGGTTTAGGTATCATCTTGGTATCATTCTTTTCAGCCTGCGGCCGGCTTTCATGTAAAAGCAATCCTAGCGGCTAATTAGCCTCTGGACTGCTTTTACAAGCAGTGGGAGGGAATGCCCCCCCCCCCGGATATAAAAAGCGCCATTGGGAAATTGGGAAAGCATTTTATCACACCGATCTTGGTGTGGTCAGATGCTTTGAGGGCAGAGGAAAAATCTAGGGTCTAGAAGACCCCAGTTTTTTCAAAAAAAGAGTACCTGTCATTACCTATTGCTATCATAGGGGATATTTACATTCCCTGAGATAACAATAAAAATGATAAAAAAAAAAAATACTTGGAAGGAACAATTTAAAAATAAAATAAAAAAACAAAATTAATAATAAAAAAAAAAAAAAAAAAAGCACCCCTGTCCTGCCCTGCTCTTGCCAATGGCGAACGCAAGCGTCGGTCTGGCGTCATATGTAAACAGCAATTGCACCATGCATGTGAGGTATCACCGCGAAGGTCAGATCGAGGGCAGTCATTTTAGCAGTAGACCTCCTCTGTAAATCTACTGGGGTAACCTGTAAAGGCTTTTGAAGGCTTTTAAAAATGTATGTAGTTTGTCGCCAATGCGCGTTTGTGCGAAATTTTAAAGCATGTCGTGTTTGGTATCTATGTACTCGGCCTAAGATCATCTTTTTTATTTCATCAAACATTTGGGCAATATAGTGTGTTTTAGTGCATTAAAATTAAAAAAAGTGTATTTTTTAACCCAAAAAATGCGTTTGAAAAATCGCTGCGCAAATACTGTGTAGAAAAAAAAAATGCAACACCCACCATTTTAATCTGTAGGGCCTTTGCTTTAAAAATATATATAATGTTTGGGGGTTCAACATAATTTTCTTGCAAAAAAAAAAAATGTTTTCATGTAAACAAAAAGTGTCAAAAAGGGCTTTGTCTTCAAGTGGTTAGAAGAGTGGATGTAAGCTTCCTAATGTTGTGTATAAAATGCCAGAACAGTTCAAAACCCCCCCAAATGACCCCATTTTGGAAAGTAGACACCCCAAGCTATATACTGAGAGGCATGTCGAGTCCATGGAATATTTTATATGTTGACACAAGTTGCGGAAAAACGACAATTTTATTTTTTTTTGGTTTTTTTTTTGCACAAAGTTGTCACTAAATGATATATTGCTCAAACATGCCATGGGCATATGTGGAATTACACCCCAAAATACATTCTGTTGCTTCTCTTGAGTACGGGGATACCACATGTGTGAGACTTTTTGGGAGCCTAGCCGCGTACGGGACCCCAAAAACCAAGCACCGCCTTCAGGCTTTCTAAGGGTGTAAATTTTTGATTTCACTTCTCACTGCCTATCACAGTTTCGGAGGCCATGGAATGCCCAGATGGCACAAAACCCCCCCAAATGACCCCATTTTGGAAAGTAGACACCCCAAGCTATTTGCTGAGATGTATTGTGAGTATTTTGCAGATCTCACTTTTTGTCACAAAGTTTTGAAAATTGAAAAAAAAAAATATATATATATATATTTTCTTTCTTCATTTTCAAAAACAAATGAGAGCTGTAAAATACTCGCCATGCCTCTCAGCAAATAGCTTGGGGTGTCTATATTCCAAAATGGGGTCATTTGGGGGGGTTTTGTGCTATTTTGGCATTTTATGGCCTTCGAAACTGTGATAGGTAGTGAGGAGTGAAATCCAAAATTTGTGCCTAGAAATCCTGAAGGCGGTGCTTGGTTTTCGGGGTCCCGTACGCGGCTAGGCTCCTAAAAAGTCCCACACATGTGGTATCCCCGTACTCAGGAGAAGCAGAAAAATTTATTTTGGGGTGTAATTCCACATATAACCATGGCATGTGTGAGCAATATATCATTTAGTGACAACTTTTTGTAATTTTTTTTTTTTTGTCATTATTCAATCACTTGGGACAAAAAAAAAATATATTCAATGGGCTCAACAGGCCTCTCAGCAATTTCCTTGGGGTGTCTACTTTCTAAAATGGGGTCATTTGGGGGGGTTTTGTGCTATTTTGGCATTTTATGGCCTTCGAAACTGTGATAGGTAGTGAGGAGTGAAATCAAAAATTTGCGCCCTTAGAAATCCTGAAGGCGGTGCTTGGTTTCCGGGGTTCCGTACGCGGCTAGGCTCCCAAAAAGTCCCACACATGTGGTATCCCCGTACTCAGAAGCAGCAAAATGTATTTTGGGGTGCAATTCCACATATAACCATGGCATGTGTGAGCAATATATCATTTAGTGACAACTTTTTGTAATATTTTTTTTTTTTAGTCATTATTCAATCACTTAAGACAAAAAAAATAAAAAATTCAATGGGCTCAACATGCCTCTCAGCAATTTCCTTGGGGTGTCTACTTTCCAAAATGGGGTCATTTGGGGGGGGGTTTTGTACTGCCCTGTCATTTTAGCACCTCAAGAAATGAGATAGGCAGTCATAAATTTAAAGCTGTGTAAATTTCAGAAAATGTACCCTAGTTTGTAAACTCTATAACTTTTGCGCAAACCAATAAATATACGCTTATTGACATTTTTTTTACTAAAAACATGTGGCTGAATACATTTTGGCCTAAATGTATGACTAAAATTGAGTTTATTCGATTTTTCTTATAACAAAAAGAAAATATCATTTTTTTTCAAAATTTTCGGTCTTTTTTCCGTTTATATCGCAAAAAATAAAAATCGCAGAGGCAATCAAATACCATTAAAAGAAAGCTCTATTTGTGGGAAGAAAAGGACGCAAATTTCGTTTGGGTATAACATTGCATGTCCGCACAATTTACAGTTAAAGCAGCGCAGTGCAAAATTCTGAATTCACCTCTGGTCCTTTAGCTACCAAATGGTCCGGGGCTTAAGTGGTTAACAGGTGTACCCACTTTGAAGTTCAGTCTCTACATTGGGTGAACTTGCATTTTGGGTGTTTCATGGACTGTGTATGTGTTTTCAATTGCCTCATTAGCACATAAACCTAGGTTATATAAAGCTTGCAGCTAGCTTTCTCTCCCTTGCCCTGAAAAAGAGGCTAGATTGTGTGTGTGCGGCCGGCCGGCAAAAAGTACATTTTGGTGTCCTTATCGAGTTTGTAACACATGTATTTTATTTGTTATGTCTTTGCAAAACAGATGTTTGTTTTACTTTTGTTGATTGTATTTTTTTGTGTGGGGGATATGTTCCCCTGAAATATTTTTGATGTTGTTAATGTGTGTCGTTTGTTCACTTTGATTTAATTGTCTGTGCTGCATTATTTTGCTAAATCTTTCTCAAGATGTCGTGACTAATGTTTCAAATTTACCTTCATGTTTTTTTTTGCTTCCCTTTCTTTTTTCCCAAGTCCTGTTTTGTTGACCAATAAAATTTGATGCAAAGTTTGATGTTTGTTTTTTGTTTTCTATGCAACAAATGTGACAGCTGCAGCTTAACTATGCTGATTGGCATGTCAAAACAAAACAGGTGTGATTTGTCTAACCTGGTGCCTTCATGGTAGCATATGCATGGATTGTGTGCTGCCATGGATAGTCACCAGGAAATGAAAAATACAGAGTGGTAAGTATTCAATTTTCCTTTTTACTGCAGTGGTTCTCAGCCTCAGTCCTCAAGTACCCCCAACAGGACATTTTTTTGTGAATTTATCTTATCGAGAATTGCTGTCCAAAATACCAAACCATTGACTGTGATTTAAAGCACATGTGTAAGATGAAGGAAAACCTGCAAACATGGCCTGTTGGGGGTACTTGAGAAGCACTGATTTAGAGCACTGCACTTAAAAATAGCTCAAGGCAATACTATTCTAATTGTGGGCATTTTGAGGGAAACTAAGTGTTAGAACCCCTGCTTGTTTTTTTTTAGTTTGGGCTTTGTGTCCCTTTTAGTAAAATTGGCTTCACTTCCTGTCACACAGCTAAACAGGAAGTGAAGGTAAAATCCTACCAATGTCTTTTCTTGGGGACGCACGGATCAATATAACTAGTGTCCCCATTAAGCTATTGCACTCTAGCACTTTGTTGTGTACACCCCAAATCATTAGGTAGTTTGGGGTTTATTAAAGGCAAATCCACTCTGCAGTACAAGTGTAGTTGCTGAAAATCTGAGGGGAAGCACTGGTGATTTTAACATCCAATCATGTAGAAGCAAAGATGGTGTTTTTTTTGTTTCCTTGCATGTCCCCCTCGGATATCCAGCAAGTGCAAAGTGGATTTGCCTTTAGTAAATAAACCCCAAAGTCCAAGATACCTAATAATTTGGGGTGTACCCAGCAAAATGCTGGAGTGCAATTGACATAATGGGGAAACTATTTAGATTGACTTGTGTGTCCCCAAGGAAAGACATTGGTAGGTATTTACCCTCACTTCCTGTGTGGCTATGTGACAGGAAGTGAATTATTTGGAAGGATAAAGTGGCCAAATTTGGGAGTTGTCTTCACCCTATTAGGGGTGCAGACATCCCCAAAAACTGTCCAGACTTCTAATCCCTCTGCACTCTATCCCCAAGTAAAAATAAGAAAGGATCTTCTTGTGAAAAAATAAAAAATAAGAAAGGATTTCATTTAGTTTAACTTTGCAAAGACACATTCCTAAGTTCAATTGTGATGCATGTCAATGGCCCATTTAGACCCTCTTTAACCACTTGAGATCAGCGCTGTAGCTGATCGACAGCCACAGCACGGTCCTCAATTGCCGGGAGGCCGTCAATAGACGTCCTCCCCTTCGCGCGCTGTGGTCACCGAGTCACTGAGACTCGGGTGATCACAGATCCAAGTAAGGGGCCGATCCCTGCCCCTTACCACGTGATCAGCTGTCAGCCAATGACAGCTGATCACGTGATGTAAACAAAAGCTCGGTAATGGTTTTTGTTTTCTCCTTGTGCTGACAGCGTGAGCATAAAAAAAGGCAATCACCGGCTTATGTGCAAGGGACATCGGGCCCGAAGAGGAAGAGGCAATTCTGTGACAATCAGTAGCCCCTGCTAGCACCACCTATCAATGCCCACCACTGGTGCCACCTAGCAGTGCTGCCTATCAGTGCTCATCACTGCCAACTATCGTTGCCCATTAATGCCAACTATCAATGCCACCTAGCAGTGCCACTTCTCAGTGCCCACCAGTGCCAACTAGCAATGCCACCTCTCAGTGCCCACCGTTGCCGCCTTATCGGTGCCCATCAGTGCAGCCCATCGGTGCCCATTAGTGCAGTCTCATCAGTGTACATCAATGAAGGAGACAAATTACCTTTTTTCTAAATTTTCGAACAAAATATTAAAATATCCATTTTTTTTTTTTTATTCAGCCTTTTGTACAGTATTTATAGAAAAAAAAGAAAAAACAAAAGCAGAGGTGATCAAATAGCACCAAAAGAAAGCTCTATTTGTGTGAAAAAAAAGATTACAATTTCATTTGGTTACAGTGTTGTATGACCGCGCAATTGTCATTCAAAGTGCATCAGCGCTGAAAGTTGAAACTTGGTCTGGGCAGGAAGGGGGTTTAAGTGCCCAGTAAGCAAGTGGTTAATATAAGGCTACATGCACACGGACGTTTTTACAGCCGCTTGTTTGAGCGTTTTTTGAAGCTTAAAAACGCCTCTCCATGTTAGCCTATGGCCTCATTGCCCACCAAGCCGTTTTTCGGCCCCATGTACATGGGACGCTGGTGCAAAGTCTTCTGAACTAAGGTTGAAACCGGCGTTTATAAACACACGTTTTTCCGCGTTTAGCTGCGTTTTCGCCTATAAGCGTTTATTTAGGAAACATCATAAGGACCCTCCCTAAGCTCAAAAAACAGTATTATTAACCATTTCAGCCAGTTTGTGAGACCAGAGTGAGTAGCAACAGCTAAGAGAGCAGCAGTGTACTTGTATTTAGCGTGTCACTTGCCACATCACTTGCCACAAGTTGTGGATTGTCCACGTGCCACGTCACCTGCCACGTCAACTGCCGCAAGTTGTGGATTGTCCACTTGCCACAAGTTGTGGATTGTCCACAATGCAATGCAAGCAATTACAATTTTTTTATATATATTTTTTTAATGGTTTTTCATAATTTGGCATAATTTTTGAGTTTTTCAATGTAAAAAAATAGGTCACCTTTAAAAACGCTTCTAAAAAACAAAAACGCGACTAAACGCCGGTACCGCGTTTGGAGTCTGAATGCATTTTTTTGCTTTCTGAAAAAACTAGGTTAAACGCAACTGGGCCAGTTCACACCTTGGAAACGCAGTCCGGATGCGTTCCAGGTGCTTTTCTACATGCGTGTTTTTGATGCAGTCCAGTGCTTTTTTTCCCAATTTTTCTTAGGCCTCATGCCCACAGACATTTTAAAAAACGGGCTGTAAAGCTAGTACAGACGCCAGGAAAAAAGCGGCATTTTTTCTGCGATTTTTTTTTTTCCGCGTTTTGCATTGAATTCAATGCACGTTTCCCCGCGCTAGCTTTCAGCCATGTTTTTCTTTCTCTATTCAAAATCAATGGTTCCCCATGGGTGCCCATTGATTTGAATAGAGGTCACACCAGAAGTCGGATCAAGATGATCCGACATGCGGTGCGACTCGTGTGCGGAGAACCTTGATGGGGAACCCGCGAAAATTTTAAACAAAATTTGTGTGAGGTTTTCCCCAGGACGATACCAGACCCTTCGGTCTGGTATGGATCTTGAGGGGAAGCCCCCACACAAAAAAAAAGCGGATTCATACCAGACCCTTATCCGAGCACGCAGCCCGGCAGGTCAGGAAAGGGGGCGAGCGCCCCCCCTCCTAGACCATACCAAGCCACATGCCCTCAACATGGGGGGGTTGGTGCTTTGGGGCAGTGGGGGCAGTGCGCCCCCCACCCCAAACCACCTTGTCCCCATGTTGATGGGGACAAGAGCCTCTTCCAGACAACCCTGGCCGTTGGTTGTCGGGGGCTGCGGGCGGGGGGCTTATCAGAATCTGCGAGCCCCTTTTAATAAGGGGGCCCCCGGATCCCGGCCCCCACCCTATGTGAATGAGTATGGGGTACATCGTACCCCTACCGATTCACCTGGTGGAAAAAATGTCAATAATAAAAAAACACACTACACAGGTTTTTAAAGTAATTTATTAGGCAGCTCCGGGGGTCTTCTTCCGACTTCGGGGGTCTTCTTACGACTTCGGGGGTCTCTTTTTCTGCTCCCTGGTGTCTCCTCCGCGCGCTCTGGTTCTTCTACTGCTCTCCGGTTCTTTCTGCCTTCTGCCGGGCAACATCGGGCGGAGAGAAGAGGGAAGAAGACGACGATGAAGACCGGGCCCCCGCTAGCAAAAGAGCTTTTAGAAGATAGCAAAGGCGCCCGGCAGAAGGCAGAAAGAACCGGAGATCGTGGAGAAGGCACCAGAGAGCGGGAGAAGAACCAGAGAGTGCGGAGACAACACCGGAGAGCAGAAGAAGAGACCACCGAAGTCGGAAGAAGACCCTTGGAGCTGCCTAATAAATTACTTTAAAAACCTGTGTAGTGTTTTTTTATTGACATTTTTTTTCCACCAGGTGAATGGGTAGGGGTACGATACCCCATACCCTTTCACATAGGGTGGGGGGCGGGATCTGTCGCCCCCCTCATTAAAGGGGGCTCCCAGATTCCGCTAAGCCCCCCGCCCGCAGACCCTGACAACCAACAGCGAGGGTTGTCGGGAAGATGCCCTTGTCCCCATCAACATGGGGGCAGGGTGCTTTGGGGTGGGGGGGCGCAGGGCGCCCCCCCTGCCTCAAAGCACCTACCCCCCATGTTGAGGGCATGCAGCCTGGTACGGTTCAGGAGGGGGGGGCGCTCGCTCGTCCCCGCCCCTTTCCTGACCGGCCGGGCTGCGTGCTCGGATAAGGGTCTGGTATGGATTTTGGGGGGAGCCTCACGCCGTTTTTTTGACGTAGGGGGTTCCCCTTGAAATCCATACCAGATCTAAGGGCCTGGTATGCTCTTGGAGGGAAACCCATGCCGTTTTTTTTAATTTTTATTTGGCGTGGAGTTCCCCCTCATGATTCATACCAAACACAGGGGACAGCGAACGTGAGGTGTGCAGTACCCTGTCGCTGAGAACCAGCGCAATGGCATCACGCTGGAAACATTCTCGCGGGCAGGTACTGGCAAAGAAGCCTGTCCTGGAGGCGACTTCAAGTCGCCTCCGGGACACGACTTGAGCGTGTGGTTCACGCTCAAGTCGTGTCCAAGTTGCCTCGCAAAGTCGCGCTGCCCCTGTGTGAACCGGCACGCGAGTCGCCCCGCAAGTCGGATCATCTTGATCCGACTTCTGGTGCGACCTCTATTCAAATCAATGGGCTCCCATAGGGAACCATTGATTTTGAATAGAGACAGAGAAACGCCGCTGATATTTTTATTTACTATCACATTGTGCCGCCGGTTCACACGCCCAATTAATGATTTATCCGGCACACCAATTAAGGTATGAAACGGCGCAGCGCAGTGTTCTTAGTAAGTCACCCAAATTGTGCCGCTAATTACTAAAATCACTTTGTATGGATTTTTCTTAGTGCCATTGATGGACAATGCCCATTATGGAAATTCTGTAGATACTTTCAGTCTCTTTTAGATACGCCTTCTGTCTCTTCTAGCTTAGATATTGCCTTGCTTGCCTTGGCTGACCCCAAATTTAAACAATTGGTCCTGGCGAACCAAAATCCCACAGGTAATAACCTTTTGAATGCAGTATCTAATCAGCTAATGAACCGGGTGTGAACATCAACTTTGACTTCTTGATGAGTGATGATAGTTTAAATATTTAAGTATGTTATATTTGTATGTAATATTTTTGGTAATCAGTATTCTGTTCATTTGGAGAGTTTTATGTTGGTTACAGATTGTGTTCAAGTTGGTAGGGTTCCCCTATCCTCTTCCTGCTGGGAGAGGGGTTATGCCCACTGGGACCGATTGTCTGGGACATAGAGGAACCTTCATAGGTTTTGTAGTGCTGACATAGCTCCTGGTCATTATTGATATTTTCTCGAATTGTGAATGACTGTTTTTTTCTGTTTTTAATTATTTTTACAATACTGTCTAAAAATTTAAAATAAAGATTATACAAAAAAAAAAAAAAAGATTTAAATTGAGCTTTCAGTTTGTGGTGCTCATATGCAGGTTATTTCTGCTTCAACCTACTACAGTGTGTGTGCTATTACACCTGGGCAGAGGCATAACTGCAGATCATGGGGTCCTTGTTGCTGAATTTTGTTGGAGCACCCCGAGCTCTTCTCAGTCCTTTAACCCCTTTCACTGTCACAGCAAGCAAGTGCTGAAGGTGGTTGTACACTACTCTTTTAAAAAAACAACCTCTGCAATCTTTAGCCACTTGCCGCTCGTCCGCATTTTATTGTTGGTGGTTGGCACAATCATGTACCTGTACATTGGCACTGTCTTCTGGGTTCACAGCACATGCACTCTACCAGCCTACTCCCTCTGTGATTGGACACAGCCAGATTTTGTGAACAGGTTTCAGGTAATTATTCATGGCTGAGACTTTCTGATCACCTGTGTCCAACCACAGCCCAGAGCCCTGTGTTGACAAACACACAGGGTTCTGTACAGAGGGAACAATCTGTTTGTTCCTTCTCCCTGCAAAGCAGGGAGAAGGAACAAAAAGATATTTAGTAAAAAGCAGCACATATGACACATATTAACACTTGCTAGGTGCACACTTAACCCCTTGATTACACTGATATATTAACCCCTTCCCAGCCAGTGTCAATAGTACAGTGACAGTGTATAATTATATCACTAATCACTGTATTAGTGTCACTGGTGATGCCAGTGTCAGTTAGTGTACCTCCCAGCAAGCATCAGTTAGGGTCAGATTTCTTGCGGCACTATCACAGCCCCACTATAAGTCACTGGTCACCACCATTACTAGTATAAAAAAAAAAAAAATCCAGTATGCATACACCATAGTTTGAAGACGAAAAAAGATCACAAACAGATTAATATTCACTTATTGTGATTTTTTTTTTTTTACCAAAGATATGTAGCAGTATACATTTGAAATTTATGAGGACATTTTTTTGGAAATATTTTATAGTAAAAAGTAAAAAAAATATTGTTTTAAAAAATTATTTTTTAGTCTTTTCGTTTATATGATAAAAAAAAAAAAAAAACCCAGTGGTGAAGTACTTTTCAGTTTTACTTACTTATTATTTGGGACTTATTAAAATATAGCTTTATACTGTCCTGAATGAAGACCTTGAACATGACTAGAACTGTTTTGGCATTGAAGGCAATAGTTCTTGCAGTGCCTGCTACAAGTAAATAATTTGTCTGTCGTCACTATGTGGCCACCGCTTGTCTCTAAAGTGTTGTGCGATATCCACGCAAATAATAATAATAAAAAAAAAAACACAACAAATGGGAACTGTATGTTTCTTTTTTCTTACCACGATTTTAGGAAACAAAAGAAAAATCGGTGCACTAGTCATTTAGCTTATTGAGTGCATGTTGACTGTGCTTCCTTTGTGACACTTCTGCCATATGCTGATGACATCTGTTGTAGAGTAGATGTTTGTAGAGCTTTACCAACCCAGCCAAGCAATAAAAAAGGATGCTTCTAGGTAGTACATATCGGAGCCAGTATGTAGATGAACCTGCCAATTTTGAAGCAGTACTAGGATATGCAGTAAAGAAAGCTGCAGAGGGCATATTTACAGCTTGTTTATGAAATTAAAAAAGTTTTATTTACTTAGTGTGTATTTGACAAATACTTATCTTTTTATATGGCTTTTTGTTGGCAAGAGATATTTTTAACCTGTATTTTATGTGTCAGCAATAAAAAACAAAAGAAGTGGTAATCAAATTTATTTGCATTAAGCTCACACAAAAGACTTTAACTGTAATTAAAATTTTAAAAACTGGTTAGCTTTTTAAACCACATTTGTGTGGGCTTGAGTACACACACATTTCTAAGCTAATGCACATAATATTGTACAGGGCTGGATTTCAGTTATCAGTCTCTTCTTAGCCACTGTAGGTGTTAACAACATAAACAAAGATCTTCATGGTAGCAAAATTCCATACATCTCATCTCATCATAACCAAACATAGTCCACATACTACAAAATAATAAAACCTTAACCTATTTTTCTGAAAAAAGACAAAAGAAAGAAATTTAGGTTGAATATAGAAGCAAGGGTGTGTGTACACTGCGCAAAATTATAAACGCAACACTTTTGTGTTTGCCCCAATTTATCATGAGCTGAACTCAAAGATCAATGACTTTTTTTTGTAAAAATAAAAACTACTGACACCATCCACTGCCCTACTGACACCATCACCACCACATACTCCCCACCCCTTCCTCAGAAGCACTGTGAAAAAAAATATAAAAAAAATAATGATTTAAAGAAAATAATAAACAACAAAATTGGAAAAATAATAGAGACAATAATAAAAACAAAACAACGACTGACACACTGTTCTACTGACACTGTCCACTACCCCCACCTCCAATCATTGTGAAAAACAAAAAATAAAAAAAAATTGTATTAAAAAAAAATAAAGAACTACTGACACCATCCACTGCTCTGACACTATCCTGCACATACTACTCACCGCTGTACATGCCACACTCCTCACATGCACATTATTCCCACCGCCATACACTCCGCACTGTACATTCCCTATTTAACATTGCTACATTCTGCACTATGTAAGTAATCTCAGACTCTATAAAACCACAGACCATTTAAGCCATGTGCAATATGTAGCAGGGTTTAAGCCAGGCCCACCTCCCTGAAATGAGTTTGCCACCTCCCTGAAATTCGTTTTTGCAGGTTGGGATGTCTGGGAGCCCCTCGCTGAAGATGCATCTGATTTTTATAGAGCCCTGAGACCCCTTTCACACCGGGGTGATTTTAAGGTGCAGTAGCGCTGGACATAGCCTCTGCTAAGTCCCTGAAAATGTTTGGACAATTTCATGCTCCCAACTTTGTGGAAACACTTTGGGGATGGCCCCTTTCTGTTACAATATGACTGCGCATCTGTGCGCAAAGCAAGGTCCATAAAGACATGGATGAGCGAGTTTGGGGTGGAGGAACTTGACTGGCCTGCACAGAGTCCTCAACCCGATAGAACACCTTTGAGATGAATTAAAGCAGAGACTGCGAGCCAGGGCTTCTCGTCCAACATCAGTGCCTGAACTCACAAATGCGCTTCTGGAAGAATGGTCAAACATTCCCATAGATGTACTCCTAAACCTTGTGGACAGCCGTCCCAGAAGAGTTGAAGCTGTAAAAGGTGGGCCAACTCAATATTGAACCCTACGGACGAAGACTGGGATGCCATTAAAGTTTATGTGCGTGTAAAGGCAGGTGTCCCAATACTTTTGACAATATAGTGTGTGTGTGTGTGTGTGTATATGTATATATATATATATATATATATATATATATATATATTATATAGATAAAAAGGATACTACAATCAGCTTGGCTCTACCTAATAGTATCACTCTGCGCTTAGGATTAACACTCTAAGGATCAGGGTGAACAGTATAACTGACAATATGAGTAAGGTTAGCAGCTGCTTAAAAATATAAAATGCATAAAACCGTAAGACAGTAAAATTCAAACTTTACAAGTGATAAAGTCCACAATAAAACTGTAGCAGCGCTACAATCAAAATAACGTTTGAGCGTCTTCTATATAATAGTTCATATATAGGTGATGAAAAGTAATTTTGAATAACCAAAATAGTACCGCTCAGTGTATAACAACACACCTCTATATATAAATTATATACACTTTATAACCAAATGCATACATATAAATTCATAAATATACACCCTGTGAAAAAATATGCATATAATAAACTCAGCAAGTGTCCATAACGTTCAGAACAGTGTTTTTAAATAATTGCTACAAAGTGCTTATGAAAAAATAATAAGTCCATGAATAAAATTGCATTCAAATGGTGGCTTCAAATCAAAGTTGTGTAGACTGTATTTTCCTGTGTTTGCTTGAAAATCTTCACCACACCAACATGCTCAGTGATTCCACTCCCTAAGGATACTCACCAATATGATATGCCTCGCACTCTCATGCTTGGCTAATCAGCTTAATTACCCCCCAGGGTATCAAAAACGGATCCAGATATAATTAGGTCAGTCAAGTCTCCCACATGAAAAAAACAACAAGTATCTCCGATAGTGAAGTATGTCACAACGTTAATAAAAATAGCACAGCACAAGTGCCCCTCAATGGTTAAACTCACATAAGGCAGATCAAAATCAAGCACTTCAATAAAACTTCTCCAAACACCAGGCAAGTATACAGCAGGCAGCCGCGATGTATTGCGGTCTTGGCGGACCAAACAACTATGTGTGTCTCACCCTCCTTCATGTAAGCTTGCCTCTCCACTGCAATCGAACCACCGCAAACTCCCGTCCAAACACCAAACTATATTCAATGGGAGGTCGAAATATCCGAACGCTGCACACCAGGTGACTGTCGTGTAGCTCCTCCCAGACTAGTTTAGTCTTACAAGACTTCTTCCAATGGAATCCCATTGGAAGAAGTCTTGTAAGACGAAACTAGCTCAATTAAGTTTCCTAGAGCGTCTCCCATGTTACAGGCTTCTGGAGCGCAAACGTCACTTTCGGTTGTGTGGTTGTGTAGACACGCCCTGACGTTTCGTCACTTCCGACTTCCTCTGAGGGCTTGATCTACTCCCACAACAACCGGAATATAAATGTACGAAACCTCTGCCCCCTGGGCGGCAACTAACCTTTCGATCAGCGCCGCGCGTCATCACGCCGGCGCTTCCGAGCATCCTTGCTTTTGCCAGGCTGTGGGCGGAAGTATTCGGCTAGCGTGTATATCGGTTCTTATGCAGTGACAATACCGATGGCATACTAGCTAGGGCACATATCATTTATCTATAATGCACAATGCTCTATGTTGCAACAGAATAATTGCCACCTTATGCTAACTCTGTGGCTCAGGACTATATCTGGCCGTTAGTGACAAGTGATATTGGTAAAAACCACCTGTCTCACACATTGTTGTCATTATGTTGATCCTATATTCCATGCAAAAATCACTATCCTGTAATTTTGTAAATTATGTTTTTATTGGTTTTTTTCACAGTACAGAAAACAACACTCCACACAGCGTGGAGGCAGCCAGCCACAAGATTTGCCGGCGTATACAGTCATAAAACAGAACACAAATTATCACATTAAACCTGTGACACTCCCAACCCCCCCCCCAAAACCAACAAATCATACCTCCCCCCCCCCCCTTGCCTAGATAGGAACACAGATGTCACGGGCCAGCCACCAGATGCGGCCCGCCATGATTGAGAAGTACAGTCCAGTAGCTCCCTGCAAAAACAAGTTAGATAAAGCTTATGAAAACAGTTCTCCCCTCACCCCCAAACCCCCCCACCCAGCCACAGGACCTCAGGAAAGGAAACACTACCCCACCCCTACAATTTTAATAGATCAATCGGATGCCGTATCTATAGTAGCCATCCAACCCCCCCCAAACCTTGTCAAATTTAGTCAGTGCCCCCCTACTCAAATAAGTGGCTTTATAAAAGGGTATTGCTTTCTGTAATTTTGCATCTGATTAGGCCATACATGTTTAACTTACACAACATTCAAATCTTTCCAGTTTCCTTGACTATGTGACTCATTAGCTACCTATAGCCACGGTATCTCAAGTAATGTGTGAACATGCTTTGGTGTGCTGACAATTGGATAATGATCATGGAATTAAATGCATATATCACGCTGCTTCCCACTGTAATTTAGTGAGCCTTATTGGGCAGGTGAGATGATGCTTATTCATCTCACTGAGATCTAGGTTTTTCTCTTTTTTTTGTAAAACCAGGCAGGCTGGGGTAAGTTATGAATATGCATAAAATCAATAATAACCAAGGTATAAATGAAATTACATAAAATCTGATGTGTAATTACATAAAATAGGTATGTGAAATATAAAACATATAAAATATCAAAATATGTGAATAAAATGTTTTTACATAAAATTTTATACATAAAACGCACGTATAAAAAATTGTGTAAAACCTAAAAGCAGCATGTAAAACCTAAAAAAGAAGAAATCTAAAAAACCTAAAGACTCCAAGGCACTGTGCTGGCTGGGACCTATACTGGACCATTAGGAATCACTAATAAAACAGTTGATGTCCAATTCTACGTTGAGACCTTTCGGCACTAAGACGTCTGTCTGGTATATCCAATTTGTCTCACGTTTGGACAATTCACGTACTCTGTGAGATCTTCTCCAATGCTGTTCCAAACATTCAATACCCCAGAATTCAAGACCCGTTGCATCTTGGTTGTGTTTGAGTACGTGGCTATTTGAGTGATGATGAAATCGATTTTAACTCACCAACACAGTTCTCCACGCCAGTGAGAAAGAGCAAGAACAAACCAAGAGGAGGTGGTGTTAAAAACAACCCAACCAATAATAATCATCAATATACACCACAAATACCTACTCATAATAGGTTCCAACCTCTGGAGTATCCAAACAATGCCCCGCCACCCCGCCCTTTTTTAGGGAGAGGAGGGAGGGGACAAAGAAGGGGTCGAGGATACCCTCCACACAGAGGCAAACCCCACCAACCGACCAATTACAGGGACCAAGAATGGAGAGAACCCCAATTGGAACACCAGCGGACAAGGGAACCAACTCCCTACACTTATCAAAGAAACAGGGAACCAGAGGATGCAGGGCCAGAAGGAGGATCCAGAAAAAGAAGGAGAAATCACTAATGAATGATATATTCAATCCCAGCCCAGTAGAGCTTACACACAAGGAGCTAAACATCCTCACCATGGGTTTAAAATGTGGATTAAAACAACCGGTCAACAAATTTAACGTCTATATAGACATTCACAAATACATTAGGAAGTTAAACATAAAAAAACACTTTGTGGGGCGCAATACAACTAATACAACCAGCTATACGAATGCCCAGGGGATACAGAACAGTGGTCTAAGAAATAAGTCCCTGTTTAACCCCTTGAACAACCCTAACCACCAGGTTGAGGTCTTCAAAAGTTTGGTTATAAGAGACCTGGATCACCTAAAGCCAAAAAAGAATGTAAACGTACAGTAAGACACATTCGCGAGGGGATTGATTCATTGGAGAAAAAGAGGGGCATCATTATAAGACCAGCCAACAAAGGAGGAGGAGTCGTGGTGCTCCCAAAGGAACTTTATCACAACCAGATTACAGAAATGTTGGCAGATGATCTGACATACAAAACCTTGGACCATGACCCTACGCAGGCATTTAGAAACCAATTGGAAACACTAGTGGAGATTGGCACAAAATTAGGTGTCTTATCTGAAAAAGAAAGACTGTACCTGCTACCGGCCAGCAGCAAAAACCCGACTATCTACACACTACCAAAAATCCACGAGGACTCTAAAAATCCGCCTCCAAGACCAATTGTAAACAGCATTGACTCCATAGCATGGAGAATGGGGCAATATTTGGATAAATTCCTACAAAAAAGCGTAACAATGACACGCTCATATCTGAAGGACACTAAAGACTTTTTAAACTGTTTACAAAATATTACGGTCACAGAAGGACAGGAAATTTGGCTGGTGACATCTGATGTTGCCTCCCTCTACTCGATTATCCAGCATGATGCCTTACTAGCTCCAAATTGGGCTCTGAGTCAGAGGAAGGACCTGCCCCATAACCAAAAAGTATTCATAGGCCATGGCCTGGATTTCTGCCTCTCGCACAATTACTTTTGGTTCGCCAATAAATTCTTTATACAACGCCGTGGGGTTGCAATGGGGGCTAATTTTGCACCCAGTATAGCAAACCTTTTCATGGCCGAGTGGGAAGATAAAGTCATTTTTAAAAACAGACGAGCAGAACTCATCTTTTATAAACGTTTTATTAATGATCTGTTTTTTATTTGGGTGGGACCTATAGACTCTCTAGAAGAGTTTTTAAAGGTTTTAAATGTAAACAGTAACAACATCAGGCTCATCGGAATGGCACAGTGAATAATTAATTTCCTGGATGTGACTGTCTACCGCAGAAATCTAAAATTGGAGACCAAAGTATTTTTTAAACCCACAGATAGAAACAGTTATCTGCCAACCACCAGCGGGCATCATCCCCAATGGCTGAAAAATATCCCTAAAGGGCAGATAACGAGAATAAAACGAAATTGCTCGGAGATTGAAAATTTCTTTACACAATCAAAAGTATTAACCGATAGGTTTGTTGCCAAAGGATATGATCCAACAGCTCTGGAAAAAATTGTTGAAGAAATATCACTGATACCAAGGGAAGTAACCCTACAAATAAAACCCAAACCAGGGCCTGGGGAAGCCAACACCAAGAAATGGGGCTTCTTATTGCAATTCCATGCCCAATATAAAGAAGTGGAGAACATCTTCAAACAGCACTGGCACATATTGTTACTAGACAAGAAATTGGGACTGGTACTGCCTCCAAAACCCCAATTCTCGTACAGAAAAGCACCAAACTATGGGGACCATATTGTCCAAAAAATTCTGGATCTACCTAAGAAACCACAAACATTTTGGAACCAAAATGTTTTTCGCATGTAGAAGGTGTAAGGCCTGCAGAGAGGTCGCACGCCCAATAAGAGGCATAGAGAATTTTACGTTGCCTACGAACAACCAACAATTTGAAATCAAACAATTTATTACATGTAATAGCAGTTTCGTAGTATATGCTTTAAAATGCCCCTGCGGCCTCCTCTACATAGGACGCACCAAGAGACTACTCAGAATACGCATTGCGGAACACATACATAATATAAAGATTGGTTTTAAAGATCACAACGTATTTCTGCACTTCAAGCTCAAACACAACCAAGATGCAACAGGTCTTGAATTCTGGGGTATTGAATGTTTGGAACAGCATTGGAGAGGATCTCACAGAGTACGTGAATTGTTCAAACGTGAGACAAATTGGATATACCAGACAGATGTCTTAGTGCTGAAAGGTCTCAACATAGAATTGGACATCAACTGTTTTATTAGTGATTCCTAGTAGTCCAGTATAGGTCCCAGCCAGCATAGTGCCTTGGAGTCTTTAGGTTTTTTAGATTTCTTCTTTTTTAGGTTTTACATGCTGCTTTTAGGTTTTACACGATTTTTTATACGTGTGTTTTATGTATAAAATTTTATGTAAAAACATTTTACTCCACACACACATTTTATTCACATATTTTGATATTTTATATGTTTTATATTTCACATACCTATTTTATGTAATTACACATCAGATTTTATGTAATTTCATTTATACCTTGGTTATTATTGATTTTATGCATATTCATAACGTATCCCAGCCTGCCTGGTTTTACAAAAAAAAACTAGATCTCCGTGAGATGAATAAGCATCATCTCACCTGCCCAATAAGGCTCACTAGATTACAGTGGGAAGCAGCGTGATATATGCATTTAATTCCATGATCATTATCCAATTGTCAGCACACCAAAGAATGTTCACACATTATTTGAGATACTGTGGCTATAGGTAGCTAATGAGTCACATAGTCAAGGAAACTGGAAAGATTTGAATGTTGTTTAAGTTAAACATGTATGGCCTAATCAGATGCAAAATGACAGGATAGTGATTTTTGCATGGAATATAGGATCAACTTAATGACAACAATGTGTGAGATAGGTGGTTTTTACCCATATCACTTGTCACTAACGGCCGGATATAGTCCTGAGCCACAGAGTTAGCATAAGGTGGTAATTATTCTGTTGCAACATAGAGCATTGTGCATTATAGATAAATGATATGTGCCCCAGCTAGTATGCCATCGGTATTGTCACTGCATAAAAACCGATATACACGCTAGCCGAATACTTCCGCCCACAGCCTGGCAAAAGCAAGGACGCTCGGAAGCGCCGGCGTGATGACGCGCTGCGCTGATCGAAAGGTTAGTTGCCGCCCAGGGGGCGGAGGTTTCGTACATTTATATTCCGGTTGTTGTGGGAGTAGATCACGCCCTCAGAGGAAGTCGGAAGTGACGAAACATCAGGGCGTGTCTACACAACCATACAACCGGAAGCCTGTAACCCGGGAGACGCTGTAGGAAACGTAAATGAGCGATCATCAGGGGCAAGTGCTTTGAGCGTTCACGCTCTATTTTGCCTATTTTAACTTGTCATATGGTACACATTCTGTATGAAGGGGGGCACTGAGGGGTTTTTTTTGTTAAATAAACTTTCCATAACAGTACTGCCCTATGAGATGTGTTTGTTTCCTCACATGACAAATGGTACCTAAACAAGCTGAACACACAGTGGAAAGGCAGAGAATGCTGGAGGTGGATGGTATATGAGTGCTCAATTTTAAGCTACATCTGGTGAGTGCATCCCCAAAAGGAGAATTTTACCCCCCACGCGGAGACGGAGTATTTGGTGGAAAGAGCACCAAGTCTAAAAGTAGTGACCAATCACAACCAACCCCACTTCCATTCATTATCTACATCACCTATATATGAACTATTATATAGAAGACGCTCAAACGTTATTTTGATTGTAGCGCTGCTACAGTTTTATTGTGGACTTTATCACTTGTAAAGTTTGAATTTTACTGTCTTACGGTTTTATATTTATATACACACACACACACAAACAGTGTGTGTATATATATATATATATATATATATATATATATATATATATATATATATATATAAAAGTAATATATAGTTCCTGTTTGGTTATCTAGCATACATTTGTTTTCATAAATATTAGGTAATGCTATCTTATATAAAACTATTTACATCATCTTTTTATCATAATAGTCATGTTAGGCCCAAGAAAAAGGGAAAATTGTTATCAGATACTTACTGTAATTTTCCTTTCCTGGCCCATCCTCACGTCAGTACACAACGGGTTAACACCTCCTCTGGAGCTCCACATGACCATCTGTATCTAGCTGACTATAAAGACAGCCTCTCCCCCAACTAGGATGTTCGATAACTTAGCCTGCAAGAGGCCACTAGGGAGGGAGTCCTGTCCTGAGGTGAGGATGGGCCAGGAAAGGAAAATTACAGTAAGTATTTGATTACAATTTTCCCTTTTCCTGGCCTATCTCACGTCAGTACACAACGGGATATACCCAAGCTGATATAGGGTGGGAGAGAACAAACAAAAAGAGACACTGACCATCAAAAAAAACTGGTAAAGCCAGAAAGAATTGATCTCTCTTGTTCTGAAACTTGCTGGTCGCATATTTAGCTTGTAAGGCTGAATGAAGGCCGCACCAGACCCTCAAGCAATCCTGCCATAACTGCCCCAAAAGGCTGCCACCCCTCTAGTCAAATAGGCTTGCAATTGTTGCAGAAAAGCATACTTCCTGCATGCCAATTTAATCACCCCGGTAACCATACCTCCCAACCTTGAGATGGGAATGAGGGACACCCATCAGCAAAAGCATGCAGGCACAGGACACACACACCCTTAAAAAGGAGAATTGTACGAAAAAGCAAGGATTGGTTAAACCCACAAGTGCCTTTTTTTTATTTTATTTTTACACACACACACACCACTACTATTCCTTTATATTGGCTTTTAGAAATTGGATAAAAGGTTTAGTGCTGGAAAACACTTTATGATAGATAAAAAGTGCATTTTGTAGACATCTATATAGATCAGACCAAAATGAGGGACACATAAGGAGGAATGAGGGACAGAGGGACATTGCTCCAAATCAGGGACAGTCCTTCAAAATCAGGGACAGTTGGAAGCTATGCTGGTAACCCAAGAGTGGATGACTCTTAAGGGCCTGATGGCTAAATGAAAAGATTGTACACTTTCCTCTTTTGACCAAGTACACTGGTAATAGCTTGACCATGTGTAAGTTAACTGAAGTCTTCCTGCTGTGTACTCAGTGACTCTTGTGTGAAACTCGGAGGGACTACTTCAAAGTTTTTCTGGAAACTGGATACCACTTTAAAATTGAACTTTGGAGATAGACATGGTATCCCTTTCTCTGGTAAAAGGAACAGGAAAAAAAGACACCAAAGGGCCCTTGCAGGAAAGTGTTGCGATCTTTAGCATCCTTCTATCTGAAGTAGTTGCTGTCAAGAGAACTAGTTTTACTGTTAGGTACTTCAATGGAAATTAAACCTATTGTAGCAACGGGTGCTCTCAGATTCAAGCCCAAGTCCCACAGAGGGAAAAAGGATTTCCCTCAAGGTCATGTATAGATTTTCATCTGGAAGAAGCATCTGATCACTGGCATTTGCACCCATCTGCAGTCTGTGAAAAGATAAAGTAGAGATCTGTATCTTAACTGGAGTTGTATGCCAGACCAACCTATAGCGCTGACTGTAAAACGTCAAGGATGTTGGCTAGAGCGGGAAACGCAGGAGAGAAAGCTTTTGCTGAGCAAACAAAACAAACCTCTTTCATATCCTCTCCTATGTATTGTTCATGGATGATCTTCTGGTCACCAAGGTCTGAACAACCTCAGATGAGAATCCCTGCACCTCTAGTGTAGCCTATTCCATAGCCAGGCTATTAACAGTAGTCTCATTGGATTGGGTGCTGTTGCTGACCTTGCCATGAAAGACTTCATTCAACCAGAGACAAAGATCAGACAGAAAGTTCCATGGCACTGTGAACGTATCTTGTATGACAGAGTCTTTGCATTGGTATCCTGTTGCAAATATCAAAAGCTGCATGTTCAGTGAAGTCTCCCTGAGAACTACTGGGATGCCCCATAGGGCCAATATTGGTATGAGGCACTTGTAGAAAAAATATTCTACCTAGCCAAACCAATAATTCGATTTTGCTTCCCTGGCAAGAAGGCCAACCTTAATCAAGTGGTTCTTGTTTGCAAGATGTAACAAGAAAAGACTTTTGATGTCCTCTTGTCAGGCAATGTAGGCTACTACACCTTACTCAGCAACATTCTACTTTTGTTGACTGCACTAGAATGCGCTGTACTGGTGTGAACTAAGTAATTGTAATCCAAGTTAGACACTGTCCATGCGTTCTTGATGCAGAATAAAAACGCACTGGACTGCATCTGGTGTGAACAAGTCCACTCTCTCATCCATAGGATCTCTGAAGACAACCAAGTTATAAAAAGGCAAATACACTAGAGGGCAGCATCCAAGGAAGTGCAGTGCATAAACATACATCAGCCATCCTATTTGGATAATGTTCAGAGAACCTGTTACTGTAAATTGGTCTTCTGACAAGGTCTCGTCATCCTTCATCAATAAGCGATTTACACTTTGCCATTATGGGAAAAGACCATCCTTCATGAACGAGCGATTTACGCTCTATCATTATGGGTGTTACTTGTAGCCGCCTTAATAGGTCTGAAGCCTCGTACACACGACCGAGTTTCTCGTCGTTAAAAACACGTAGTTTTTCTTGACGAGATTCTTGTCAACCTTGACGAGTTTCTCGTCAAGCTTTCCATGCATACACACTGACAATTCCAAATCTCGTTGTTGTTCTGCGCAGTCACGTCCAGCACGTACGACGGCAGTATAAAGGGGAAGATCGATTTCCCTGGCGCCACCCCTTGGGCTGCTTTTGCTGATCTCGTGTTACCGCGTGTGAAGTAAAAGTTTGGGAAGAGACGATTCACGCTTTTCAGTCTTCGTGCTTTCAGTTCGTTTTCTGCGGTTCAGTTTGTGCTTGTGGGTTCGTATCTTGTCTTTCAGGGAGTGTAGGCAGGTCTTATCTGTTTTACAGTGCGTTCTTGCCCATTCGTTTCTGAATTTCAGTTCGTTCTTCATAGGCCTTGCTGTTCTAAAGTGCGTTCTGTTTAGTACGTTCTGATAAGACGACCGTTTCCTAGACATGTCGCGGGTACGTTCTCGTCGTCGAGTTCGTGCTGTGCGGGCGCTTGGTGTTGGTCTGCTTGTTTTGGACCAAGACGAGTCCATGAACGGGGTGAGGAGGAGTTCATGGACCAAGAATTGGTTGCTCCAGCGGGACCAATTCTGCCATATGCCTCTACTGCGGGAGATCGTCGAGAATAATCCTGAGGACTACAGGAATTTTCTGCGGATGTCTGACCCCGTTTTTCAGCATCTTTTGGCTTTGGTGTCCCCCTATATTACCAGGCAGGACACCATTATGCGGGAAGCCATCAGTGCTGAGCAGAGGCTCATCGCCACGTTATGCTACCTGGCGACAGAGAGAAGTCTTCAGGACTTGAAGTTCACGACAGGCATCTCCCCCCAGGCTCTGGGCCTCATAATCCCAGACACCTGTTCTGCCATTATACAAGTCCTGCAGGAGGACTATATTAAGGTAAGTTTTCTCCCTTTACATCACATTTTATGTATGTAGCGGGTATGTACTTTCCCGGGTGTAAATTTGAATTTGACAGAGACATTAGAGATGTGTAATTCCCTGCAGCCCAGTAGGTGGCGCTGTTGCCCTGGGCTGGGGTTGAATCATTGCTGTGCCTCCTTTTTGTTCTACCTCAGCAGCGGTATGGTGGGGCGGGGAACCCACCGTGCTTGCTGGGAGAGGGTATAAAGGGGCCGGCCATCTTTGTCACGGGGTCGAAGTCCCAGGCACCTTCAGCTTGCGGACGGTGGTTCGTGTCAGTCCTCTTGACGGCCAAGGCCTAGAGGACAGCCGGAGGTCGTGTTCCATCCCAGGCACCTTTAGCCTGGGGTGAGGTACTCGGATGGAGGTCCGGAGCTCAGTGCCCAACACTGAGTTCCGCGAGGGAAGGAGATCCTAGGGAACCCCGGGAGTGGGTACCCGAATCCGTGAAGGCGCAATGGACCGGGGGGAGCTCCTCACTTGAGGACCCGGTGCAGCATATTGCCGGTGACAGGTGAGCCTCTCGTCGGAGACCGCCTGGAAGGAAGTTCCCCCTCGTGCGGTGACCGTAACCCACTTTCAGGAAGAAAAGTGGAGAACTACATTGTGTCTGGGCCTATTCGCATCCACACCTCCTTTTCTGTTCTGTTTCTACCAAGGGAGTTCAACTGATTGTGTTCATTCGAGAAGAATAAAGGAGTGTTGAACTTTAATGGTGTGGGGCTCATTTCCTGACAGACATTGTTCAAGGTGACTCTTGGAGGGAGGATCCAGGTGCACAGCACTGACCCAAAGGTAATACAAGAACGTTGCTTATACCGCACTGACAAATGTGGTGGAAGCCAGGCGTGGTGTCCCCGCTCCTTCCCCTCTAAGATACCCCTAGACAAGAGAAAGACGAGACGAGAGAAAGAGGGGAGTGGAGGTGGCCGCTACATGTATTTCATGTATGATAATGTATTGTATTTATTTCATCCTTCCCTAATTACCATGATTGTAATATGCTGAGAATGTCCCCTTTATCCTCATGCATGCTGGAAGCTTTTAAATGCCCCTTTTTTCTCCTCCATGCATATTTCACTTCACTAACCTTTCCAGCAGTGGTGACTGCTGCTCAAAATGTTTGGGGGGTCACCCCAAAATTTTAGCTATAAACTTCCTCCATTTTTGCGACTGTGCCTATTAAACGCCACCAGTTGCCCCCTCCAATGCAGCCAGTTTGCTCCCTCAAATGCAGCCAGTTCCCCCCCAGCCCTGCACTTACCTTCTTCTGGTCAGCGCCATCCTTCTTCTCTCCTTGATGTCTTCTCCTGCCCTCGATGTTGCATCAGCCAATCAGGTTACCGGTAAACAGACTTGGTGAACATGATTGGCAGAGGAGCCTGTCAGTGTTTACCCAAGGAATGCCCCCCCGCGTCCCCTGGTTAACTTTTAAGAAGCCAATTACATCCCTCAGGCTGTAATCGCCAAGGCTATTTGACCCCCTGGCTCTGATAGGCAATTTTCACACAAAACTGCCGCTGTTATTCATATGGCCGTCGCTCAACAGGGGGCCATCCACCTGAATAGTGGGCGGCATTGACAATACCTAGGTTAATGCAAGGCATGAACCTATGTATTGTTCTGAGTGACGGGCGCAGGAGAGAGGGGGCAGCGCTCCAGCGCCCACTCTGGACGCACCGCCACTGCAATGCTATCCTGTGGCCAAACACATCTAGCCCCCCCCCCAAATTTGATTATAATGGACCATCAGAGGGGGTGATGAATATGATACTTGAGCCTTCCATTATACTTTTTAAAAACACATTAAACGGAAACTTAGATTGATGTTGGGCTAGAATGTATTTTAGTATAATCTGCTTGCAATGTTATGTGCAAAAGTACTAATATTTTTTTATCTTGTTTGACTCCACAGCTTCCTTCCACGCCACAGGAATGGCAGACTGTGGCATCGGAGTTTGCCACGCGGTGGGACTTCCCCAACTGCGGTGGAGCCATTGACGGGAAGCACGTCCCGCCACCCCGTTCTGGGTCCTACTACTACAACTACAAGGGGTTTCATAGCATTGTGCTGATGGCGGTGGTGTCAGCACGGTATGAATTCCTCTATGTGGATGTGGGGAAGAATGGCCGGATGTCCGATGGGGGATCCTTCATCCAGATGGAGTTTGCCCTCCGTCTCCAGAGTGACGACCTTGCATTGCCACCGGATGCAGGGAATGTTGAAGGACTCCCCTTTGTTTTTTTGGCTGATGAAGCCTTTGGACTCGGACCACACCTCATGAGGCCATTTCCCCAGAGGACCCTGACCCCAGAGAAGAGGGTGTTCAACTACCGGCTGGCCAGGGCCCGAAGAGTCGTAGAAAATGCCTTTGGGATAATGGCCAGCTGGTTCCGCCTTTTTATGACTCCAATTCACTTGGCGGAGTACAAGATTAACTATGTTGTTTTCTGCTGCTGTGTGCTCCATAACTTTCTGATCCGAAAATCACCAAATTATATGGCCTCAATATTGCCTGAGGCAGGACTTTCATCTGGCAATACCCTCCCGGGCCTAGAATCTGGCCGTCCAGGCTTGCCCCCCCAAAATGCCCGTGAGGTTCGTCAGAAATATCTGGAATATTTCACGGGTAGGGGGGCAATTCCTATGCCAGGCCATGTCTAAATCTGCTTGGAGAAAGAACTAAATAAAAAGCTGATTAAATCTTTTAACTTTTGTTTTTTTCCTGTCTCCTAGTTTGTCTTATTGCATTTGTAGTGCCAAGTGTATTTTCCTTTAGTAAATACCAACCATTTCACTAGTAACACCAAAAAAATACACAAATAAGGTTATAGCGTATTTGAAAAAAGAAGCTACACTTTGTTGTTGTTCATAAATTTTACTCTGTGCACATTCACACACATGTATGTATATATTTTTTTGGCTGGCCAGAAACCGGCATTTTTTTTTTTTTAAGAAAATACAAAACCATCAGTAGCATTCAACAAACTACAACATTGGATACCTCTTGGCAATATGAGACATTCAATTACACAAAATATGTCTCTATCTGGCTGTCCTAATATGGGGTATTGGCACCCGTGGCCAAGCCAAAATTTGAAGTAATTTCCAATAGGGATTTTAGACTCCTGATCCCTATTGTCAACATGTGCTATCTGCCATCAGGGGTGATCAATGGACGTGTTTTGGGGGTGCAACTCCTTCTTCAGTTCACCTACTTGATACGAGGAAGGGGTTGCACCCCCAAAACACGTACATGGATATCCCCTGATGGCAGATGGCACATGTTGACACACTGTGTGCATATTCAAATTTTGGCTTGATTGATTGGCTAAAAGCTTAAAAAAGGGGGAAGAACAATCTCCAAACAAAAATGGGGGTTTTGTTGCCTTATTCAATTCTCCCCAAAACATCTAGGATGTCTTTAAAGGTTTGATCCATCACATTAATTCTTTGCTTAGTTCTGTCCAGTTCTGTACTACATTCCATCACTTGCTGTATGATTCGTAGGGCACTGTCAGCAGAGAAACGCGTACTTTCTTTCACAACAACATTTTCATCCTCTATAAAAACAAACAAAAGGTTTTATAACTCTGCAGGCCTACATCTCTTACCTGAAGCTGTGGTGACAGATACTGACCTGTTGTGGTGACCAGTTCCACCACGTCATCCACTTCTCCTTCCTCCACCTCTTCAACTTCCTCAACACCCTCAGGTTGTGGGTCTTGGTGAGGTTGGGGTTGTTTAGAAGCTGTGGGTTTCTTGTGCTCCCCGGAGTGTTCTCCTCCCAGTCTTCTCTCCCCTATGAGAATCAAACAAAGGTATAGTTAGCACACAGAAATTTTGTTAAAATAATAAAAACATGAGACATTGCTTGGAAGTGGGGTACAAGTGTCAGTTTGGGCAGGATTTCAAGATGAAGACATTATTTAGAAAAACTATATTCTTTACTATTCACCTTTGGCTGTCAATTTTTACACATGGAGGCACCACAAAAATTCACTGATGCACCTGTGTGGGGCACCCAAAAAATGTGGTTCTGGTGGCCCACACTATAGTGCTCAAAAGTACAGATGTGGAACCAGCTGCTGAGTGTCCTCTCCATTACACTGATTAAAGTTTGCATTTCATTCTCTTTACAAACACATCATCTAGGCAACAATGTAATAACAACTAATTAATAAAAACAGGCAGCTGTGTAAAATATTTTAACCCTGTAAAATCTTAAAAAATCGTGCATAGTGGCCGAACGATGTGTCTGTAACGAACGATTACTGTGCCAAACCAAGTTCAAATGATGACATTTTGTAAGGTACAATAGAAAAATGCAATAACATGGAGCAACATGCAAGTTGTGAAATACAATAATAGGAAAAAAGGGGGAAAAGTATTTACTTTTTTTAAGCATTCTCTTAATGCTCCTTAACTGCTTTGGCTCCCTCAGTTTGAGGTCAGACCACCTCTTTCTGAGCTGCTCGTTTGATCGTTTCACCCCGAAATTCTTCTTCAGACTCTTCACGACTTTCTTCATGATTTTGGCCTTCCTTCGATTAGGTTTGCTATACGGCCCATGCTTTGCGTCATAATCCGACTTTAGCAATATGTCCACCATCTCCGCGTAAGACATATTAGATGCCTTGAATCTCCTCCTTGATTGTGACGTTTCCTCAGTCTCCGGGCTTGTCTCCTCCTCGTTATTTGAGGAATTAGCAGACACCTGCTGTGAATCCACCATATCTGTCTGCGCGCCGAAAGAGAAGGGGCGGGGAAAAGATGTTACTTAGAACGTCATGGGCGGGCGACGTGTGCGGAGCAACGTGTTCGAATTTTGACGCATGCGTGGTGTATATATAGCAAACACACATGTGACTAGACTACGTTTGGTGTGCGGAGAGAGGAGTAAAAGTGACGAACGTGCGAACGAAGGTATGTGATTTTGAGACTTTGTGAAATTGGTGGCCTATACTGTCTAGAGAATGTTGGAGGATATATTTGGTGAATAAGATTTACAGGAGGTTAGACTGTGTGACTGACATTATTTTTTTGTGATTATTTTTGGCTTGCAGACCCAAAATGAATGTGTTTATCAGTGATAAGGAATTCCTTGTGGAATTTATAGACCAGGTAAGGGAGCTGCCCGCTCTGTGGGAAACCAAAAACCCCAGACATCGTAAAAAAGGTGTAAGCAAAGCAGCGCTGGAGACCCTGCTCCCATTTGTGCAGACCAAGGTGCCCACAGCAACAGCAAAACAGGTGGACACTAAAATTGGGAGCTTGAGAGGCACATACAGGACTGAATGCTCTAAGGTCCTGGCTTCTCAGAGGTCAGGAGCAGCAGCAGATGATGTCTATGTCCCGAATTTGTGCTACTACAGCAGGATGTCCTTTCTGGATGACCACATTGAGGCAAGGCCATCACTGTCCAGTCTTCCCCGCAGACTTCCCTGCAGCCAACCTGAGCCTTCTCTGGAGCAAGAGGAGGCAGCCATCCTGGAAGAAGCTGATTTGGACATCTGGAGCCAGGTATAGTAATTAATGAAAATGTATTCTGAGAAAATTTAAAGCCGGAAAAATAAGCCAATATGAAAATCCAAAAATAATTTGGGATACAAAAGTGAAATCAAGATCTATAGACATTAGTCTGCCATAAATTGGGGGCAAAAAATGAAATCTGATGTGGTCCTAAAAATATTTGTCTTTTCTCTTGATTTACATTCAAATTGCTACATTCATGATCTCAAATTTGTGTGAAAATAATAAACCAAAAAATTAAACTATGTCCCTTTTTCATACACAGTATGAAATCAGCCAGGGGGAGGGTCTGGAAACTGTCAGGCAGGAGGAGGCAGGGCTCACTGTGAGCCAGGAGGTGGCAGGGCCCACTGTCAGCCAGGAGGTGGCAGGGCCCACTGTCAGCCAGGAGGTGGCAGGGCCCACTGTCAGCCAGGAGGTGGCAGGGCCCACTGTCAGCCAGGAGGTGGCCGGCCCGAGTAGCAGCACAAGATCGCAGGTGCCTCCCATCCGCCTTCCTAAAAGAAGCAGGAGGGACAGGACCACAAGTGAGGCAGCAATGGCCCTTATTAGAGCGGCACATGCCACCCTCCAGGAGCCCACATCCCCTGAAGAGGCCATTGCCGGCCTAGTTGAGGCCAAGTTCAAGGTGATGAGCATGGAGCAACACCTCCTATGCGAGCCCCTGCTCATCACCTTGCTGAACAAGGGGGTGATGGAGAGAATTACCCCCAATACGGCCATATGTGAGGTCGCCCAGCTATCCCAACCTCAACCTTCTCCTCCTTCTCCTCCTCCTCCACCTTCTTCTTCTCCGCCACCCCCTTCTCCTCCACCTCCTCCAGACAGGAGTACCCCTCCAGTGGCCCAGCCTCCAGCCACACGCAGAAGGAAGGCTGCAGAGAAGGCTTCAGGGAAGGCTGCAGGGAAGGCTGCCAAGAAGACCAGGAAGTGATGGCCTTACTTCATTGTGGTCAGACAGAAGGCAGCCTGTTGTAGTACCACAGACTTGGGACATGTATATCACCTGCTGCTGTTCCTGACCTCTGGGAGGCCAGCATCATATTGTGCTCACAACTGTTGTGCTTCTCAAGCTCCCAATTTTAGTGTCCACACAGGGTTGATGTGTGCTCTGGGGTCCCATGGATGCACAAATGGCAGCAGGTTCTCCAGCGCTGCCTTCTATTTATTTTGTTCTATACCAGAATAAATGTTTTTTTTTTTAAAGTTCATACTTGACTATGTGTTTTTATAATAATTATTTATTTCCCTTTGGAGTAGGCAGATACATTTGAACCAAAAAAATAAAAGGGACAGATAACACAAAAAAATATCATTAAAAGGTGTTCTAAAAAAAAAAATAGGGTATAAACTTGACACAACAAAATTTAAAACAAAAAATTGGAGATCACTATCAAAACATAGACAAATTAAAATAAACATCTGTCTAAAAATTTATAAACATTAAAATATTTAGAAGATCTTGCACGATATAATACAGCTAAATTTTCTTAAGAGCAGCATGAAAAAGGTTCAAAATAGATAGCCAGAACTCTGTGCGAATATCAGCAGCAAAACAAGTTCATTCGTTTTCATTATTGTAACATTCTAAAGAAGATTTAAATGCACAACATTTAAACGATGCAATAATTTACAGCGGGACGAATGTGCTATCTCCATTACGAAGGCTTGTTTTACCAGAAGATGCGCTCCCGTCTCATACTTGATTCTGAGCATGCGCGCTTTTTGAAGAGTCGTAAAAGCATACACACGAACCATTTTCTCGTCACAAAACAGGCCGACGAGAAACACGACGAGAAAATCTAGAATCCGGACGAGAAAAAATAGAGCAGGTTCTCTATCTTTCTCGTTGAGATTCACGGCAGTTTTCTCGTCGTAAAACCATACACACGAACGGTTTTCTCGACAATAAACTCTCTCTGCACTTTTCTTGTCGGTTTTGGACAAGAAACTCAGTCGTGTGTATGAGGCTTTAGAATTTTGCACAACCATATCCTTGTGAGGCAACCTGTGCAATTTCATTCCTCTGCCACTGCAGACTGCATGCAGGCCCAAAATACACCCTGAGCTTGGCTAGGTATCTTCTATCATGCTGGTATAAATGCATGTGCCAATTTCCTGGATCCCGTCCCTTCACAGGGTAAGTGGAAACAACTCCTTTAGAGTGTATTGACCACATGCTTAATGAATGTGACAACCTGTTAGGTGTCGTCATCCTGCAATCGTTGGCGGGTCTTATGTTTTTGGAGCCTTTGAGTTCAGGGTTTCTGCTCCTAAAATAATGCAAAATAACTTAATTTGCATATTTTCCTTGGGCACTCTTTTAAAAACCATGTCCCATGTCGCCCCCTCCTACCTTTGCTAATCTTCTGTGCCACTAACAGGTGTGGCAAGCTCATATTTGCACAAAAATATATGGAGAAACGCATCTTACCTCTCAACAAAAAAGCATGGAACCCTGTCTCTTTAAGACCCATCTGCCACTCACTTTAAAGCATCAGCAGGTGAGTTTCAGGCAGCGCTTCCAAAGGCAGACAGCAGACACAGTCAGAGTCAGAGTCTGAGACAAAAAACAGTCAGACTGTCAAACCCACAGAAGTACACAGCATAGCAGGGGAGTCAGGACAGACAAGAGACTCAGTCAGAATCTGAGGGAAGTCTTTTACCTGGCAGGACTGCAGAGAGAGAGAGAGGGAGAGAAGCCCTCCCAACTGCAGACCTCCAAAATCATTTACCCCATTGCATGGTGTCTGGCGGTTCCCAACCTGTGCTGCCCATCTCCCTGCCCCCTGTGACACCATTCACAGCCTCTCTCAGACTGACCATAAAGCCAGGAGAGCAGTGCAGTGCATTGCATATAAAAAAACAGGAAAAAAAAACAAAGGGAGAGTCAATGATGACATTGCAGAGCTCATATAATACCACACCTGTACAATATATCACTTTGCCCGCGGCCTTGGCACAAGGCACCCAGTTTTTAGAAAGACTTACTTTCATCCTTCTGGGTCTTCCAACTCCATGAGAGGCTAAACATGGAGGGGCAGGTTCGGTAGGGAGGGATGCAGCAAACAAATTACTTACCAACAGCAATCAACAGGTGGCCTGGAGCAGAGCAAAAAAGAAGAACATACTAGTTGGGGGAGGGGCTGTCTTTATAGTCAGCTAGATACAAGTGGTCATGTGGAGCTCCGGAGGAGGTGTTAACCTGTTGTGTACTGATGTGAGGTGGGCCAGGAAAACAATGTATGTATCCTATTGTGTGTGTGTTCATATAGACTAGAGGAGAGGAAACTTTATTTACAGAGGTATAATGGAAATGGTGTGTCTTTATTGTGTATTTGTAAATGTATATACGGTAAATAAAGAGGATTATTTGCTAGGCTTTGGCTCTCCAGGGCCTCCATCTTAGATGTGGGAGCTGTGACTTCCTGAAGTTTCACAGCCAAGTCCCCACTGCACATGTACAAGAAATGACAGCCCTATGGGACTGGTCCTGCCCCCTTTATGGGCACATCACATGTGGGAGGGGAGTGTGGGGGTGGGCGGGGTCAGGCTGATGTAGTTTTTCCCTAGACCTAGGTATTTGGCCTACTAACAAG
The DNA here is from genome assembly GCA_029206835.1 of Rana muscosa. Classification (NCBI taxonomy): domain Eukaryota; kingdom Metazoa; phylum Chordata; class Amphibia; order Anura; family Ranidae; genus Rana; species Rana muscosa. The sequence goes on along the minus strand of CM055116.1, from coordinate 500,380,974 downwards.
ACTGAGTGCAAAACCATATTATTATAACCTGATTTTTAAAGCGTATGTTACCGTAAATATTTTTTTTCTATCATAGTCTTGATCATTTTCATGTATTTTATGTATTTGTACCATCTGAAGTACCTGGTTGATCCTGACAGTCACCTTTCTTCGTTGTTCTAAACTGACCACATAAAGCACAGAAGCTGATCTGTTTTGTGTGATTCGTTTTCATCTTTTGACTAGCCATTCAGAGGTACAGGACATTGCAAGTCTGCATTGGGTAGTTTGTTCAACCGCCACTCCCCCATGACCAATCACTGCCTGCTTCTGGCACACACCCCCTCCCAATCACAAACTGCCTCTTGAACACACCCCCTGCTCAAGCATAGTCTACATTTGGTCTTGCTTCATGTAAAACAGATTATAGAATACATGCACTGTCCTGTAACCTTGCCACCCCCATTACCAAGAAGAAGCGATGCATGGCCACATGACACAACTTTAAACCTTCTAAAAAAGTAATAAAGATCTTTTTTGAAACTAAGCAAAAATTATTATGGTGCCTCCATATTTAGAACTGTTTTAGCGTCTATAACATTGTATGTTCACAACTACTTTCATTTATGAGCTACTTCTTTTATTACCTCAATGCGTACAGATCTTCGGGATAACAGAATTCGATACATGTAGATGCTATAAATGGGCATGGAAATTTCCTAATCTGTTTTCTGAAGAAGAAAAAAGGTCCACTAAAACAATAAAACAAGAGAATCGGCATTAAGCTAAAGTTTACCTTCCTTGGCTTCAGTCTAAATGGTTTCTCTATAAATCTAGACTGCTTGAGAATATATGGAAAAGCCAATTGTGTCCAGTCCCAAGTGCACATTTAATTAGCAAAACATTAACTCTAGATGTGCTCGGCAAGGTCCCAAGTTATTACTGAGGTTGTTAAATTGAATGTGCAAAATTTAAAAATTCCAAAAGAAAATGCACGAAAAAGAAAAATCTTGAAAAAAGAACCTTATAGTGATAATTGACCCAGAATTTCATTTAAAATTTCAAATATATCTTCAACTTAAAATAAAACTAAAGACAACATTTATTTTTAGTTTTGGATGAAGTGCAGAGGAATTATAACACCTGCCATTTTTTATTGCTGCCTGTGCCCCTATTCACCCCCTCTATTTGTCCTGTTTACCATTATCATTGTTAGTGAAGGTAAAAGAAAATCACAGATTTTGGGTTGTTCCCAGAAAAGTAATAGAGGGGAAATCTTTCAATGGTTCTGGTGACCTTGAGGTCCCCAAGGAATTCCCTTAATTTGCAGGGATTTACTCTCACTTCTTGTCTGATGTATGGAACATGAAATGAAGGAAAACCTCTGCAATAGGAAACAAATGGTGGAATAATATCTGACAGGGCTTTGCGCTATCCAAAATAAAAAAAAATAACATTTTTTTTGCATGTAGTTCTACTTTCAATCTCTGTCTACCATATTGCAAGAGACTGATCAATCTAACCTTAGTTAACAATATCAATCCTAACAAAATCTGATAAAAATCTGACCAAAAAGACACAAAAACTTTAGAATAATATAGATGTAGACATCATGTTATTAGCTTATATACTCATGCAAAGACTCTATAGTTTAAGACTTTCATTTAATCATGAAACCCAGATAAAGTTTAACCACTTCAGCTCCAGAAGATTTGGCTGCTCAATGACCAGGCCATTTTTGGTGATATGGCACTGCGTCGCTTTAACAGACAATTGCGCGGTCGTGCGACGCTGGACCCAAACAAAGTGGTATTTGATCACCTATGCAGGGTTTTTTTGCGCTATAAACAAAAGAAGAGCATCAATTTAAAAAAAAAAACACAATATCTTTTACTTTTTGCTATAATAAATATCCCACATTTAAAAAAAAAAAATAAATTTCCTCAGTTTAGGCTGATATGTATTCTTCTACTTATTTTTGGTAAAAAAAATTGCAATAAGTGTATATTGATTGGTTTGCGCAAAAGTTATAGCGTTTACAAAATAGGGGATAGATTTATGGCATTTTTTTTTTATTATTAGTAATGGCGGCGATCTGTGATTTTTATCGGGACTGCGATATTGCAGCGGACACATCAGACACTTTTGGGACCATTGACAATTACACAGCGATTACTGCTATAAAAATGCACTGATTACTCTATAAATGTCACTGACAGGAAAAGGGTTAACACTAGGGGGCGATAAGGGGTTAACTGTGTTCCCTCACTGTGTTCTAACTGTAGGGGGGGTGTGTAGCTGGCCAGCTAAGACCTGTCCTAGGTTGCTAATGGGGCTTACATGCATATATACAGCTAGACCTGCTAATAATGTTAAAACAGTGCATATGCTCATTTGTGAGAGATAACAGCAGAGTTATTTACTGTGACTTTATATATGGATGTCATATAACAGTTGTATATTGTGTTCACAGAAGCAAAAGAAAAAATATGCCTTTAAGATTATTATATACTATGCAGAAAAGTAAGCTTAATAACACAGCAGAATTGCAACCAGAAAGCATAGAGTTAAGCTTTTGTGACTCATCAGGAGTTTTAGCCAATCACAACCAATCTCACTGAGCAAATGTCTCTGGCCAATCATAGCCAGCATTTCACTCATGTTCTGTCTAGGAAATCTCATAGCACATGTCTAGAATTTCATTTTACATCAGAGTGTGGAGATGAACAGTTCAGATCCATCCAGAGTTCAGTTTTATGGAAGCAAGTGGCCAAAATAGGTATTTAATACAGTTATATAAGTTCCTATTGTAAATAATGTGATTAGAACTGTATACTGAAACTAGTTATGTGTTCACTTGTAGTTCCACCAAACCAGGTTTGCAAACAATCAAACCAAGAATCAAACCAGACAAACAAACGTTCAAACAGACAGACAAACCAGGAATCAAACCAGGTTTCAGAGCAAATATCAGAGCAAACAGCATTATAGAGCAAGTCCCAGATAGATCATAAAGTGTCTAAAGTATTTTAAAGTGAAAGTACAGATACTGAAGAGAGAAATATATCTACCATTTTATGTAGAATTACAAGATTGAACAGTTGAACCGCCATTTGTTATACTTTATTCTACACGTGTTTGTACATGGACTTTCTGCTGCTAAATTGTCAGTGTTATATAAGAAGAAAAGCTGAAGTGAATAAAGAAGTTATCTAAAAGGTTTATTGTGCTCTTTAAACCTACTGCTTCCATAGAACGGCGCTAGAGGAATTATAGAGTAACAGATAGTCTTGTTTGGACTAAAAGAGAGAAATCAAAATTCTTCTAATGCCACAGCGCATAAAGGCACTTCATAGTGCTGCGCCTGCCACAGTGGAACTATTAAGCCCAAAGTGGAACTATTAAGCCCAAAGTGGAACTATTAAGCCCAAAGTGGAACTATTAAGCCCAAAGTGGAACTATTAGCCCAAAGTGGAACTATTAGCCCATTGAGGGTGAAGCGATAGTGCTCCTCAACTTGCACAGTAAAGAGCGCATTTGAGCAGCGGCGCTACCATAGAGGCCAAAGAACGTGTGTTTTAGTCAAACTGCAGCCGACTCTTAAAGTGGCAGAACGGCAAAGGCAAGATAGTCACAGAGAGAGCGCCAACCCTCCTGCGATCCCTAGAGAGAGAAAAAGACGCATTGTGGGAGGCCAAAGTCCAGAGTTAGAGTGCCTGCACCGCTACCCACAAAGAGGCCACGTACTGCAGCCAGCTATTTCCCCACCAGTAGGCCCAAAGCCTGCAGCACAAAGCATCGTACGTCAGCGAAAATCATCGGAAGTCAGCGCAGAGCATCGCAAGACAGCACAAAGCATCGCACGTCAGCGCAGAGCATCGCACGTCAGCGCAGAGCATCGCAAGACAGCGCAAAGCATCGCACGTCAGCGAAAAGCATCGCAAGTCAGCGCAAAGCATCGCAAGACAGCACAGAGTATCGCAAAGCATCGTACGTCAGCGCAAAGCATCGCAAGACAGCACAGAGCATCGCACGTCAGCGCAAAGCATCGCACGTCAGAGTAGAGCATCAGATCAACAAAGACAAGTCTCCTTTAAGACTATTTGTTCCAGCAACCTACAGATCACAGTATCCTGCTCTTCAGAATAAGGTCAGAACTTTCCTTTATTACTATCATTGCACATAGGCTTGACAAGAAAGAGACATTTTCGTGTTCAGGAGTAAAAGGACTGTAAGTAAAGAACAAGGGTCAGTTGTAGTACACGGACTCTAAAGTATTTTAAAGAGAAAGTCATTTTTACTGCCTGCACCTATTGCTATTGCATTTAAAGTGAAAGTCTTCTTAATATTCGTATTAATTGTTATAGCACTTAAAGTAAAATGTCTAAGCCTAGTATTTCTATGCCACTGTTTGAGGATACACAGATAGATAAGATAGAAGGTGAAGAGCAAGTGAACCTGTTTGAGGTAGAAGAGTCTGATGCAGCATTAGTCTTGCCCCAAACAGATGAACTAAGACGTTCAGAAAATATCAGAAAACCGACCCTAAAGATGCTGGAAAATTTGGAGCAAGAAGCAGTATTGAAAGGAAAAAAGTTCACCAGAATGTATTGTAGCGATACCCTCAACTTAAGAGAGCCGCAAGTTTTGATTTGGGCCCTGAGTACAGCTTCCCCAACCCCCCGGCTATCTGCTCTCTCACTCTGGCACAGTTAACCCACAGCAATTTCACATAAACAATCACTTATGCTTTATATGTGGGTGTGTGGATTGATAACTCAGACTCATAGACAATGTTGTAAATAATAACTGACTTTACTGCTAGTGGTAAGATAAAAGGGAATAGCATGCATGTAACATTTGGTTCACAACACATAAGCAGGTCCCTGCAGTTGTAAATCACAATACTGTGTGTGTGTGTACCAGCAATGGAAAGGGGACGGAACGCCACGTGGGGCGACCGTTACCTAAACACCCTGTGGTGTGATAACTAACTTATAACTATCTAACGGATCAGGCCTGATCCCTAACCATGAAACTCAGTCTTAGAAGAAACACGAATCTTCACCGGCACAGGATCTGTAAAGGTGGTGCACTTGAAGTATTCAAAACCATGTATTTGTAATCCAATAGGGGGGGGGGGGGTAATTCTCCCACACCGGAGGTGTTAGGCCTCGGAAGTCTAGTAGGCACAAAGTATAAAAGTAACAGTTTAAAGATGAGCTTTCGCTCGCTCACCACTCCGGAACACTTCCCTCAGTCCGGAACTTCCACCGGCTGTGTCGGTCCTCGTCCACAGCAGCTTCTACGATCGGATCCCCGATCCAGATAACTTTAGAAGAGATGAGTCTGGATGCCACCCAGGCTCGCAAAGGGGGGTGGAAGGCTCTTTGGTTCGCTCCACAGGCCCCAGGCTTCAGGCCTGGAACAGCACAGATCCGCACAGGTGTATCTCTCTCTGTCGCCCCGTGTCCAAAAAGAGAGAGCTAGGCCTCCCCCCTCCTTATATTCCTTCCCCCCGACTCCCCTCTCTCTGGAATTTCCTGTCTCTGATTAAAGGGGAACACCCCGCTACACACTCCCCCCACTAAAACTCTTTGGTCCCCAAAGATAAACATTTTAGCAACATTTCTGAACCATTTTAGAGAGTGCGGAGTATGATGTTGGTACAGGGAATTGCCACCAAAACTCAGAGGTGGGATTCCCTGTCCCACAGGTCACACTGGCATGAGTGGCCTGCCTAACTGTGCCAGAGAGTGAGCTGGGGTTGCCCTCCACCAAATGAACAGTGGAAGGATTGGAGCACTCGTTACTTCTTCTAGCGGTGGTAACAGAGTCCTCTGAGCTCTTTCCCAATTGAGGGTAGGTTAACTTCATGGGAGGCCTCACGACTCTGCGAGCTCTCTGCTCCCTTGGGACTTCAGGCTCTGGTGCCACAGGCTCTGTTTCAGCAACACTCTCTGACATCGTCACTGGTTCTGGGGCCTCTGTCTCTTCTTCATCTGAGTACAGGCCCGGAATATCTTCCCAGCATTCAGGCACGCCACTGGATGGAATGAACTCTGTAGCTTCTGGGTTCAGGGTCCCATCCTGCATATCCTCAGTGGGTGGAAGGTCTATGGTGGGATTTTCCGGGGTTGGGGAGGGCCATAGCCACTCCAGTTCTCCTCTCCCATCTTCACTTGGTTGAGAAGCCTGTCCACCTCTAGATCGAGAGGTCTGAGACCGAGTGTTGGGTCTGGGAGTATCCAAGATGGAAACAGATTCCGGTAGGTTCCTCACTGGAGGTATCCTGACTGCTTCTTTAAGCGGGAGTAAGTGGTTTCTGTGCCAGGTCTTCAAGGGTCCCACTCTCCCCTCTGGCTTTAACTTGTACACCGGTAGTCCAGGGAGCTTCCTACAAATAACGTAAGGCTCAGACCTCCACCTATCAGCAAGTCTGTGCTTCCCTGGGATCCCTAGGTTGTGTAGCAGAACACGGTCTCCAGGCTGCAGGTCTTGCACTCGAACCTTCAAATCATAGTTCCTTTTATTTCGGGCCCCTCTTTGGTCTGAGGCCGCTTGGGCTTGTTCATAGGCCGCTTTCAATTTATACCTAAGTCTGTCTACATATCCTTTGTTGGAGGTAGCAGAGGTATAGTCTAGAGAAATGCCAAAGGCCAGATCCACTGGCAATCTTGCTTCTCTCCCAAACATGAGGCGGTAGGGAGAGTAACCCGTCACATCACTGGTGGTGCAATTGTAGGCATGCACCAAAGTGGATATGTGTTGACTCCAATGCTGCTTCTTCTCTGTCTCCAGAGTCCCAAGCATGTTTAGCAAAGTCCGGTTAAATCTCTCAGGCTGGGCATCTCCTTGTGGATGATAAGGGGTAGTCCTGGTCTTTTCCACTCCCAGGGAGTCCAGTAGGTTCCGGATCAGGCGACTCTCAAAGTCCCTTCCTTGGTCGGAGTGGATTCTCTGTGGTAATCCATAGTGGACGAAGTATTTTTCTACAAGCACCTTAGCTACAGTGGAAGCCTTCTGGTCTCTGGTGGGGAACGCCTGTGCATAACGGGTGAAATGATCGGTTACCACCAGAACATTTCCCAATCCACTCAAATCGGGTTCGAGGCAGAGAAAGTCAATGCATACCAGATCCATTGGGCCTTGACTCTGTAGGTGGCCCATTGGGGCAGCTTGATGGGGTAGAGTCTTCCTCTGGATGCATCGTGCACAGGAGTGGCAATATTCCTCCACTTCAGCCCTCATACAGGGCCAATAGAACCGGCTTCTGACAAGTTGGAAGGTTCTTTCAGCTCCCAGGTGACCATGCTGGTCATGTAAGGCAACCAGCACAGTCTCTCGGTGCTTCTCTGGGAGAAACAACTGCCATTTATCCTCGGAGTCATCAGAGGGGCCCCTTCGGTAGACCACTCCCTGATGGACCTGTAGCTTGTCTAGCTCTCTCCTTAGCAGACGAGCCTCCTTGGAGGGGTGATGTCGAAGTTTCTCTGGACTCTCGTTTTCCAATGCTTCAAAGACCAATCTCCCCATTGGGTCTTCCAATTGGTCGCACCTCAGTTCCTTCTTAGACAGCTTCGGTAAGCATTCCTCTTCAAGTTGAGTCACCCTGCAGTAGTGTTTTGGGACTCCCACTGTGGTAACTCCTATCTCCTCGGCTCTGGAGCCCCCTCTGGCTTGAAATTCAGCCCCTTGACAAAGGGCTCGCACTCCGTCCGGCGCTACCTGAGTCCAGTCCTCCCAGTCATCAGCCATGGTATGAGATCTTCGGGACAGGGCATCTGCATCCCTATTTCCAGTCCCTGGTCTGTATTTAAGACTGAAGTTGAACCCAGATAATGCAGCCAGCCACCTGTGTCCTGTGGCATCCAACTTGGCAGTGGTGAATAGGTAAGTCAGAGGGTTGTTATCTGTTTTTACTGTAAACTCTGCCCCATAGAGGTAGTCTCTTAGTTTGTCCACCACTGCCCATTTGAGGGCCAAGAACTCCAACTTATGAGTGGGGTAGTTCTTCTCCGAGGGGGTCAGACTCCGACTCACATAGGCCACTGGTCGCAGTTGCTCTTCATACTCTTGGTAGAGCACTCCACCTAGGCCTTCATGACTAGCATCAACATGTAACTCGTATGGTCTGGTGGGATCAGCATAGGCCAATACTGGGGCTGTGGTGAGGCTCCTCTTCAGGGTTCTGAATGCCTATTCACACCTGGGGGTCCACTGATCTTGAACCGACTCCCCAGGTCTTCTAGGGCCCAAGCCATCCTCTTCCCCTTCAGTCCGGAGCAGTTCATTTAAGGGCTTGGCAATACGGGCAAACCCATCCACAAACCTCCTGTAATAGGAGCAGAACCCCAGGAAAGATCTAAGTTCGGTGACTGTTGTGGGTCTTGGCCAGGAGGTAACTGCCTCCAACTTCTCAGGATCAGTCGCCACCCCTTTTTCAGACACTACGTGTCCCAGATAATTCACAGAAGACTGGTAGAACCGACACTTCTCGGGGGAAAGCTTCAACCCCTCTTCACTAAGTCTCCTCAACACTTTCTCCAATCGGGCCTCATGTTCCTCCAAAGTTCTCCCGAAGACAATGACATCGTCCAGGTACACGAGGACTTCTATGAGGTTCATATCTCCGACAGTCTTTTCCATGAGACGTTGAAAAGTAGCTGGGGCCCCAGATAGGCCCTGAGGCATTCTGTTAAACTCAAAGAATCCCACAGGAGTTATAAAAGCGGTCTTTTCTCTATCCTCTGGGTGCATGGGGATTTGATAGTACCCGCTCTTGAGGTCCATCACGCTGAACCACTTGGCTCCAGACAAACTCTGTAAGGCGTCCTCTATCCTTGGCGTGGTGTACTGATCAGGGGTGGTCCTCCTGTTGAGAGTTCTGTAGTCAATGCAGAGCCTCAACGACCCATTCTTCTTCCTGACCACCACTATTGGAGAGGCATAGGGGCTTCTGGATTCTCGAATCACCCCAGTCTTTTTCAGTTCTGCAAGCTGCTCCCTCAGATCCTCCAGATCTGCCAGCGGAACCCGCCTGACTCTCTCCCTGAACGGTTTGTCTTCTTGCAGGCGGATGCGGTGGGTAGCACTCCTCGCACACCCCACATCGAACTCATCTTTGGAGAAAATCTTCTCCCATCTAGTCAGCTGGGCCTTGGCTCTCTCTTTCCAGGCTCCAGGTAAATTCGGGTTCTCCATGGAAAGTTTTTCCCAAACATCTCCTTCTTCACCCGTCCCCTTTACTTCTGACCAGCTGACTGGGACAGCAGGACTCACCTGTCCCAACAGCATCCGGGCAGGGATCTCTATGGCTCTTTCTGTAGAGTTCCTCACACTCACCGGGACTCTTCCCCTGGCTTTCTTCAGGGCCTTGATTGGAATCACTTCCGGTATCACTTCCAGGCCTGAGTGATCTTCCCTTGGGTCGGATTCCAGCATGACAAAGGGACCAGGCTGCTTCCAGGTGAGCTTCACAGTGGCCCTGAGACAAGCCACCTGTCCGGGCTGCAGCACCACTCCTTCTCTCCCCAGTCTCCACACCTTCCCTATCCCCTCTCCTGGGGTCTTCTGCTCCAACACTAACCGTTGGTAGGCTGTCTTCAGCATGGGATGGATGTTTGGATCCTGATGGCTCCTCATCTTCACCAGGGGGGTCAGAAGTCTTCTCACTAGATCCGTATTGGTGCCTATGATGAGGGACATCTTGCTGGCCCCGGGTGGTCTAGGACACACAACTGCCAGGGTGTCGAACACTTCTGTCTTCCCAGCCACAGAGGGGTCGAATGTCAGCTTTATGGGCAGATAACCATCATAGGGGAACCTCTGCGTTCCCAGGCCCCATATCTCCAGTTCTTCTATCTTCTGTATAGGCAAATGGCTTAAGTGCCTATCGTAAAAGTCTCTGTACAACAAAGTCACTTGAGCTCCAGTGTCCAGGAGGGCCTTCGTATATACTTCTTCCACCTGGATAGATACAGTGGGGGACGGGCCGACCAATTCTTCTGGGTACGGCCGGGTTGAGGTCACTTTCTTCTGAGGACTTGTCTTCATCCAGTTTGTTTTTGACTTTATTCTCTCTTGAGCCCGGTATGCATTGACCTTCCCCACCCTAATGGGAGTACAAACCCGCTGAGGGATGTTATTGTCTCTTGGTTGTAGACATTCCTTCTTGGGAATGCTAAATTCCTTCTGAGGGGTCTTGTCCCCTCTCTTTTGCTTCCTTCCATTCAGTTTGGAGCTCACTGAAAGAGATGGGCACCCGGTTGACTCCCTCACCGGGGCCCTCTGGAGTTTCCCGCCGGCTGGCGATTATCCATTTTCTTCTTCTTGGGACTGGAACACCTACTGGCAAAGTGACCACTGCCCCCGCAGTTGTAACATAGCATCTCTTCTCGGTCCTGTATGGAAGCTGGTTCTGAGGTATTCGGGAACAACTCCTTTCTTGGACTTGGTTTCTCTGCTCTTCTTTGATCTTTCTCCATCAAAGAGGTCAGCATCTCCAACACTTGGGACATTTGTGATTTCAAAGTGTCGACTTCTGCATCTCTTTCCGGGCTCTTGACTGAACTGACCAACACTGGTACAGGGGTGACACTCACTCTGGCCACCTGCTGATCTCTCTGCAGCGCCTCTTCGTCCCTAATAATTTTTATTAGATCAGAGTAGGTTAGTGACATTCCTCCTCCTGAGGTTTTCAGGTGCAGCCAGACTGGGTCTGAGCGCCGCGCTCCCCTCATGATCTGCTTCATTCGTGCTTCATCTGCATCTTTGGGCAGCATTCCCTTCTTCAGGACGATCTTGCATAACAGCCTGTTCAACCTTCTAACATACTCTGACAGTTTCTCCTCCGGCTGCTGGAAAGTATGTTCAAATTGGTAGACCATCTCTGTCACCTTCTCCAGCTGTCCAAACTCTTCCTGCAGCATGGCCAGACAATCTTGAGCTGTACAGTTTGCATTTCCAAAACGGAAGCTCTTCACCGCTTCTGCCGCGGCACCTTTCAAACTTTCTAAAACTCGTTGTCTTTTCTGTGCTTCAGGCACCTCCCATGCCTCTACTGCTTGTAATGCCTGTTCCACCCAAGTGTCAAAATCTTCCTCCCCCGCAGGGACGGGGAGCTCCCCCGAGAATGTTTTTAGTCTCCGGTAGCTAGTCTCTACGTGCACTGTGCTTGTCTTCTGACAGTTTGTTAGTAGATCCCCTAACACCTTTATCAGTTCGGGTGATATGGCCGTGGCAGGTGCAGGCGTCACCGGAGGTGTCGCTCCGTCTTTCCTCTCTGGCGGGGTACGGGCCGCAACTGGCGGTGATCCCGTTGGTGATAGCTCTTTCTTAGTAGCGTACGCCAAACTATAAGATCTGTTATCCGGCATCCGCGCATATTTGCATTTACAAGCCTCTGGCTTCCCATCTGAATATTCCACTAGCGTATACTGGTGTGAGGTGTCTGGGTCTGACTTCATTAACCCTTCCACCGTTTCGGTCGACCATTCCTGACCCGGAATGTTAATGACCACTGACTGGCTTGGATCTGTCTTGGCTACTTCACACCACGTTCTGATGTCTTTCGGGTCCATGCCGGTAAGTCTTGGCGGGCTCTCACCGCTGTCTCAGTAATCCCGGATTTACGAGCCCCCACGTGTAGCGGCCTCACCCTCTCTCCAACTTCTTCATCTGTTCCACACCAACTCATGTCTAGGGGTTTCTGAGTTGTAAGAGTGAGATGCGCCACGGCCCATGTCCTCCCCATTACAATAGGGAGGTGAAGGCCACTTCCTGATGTTTCCTCGGGCCAATGTGTTCTGCGAATGTACCGAGTCTGTACTTACAAGCTCACCAGCCTTCCATCTGTTTCCAGTAACCGGAGTTCACACACCGAAGAAAGGTCCAACACTTGTTTATTCGTCACTCCAATAAGCAAGGCACAATAACAGTTCCTATTGCAGCAGACTGGTTGGGACCTAGTCCCTTTCCAACGGTGGGATGAGCAGATCGAGGCACTTCCTAAAGTTTAAGTTCTATGCCACTGTACTATGACCAGCGGCGCCTAAGCCAATCCGGCTGTTACAGAACAGGAAAGATGGGGTCTCTTCCAGCAACCCCTATGAACAGCAATGGAGCCCTCTTCGATGCGCTGTGGCCCCTATCAGGGGGATGTGTCCTCCCAAGAGAGTTCCCAGAGGCCCACTGTCACCGGGTTGGTGCTGCTCCGGGTCTCCAGTGGGTAACCTCTCTGGCCTCCTCACCTCAGATACGAGTCCCTCCGCTCAGGGACCCTCGGACAGTCCACCCTAGCGGGACCCAGTCGAAGGTACTGGGCCCCAGGCCTCCTCGATAGTACCTCACCCCAGGCTAAAGGTGCCTGGGATGGCCGCCAACATGACTCCGGACCAGGCCATGGGCACCTGGACCAGACTCCTGGATCTCCCGCACCCAGGCCTAAGGGCCCTGGGTGCGGACCGCAACCCTCCTCCTCCGAGGACCTCCTTCTCCGCAAGACCCTCGTGGCAAGGGCGTCTCCCCCTTTTATCTCCTCCCATCAACGGCCCGGCGGGTTCCCCGCCCCAGCCATACCATCTCCGGGAAGAGACCAAACAGGGAGCACTGCAGGGGATGATTCTACCTGAAGCCTGTGGGTACTCCGCCACCCACAGGCAAAGGAGAATATTACATCCTCCAATCCTCCACGAAACAAAAAGGGGTCTGAATCCTAACACAATTATACACCTGGGTTACACTATTGCCCAGGTGTATCCCATCAATTTGAGGACCCCGCTACACGTGTAGCGGCCTCACCCTCTCTCCAACTTCTTCATCTGTTCCACACCAACTCATGTCTAGGGGTTTCTGAGTTGTGAGAGTGAGATGCGCCACGGCCCATGTCCTCCCCATTACAATAGGGAGGTGAAGGCCACTTCCTGATGTTTCCTCGGGCCAATGTGTTCTGCGAATGTACCGAGTCTGTACTTACAAGCTCACCAGCCTTCCATCTGTTTCCAGTAACCGGAGTTCACACACCGAAGAAAGGTCCAACACTTGTTTATTCGTCACTCCAATAAGCAAGGCACAATAACAGTTCCTATTGCAGCAGACTGGTTGGGACCTAGTCCCTTTCCAACGGTGGGATGAGCAGATCGAGGCACTTCCTAAAGTTTAAGTTCTATGCCACTGTACTATGACCAGCGGCGCCTAAGCCAATCCGGCTGTTACAGAACAGGAAAGATGGGGTCTCTTCCAGCAACCCCTATGAACAGCAATGGAGCCCTCTTCGATGCGCTGTGGCCCCTATCAGGGGGATGTGTCCTCCCAAGAGAGTTCCCAGAGGCCCACTGTCACCGGGTTGGTGCTGCTCCGGGTCTCCAGTGGGTAACCTCTCTGGCCTCCTCACCTCAGATACGAGTCCCTCCGCTCAGGGACCCTCGGACAGTCCACCCTAGCGGGACCCAGTCGAAGGTACTGGGCCCCAGGCCTCCTCGATAGTACCTCACCCCAGGCTAAAGGTGCCTGGGATGGCCGCCAACATGACTCCGGATCAGGCCATGGGCACCTGGACCAGACTCCTGGATCTCCCGCACCCAGGCCTAAGGGCCCTGGGTGCGGACCGCAACCCTCCTCCTCCGAGGACCTCCTTCTCCGCAAGACCCTCGTGGCAAGGGCGTCTCCCCTTTTATCTCCTCCCATCAACGGCCCGGCGGGTTCCCCGCCCCAGCCATACCATCTCCGGGAAGAGACCAAACAGGGAGCACTGCAGGGGATGATTCTACCTGAAGCCTGTGGGTACTCCGCCACCCACAGGCAAAGGAGAATATTACATCCTCCAATCCTCCACGAAACAAAAAGGGGTCTGAATCCTAACACAATTATACACCTGGGTTACACTATTGCCCAGGTGTATCCCATCAATTTGAGGACCCCGCTACACACTCCCCCCTGTAATTTGACGCTGGTCCCCAGCGTCAGGTGCACACCCATACCTCCCATAAAGTGGTGGCATGGAGTGAAACCCCTGAAGCAATTCCTCTAAAAAAAATTTCCCAAGTGCCAAGACCTGCTCAGGGAATGGGGAACATATAAAACAACTTATGTCATAAAACATTTTTAACATCTGCATAATCACAACCCCTCTCCCACACTGTCTAAGAGCCACCCACTCTCAATGGTCTTGATTGACGATTCTCCTGCAGGGGAAAGAAAAAACAACATCCTAACATAATTTCGTGTCATTTGGGATGAGTGGGCCCGTCAGCCGAGAGACCCACTCACTCCAACAAGCAAGGTGATGTGTGTGTGAAACATTTTCAAACATTTGTTGCGCAACACTGCCACCTGGTGACAACGCCGCGGTCATGACGCTCAACAAATCTTCGTTCTTCCAGCTTTCCCTACTCTGCCACTATTCCCAAATGTCCTTGCCTTTGGCACATGAAGAAAGGGGAAACACAAAAACACAACAGTCCCCAAGTCTCCAACGGAAAAAAGAAAAGCCCAAATAAAAACAAAAGCAGGGCACAGTTCTGGGTGTCTGGGGATAACTCCTCCAGAGAGTTCCAGTGCACAAAGGAAACAACAGGAGTTCGTTTCTCCTATAAGTAAAACTTTGGATCCGGCAGGTACAGTGGTTTCAGGTGTTTGTCAAACGCCTCTATCGAATACTCGACATCTTCTCCTTCTCTTCTGCAAATGACTATCTTGTCAGCATGGATATGGCGCCCCAATTTCCATTCAGCCTTGCAGTCCTCAAACCTCTTAGACACTGACGGCACACATTCCAGGTACCTGCGAGCATGGGGCACCTTCAACTTGTCCCACACAAACTCGTCATACCATCTTGTTCTCCAGACTTCCACCTCATACAGCAAGTCCCGGGGTAGATACGGGTACTCCCACCCATATTCCCGAGCTACTTTGTGGCAAAACAGTCTCTGCAAGCGGGCCAAAGGTGGCATAGTGGCTTTCTCTCCAGTTCCGGGCAGCACAATAGCTTCTGGATGCCGAGGTGCCTTTACCAGCTCCCTGGAACTGACTTTCGGCGCTCTCACAGAAGCGCGGGGTATCCCCACAACCAAAGTAGGTGGGGTAACAGTAGGTGAGGACACAGGTGGAGGGGTAGGCTCCCTCGCAAGCTACGGGTCTTCCACCCGAGGCGTGCTATCTCCTGTGTACATAGGCGAATCCCGTACCGCACGGGAAGCAAGAAGTGTTTTTTTATCCCAGCCCTTGCGGCTGAACAGTTCGTCTATCTCGCCATCGTCTCCGCAGTCAGACAGCGACTCTAGGTCGGAGGTGTCATACATCTCCGCAGGCAGATATCTACCCGTGGACACAGAATCATCTTCCCTGGGGGGTTCCACCTCCAATGGGCCCCCGACACCTCCAACCACCACCACAGTCCCAGCCCCTGGCTCACCTGACCCTTGTAGAAGACTGGGATGTCCGGGACTTCCATCTCGACCGGCGCCATCCAGGCCAGGCAAGCAGCGGGGTGAAGCTCGACCACGTCCATAGGATGCCTGTACTAGGCCAACTTTCCTCTTCGGTGGTGGAAGCAGGGAACTTGTGGCGACCGAGGCAGCATCCTCGGATTTTTCTCTGTTGGGCAGTCCATCGCCCTGGTCAGCGCGCACAGGAACCTCGACAAAGGCCTTGATCTCCCCTTCCGGAGTAGCGGTACCCGTGAGGTGGTTGAGGTGAAGAGCCCGGGGTCTTGCTGTGGACGACTCAACCTCAAAAAGGAATTCTCTGCACTCCTCACATCGGCCGAATGGCTTCAGGGTGACCACCAGTCCCGAGCAGCTGGGACAGATCACACCGAGGGCCTCCGTGTCTCTGCAGGTGTACAGAGCCAACCGCCCTCGGGGCCTAAGTCTTATTCCCGTGTCTGTGATGGGGGCAGCAAAGGAAGTCATTCTCGTGGGGTGAGGAACCATAATCCACGGGGCACTTGAGGTCATCCCGACTGTCTGCTGCTCCATCATGCACTGACCCCGCGCCGGAGTCTCCACGTGTATCCCCACACTTGGCCAGACTCCTCCCATGAGCTGCACATTTTCGCGGGCTTCCTCTTGACTCCGCCCACGAACGATGTCGCCATGGGGTGCCTCGTGGCGCAGTGCGTTAACAGTCCCCACGTGCAGTACGTCACACGGCTGGACCTCTCCCTTTTTCCGCACCTCCGCATGGGCCTTCCCCGTGTTAGGGTCATTTCCACAACTCCGAGCAGGGACGCACTTTGGCCAGTAATTTGGCCGATCTGCTCGGAACTCCTCTGGGCAGCAAAGTTCAAATGTAGACATTCTCAAGTCCATCTTTAGAACACACTGTATCCCGGACTCACGAGCCCCCACGTGTAGCGATACCCTCAACTTAAGAGAGCCGCAAGTTTTGATTTGGGCCCTGAGTACAGCTTCCCCAACCCCCCGGCTATCTGCTCTCTCACTCTGGCACAGTTAACCCACAGCAATTTCACATAAACAATCACTTATGCTTTATATGTGGGTGTGTGGATTGATAACTCAGACTCATAGACAATGTTGTAAATAATAACTGACTTTACTGCTAGTGGTAAGATAAAAGGGAATAGCATGCATGTAACATTTGGTTCACAACACATAAGCAGGTCCCTGCAGTTGTAAATCACAATACTGTGTGTGTGTGTACCAGCAATGGAAAGGGGACGGAACGCCACGTGGGGCGACCGTTACCTAAACACCCTGTGGTGTGATAACTAACTTATAACTATCTAACGGATCAGGCCTGATCCCTAACCATGAAACTCAGTCTTAGAAGAAACACGAATCTTCACCGGCACAGGATCTGTAAAGGTGGTGCACTTGAAGTATTCAAAACCATGTATTTGTAATCCAATAGGGGGGGGGGGTAATTCTCCCACACCGGAGGTGTTAGGCCTCGGAAGTCTAGTAGGCACAAAGTATAAAAGTAACAGTTTAAAGATGAGCTTTCGCTCGCTCACCACTCCGGAACACTTCCCTCAGTCCGGAACTTCCACCGGCTGTGTCGGTCCTCGTCCACAGCAGCTTCTACGATCGGATCCCCGATCCAGATAACTTTAGAAGAGATGAGTCTGGATGCCACCCAGGCTCGCAAAGGGGGGTGGAAGGCTCTTTGGTTCGCTCCACAGGCCCCAGGCTTCAGGCCTGGAACAGCACAGATCCGCACAGGTGTATCTCTCTCTGTCGCCCCGTGTCCAAAAAGAGAGAGCTAGGCCTCCCCCCTCCTTATATTCCTTCCCCCCGACTCCCCTCTCTCTGGAATTTCCTGTCTCTGATTAAAGGGGAACACCCCGCTACAGTATGATAAGTGGAAATCCTACATTAAAGATGTTCGTAGAAAGCTAAAGCAAGAACGTATAAAAGGAAACTTGAGTGATATGATAGAGACAGTAGAAGAATCTGAAGCAGAGCTTATGGCAGCATATGTCAACCTGCGGTCTTCTACAACACCTCCCCAGGATATTGTAAGGAACATGGACACATGTACTGAAGTCACTAAAGGTTTAGTAAAGCTCATGAGAGAACTATCATCTGAAGCCAACTATGATGAAGTTAAGGCAAGAAAGAGAATAAATGAGCTTTTTATGAGAGACTATGCTAGGTCCTTAGGAGGAACCACAATCACAAGTAGTACTTCTTCCACTAGCAGAAGTGCCAGTAACATATCAGAGTCCTCAAGCACTTTAATAGCCAAAAGAAAGGAACTTGTCAAACAACTTGCTGTCAAGAGAGCAGAAATTGAGATGGAATCTGCAATCGAGGTGCAGCGTCTACGAGTAGCAGAAATGGAAAGGCTGAAGGAAGTCAAGATTATAGAAGCCAGACTAAGAGTACACGAAGAGGACATGAATAGTAATCATAAGTCCAAATCTGTACTAAGTGAAGATGCAGACTCCTACTTCCTTTCATACACCCAGGAGAATGGAAGGAAATCTCCAGTATCTAATGAAGAAAAAAGTCATTGCCCTTCCATCCCTGCTCAGAAAGACAAAGAGAGAGACTCACCCAATTCAGAACTAAGTGAGAAAATAAAACAGGATAATTCTGTTCCTAGATGTCACTGCAATGGTCAGGAGAATGTTGTGACTATTGTCCCAGCAAAAGGACAAAGAACAGTCCCAGCAAGAGGACAAAGAACAGTCCCAGCAAGACTTCCTGTTCCAGAACCTACTGTATTTTCAGGAGACATACTGAAGTTCATAGAGTGGAAGGCAAGTTTTGAAATGATCATTGAGCATCATTGCTCCAGGCCAGTTGACAAGCTATTCTACCTTCAGAAATATGTTGGTGGAGATGCAAAGAAAGTTCTTGAAGGTAACTTCTATAGAACAGACGAAGAAGCCTACAAACAAGCTTGGGAAAAGTTAAATGCAAGATATGGTCATCCTTTCTTAGTACAAAGAGCCTTTAGGGAGAAATTGAATAACTGGCCTAAAATAGGTCCTAAAGAACATTTCAAACTCCAAGAGTATGGTGACTTCCTGCAAGCATGCAGCAATGCCATCCCACATGTACGAGGACTAGAAGTACTGAACGACTATCTAGAAAACCACAAGATGCTAGCTAAGCTACTTCTAGATGGAATCGCTATGTGACTGAACAGTTAGATCTAAGTAAGGACTTCCCAAGTTTTGAAAAGTTCTCTGAGTTTGTTAATAAGGAAGCACGAATAGTATGTAATCCAGTAACAGGATCTTACGCCTTAAAGTCCGTAGATGAAAGGCCTGAGAGAGATATAAGACGTGCAAGAGCAACTAGCTTTGCAACCGACACAACAGAGAAAGGTATAGATACCAGCTGTAAGTTCAGCGGAAGTATTCAAGATCCTTGAATCTGACTTTGCAGATCATGCTTCAAGAGGCCTAAATGTAACAGAATTGTGGGAAAAGGAAATCATACCCAGTGAAGGTTACACAGAATTGTCTGTGGGTGATCCAGAAGTAAAAGTTGTACAAACATTGAGCACTGCCGCTAAGTGTCAAGATGACATACTTGAAAGACTAGCCAGATGTTCAAAATGGAATACAGTCATAAACGTAGTAGCTCGAATTCAACGTTTGGCAAAGGTAATCAGAAAGAAGGAATCATTGAATGTAGCGGAAAGAATGAAGGCTGAAGAAACGGTCATAAGACTCATTCAACAGAGATTCTATAGTGAAGAGTTGAAGAGACTTGGTCACGAACCTAAAAGGCTTCCCAACAACCACCCATTGTACAAGCTTAATCTTGTTCTACAGGATGGTATACTGAAGGTGGGAGGGAGACTGGAAAATGCATCGTTACCCAGCAGAGTGAAGCATCCAGCAATTCTACCCAAAAATTCTACCTTCACAAGATTGATTATCGATCACTACCACAACAAATCCTTGCATCAAGGAAGAAGCTTTACCCAGAACTGTTTGAGAGAAGGTGGTTACTGGATAGTAAAAGGAAGCAAAGTTATAGCAAAGTATATAAGTAAATGCGTAACCTGTAGAAAGGCACGTAGACCTACCGAAGAACAAAGAATGGCAGATTTACCGGCAGATCGTGTAAACCCATCACCACCATTTCTTTATAGTGGAATGGATTGTTTTGGTCCATTCATCACCAAGGAAAACCGCAAGGAGTACAAGAGATATGGACTAATATTTACATGTCTAAGCTCCAGAGCAATTCATCTGGAAATGTTAGAAGATATGTCAACTGACGCATTCATTAATGCCTTGAGATGTTTCATAGCCATTAGAGGTACTGTCAGAGAGCTTAGATCTGACCAAGGATCTAATTTTGTTGGAGCAAAGAATGAATTGACGAAAGCTCTAAAAGAGATCGATAAAGAAAAAGTAACTCAGTATTTGTCAAAAAATCAATGTGATTTTCATATGAATGCTCCACATGCAAGCCACACAGGAGGAGTTTGGGAAAGACAAATCAGAACTGTGAAGCCTCGTACACACGACCGAGTTTCTCGTCGTAAAAAACACGTAGTTTTTTTCGACAAGATTCTTGTTAAGCTTGTCGATTTTCTCGTCAAGCTTTCCATGCGTACACACTGACATTTCCCAATTTCCTCGTTGTTCTCCGCGGTCACGTCCAGCACGTACGACGGCACTATAAAGGGGAAGATCTTTTTTCTTGGCGCCACCCCTTGGGCTGCTTTTGCTGATCTCGTGTTACCGCGTGTGAAGTAAAAGTTTGGGAAGAGACGATTTGCGCTTTTCAGTCTTCGTACTTTTCAGATCGTTTTCTGCGGTTCAGTTTGTGCTTGTGGGTTCGTATCTTGACTTTCAGGGCGTCTAGGCAGGTCGTATCTGTTTTACAGTGCGTTCTTGCCTGTTCGTTTCTGTTTTTGAGTTCGTTATTCATAGGCCTTGCTGTTCTAAAGTGCGTTCTGTTCTGTACGTTCTGATAAGACGACCGTTTCCTAGCCATGTCGCCTGTACGTTCTCGTCGTCGAGTTCATGCTGTGCGTGCGCTTGGTGTTGGTCTGCTTGTTTTGGACCAAGACCAGTCCATGAATGGTGTGAGGAGGAGTTCGTGGACCAAGAATTGGTTGCTCCAGCGGGACCAATTCTGCCACATGCCTCTGCTGCGGGAGATCGTCGAGAATAATCCTGAGGACTACAGGAATTTTCTGCGGATGTCTGACCCCGTTTTTCAGGAACTGTTGGCTTTGGTGTCCCCCTATATTACCAGGAAGGACACCGTTATGCGGGAAGCCATCAGTGCTGAGCAGAGGCTCATTGCCACGTTACGTTATCTGGCGACAGGGAGAAGTCTTCAGGACTTGAAGTTCACGACAGGCATCTCCCCCCAGGCTCTGGGCCTCATAATCCCAGACACCTGTTCTGCTATTATACAAGTCCTGCAGGAGGACTATATTAGGGTAAGTTTTCTCCATTAACATCACATTTTATGTATTACATGTATGCTAATGTATTGTATTTCTTTCATCCTTCCCTAATTACCATGATTGTAATATGCTGAGAATGTCCCCTTTGTCCTCATGCATGCTGGAAGCTTTAGATTGCCCCTTTTTTCTCCTCCATGCAGATTTCCCTTCACTAACCTTTCCAGCAGGGGCGCCTGTTGCTCCAAATGTTTGGGGGTTCAAACCCCAATTTAGGAAATAAACTTCCTCCTTTTTTGCTCTGGTGCCTATTAAACGCCCCCATTTGTTCCCTCCAATGCAGCCATTTTTTCCCCTCCAATGCAGCCAGTTCCCCCCCAGCCCTGCACTTACCTTCTTGTGGTCAGCGCCATCCTTCTTCTGTCCTTGATGTCTTCTCCTTCCCTTGATGTTGCATCAGCCAATCATGTTACCATTAAACAGACTTGGTGAATATGATTGGCAGAGCAGCCTGTCGGTGTTTACCCAAGGAATTCCCCCCCCCCCCCCCTGCGTCCCCTATTTAACTTTTCTGCAGCCAATTACATCCCTCAGGCTGTAATGTGCAAGACAATTTTCCTTACTGTTTCTGATATGCAATTTTAAGCCCATAAATGCCGCAGTTCTTCATATGTCGGTCGCTTAACAGGGGGGCATCCACCTGAATAGTGGGCGGCATAGACAATACATAGGTTAATGCAAGGCATAAACCTATGTATTGTTCTGAGTGACGGGCACAGGAGAGAGTGGGCAGTGCTCCAGTGCCCACTCTGGACGCACCGCCACTGCAATGCTATCCTGTGGCCAAACACATCTACCCCCCCTCCCCATTATAATTTATTAATGGACCATCATAGGGGGTGATGAATATGATACATGAGCCTTCCATTATACTTATTTAAAACACCTTAATAAACGTAGACTTTGCTTGATGTTGGCCTCTAATGTATTTTTTTAGAATCTCCTTGTAATGTTTGATTTGTGTATTCTAATATTTTTTCATCTTGTTTGACTCCACAGCTTCCTTCCATGCCACAGGAATGGCAGACTGTGGCATCGGAGTTTGCCACGCGGTGGGACTTCCCCAACTGCGGTGGTGCTATAGACGGAAAGCACGTCCGCATCGTGCCGCCACCCCGTTCTGGGTCCTACTACTTCAATTACAAGGGGTTTCATAGCATTGTGCTGATGGCGGTGGTGTCAGCACGGTATGAATTCCTCTATGTTGAAGTAGGGAAGAATGGCCGGATGTCCGATGGGGGATCCTTCATCCAGACGGAGTTTGCCCTCCGTCTCCAGAGTGACGACCTTGCATTGCCACCGGATGCAGGGAATATTGAAGGACTCCCCTTTGTTTTTTTGGCTGATGAAGCCTTCGGGCTCGGACCACATCTTATGAGGCCATTTCCTCAGAGGACCCTGACCCCAGAGAAGAGGGTGTTCAATTACCGGCTAGCCAGGGGCCGAAGAGTCGTTGAAAATGCCTTCAGCATAATGGCCAGCCGGTTCCGCCTTTTTAGGACTCCCATCCACTTGGCGGACTACAAAATAAACTATGTAGTGTTATGCTGCTGTGTGCTACACAATTTTCTTTGCCGCAAATCTAATTCATATATGGCCTCAGTTTTGCCTGAGGCTGGACTTTCTCCTGATTATCCCCTGCCGGGCCTGGAATCTGCCCGTGCTGGCTTGCCCCCCAAAATGCCCGTGATGTTCGGGACAAATACATGGACTATTTCACGGGTAGGGGGGCAATTCCTATGCCAGGCTATGTCTAAAGATTGCTGTCTAACGATCCAAATAAAAATCTTGTTTAAACTTCTAACTTTTCTTGGTTTCCTGTCTCCTAGTTTGTCTTAGTGCATTTGTAGTGGCAAGTGTATTTTCCTTTAGTAAATACCAACCATTTCACTATGTAACCTTAAAAAATGTACCAAATAAGGTTAGAGCATATTAGAAAAAGAAGCTACACGTTGTTTGTGTTCAAATCTTTTACTATGTGCAAATTCACACATTTTTATTTTTTTTTTTACATTTTTTGTTTGCCTGGCCACAAACCGGCAATTGTTTTCTTAGGAAAATACAAAAACAACAGTTGCATTACAAAAATTACAAAATTGGATACCTCGGAGCAATCTGAGACATTCACTTACACAAACTATATGTCTCTATGTGCCCGTCCTAATATGGGGTCCTGCCACCCCTTGCCCAGCCAAAAATTGAATATGCACACAATTGGGATTATTTTCCTATAGGGATTTTAGACTCCTGATCCCTATTGTCAACATGTGCTATCTGCCATCAGGGGTGATCAATGGACGTGTTTTGGGGGAGCAACCCCTTCCTCAGTTCACCTACTTTAGATACGAGGAAGGGGTTGCACCCCCAAAAGACGTACATGGATATCCCCTGATGGCAGATAGCACATGTTGACACACTGTGTGCAGATTCAATTTTTGGCTGGTTTGATTGTCAAAAAGTTTTTTACAAGTAGAAGATAAACATGAACAAAAGGGGTTTGGTATGCCTTATTGAATTCTCCCCAAAACATCGAGAATGTCTTTAAATGTTTGATCCATCACATGAATTCTTTCTTTAATTTTGTCCAGTTCCGTGCTACATTCCATCACTTGCTGGATGAGGCGGAGGGCACTGTCAGCAGAGAAACCTGTACTATCCTTCACCCCAACATTCACATCCCCTAAAAACAAAATAACAAGGTATTATAACTCTGCAGGCCTACCTCTCTTACCTGAAGCTGTGGTGACAGATACTGACCTGTTGTGGTGACCAGTTCCACAACGTCATCCACCTCTCCTTCCTGCACTTCTCCTTCCTCCACCTCAACTTCCTCTACATCCTTCGTTTGTGGGTCTTTGGGAGTTTGGGGTTGTTGTGAAGCTGTGGGGTTCTTGTGCTCCCTGGAGTGTCCTCCTCCCAGTCTTCTCTCCCCTATGAGAATCAAACAAAAGGTAGAGTTATCACACAGAAATTCTCTATGTTAAACAAAAAAACAGGCTAAATTGCTTGGAAGTGGGGTACAAGTGTGTGTTTGGGCGGAAGTTAAAGATGAATGCATTATTTCTGACCAAGAATATGTTTAGTATTCACCTTTGTCTGTCATTTTTTAGACATGTAGGCAACACAAAAATTCTCTGATGCACCTGTGTGGGACACCCAAAAAAGGCGGGTCTGGTGGCCCACACTATAGTGCTCCAAAGTACAGATGTGGAAGCAGCTGCTGAGTGTCCTCTCCTTTACACTGACAAAAGTTTGCATTTCATTCTCTTTACAAACACATCATCTAGCCTAAAACTTTGTGCCCCAAATTTCCAAAAAAAAGGCAGATGTCTAATTACTTTTGTGGCTGTAAAATACGCCAAAACAGCGGATAGTGGCCGAACGAAGTGTCTGTAACGTAACGAACGATTACTGTGCCCAACCAAGTTCAAAATATAACATTTTGGAAGGAAGTCCAATAAGAAAAAATAAATAAACCAGCAACATGTCAGTTTAGAAAAGGATTAATAGCATAAAAGTGTACATTTTACTTACTTTTTGCGAGCATTCTCTTAATGCTCCTTAACTGGTCTGGCTCCCTCAGTTTGAGGTCTGACCACCTCTTTCTGAGCTGCTCATTTGAGCGTTTCACCCCGAAATTCGTCTTCAGACTCTTCACGACTTTAGTGAGGATTTTGGCCTTCCTTCTATTTGGTTTGCTATACGGCCCATGCTTTGCGTCATAATCCGACTTGAGCAAGATGTCCACCATCTCCGCCATCTCGGCAAAAGACATATTCGATGCCTTGAATCTCCTCCTTGATCGTGACGTTTCCTCGGTCTCCGGGCTTGTCTCCTCCTCGTTAGTTGCGGAATTATCAGACACCTGCTGTAACTCCGCCATATCTGTCTGCGCGCCAAAAGAGAAGGGGCGGGGAAAAGATGTTAGTTAGAACGTCATGGACGGGCGACGTGTGCGGAGCGACGTGTTCGAATTTTGACGCATGCGTGGTGTGTATATAGCAAACACACATGTGACTATAGTACGTTCGGTGTGCGGAGAGAGGAGTTCAAGTGACGGACGTGCGAACGAAGGTATGTGATTTTGTGACTTGGACAAATTGTTGGCCTATACTGTTTTGAGAATGTTGTAGGATATATATGGTGACTACGATGTTAAGGAGGTTAGACTGTTTGCCTCACATTAGTTATATATTATTTCTTAAACTTGCAGATACAATATGAATGTCTTTATTAGCGACAAAGAGTTCCTGGTGGAATTTATTGACCGGGTAAGGGAGCTGCCCGCTCTGTGGGAGACGAAAAACCCCATCCATAAAAAAAGAGGGGTGAGAAAAGCAGCGCTGGAGAAGCTGCTCCCATTTGTGCAGACCAAGGTGCCCACAGCCACAGCAAAACAAGTGGACACTAAAATTGGGAGCTTGAGAGGCACCTACAGGACTGAACGCTCTAAGGTCCTGGCTTCTCAGAGGTCAGGAGCAGCAGCAGATGATGCGTATGTCCCGAATTTGTGGTACTACAGCAGGATGTCCTTCCTGGATGACCACATTGAGGCAAGGCCATCACTCCCCACTCTTCCCCCCAGACTTCCCTGCAGCCAACCTGAGCCTTCCCTGGAGCAAGAGGAGGCAGCCATCCTGGATGATCCTGATTTGGCCATCTGGAGCCAGGTATAGTATTAAATGAAATTGCATCAGAGGGCGTGGCCGGTAGAGAAACAGGGAGGACGTGTTTCTGCTGAGCTCCAGGGATCCTCCGTGAATCCACAGCCATCCTTAGCAGGCATCGCCGTTTTGAGGCCCGGATTCAGCCATACTAACCCCTGGTCGCACGCTATAGCTGCCCCGGGGACCTGCAAGTAAATAGCGCGGAGAGATCCGCGACGGGCCTGTGACCAGACCTACAACACTGAGGCCCGTCGCCATCTTGGGGCCTGCGCATCCGCGGCCTCTCCAGTCTCCAGCGTCCGAGATCTGGGACATCCTCCGTCCCCCGACACCCGTGGAACACCAGGCGGAAGCTACCCCGCAGTGATCCTTCTGTGGGCTCTGGGCAAAGCGATCGGTAGTCCTGAGGCCTTCATTCGCGGACGCGGCCTCAACCCAATCCACAGTGAGTACCGCTCCAAGATACCCCCCCAGACTGCTTACCTTCAGGCCTGGTCACTACCTGTCCGGCCACCAAGCACCCACCAAGCCACCTATAGCCTCCGGTGTTGATCTCCTCCTTCCCCAGCACTCGAGGCCGCGGCTTCGGCCTACTCCGGGAGGACGGCGGCCATCTTGGTACACCTGGAGCCCCCTTTTGTGCTCTCCTCCAAGCTGATCCTTGATACATTAACCCCATCTAGACGCTGACTGGGCTTGTATACCTCCCTGGGAGGGGTAGAGGAGTCCAGACCTGTAAGGATCACCTTTTAAAGTTCACTGTCTGTCCTACCCTCATAGATCGGCGGCCATCTTGCTACACCCAAAAGCCATAACATCCCAAACCTACTAGAACCTGGTCTCCCTTCCAATATAACAAAATTCCTGCAAATTTAACCTCCCCCCCACAACAAACACAGAGATCCCCATTACGGGTTGTTGCAGTACACAACCAGTGGATTAATAAAGCCTCAGTACCTCCTTCCTATTTGACATATATGTCTCCCCCCCTTTCTATTATTGGGGCACGTCAACTCACACGGCTTCCTCCCTTACTGAACCGGTACAGTACACAAGATCACGCTGTGCACACAGCCCGTCAGCTCCCCCAGAGTGACTACACTCACTCAAGATAGACTGGCACTCCACTAACCTACGCTTCGCTAATAGGATGTAAGTGACCAAAGCCTTACCTCACCCATATAAAGCAGGCCAGATACCCACGGCTATATCACTCGATTATCAGCACAAATACCTTAAACCCCCGTGGGAAAAATCCGTGCATGCAGACGAGAAAGAATACTCGCTCCGGACGATCTATCCACAACCTAACAAACTTTCTTCTAGAAGCCGAGAATAAATACCACATGATGTCTCAGAGCGGCACTGACACCAACAAACAAGCGGCCTCGGGGAAGAAATTATTGGACCCCCCCCCCCTCGGAACCTAACTGTGAGTACACCTTACCCCTTTCTAAAGCCGATTTAGATGCAAGTCTAACATCCATGTTTGACAAATTGGTTGATAAAATAGAAAGAGAAGTGCATAAGTCCACTACCGCTCTATCTCAGGAGATTGCTTGCATAGGCAACAGAACTGATCTACTAGAAACAAAACATGACGAACTTTCACTAGCCCATAATGACTTGAGAAAGGACTATGAAACATTGGCGGATGGTTTTGCGTTTATGCAGGCACAAGTGGAAGACCTTGATAATAGAAATCGTAGACAGAACATCAGAGTACGCGGAGTACCGGAAACGGTCACCGATCTCATGCCTACTATATCGAGGGTCTTTCATAATCTCCTTCCTGACAGACCCCTGTCAGCGTTCACCTGTGACAGAATCCATAGAGCCCTTCGCCCCAAACCTACACCTGATAAACCGCCTAGAGATATCATCATGTGTATGAAGGATTTCCTCGTTAAGGAAGACATCATGCGGGCGGCTAGGAACTCTCCTAATATTGACCTAGATGGTAAAAGACTTCAATTATTCCCTGACATCTCCCCAGCCACATTGGACAGGAGACGAAGGATGAAGGAAGTCACCAAAGTCCTACAGGAAGCAAGGATTAGATACAGATGGGGCTTTCCTTTCAAACTCACCTTTCCACATAATGGCTCTACATACACGGTTCATAACGTAATAGAAGGAAAAGAACTACTGGTGAAATTGGGCCTCCTGGAACCGGAACCTCCTGGCCGACCACCAGCAACCCCCAGTTCTTCCCCGATATGGTCCACACCATCTTCACGCCGCAACCAGAGAGACCAAAGAGACCAAAGACGCTGGAGGCAATCACACCAAGAATAGAACTTCCCATCTACGCTTTTACTCCAGTTCTCGGTGAATTTGACGTACCCAGTGGATATGATAAGAGAATCAAACAATCCGAAACATTCTCTCCATAGTCTTCACATTCTACAATGATCCCGGGGATATTGTGTTAATCACACAAATCCCTTCTCCACATAATTCCAGTGGTTTGGCGGATAGAAGAATCAACAGACTATCTGAACAGTACTGTAATATACTCCTCAAAGAAGACCTAGGGGACTTAAGTTCGTGGTTCGGCTATCATCCTATTCAACTCTCCTAGCAGTCTGAACTTTCATAATGGGAAAAATGTAGAATTGAGAAAGGAGGAAAAGAGGAGAGAAGGGGAGAGGGGAGGGAAGAGGGAAGGAGAAAAAGATGTTTTTTTTTTATTTTATTTTTTCTCTCTCTATCCCCCTTTTCATAGGTTATCTGGAGAACAGTCTTTTCGAACA
Source organism: Rana muscosa (assembly GCA_029206835.1). Taxonomy (NCBI): domain Eukaryota; kingdom Metazoa; phylum Chordata; class Amphibia; order Anura; family Ranidae; genus Rana; species Rana muscosa. Next base: position 500,352,665 of record CM055116.1, on the reverse strand, counting down.
ATGTGGTAGCTATACTGAACATATAAGTACTATCATTTACCCTTACCTCCATAACTTCAGAAATGTTTCTCTCCACTGTAGATTGCTGTTATTGTCTCCCTTACATAGCGAGCTTTTTATGTCACAATACCTCTCTACCCCCCGAGTGGTAGACACGCACTTTCAAGTTTTTCTAGGGTGCCTGCTACATCCATTGTTGCTTAGTTTATTTCTCAGACCTGCCCTCCGGGATGGAACCACAGCTCTCATTTTTAGAGACGTGGTTCCCCTCCAGGTTCGCAGGATTTGGACTTATTTGTCCTAATGTTGTTTATTCAAGTTTTCTTGACAGGTTTTATCCTGTCCCATTGTTATTTTTGTTTTTGTTTCTCATTTTTGAAATCCTAGCCCATAAGGCTTCTACTGTGTTCAATGTACAAAAAGGAAGTAATGATAAGTACATACCAAAAACGTTGTTTGACATAGATTTCATAGCTCTAGACTACTCTGGTAACTGCATAAGATACAATGCCCATCTCCCTGCTTGTATACCAATCCCCGTTCTATCTACACCGCTGATCATAATCTTAGCATCAGACCCACACACTAACTCTATCCATAAAGTATTGTATACTTCTGATACTTCCCTATTTTTCCCCCATCACGAAAATATTAACCCCCACACCCTAGACCCCACCAATGGGTATTAAAATAATATCGCACAATGTGCAGGGATTTAATTCCCCCCACAAACGTAAAAAAGCTTTTGAGCACTACAAGAGAATAGGGGCTGATATCATACTCATCCAGGAATCCCACTTTTGCGCATCCAACCACCCTAAATACTTCAATAAGACATACAACCAAGTATTCTATACAACATACAACAATAAGACAAGAGGAGTCGCAGTCTTTATACGCAATTCGATTATATTCGATGTACAAAGTATTTTCAGAGATACTGAAAGCCGATATATTATCTTAAAAGGCATCATTGATAATAGGGCCATAACAATAGCTTCAGTATACGCTCCCAATGAATCCCAGTCCTCCTTTTTCACTAACTTTTTTGAGACTCTAGACCGATATGCCTCCCCCCATATTATCCTTGGAGGGGATTTCAATCTAACCTCACACCCGGCCCTGGACAGGAGCAGGGTCGCACCATCTTCTAGGGCATTTCCGAAGTCCCTAAACCGTTCCCTCAATCACTTTCAACTTATAGACTCATGGAGGGCCCACAATGTTGGCGTCAAAGCTTACACTCACTACTCACATCCCCATAATGTTTATGCCAGATTAGACTATATCTACTGCACCCCTGTCCTGTTGGCGAACTCTTTTAAAGCGATCATTCACCCCTGTCCATGGTCGGATCATGATATCACATCTCTTGAGACAGCATATATTGGTCTTAAACCATCCCCCTTCAACTGGAGGCTAAACGACTCCTTACTCTCGGACCCCACAATCACTCAATCGGTCTCTACTCATATAGAGAACTATTTCAACGAAAATATTAATGACGAAACCCCTCCCTCCTCCGTCTGGGTTGCCCATAAAGCAGTCTTACGTGGGCAACTGATTTCTCTCGCTGCAAAAAGAAACAAAGACAGGCTCTCAGACATTAGATGTCTCACTAAGGACCTAAATAGACTGTACAATAAACTTCAACAAGCCCCTTCCCAGGCTTTAACTGATCAAATCAAATCCAAACGCCTGGCCTTAGATCAAATTTTATCAGCTAACACTGAGAGATCCCTCAGATTCTCTAAGGCTAAATTCTTCCTTCATAGCAACTCCACCTCCACCATGTTTGCTAGAAAACTAAATCAAGCTAATAACCCACCCCATGTCTACAAACTTAGAGATAATGCGGGGAACATCGTTACTCATCCACAAGAGGTGTTGAACATCTTCTCCTCCTTTTATAAAGACCTCCTCTCGGGACCTCAACCCCAACCTAAACAACCCTCCCAAATCTGGCTGGAGGATATCCCATTACCCTCCCTCAACCCCCAACAAATAGAATCTCTTAGCGCACCATGTACAGATTTAGAAATAATTAACATAATTAAATCCCTGAAGACCTCTACAGCCCCAGGCCCGGACGGGTTCTCCTCAGCATACTACAAAAAATTTGCGTCTCTTTTAGCCCCCAACCTATCTAAACTCTTCAATTACGTGCTAGATGGTCATCAATTCCCAGAAGAAATGCTCCTAGCAAACTTATCGTTAATACCTAAACCACTCAAGGACCATTCTCTTCCACAAAATTTCCGCCCCATTTCAGTTCTTAACAATGACTTAAAGATCTTTGGGAGACTTCTTGCTGACAGGTTAGCAGCAGTTATTACTAATATAGTGCACATAGATCAAACAGGATTCATACCTGGACGCCAAATAACTGACAATATTAGGCTGGTAACCAATATCGTACAAGATGCCAACATACACTACAAAGAGCTATGCCTCCTCAGCCTGGATATTCATAAAGCCTTTGATAGTGTATCCTGGTCTTACCTCAATCACATCCTTCCTAAATTTGGCATCCCTAATAAATTCATGTGTGGCTTTAATGCCCTATACCACTCCCCCCAGACCCGTATTAAAATTCCAGGTCATAACTCGGAATTCTTTCCTCTAAGTAGGGGTACTAGACAAGGCTGCCCACTTTCCCCATTAATGTTCGCACTAGCAATGGAGCCTCTTGCCCACAAAATTAGGAACAGCCCGGATATAAAGGGAGTTGTCAAAGGTGAAGATGAGTTTAAGATAAGCCTCTACGCAGATGATGCGTTAATCTTTCTTACCGAACCTCACGTTTCCATTCCCTCCCTTCTTAAGGAACTAAAACTGTTTCACGACATATCAGGTCTAAAAATTAACATGAACAAATGCTCGGCTCTACCCATCAATCTCCCCGATCACCTAAAGACCATGTTGAAAAACAATTTCCCATTTATATGGTGCTCTCAATCATTTAAATATCTGGGCATCTCTATCACCCCAGCACACAACCTACTTTTCAAAACCAATTATATTCCCTTATTCAATAATATATCCTCACTCCTTAAGACCTGGTCAACCTTCCATATATCATTCCTAGGCAGAATTTGCGCAATTAAAATGACAATCCTCCCCAAACTGCTATACTACTTCCGATCCCTCCCCATTAACATCCCCAAATCCAAACTAGCTTCGCTCCAAAGGGAAATCAACAAATTTATATGGTTCAACAAGAAACCCAGATGCAGCTATGCATATATGCACAGACCTCAATCCATGGGCGGGATGGGTCTCCCTAACCTTTGGCATTATTTTCTGGCCGCCAGACTTGCCCAATTAGCACAATGGTTCGCGCCCAATCAATATATCCCATGGAAAAAATTTGAGGAGTCCTCAATTTCCCCATTGTATTTACAGGGAATCCTTTGGTCCAAAACAACCTCATACAGCAAACTCTCGAAATACAACAAAATTGTAGCACACTTCTACCAATTGTGGCTCAAAGCACAAAACACTTTTGAATTATCTTCACTCACTCCTCCCCTTGCTTCCTTTCTAGGTGACCTGAGATTTACCCGTACTCACGGAGATCACCACTCTTTCACCTATTGGACCCATAATAAGCTCACTTCACTTAAATCATTACAAATAAATGGGGAGTTTTCCTCATTCACCGCTCTGCAAGATAAATATAGTATCCCCACATCCGAACTTCAACACTATAACCAAATCAAAGCCTTTTACGCAGAACATTACTCTCTCACCACCAAGCCCCCTGTTACTGTATTTGAACGGATCTGCATCTCTTCTTCTAGAGATAAAGGTATCATATCCCATCTATATAGCTATCTAAACACTTTTCATTCACTCGACAAGTCTGGTCAGATGCTCCGCTGGGAAACTGACCTAAATAACACCTTCACAGTAGATGAATGGCATAATATGTCGGACAATCTCCGGAGGAGTAACATAGCTATCTCCTCCAGAGAAACTCCCATTAAAATATACTCTAGATGGTATCTCACCCCGTCCAAGCTCAACACATTTTATCCTTCTATTTCTCCATACTGTTTCAGGGGCTGTCCAGAACCAGGCACTATCCTACACACATTCTGGAGCTGCAAATACCTGCATCATATATGGAGCCATGCTGCAGAAATTTTTGATAATACCTTGAAACAGAAAATCCCAATCTCCCCACAGATTTGCCTTCTATATGCAGATATACCCAATGTTCCCATCCCTTGTAAAAGACTTTTCCATACTTTATGTAGCTCCATCCAATGGATGATTGCCTCCAATTGGAGATCAAACAATCTGCCTTGGGCACAGGTGCTAGCTCGGATGGAGACGATAAAACTCTCGGAAAGAATCTTTCACACACTTCACGATACCTTCCAGGTTTTTGAAAGGAAATGGTCATATTGGCCTACAACATAACTCATTACCCTAGAACCTGAATTCCCACCCACACACTCTAGCAAATTCATGCAATTTTGACCTATAGTGCCTACCCTTTTTATATTTAACATACGCCCATGTAGGAACTCTTTGTACCAGAAAACTTTTTATATATTTACTATCTTCATGTATGAGCTCGATTATCTCCTCTTCTTTTGAATTTTTTATTTCTTTTAATTTTGATTACCTTTATAAACACTCTATGTAACTGTACATCTGAACTTCCTAATAAAATATTTTTGTAATCAAAAAAAATAAATGAAATTGCATTGGGATAAAATTAATGTTTGACAAATATGTCAAGATGAGAAACATACAATATTTTGGGTTCCACAAGTGAAATCAAGATCTCGAGACATTAGTCTGCACTTAATTGGGTGCTAAATAGTCAATCTGATGTAGGTGTAAATTAGAAAAAATGAATTCTGGATTTACATTCTAATTGCTTCAATCATGTTTATAAAGTTTGATGCAAAGATTAAAGCAACATATTAAACTATGTCCCTTTTTCATACACAGGATGAAATCAGCCAGGAGGAGGGTCTGGAAACTGTCAGGCAGGAGGAGGAAGGGCCCAGTGGCAGCCAGGAGGTGGCAGGGCCCAGTGGCAGCCAGGAGGTGGCAGGGCCCAGTGGCAGCCAGGAGGTGGCAGGGCAAAGGAGAAGCACCAGATCCCAGGTGCCTCCCATCTGGCTTCACAAAAGAGGCAGGAGGGACAGGACCACCAGTGAGGCAGCAATGGCCCTTATTAAAGAGACCCATGCCACCCTCAAAGAGCCCACATCCCCTGAAGAAGCCATTGCCGGCCTAGTGGAGGCAAAGTTCAAGGTGATGAGCATGGAGCAACGCCTCCTATGCGAGCCCCTGCTCATCACCTTGCTCAACAAGGGGGTGATGAAAAAAATTACCCCCAATACCACCATTTGTGAGGTGGCACAACTGTCCCAACCTCAACCTCCTCCTCCACCACCACATTCTTCTTCTGCCCCACCCCCTTCTCCTCCACCTCCACCTTGTTCTTCCGCCCCACCCCCTTCTCCTCCACCTCCACCTTGTTCTTCCGCCCCACCCCCTTCTCCTCCACCTCCACCTTGTTCTTCTGTGCCACCCCCTTCTCCTCCACCTCCACCTTGTTCTTCTGCGCCACCCCCTTCTCCTCCACCTCCTCCTCCTCCTGACAGGAGTACCCCTCCAGTGGCCCAGCCTCCAGCCAAACGAAGAAGGAAGGCTGCAGGGAAGGCTTCAGGAAAGGTTGCAGGGAAGGTTGCCAGGAAGACGAGGAAGTGATGGCCTTGCTTCATTGTGGTCGGACAGAAGGCAGCCTGTTGTAGTACCACACACTTGGGACATATATATCACCTGCTGCTGTTCCTGACCTCTGGGAGGCCAGCATCAGATTGTGTTCAGAAATGTTGGCCTTCTCAAGCTCCCAATTTTAGTGTCCACACAGGGTTGCTGTGTGCCCTGGGGTCCCTGGGATGCACAAATGGCAGCAGCTTCTCCAGCGCTGCCTTCTCTTTATTTTAGTTCAAACATGAATAAATGTTATTTTTCTTTAAGTTCATACTTGACTATGTGTATTTGTAAAAATGTAAAATCTAGCTTTGGAGTAAGCAGATACATTTGACTGACCAAAAAAGGGACAGATAACAACCCCCCAAAAAAATAACTAAATCGTATTTCCCAAAAAAGTGTGTAAAATTTAAATAATATATATTAAAAGATTCAATGGGAGATCACTACCAAAACATTGCGAAATTACAATTAACATCAGTTAGAAAAATAACAAATTTTTTAATATTCCTAAAAACTTGCACGATATAATACACATAAATCTTCTTAAGAGCAACAAAACAAAACATAGTCATAATTCTGTGTGAATATCAGCAGCAAAAGAAGTTCATTCGTTTGGATTAATGTCACATTCTAACGAAGATTTCAATGCACAACATTTAAACGATGCAAAAATTTGGAGCGTGACGAATGTGCTATCTCCATTACGAAGGCTTGTTTTACCAGAAGATGCGCTCCCGTCTCATAGTTGCTTGTGAGCATGCGCGCTTTTGGAAGAGTCGTAAAAGCATACACACGAACCATTTTCTCGTCACAAAACAGGCCGACGAGAAACACGACAAGGAAATCTGGAATCCTGACGAGAAAATAGAGAGCAGGTTCTCTATTTTCTCGTCGAGATTCACGGAAATTTTCTCGTCGTAAAACCATACACACGAACGGTTTTCTCGACAAAAAAGCTCACGCGGCACTTTTCTTGCCGGTTTTGGATGAGAAACTCGGTCATGTGTACGAGGCATAAGAAATGTGTTAAGTTCAGTGTTGAGAAAGAGCTCCGGAAGAATAGATGATGCTTCACTTAGGACCCTATTCTATGAAGTAATGTCTATTGTTAACAGTCGTCCACTTACAGTTGACAACATCAATGATCCAACAAGTTTGGAACCTTTAACTCCCAACCATCTACTTCACCTTAAGTCTGATTACGTACAACCACCACCTGGCAAGTTTACCAAAGAGGATTTATATGCCAAAAAGAGATGGCGAAGAGTCCAATATCTATCAGAACAGTTTTGGAATAGATGGAAGAAAGAGTACTTAGCCAATCTTACGTTAAGAAGTAAATGGCAAACACCCAGAAGAAATATACAAGTTGGTGACATAGTATTAGTGAAAGAAGAAGATTTACCTATAAGTCAATGGAAATTGGCCAAAGTTCTAGAAGTTCAAAAGGATAAAGACAGACTAGTAAGAAGAGCGTTGTTACAAATAGGAGACTCAAAACTTGACAAAAAGGGAAAACGTCTCACTATTCCACTCAGGTTGGAACGTCCTATACAGAAGTTAGTTGTTCTACTTGAAAGTGATAAAAGACACTTGGAAGTTGAGAATCTGATGGAAAATTCCCCAAATTTATGTTCAAATCCTACTATAGAGAACATAGAATTATAGGTAATTTGGTGGGAGTGTTCCCTCACTGTGTTCTAACTGTAGGGGGGGGGGGGGGTGTGTAGCTGGCCAGCTAAGACCTGTCCTAGGTTGCTAATGGGGCTTACATGCATATATACAGCTAGACCTGCTAATAATGTTAAAACAGTGCATATGCTCATTTGTGAGAGATAACAGCAGAGTTATTTACTGTGACTTTATATATGGATGTCATATAACAGTTGTATATTGTGTTCACAGAAGCAAAAGAAAAAATATGCCTTTAAGATTATTATATACTATGCAGAAAAGTAAGCTTAATAACACAGCAGAATTGCAACCAGAAAGCATAGAGTTAAGCTTTTGTGACTCATCAGGAGTTTTAGCCAATCACAACCAATCTCACTGAGCAAATGTCTCTGGCCAATCATAGCCAGCATTTCACTCATGTTCTGTCTAGGAAATCTCATAGCACATGTCTAGAATTTCATTTTACATCAGAGTGTGGAGATGAACAGTTCAGATCCATCCAGAGTTCAGTTTTATGGAAGCAAGTGGCCAAAATAGGTATTTAATACAGTTATATAAGTTCCTATTGTAAATAATGTGATTAGAACTGTATACTGAAACTAGTTATGTGTTCACTTGTAGTTCCACCAAACCAGGTTTGCAAACAATCAAACCAAGAATCAAACCAGACAAACAAACGTTCAAACAGACAGACAAACCAGGAATCAAACCAGGTTTCAGAGCAAATATCAGAGCAAACAGCATTATAGAGCAAGTCCCAGATAGATCATAAAGTGTCTAAAGTATTTTAAAGTGAAAGTACAGATACTGAAGAGAGAAATATATCTACCATTTTATGTAGAATTACAAGATTGAACAGTTGAACCGCCATTTGTTATACTTTATTCTACACGTGTTTGTACATGGACTTTCTGCTGCTAAATTGTCAGTGTTATATAAGAAGAAAAGCTGAAGTGAATAAAGAAGTTATCTAAAAGGTTTGGTGTGCTCTTTAAACCTACTGCTTCCATAGAACGGCGCTAGAGGAATTATAGAGTAACAGATAGTCTTGTTTGGACTAAAAGTGAGAAATCAAAATTCTTCTAATGCCACAGCGCATAAAGGCACTTCATAGTGCTGCGCCTGCCACAGGGTGGGACATTGTATGAACACACGATCAGTCTCTTCTCCCCTGAAAGAATCGGGATCTCGCTCTGTCACAAGCGATTGTGGGTGCCTGGCGGTCATCGCCCCCACTGGGCACTCACACCAGCTCCAGCGGTGAGCCGGGGGCATGCGCGCGCCCCTAGTGGCCAAAAGGCGAAGAAACGTAAGGCAACGTTGTTTCGCCCAGTAAAACTGCGGTGGCTGGTTGGCAAGCAGTTAAACCAGACTGACAGATCTCAGGTGTACCTTTTGATCTGGTAGGTCAGTGTAATAAGGAAAAAATACAACTTTGTCTCTAGGTGTAAGTAGATGCTGTTGACAGTTTTTAATGGATGTACATGTAAATACAGTATATCTCCATTATGTTACCTCTGAATGCCTTTGTTGACACAATCCATTTTTAATACAACGATCTGGAAGCAATCTGGTCCATTTGGAATTGCTTTTCCAGTAGTCAGGATGGCAGTACTAGGGTCATTAGTTAGCCATTTCTTCTCTGTACTCTCTGTGCTGGAAATGGAGCCTCGCACAATCATACAATTGGAAATAGAAAGGGGGGTTGATTTATTAAAGGCAAATAGGACATAAATTTTGCAAGGAAAGTTGCACATTGCACGGTAGTTTTCCCCAGTGTTTAGTGAATGCAGTGAAATTTCAGTTTGCAAGGACTATCCACTCATGTGCCAGGATAAAAAAAATATAATTTTTGCTTAACATGATTGGGTGATGGAAATCAGCAGAGCTTCACTTCATTTAGTAAGCTCTGGGAAAAAATCCCCTGCAAAGTGAACTTTATTTGCCTTTAGTAAATCAACCCCAGAGCGTTATATTCTTTTTGTTACTAAAAAACTTTAAAATTGGATTTTGACCTCATAGTCTGAAATAATTGTTTTCTTTACCTTACATTTCCAAAATAATCCTGCACAGGTAGGAAAGCTGTAGTGGGGCTAATGCTAGCCTTACACCTTAGTATTACCCTGCACTGAACTTAACCTTCTTTTCATGCCATAGAATTGTGTTGCTAGCTATGATTGGTCACAGTGATCACATGGTATAGATAGGGCCAATCACAGCCCATCTGTACCATGTGATTAGCTGTGGCCAATCGCAGCTAATCACAACAATACATACTGAAGAAATCAGTTTCATTCAGTAAAAATGGTTGTTTATACCAGTGAAATTCACTGGTATAAGCAATCAAGAGTGTAAAAAAAAAAAAATCCTGATAACTTCCATAGAGTAGTATAGTGTTACTATGGCAACACTGTATTTCTCTGGTCACAGTGTATTAATTTTTTTTTAAAATATGTAAATAAATGTAATAAAAAAGAAAACAAGGGGGCGTGGTTTGGCGCGCAATGGAGATGGCAGCTTAACAGAGGAGCTCCGCCGACTTCCCAGCTAACAGCTCGTCTTTCTGCACGCTATCCCCGCAGGATGCACAGGAGATCTCACGGCACCCCGCAGACGAGATCACGCCGCTCTCTGGCAGCCTGCAAGGGACGGGACATAGCGGACATATTCAGAGTCCACTCGGCCGCACAAAACAACGGGACCCGGGGCAAGATGGCGCCGATACACGCGGAGGAGGAATGCAGTGAGGACTCCCAGTCTGCCACAGAGGAGATCAGTAAAGGTACCCCGCGCACTAATCGCCCCATAACGTTTGGGGAAATGACTAGCATTGCAGCGGACATTAAGTCCACGTTCTCGGCGGCGATTACAGACCTGAAATCGAACCTCCTGGTGCTTAATGAAAAGATGGAGGGAGCAGAGGCCGCAGGGAGACATAGGGACAAAGAGCTGCGCAGGCTGGAGATGGTCACAGCTTCACACTCCTCACACCTCATTGAGGTCAATAGACATTTAGAGGACCTGGACAATAGAGGAAGGAGGTGCAACATTAGGGTCCGGGGGATTCCGGAGCTGGTGTGAAGCAGACCAGATAATGATGGCTCTACAGAGGGTATTCAACAGCCTGTTAGACACGAGGACACGGTTATAGATTTCGTCAGGGCGCACAGAGCACTTCGAGCCAGAGGGCCTGAATCCCAACCCCCCCGGGACATAATTTGCTGCCTTCAAAACTTTAACCTGAAGGAGGACATTATGAAAAAAGCACGCAGACAGGAGCGCATAATTTTTAATGGAGAAACTATCATGCTTTTCCAGGACCTCTCCCAGATAACCTTAAAGAACCGCAGGGCACTGCGCCCCCTTCTGGACAAGCTCAGAGACAGAGAGCTCAAGTACACTTGGAGGTTTCCGTTTGCTCTTATGGTGAACCACAATGGTAAGCAACACCTGCTGAGATCACCGGAAGACTTACCGGATTTCTGCCATGCTTTGCAGCTTGACATGATTGAGCTCCCGGAGTGGTACCAGGAATTTCGTCTGCCACCACTGGAGAAAAGCCCGCCTAACTCCCCGCTCTCTTCCCCTGACAACAGGATCGCCAAGAAGCTGAAGACAGGCCGCCGAGGAGGCTCACACGCTGGGTCACAGGCTGGAACACCGAGCTTCAAGCCGCACTCATCCAGGGCTCTGGATGGGTATTGAGGGGGTGTGGATGTTTTCTCCTCCTCCTTACTCACAGATTTTTAGCAGCCTTAGCTATCATATGTATTCACCCCCTTTACATGCAGGAGCCCGCCCAGTTGAATTTCACCCTTCCAGCAAGTCCTGACAACAGATACGCTTCGCTGCCCTTCTCAGCAAACAGATTACCCTAAACCGGCCCTTTCCCCCCCCCCCTTCCATATATATTTTTTTTTTTGTCCTTCATGCTCTCAGTTATAACCACCCGGTTGGTAGTAAGTTTAACAATCACCCTCGAACCATCGGGTCATACTTCATGTTGACTGCACCACATGATCCCGGTAGGTCACATTTGTGGCCACTCGGAGGATGAGAACCACACACTCAGGACTCATACTGCTATCTTGCCCTCTGATCCTCACTTCAGAGTAGGGACAAGTTCCTGTTACTGACACAACTCAAGGAGGGAGGATCCAGGATGGCCCTTGGACCAGTTGCTATTAATGCACCCATTCCTGAACATAGTCAGTGTACATGAGAAGACTAAGGGGAGACCGCTTCCCACCCCCTGGAGGGTGGAGGGAGGAGGATGTCCACATCCATTTTTCTTATTTTACTTAGTTCCATCAATATAGTTGACGTTACTACTCAGCTTTGTTATTATTTCTATGTCCCAGGTCTTTATGACCCATGAACAAGGAGGCACAGGCGGGAGTCCTGTTAATCTTGTTGGTGTTTTCTTCTCTGTTTGAGGACACCCGCATGTGTCTCATGTACCTCATAGCGTGCAGAAATGACTCATTATCACCTTTTTCATGCATTTCAAATGGCTGGGAGGCGGGCACCTCAGGTTTCACAACCCTTAGAACCACCTTAATTCAGCGATTGTTCTTCCCCTGAAGATCTGTCGTGTTGCTGCCTTCCTACCCCCCACATAGTGCACCCTGGGTGGTCTCACTGGCTACCCAGGATTCACTACCTATAGCTCCTTGGGGCATTGACACCCCAAGGAAGATTACCATATCTCCTCTCTTTGACCCTTTACTTACCCCTCCTAACTCTTTTCTTACCTTCCCCACTGCACCCCCTCCTCTGCTTCTCCACCTCTTCAGCCTTCCCCTGGGCTCTTCTCTAACTGTACTTGACCATTTGTGATAGATCTGTTGTACAATATTCATATTGATCTCTTGTAATTTTGTCTTGATTGTTCTTCCTATTAGACGTAGACCACCAGCTCTCTCTGAACATACGTCATGGTATACTCATCTCTTGGCCGCCACCCGACAGTAATTTCGCACAACGCTAAGGGACTAAACATCCCAGAAAAACGCACGACACTTTTGAGGGAACTCAAAAAAGGTAAGCCACAGTTTGTCTTCTTGCAGGAGACGCACTTTAAGACCTCACAGGTCCCCAGGCTCACTGACTCCTACTTTACCGAAGCTTTCCATGCCACAAATGACCTGGCCAAAACCAAGGGTGTGTCTATCTTAATAAGTAAAACCGCCCCCTTTGAAGTCTCCGACAAACTTATAGACCCTGAGGGAAGGTATGTCTTCTTGAGGGGGACTTGTGGGGGTAGGCCCCTAACCTTAGCAAATGTATACTTCCCCAACACTGCCCACCTCTCCTTCTGCAGACGTATGGTGTCACAGTTGAAGGGATTTGGCTCTGGATACATGATTATGGGAGGGGATTTTAACATCGCACTGAACCCCTTAGTCGACACCTCTACGGGTAGATCCCATATCACATACAAGATCCTTAAACAAATTAAAACCCTTCTGAGCTCCTTGCAGCTGATAGATTCTTGGCGCCTCTTGCACCCTGACGACAAGGATTATACATTCCATTCCATTCCCCATAATAAGTATTCACGAATAGACTACATCTTTACGTCACAAAGAGACCTCAATCTGATTACGGAAGCCAATATAGGGATCCAGTCCATTTCCGACCACGCGCCTATATCACTCTCCTTAGACTTGACTAGGCCACCCCCCAAACCCAACACCTGGAGACTGAACTCAACACTCCTTACAGACCCGCAGAGGCTCCCTGGAATTTCCAAAACCATCAAAGAATTTTTTTCTCACAATGTGACCCCTGAGATGGACCCCATGATGATTTGGGAGGCACACAAATGCACCATAAGAGGGGAGTTGATCCAATTGGGGGCCCACTGTAAGAGGGAAAGGGAAAAAGTGATCAGACAGCTGACAGACAAAATTCACGCCCTAGAAACGCTACATAAAAAAATCCCTATCGGAAAGATCAGCGAGCCCCCTTCTGGACACTAGGAAAACCCTCCAAAACATTCTAGACGCAAAAGCCAAAAGATTTCTTTTCTTTAAGAAGAAGATCTATTACGAGCATGGAGACAAGACTGGAAGGTTCCTAGCCAAGGCCCTAAAAGACGCCACATCACACCAGAACATTCTAGGAATAAGAAACGATAAGGGCAAAGTAGATGTTACCACGGAGGGAATTAGCAAACACTTCCATGACTATTACTCCAACCTCTACAATTTACCTTCACAGGGAAACTCCCCTCCCTCCCCAAGGTCTAGATTGCAATTAATCCAGGACTACTTAAAAGACTCCAAACTTCCTACCCTAACAGGAGAGAATGCCCAGCTATTAGACAGTCCCATTGACAAATCTGAAATTTTGCAATCCATTAAAGACTTAAAAGCGGGTAAAAGCCCAGGCCCAGAAGGTTTCACTTCCATTTACTACAAGACCTTTACTGACCTGCTCCTCGACCCACTACATAAAGCGCTGAACGCCCTCTCAACACCCAGAACGGTGCCATCGTCATTCCTCGCTGCCCATATAACTGTCATACCAAAACAGAATAAAGACCCCCAATTATGTGCCAGCTACAGACCGATTTCTCTCCTTAATATAGACGTTAAGCTCCTAGCTAAAATAATTGCCAACAGACTTAGACCATTGCTGCACGGTATCATTGGTCCTGACCAGGCTGGCTTTATGCCGGGCAGGGAGACCAGAGATTGCGTAACAAAAGCACTCAACCTAATTTATGCAGCACGTACACAGAAGATCGAGGGCTTTCTCCTGTCCACGGATGCGGAGAAGGCCTTCGATCGTGTGGCATGGGACTACATGCTGGAGACATGCCAACATATTGGTCTGGGCTCTTGCATGATGTCATGGATTGGGTCACTATACTCAAACCCATCAGCTCAGGTCAAGATTAATGGTTCCCTGTCAGACAAAGTCCATATCAACAACGGGATGAGACAGGGTTGCCCCCTCTCACCCATCTTATTTATACTCTCATTGGAACCGTTCATTAGAAAGGTCATTGCAGAAGAAGCCATACAAGGATTTGCAGTTGCTGGTCGGGAATTTAAAATAGCAGCGTATGCAGACGACCTAGTCTTTTTCCTAACCAACCCCCATATCACTCTACCCTCATTACTACGCGAATTCTCCATCTTTGGCAAGTTATCTAATCTTAAAATCAATTTCTCGAAATCGGAAGCCCTAAATATAAACTTACCCGCAGCCCCACTGAGCAGACTCAAACCTTTAAATGGGAATCTTCAGCTCTTCATTACTTAGGAGTCTGGCTGACCCCTAACATTGCTCAAATCTATGACCGAAACTTCCCGCCTTCCAGGCCCTTAAAAAATGGCACACGTGTAACTTCTCATGGTTCGGCCGAGCTGCCATATGCAAAATGGTCATTCTGCCAAAGCTCCTATACCTCTTCCGCAATTTACCAGTTAGGATCCCCCAGAGTTTTTTCAAAACGATCTCCAGCTTGCAGTCAAGGTTTATATGGGCCCACAAACCACCCAGAATAAAAGCCCAACTCCTGACGAAGCCCAAACTTAAAGGGGGAATGGGTATACCGGATTTTAGAATATACTACTATGCTGCCCACGTCACCAGAATTATTGATTGGCATTGCCATTACTCACAAAAGGACTGGATCCAACTAGAGAACAGTCTCAGCCCCTTAGCCCTACGATTCTCCCCATGGATACCATGGTCTAAATATCCAGCGACCCTCAAAACACACCCCTTAATAGGTACATCACTGGGAATCTTCCATAAATTGACCAAACAAACAGACCTCTCTTCCCCACTAGGTCCCTTGACGCCCTTGTTCAATAACCCAGACTTTCTCCCCGGAGTGGGCAACCGCTTACTGCACTCCCGACATACTTCCACACCGCTGCTCGCCCAGGACTGCTTTCATAAAGGTAGTTTTAAAGATCTCGAACAACTTACTGCAGAGCTGGACACGCCCTCCATCCCATTATGGACGTATTTTCAGATCAGACACTACCTAAACCAACCCCCCAGGAGAGACTCCTTTGGAAGGGATCCTGACGGACCTTGAGTCAGTGTGCCTGGAGGGTAAACTAGTGCGGAAGGCTACCTCAATTTCATACGCTTGGCTACGAGATCGACCCATGCAAGGAGAAGACAGATTCAGAGAGAGCTGGTCCCGGGCCCTGAAGAGGCCTATTTCGGCCAATCAGTGGCAGAGAGCGTGTGTATTTACACATAAATGTTCCCTTAGCTCAAGAACACAAGAGACATCCTACAAACTCCTGACACATTGGTACACCACGCCGGCTAAGATACATGGCTGGTTCCCGCAGACTCCAGACACATGCTGGCGATGTGGGACGGAAGGGGGTGATCTACTCCATATTTGGTGGCATTGCCCTGAGATTGCCCCCTTCTGGAAGGCTGTGTGTGAGAAAATCCGGACAATCACTGAGACCTTAATTAATCTGGATGTGGCGTGCTGTCTGCTTCACATCACAGAGGTATCATACAAAAGATACAACAATTCTCTGACCAAACACTTATTAAATGCGGCGAAAGCTCAAATTCCTCTATATTGGAAATCCACCAGAACCCCCTCACTCAGGAAGTGGTTCCAGAAAGTTTCTGAGACTTGTGATATGGAGGAGACGGTGGCCCAGTCCACAGACAACCATGATACATTTTTTAATACCTGGTCCCCCTGGATTCAATACAAATTTTCGCAAGCTTATGAGGACTCAACAGCAGTGGACCTGGCCACCTAGCTCCTCAGGACAGGTTCTGGGAACCCAGGCCTACATATGAGTTCATTGACCCCATGAAGGGCAGGTTAGGGGAGGGTGCTTGACAATGCCCCTCCCAAATAGGTACACCCTGTAACAACTGATCCAGAACTATATAAGTTTCATTAACTGGCCTTTTACCTATAAGTGATTACATGTTTTACTTTATAGAGACTTCCTAACAAGATCTCACCACGTATAAGATTATGCCCATACCATTCATCTACCCCTTTTCGGGATTCTTCCCTTCACCTCTCTCTCACTGTTCCTTCCTACACTTCTCTGAGCAATGTTGCTCCCAACGCCCGCAGTACTTCCTTTTTATTACAACTTCTGATTTCATTGTTGGATAACCACTTACAGCCGTCTTTAGCCGAGGAATACAGGTTGTCCTAGATATCACTTCTAGACTAATTGTTTGATTATTCTATAAACAATACTGTGTTGACTGCAGAGGGGGAGCTGCGTCTCCCCTTGTAGATTTCATTTGTATCTCTTTTCAATAAACTTGATGTTATAAAAAAATAAAAAAAAAATAAAACAAATAAAAAAAAATATATATATATTTTTTCTTTTTTAACATAACATCACCAGTTAGTGTCCCTGATCACCGCCACAGCAGTTATATGATGGCACTGTATTGCATTGGCAACAGTATGTAAAAAATAAATTGTAATTTATTTTTTTTATATTTTCATTTTCCAAAAAATTATGACAAAAAACAACAACTTCAAAAAACTTGCCATACCTCTTACTTTTATGACTGTCTGCTTTCTAAATGGGGTCACTTGGGGGATATTTGTACTGTCCCAAAAATTTTTGGGCATCAGGGAATTATCGATTTTCTGAAATATACCATAGTTTGTAGACTCTACTTTCCTACAGACTACATAATAAACCCTGATTTGGGTTATTGTCACCAAAGAAATGTAGTAGAACACCTTTTGTTCTAAATTTATGAAGAAAGATTATTTTTTGCAAAATTTTAAAACAGAAACAAAGAAAATTTTCAAAATTTTTGGTCTTCTTTGTTTATTTGGAAAAAAATAAAAAACCCAGCGGTGATTAAATACCACCAAAAGAAAGCTCTATTTGTGTGAAAAACTGCAAAAAATGTCATATAGGTACAGTGTTGTATGACTGCGCAATTGTCATTTAAAGTGTGACAGCGCTAAAAGCTGAAAATTGGCCTGGGCAGGAAGTGGGTGAAAGTGTTCAGTATTGAAGTGGTTAAGGTGATGCACCTCTGTAATTCATACATCTAGAAAAAGAAAACATTACATAATTTATACCAGGCAGTGCATTTGTGACACATTATTAAATCTATCAAATTTGTGATCAATGTCACCACCTGTAAACTTTATCTAGAGCCCTAAACCTGACAACTTCCAACTGTCTGTTGTGCTTAAAAGAAAAATAAATATATGTAGGCTGCTACCACTAACTTCTTCTAGTTCGAAGAAGTTATCTGGCTGCCATAGTATATTTATGCCTTCATGTATGTAGATTAAAGTGGTTGTTAAGTCACTTCTATAAAATCCTCCTATATCCCCTCTGTATTATAACAATAGGTTTCCCAGTGTCTGTGTTATATCATAAATATGCTTATATGTACTGATAACACTCCGTTTTCCTGTGATCAGTTGCCTCATCTGCCAGGCTGACGTCAGAGCGCTGCTGACATCAGTCGGGGCTTAGAGGAGAGACAGAGCTGAGGAGTCACATGATGGAAGACGGTGTGTTATCAGTACAGATAACCATATTTATGATATAACACAGACACTGGGGAACTTATTGTTATAATACAGAGAGGATGGGGGCTTTTAATGTTAGCTATGAGAGCAGCGGGAGTGGGGGGTGCGGGCGCTGACACAAGCAGATACTCAGAGAGGGGAGGGGGGAGAGGACACAGGAGACAGAGATCAGGGCTGCGGATGACGGAGGCACGTACTGACTTCGGTGTCAGGCTCAGCAGCCCTGATATATCAGAGTCAGCGTACAGGGGGAAGGTAGAAACTGGCAGGATCAGACAGGTATTACAGGTGATACAGGGGGCCACTGTGCTGTATAACATGCTTTAAGGGAACAGGCTTTGACACACTCTAATTTCAGTTACTGCATACTTGATGACTATGATGACAATTTGGTAAGTGGCCAGCTACTTCACAAAAATAATGTCTATAAATATACTTGTATCAGGACTTCGTAAGTTACATTTAAATCAAACCAATTCCTGCACCACATCCTGTGGCATCAGTGGCAAAGAAGTGCCTGATGCCTAATGAAACTGTGCTTGTGTTTTGACGTTAAAGCGGAGTTCCACCCAAAAATGGAACTTCCACTTTTTGGAATCCCCCCCCCTCCGGTGTCACATTTGGGACCTTTCAGGGGGGAGGAGGGAGCAGATACCTGTGTAATACAGGTATTTGCTCCCACTTCTGGGCATAGATCACCGCGGTGACCTACGCCACGTCCGGCGCCTACTACGTCCCCCCCGCTGTTTTCTGGGAGATACACAGGTCCCAGAAGACAGCAGGGACCAGTGGGATCGTGCAGCGCGAGTTGCGCATGCGCAGTAGGGAACCAGGAAGTGAAGCGGCAAGGCTTCACTTCCTGATTCCCTTACCGAAGATGGGGGCAGCAGCACCCGAGAGCCGAGAGAGAGATCGGCTTCAGGTGCCGATATCGCGGGCGCCCAGGACAGGTAAGTGTCCTAATATTAAAAGTCAGCAGCTGCAGTATTTTTTTTTTTTGGGCGGACCTCCGCTTTAATATGCCTGATTATTATTCACCTGATTTGATTCTCTATCTTTTAGTGCTAAGAAGGCATTACAAAATTTGGTACGTGAGTAAACAGGGAGTATATGTTTATTTCCCCCATTGATCCTATCATTGTTACTGCCAAAGTACTCTACTAGAGTTACGATCAGCAGATTATTTGCTGGCTATCACGAGCAAGCAACTGGCCTGTAGTGTGACTTCTTTCCCTCAAGCCCTGTACACACGGCCGAGAATCTCGTCAGGAAAAAACCTGTTGTTTTTCCTGACGAGATTCTTGACAAGAATCTTGTCCCGGCCGAGTGTACAGACGTACCTTTCAAAAGAACCGCAGTTCTTTTGAATGGCACGAACGCGGTGACGTCATCGACTACGACAACCTTCCGCTCCTCACATTCAATGCCGTCGCCGCTATCTTGCTACACCCTACCTATGCCTAGGAAGCTACCGCGCATGCGTCAAAGTCATTTTGAGCATGCGCGGGTTTCCACGGCGACAGGTAAGTGTACACACACTCGGGTTTCTCGTTGGGAAACAGGCCGACGAGAATCCCGACGAGAAAAAAGAAAGCAGGTCTTCTTTTTTTCTCGTCGAGATTCTGGTCAGTTTTCCTGACGAGAAACCTGAAAGCCTCGTACACACAGCCGGTTTTCTCGGGAAGAAAGCTCTGCAAGCAGTTTTCTTGTCGGTTCTTCCTGAGAAAACCAGCCGTGTGTACGAGGCTTTAGACTCATTGGGGTTGATTTACTAAATACAAATAGATTGTTCACTTTTCAAGAGAAGTTGCCACATTGCTTAATGAATGTGGTAAAATGTCCCTTTGCAAATAGTACCCAATAAAATGCAAGGAGAATAAAAAACATTTTTGCTTGCACGTGATGGAAGTCAGGAAAAGTTCACTTCATTCATTAAGCTCTGGAGAAAAGTCCCTTGCAAAGTGAAAAATAGGATTTTTTGTACTCACCGTAAAATCCTTTTCTCTGACATCCATGGACTGACACGGTGTCTCTTTACACTTTACACGTGGGTTATGTCCCTGCTTGCAGGAGAAGACCTAGGCAGAATGTGAAATGTTATACATACATTCTAAAAGCCAGAGCTGAACAGCCCCACCCAGGGGGCGGTCCCTCCAGACATAACCCTCCCACTACAGTCAGCAGACTTCAGTTCGTAACAAAGCAGTACAAACTTAAAAGGAAGGGTGGGTGCTGTGTCAGTCCATGGATGTCAGAGAAAAGGATTTTACGGTGAGTACAAAAAATCCTATTTTCTCTTACCATCCATGGACTGACACGGTGTCTCTTTACACTTTACACGTGGGATGTCCCAAAGCAGTGTCAAGAGGGATGGGAGCAGTATAAATGGAAAAACCAAAACTTCACTCCAATAAGGCTGAGCTCCTTAACGGAGGAGTCGCAACTTTAAACAGCGGCCTGCAGCACCCTGCGGCCGAAGGAAGCATCCGAAGATGCAGCCACATTAACCTTATAAAACTTAAAAGGCATGAACAGACGACCAGGTCGCCGCCTTGCACACTTGTGCAACCGACGCTTGATGTCGGGAAACCCAGGAAGCACCAATTGTCCTGGTGGAATGCGCCGTAACCGGAAAGGGAGGCGCCCGCCCTTTGAGAGCATAGGCTTGAATGACGGTTTGTCTGATTCCCCTAAAAATGATGGCAGACGAAACCGTTTGGCCCTGTTATGGACCAGAGACAGTCACAAATAGTGAGTCGGACTTCCGAATAGAAGCAGTAGCAGACAGGTACACCCGTAAGGCTCGTACCACCTCCAATATGTGCAGCGCAAACTCTCTGGGATGCGATGGGTGAGGACACAAGGACGGGAGGGCAATGTCCTCATGTAGGTGAAAGGTCGACACCACCTTTGGCAAAAAAGGAAGGTCACGGATGCAACACCGCCTTATCCTTATGGATGACTAAATATGGCGACTTGCAGGACAAAGCCGCCAACTCAGACACTCCTCAAACAGAAGTGATTGCCACTAAAAAGGCCACCTTCTGAGACAAGACAAGAGGGGAATATCCCGGATATTTGCAAAAGGAGGTTCCTGGAGGACCGAGAGCACCAAATTCAGATCCCACGGTGGGAGAGGAGGCTTGACAGGAGGGAGCACATGGCGAACCCCCAACACAAGGTGCTAACCAAGAAAATGACCCGCTAGAGGTCGCTGAAAGAAGACGGCCAAGGCCGAAATCTGATCCTTGATGGTACTCAAAGCAAGCTTTTGGGTCACTCCACACTGCAGAGGACGCAGGATTCTGGGGACGGAATACGTCCGAGGACGCCAGTCCAGCGCTTCGCACATGGCGATATAAGCTTTCCAGGTACGGTGATAGATCTGCCTGGAGGAAGACTTCTGTGTCCTTAACATGGTCAAAATGACCGAGTCCGAGAGACCTCGGTCCCTCAACACCTGGCTTTTAACAGCCCTGCCGTTAAAGCCAGAGACTGTAAGCCGGCTGAAACATAGGACCTTGAGTCTGAAGGTCCTCCCTCATCGGCAACCGCCAGGGAACGTCCACGACGAGATGTACCAGATCAGCGTACCAGTGATGCTGAGGCCAATCCGGAACAATTAGGATTGCCGGAGTTTATATCAGGCGATAAGGACCCTATGGGGCCACCAACGCATCCGAGGCATCGCCCAAGGATCCCTGGATCTGGCCACAACCTCGACCTTTGCGATTGAGTCGAGAGGCCATCAGGTCCACATCCGGCGTGCCCCACCGTCGGTAAAGGAGTTGAAATATGCAAGGACCACTCTTCTTGGTCCGGTGTCTGGCGATTGGCGACTCAGATAGTCCGCCTGCCCATTGTCTATGCCCAGAATGTAAAATGGCCTACAGAGCCGGCACATTTCTTCCGGCCCACTTCAGGATACGGACTACCTCGGAAGCCGCAGCTGAGCTCCGAGTTCCCCCTTGATGATATACATACGCCACCGCCGTGGCGGTGTCCGACTGGCTCCTGATGGAGCGACCCCGTACTCTCTCTGACCTGAGGAGAGACACAGTCCGATGGCCCGTATTACCAGAACAGTGATTGGTAAACGGGCTCGTCCGGAGTCCAAAGCCTGAGCCGACAGGACTCCCCAGACTCCACCCCAGCCCGTCAGGCTGGTGTCCGTCGTGAGTACCATTCATTGGATGGTAGGGGAACGACTTTCCGGACCGAAGAGCCGAGGATCTCAACCACCATGTCAGGGGCGCCCTGACCAGGTGAATCACCTGGATCTGAAGATCCCAGGACAATGAGGATTTGTCCCAGGTGGACAAGATCTCCTTCTGCAATGCCCTGGTGTGTGATTGGGCATACGGAACGGCCGCGAAGGAGGCCACAACGAGTCTCAGGACTCTCATGCAAAAAACGGATTGAAAAACATTTTTGGGATGTCAGCACTCGCACCGCAGACTGAAGTGTCAGCAACTTCTCCAGAGGTAGGATACCTTTGCCTCCAAGGAGTCCAGAATCAGAACTAGATACTCCAGACACTGAGTCGGGACCAGGACTGACTCCTGAATGTTCAGGAACCACCCGAGTCCCTGAGGGTCTAATTGACGATAGTCACCTTTCCTCTAAGTCTGATCCACTTTCTGCTCTTAGCAGAAGATCGTCCAGATAGCCCACGACAGCAATACCTCACTGTAACAGAAGGCTAGAATCGGAGCAAGCACCTTGGTGAACACCCTTGGTGCCGAGGCTAGGCCGAAAGGAAGAGCCACAATCGATAGTGGACTTCGCTGATCGCAAAGCGCAGAAACTTCTGGTGACTTGCGCAGATCGGAACATGCAAGTAGGCGTCCTTGAAGTCCAAGGACGCCAGAAGAAAATCCCTTTGGTGGAGTGTAGCTATCACCGTGCGAATGGATTCCATGCGGAATTTCTGCACCTTCTCGAAGGCATTCAGGGCCTTGAGGTCCAGGATAGGTCGAACCATGTCCTATTTTTGGGACGACAAACAGATTAGAGTAGAATCCCTGAAAACTCTCCTGTGACGGAACCGGCACAATCACTCCGGACCTGATCAAATCCTGTACAGCCCCCAAGAGGGCTGCCCGACAGGTAGGAAGGAGAGGAAGATTTGAGGGAAAGAATCTGTCTGGGGGCCAGGATCGGAATACTATCCTGTATCCTGAGGTGACCTCCTCGCACACCCACCAGTCGGAGATTCGGGAGGACCACCGATTCGTGACCTGCGAAGTCGTCCCCCCACCCCAGAGTCGGGCGGAGGCAAGACTTCACGCGGAGGCGGGCTTGGGAGCCGCATGTTCGGCTTACGCACCCAGGGTCACTTGTGCCCACCAGCCGCACTGCCCTCAAAAATAAAATAAAAAATAATTCCAGAAAAGGAATAAAAATAGGTCAGGAGACTGGCTCCTGAGAGAACCATGTCTTCTCCTTCTGCTAGGCAGAAAAAAACTGAAGTCTGCTGACTGTAGTGGGAGGGTTATGTCCGGAGGGACCGCCCCCTGGGTGGGGCTGTTCAGCTCTGGCTTTTAGAATGTATGTATAACATTTCACATTCTGCCTAGGTCTTCTCCTGCAAGCAGGGACATAACCCACGTGTAAAGTGTAAAGAGACACCGTGTCAGTCCATGGATGGTAAGAGAAAGCCTATTTTCCAATATCCTTTAGTAAATCAACCTCATTAGGTGCAGTAAGGAATGGCAATGCTTCAACTTGCACATGATACAGAGAAATGTAATAAGTTGGCAGTGTTGAGGACAGGTAAACTACCGTGGAGGTATTAGTACATTTCCTATACAATATTATTATTATTATTATACAGGATTTATATAGCGCTAACAGTTTGTGCAGCGCTTTACAACATGAGGGCAGACAGTACAAGTACAATTACAATTCAATACAGGAGGAATCAGAGTACTGATAGAGCCTGACCTGGCCACCCATGATAGAGTTTCCAGTTCCTAAATGCATCCCTTTTCCTGGTTACCAAATTGGCCCTGTAGGCCTTGAACAACATGGACTATCCCAAGTTGTAGCTGCTGCTCCATATGTTGGCATGCAGTGGCATACACCTGGCTACACAACAAGTCCAAGAAGCCCCCCAGGCTATTACAAATGTAGGACTATAGTGTAGAGACAGTTTGATGGAAAAGTAGTATCAGATTTGGCATCCTTTACTGAGGCAAAATGCTATCTATAGATTTGCAAATAGAGCTTTCCCTGTTATTCTTCCCCCCACCCCTTCCCTCCAGGCCCCCTCTGGCTGTATTATATACTTTTTTAACCTCCTCCAAAGTCATCAGGCTGATCACGTGACACTGCACAGTCCAATCCATCTTTGCATGTTCACCTCCAATTTGCGCAATCCTTACTGATGCAGAGAGTGTCACTGACCTTTTTTTTTTTTTTTACACCTTTAGAACCTTTTTAAAAAAAGAAAAGTTTAGCTTGGAGCTGGGCCTTAAATATAGTGACTGGCAAGGAAATGAATGCAGCACTTGTATCTTGGCCAGGTGAGTGTTCAGCTTGCAGAAAATTAGATGTCTGGATACACTTTTGTTTCCTGTCAAGAAACTACATGATGAATGCTTGCTGATAATAGGAAACAATGCAACAAGAGGCAGCTCACCAAACTCTCATCCGTGACCACTGCTTATAGCAAAGGAAGGCAATGTGAGAGTCAGAGCTATGTGTAAAAGCATGAAGGATGCCAGCATTTCTGCTTGTCTGTGACTTGTGTTGCTGGTTTTAACTGAGGATGCAATAAAGATTTCATTCAAGTGAGAGTGCTGATGTATTTTGTGCTTTTAACCAAGATAATAGAAAACAGGCATAGGGGGGTGAGGTGTGTGTCCTTGCGGAGGTGAGGCAGCTTATATTCTGTTGTCATGGAAGGCAACAGAAATAACAAGAGATGATGATGATGTCCGTATAGTTTGAGTGTGAAAAGTGGACCGATAGAGAAGAGAAGGAAGAGGATGGGCTTGCTAGTGTTGACAGCTGCAGTTTCCAAATGTGCTCAACTTTTTCATGCACACAGCGATGGATATACTTCTAGCGCTTACCACCCTCTCCTCCTTGACTTTGGCTCCTCGCAGGAAGAGAGGGCACACCCAGCTCTATATGCCCGTACCCTCCTGTGTAAAGAGGTTGAGCGGTGTTATGAAACAGGTCTCCACAGCCAGGTTCTCCAGAGAATGGCCCTTATCTCCATGCTCAATGGAGACAAGTCTCTATTTCCCCCAATGACTTCAAGGTCCACACCAGCCGTAACTCCAACGTAGAGTTTATTTCTCTTAAAAGACAGTATCTGTTAGGAAAGGTTGGAGAGAGAACAGGACAGCATAAGGTGTGGGAGAGGTCCAGGCACAAACGTACTACACTTTACTGCTTGGCTTCTCAAGCAGACTTAGCCCATTTGGATAGTCTCCCTAGATAGGGACTAGCAGCCAGAATGGTACTTTAACTAACCGCACAATCACTACACAAACTGGTGCACTTGGTCTCTGCCACAGACCTGGCAAACTTGGTCTCTGCCACAGACCTGGCGAACTTGGTCTCTGCCACAGACCTGGTGAACTTGGTCTCTGCCACAGACCTGGTGAACTTGGTCTTCAAAGCTTAGCCTCTTTGTAAGGAGAAGACATCCCTCCAGAGAGTTACCGGGCCCCTTCCTTCACTGTGACTTCTCACCAGTCCCTCGGAACGGTCTTTTCCCGGCCTCCTCGTCTAAGATGCATGTCCCCTCGCAAGGCGGCACCCTGAGATTCCTCGATCCTTGATGGGCCCCAGCCAAAGGTGCTGGGCCCAAGGCCTTTAGTTGCAGCCCCAACTGATTCACCGACCACCGCCCCTGGGCCAAAGGTGCCCACGGCGGACAGGAACACACACTCCCTGGGAGTAGGACTCCCGACGACGAACCCCGCTACAGGCAGCGTCTGCCCCTTTTATATCCTCTCCAAGCATACACAGCAGGCCGACCACTCCCACTGTATGGTTGCCGAGAGGGGACACACAAGGCACAGCACTGTGTCAGCGGTTCAACCCTGGCCCACTATGGCAGCGCCACTTGCAGGCCACAGGGAATGGTACACCGATACTCTTCCTGCAAACAAAATGGTTGATAATGTCCTAACAATTTAGGTGTTTGAGAACAACTACCACTCAAACACTACCCCTAAATTGAGGACCCTGCTACATACTGTATAAAAAAAAAAAAAAACACACACACACAGAAGTTACAATGTCAGTGCTGCATTTTGAACCCTCGTGGCTTGAACTGTCACTTTCTAGAATGTGCAGCAGCCATATCGTTGCCAGAGCTAGTCACTTGAAAAGTAGAAGTACCTCCATGTACTTCATCCTCCTCTTCAGAACCACCCTCCTCCTCTGAAATCTCCTTATCAATACATTGAGGCGGTTGTTATGCCCCTTTCACCTACTCATTATCATAAGCTGAAACAGAGGCAGAACTGTGATGATTAGAAGTTGTGAAATCAGTTGCTGTCTGCCCACCCTCATTTTTTTTCCAGCCATAGATTTTCCATGGGTGTCACCCCAACCAATAATACTACAAATGGAAATTGTACAATTATTAAGCTTTCCTTATTCTCATATTAAGTCCCCCACCCCCTACTCCTCCTGTCAAGTGTAGAGGCTAGGTTAACATTAAGGTTATTTTGAGTTTCCTAGGGGTTGATTTACTAAGGTAAATATTCTGTTAATTTTGCAATGAAAGTTGTACTTTGCGGGTGAATTTGCCCCAGAGCTTAGTGGATGAGGTGAGGCTCTGCTAAATTCCATCATCTAATCATGTTCAATCTTGTTTTTTTTATTTTTAAAGTATAAGTTCACCTTTTGTATATTCAGCGTCTAACATGTTACAGATGCACCAGCCTCCACAGCCCCCCTCCCCCGATCCCCCATTTTGACACCGAGTGAGATATCTTCTTTTTTAAAGTTTTATATTAAATGCGGCCGTGCAGAACAGTGTTCTGTGAATGTGAAAACTACAAGTACCAGCAGGCTTTGCGGCTGTTGGCTTGTAGTTTTCAATGAACTACCAGGGCACTATTGAGCACTCTAGGTAGTTCATTGAGTCTTTCTGTTAGAGTGTAACTGCCAGCTCGTACAAGGTTACACAGCCTACACAGACTGGGGTTGATTTACTAAGCTGGAAAGTGCAAAATCAGGGTCACTTCTGCGTAGAAACCAATCCGCTTCCAGGTTTTATTGCCAACGCTTAATTGAACAAGCTGAGGTTAGAAGCCATGCACAAAAGACGTGGACATATGCCGAGGCAATAAGGTGATAGAGAAGGGTGAAACAGGTCGAAACGTGTGAAAACAACAGATTTTAAGTGAGAGGTAGGGTGGGGTGGGGTAGGGGGGCGGGATGAGTATGGGGGGGGGGTGGAGGGGAGAGGGTAAAATGTAAAATGCAGATGTAAAATTGCATGTTGAAGTAAATTGCGTCTTTCTTTTTTGTATTTTTGTATGTTGGCATCTCGATAAAATAAAATAAATAATAAAAAAAGCTATGCACAGCTGCACCATATTCTGAGTGTTCCAGTTTTAGCAAATCTACCCCACTGTCTGCAAGAACCCTGCATTACACCTGGTGCAATGCTTTGTATGCTCATAGTAAAAAAAAAAAAATGCACATTTGTTATTTGTTACCTGCAAAAAGATGTGCATTTATTTATATTTTTTTACAAAGGTGAACTTATCCTTTACATTCTCCTTGCATGTGACTGGCAACTTCTTTGCAAGGGGAAACTTTGCCACATTTAGTATGCTCTGGGGCAAATTCCCTTGTAAAGTTCAACTTCCCTTTCAAAGTAAACAGCCTATTTGCCTTTAGTAAATCAACCCCTAAGTAACCCAGCCTAACCTTGAGGTAAATCAACCCACAGTATCAGGTTTTCAGGCATGATTATTGTTGTTGATTTACTAAAGGCAAAAAGGTTGTTCACTTTGGAACTGAATTTTCCCCTGAGTTAGTGAATGAGTGAATAGCAAGCCTTAACCACTTGACAACTGGGCACTTAAACCCCCTTCCTAACCAGACCAATTTTCAGCTTTCGGTGCTCTCACGTTTTGAATGACAATTACTCAGTCATACAACACTTTACCCATATGAAATTTTTGTCCTTTTTTTCACACAAATAGAGCTTTCTTTTGGTGGTATTTAATCACTGTTGGGTTTTTTATTTTTTGCGCTATAAAAGAAAAAAGACTGAAAATTCTGTAAAAAAAAAAATGATTTTTTTCGTTGTTTCTGTTATAAAATTTAGCAAATTAGTAATTTTTCTTCATAAATTTTGGCCAAAATGTATACTGCTACATGTTTTTGGTAAAAATAAGTACAAATTGGTGCATATTATTTGGTCTTTGTGAAAGTTATAGAGTCCACAAACTATGATGCCAATATCTGAAATTTTATCACACCTGAAGTACTGACGGCCTTTCTTATTTCTTGAGACCCTAACATGCCAGAAAAGTACAAATACCCCCCAAATGACCCCTTTTTGGAAAGAAGACATTCCAAGGTATTTAGAAAGAGGCATGGTGAGTTTTTGTAGTTTTAATTTTTTCCCACAATTCTTTGCAAAATCAATATATTTTTTTTTTTCACAAAATTGTCATATTAGCAGGTTATTGCTCACACACAGCATATGCATACCACAAATTACACCCCAAAACACATTCTGCTATTACTCCTGAGTATGGCGATACCACATGTGTGAGACTTTTACACAGCATGGCCACATACAGAGGCCCAACATGCAGGGAGCACCTTCAGGCGTTCTGGAGCACCCAGGCCAATTCTGACATTTCTCTCCTACATGTAAAAATCATCATTTATTTGCTAGAAAATTACATAGAACCCCAAAATATTATATATGTTTTTTTTAGCAAAGACCCTAGAGAATACAATGGCGGTCATTGCAACGTTTTATCTTGCACGGTATTTGCGCAGCAATTTTTCGAACGTGTTTTTTTTTGGGAAAAAAAAACAGTTTTGTGCTTTAAAAAAAACAAAACAGTAAAGTTAGACCAATGTTTTTGCACAATGTGAAAGATGAAGTTACGCCGAGTAAATGGATACCTAGCATGTCACCCTTCAAAATTGCACAGACTCGTGGGATGGCGCCAAACTTCGCTACTTAAAAATCCCCATAGGTGATGCTTTAAATATTTTTACTGTCTACATGTTTTGAGTTACAGAGGAGGTCTAGGGCCAAAATTATTGCTCTCGCCCTAACGTTCACAGTGATACCTCACATGTGTGGTTTGAACACCGTTTTCATATGTGGGCGGGACTTATGTATGCGTTCGCTTCTTCTGCATGCGATCACACTGGGACAGGGGCGCTTTAAAATGTAAACCCTTGTAAACATCCCTTGTAATAGGAATATGGCATGACAGGTCCTCTTTACAGTGAGATATGGGGTCAATAAGACCCCTCATCTTACCTCTAGGCTGGGAAGCCTGAAATAAATAAAAAAAATAAAACGATCCTTGCTTCGATCATGTCGGTGAGTCGGTAGAAGCACCGGAGGGCGGCGGGAGGGGGGACGTGCCTCCTGTAAGAACGATCAAGCGGCGGAACATCCGCTATGATCATTCTTATGGTGTAGGGAATCGCTGGCTGAAAAAGCTGATATCTGAATGATGCATGTAGCTGCACCCATCATTCCGATATCCCCGCACAAATTCAAGGACGTCATATGACGGCCGGCGGACGGGAAGTGGTTAAAACGCATTTTTTTTTTTAACACAAAGTTGTCCATTTATACAATATTTCTAACATATAGCATGTACATACCAAAAACGACACCCCAAAATAGATTCTCCTACTCCTCTTGAGTACGGCGATACCACAGGTGTGAGACTTCCACAGCCTGGCCACATACAGAGACCGAGTACAGCCGAGTACGGCAGAGCATGGCTGGGTATGGCTGGGTATCGCAGAGTATGGCTGGGTATCGCAGGGTATGGCTGGGTATCGTAGGGTATGGCTGGGTATCGCAGGGTATGGCTGGGTATCGCAGGGTATGGCTGGGTATCGCAGGGTATGGCTGGGTATTGCAGAGTGTTGCAGGGTATTGCAAAGTATTGCTGGGTATTGCAGAGTATTGCAGGGTATTGCACAGTATGGCAGGGTATTGCAGGGTATTTCAGAGTATTGCACAGTATGGCAGGGTATTGCAGAGTATTGCACAGTATGGTAGGGTATTGCAGAGTATTGCACAGTATGGCAGGGCATTGCAAAGTATTGCACAGTATGGCAGGGATGACTGAGCATGGATGGCTGGATCTGTGACTGCAATTGTCACAGATCTAGCCCACAGCGCTGCTGCCATCCGCTCTCTCCCCCTCTCCTCTCACACTGTACCGATCGGTACAGAGATGGGAGGGAGGAACCGGCGTCATGACATGACGCTGGTTTGTTTATGAAGGTGTAGAACCATCTCAAGGATGATCAGAAGAAATGAACAGCACCTGAGTTAAATATATGAGTGTCACAGCAAAGGGTCTAAATACTTAGGACCATGTGATATTTCAGGTTATCTTTTTTAATAAATCTGCAAAAATTTCAACAATTCTGTGTTTTTCTGTCAATATGGGGTGCTATGTGTACATTAATGAGGAAAAAAAATTAACTTAAATGATTTAACAAATGGCTGCAATATAACAAAGAGTGAAAAATGTAAGGGGGTCTGAATACTTTCCGTACCCACTGTATATGACTCGCTCACCCACTATGTTCCGGAAAGCTCCAAAAACAAGGGGAATCAGCCAGACTTGCAGCCTGCATAGCCCACAGAAGCCAAATTAATCACACACATAGCTCTGCTGCAGTGGCGTACTAAGTAGGGGGCGGGGGGGTGGACCGCACCAGGTGCCACACACTGGGGGGATGTCAGGCCGGTGCCCCCCCTCCGTGCCTGAAGAGGACTTAGCGGAAGCGGAGACAGCGGGCGGCA
Source organism: Rana muscosa (assembly GCA_029206835.1). Classification (NCBI taxonomy): domain Eukaryota; kingdom Metazoa; phylum Chordata; class Amphibia; order Anura; family Ranidae; genus Rana; species Rana muscosa. Next base: position 500,321,706 of record CM055116.1, on the reverse strand, counting down.
TGGCGCGGTGACAGGGAGGCAGCGGCGGGTAACACAGCAGGGAGCCTGGCTTTGCAAGGGGGGGGCCAGCCGCACCCGAGTGACACCCCTTCTCTCGTGGCCGCACCGCGGCTCTGAAAAGTCTCGGCTGTGACTGTCTCACACAGCCGAGCAGAGATATAGTGAAGCCGTCTCCCACTCCTCCATGTAGTCTACAAGTGCTGTGTGTGCAGCACACGCTGATCATCTGAGCCGAGCCAGGTGCATTACGGTTCTGAAGGGGGGGTCTGCTCTGTATTGTAGGGGGATCTGTATGGTAGGGGGAGTGTCTGCACTGTTGTAGGGGGGTCTGCTCTGTATTGTAGGGGGTGGTCTGTATTGTAGGGGGGTCTGTATGGTAGGGGGGTGTCTGCACTGTTGTAGGGGGTCTACTCTGTATTGTAGGGGGATCTGTATGGTAGGGGGGGTGTCTGCACTGTTGTAGGGGGTGGTCTGTATTGTAGAGGGGGTCTGTATGGTAGGGGGGGTGTCTGCACCATTGTAGGGGGGGTCTGCTCTGTATTGTAGGGGGGGTCTGTATGGTAGGGGGGGTGTCTGCACTGTTGTAGGGGGGTCTTCTCTGTATTGTAGGGGGGGTCTGCTCTGTATTGTGGGGGCGTCTGTATGGTAGGGGGATGCCTGCACTGTTGTAGGGGGGTCTGCTCTGTATTGTAGGGGTGGTCTTTATGGTGGGGGGTCTGCACTTTTGGAGGGGGGTCTGTATTGTAGGGGGGGGTCTGCACTGTAGAAGAGGCCTGCACTGTAGGGGGAGGGGTTTGCACTGTAGGGGGGGTCTGTGTAACATGCAGGGGGTCCAGAACTGTTAGGGGGTGTCTGTGTAACATACAGGCTTCTAGAGCGTTGGGGGGCTGTGTAATGTAAAGGGGTGCAGTGTAATGTAAAGGGATCCAGAGGTACAAGGGCTATGTAATGTAAAGGGGTGCAGTGTAATGTAAAGGGGTCCAGAGGTGCAGGGTGCTGTGTAATGTAAAGGGGTCCAGAGGTGCAGGGTGCTGTGTAATGTAAAGGGGTCCAGTGGTGCAGGGTGCTGTGTAATGTAAAGGGATCCAGTGGTGCAGGGTGCTGTGTAATGTAAAGGGGTCCAGAGGTACAGGGTGCTGTGTAATGTAAAGGGGTCCAGTGATGCAGGCTGCTGTGTAATGTAAGGGGGTCCAGTGATGCAGGCTGCTGTGTAATGTAAGGGGGTCCAGTGATGCAGGCTGCTGTGTAATGTAAGGGGGTCCAGTGATGCAGGCTGCTGTGTAATGTAAGGGGGTCCAGTGATGCAGGGTGCTGTGTAATGTAAGGGGGTCCAGTGATGCAGGGTGCTGTGTAATGTAAAAGGGTGCAGGGTGCTGTGTAATGTAAGGGGGTCCAGAGATGCAGGGTGCTATGTAATGTAAGGGGTCCAGAGATGCAGGGTGCTATGTAATGTAAAGGGGTGCAGAGGTGCAGGGTGCTATGTAATGTAAAGGGGTCCAGTGATGCTGGGTGCTGTGTAATGTAAAGGGGTCCAGTGGTGCAGGGTGCTGTGTAATATAAAGGGGTGCAGGGTGCTGTGTAATGTAAAGGGGTCCAGAGATGCAGGGTGTTATGTAATGTACGGGGTGCAGATGTGCAGGGTGCTATGTAATGTAAAGGGGTCCAGTGGTGCAGGGTGCTATGTAATGGAAGGGGTCCAGTGGTGCAGGGTGCTGTGTAATGTAAAGAGGTGCAGGGTGCTATGTAATGTAAAGGGGTCCAGTGATGCAGGGTGCTGTGTAATGTAATGTAAAGGGGTCCAGAGGTGCAGGGTGCTGTGTAATGTAAAGGGGTCCAGTGATGCAGGGTACTGTGTAATGTAAAGGGATGTAGGTTGCTGTGTAATGTAAAGGGGTCCAGAGATGCAGAGTGCTGTGTAATGTAAAGGGGTGCAGAGGTGCAGGGTGCTATGTAATGTAAAGGGGTCCAGTGATGCAGGGTGCTGTGTAATGTAAAGGGGTCCAGAGGTGCAGTTGTGGAGAGGGGGTTTACAGTAGTGACAAAGAGATTTTGAAGGATGCAGGGGGTACAGTGGGGTGTTTTTACATTTTACCATGGGGGGTGCCAGATATCCGCCCCCGGTGCCAAATACTCTAGGTACGCCCCTGCTCTGCTGATTAAAGGAGAGCAAAAAACTAAATTTGCCAAACCAATCCTAGCAGCCTAACAAGGAGGCTGCTACACCTATGAAAATATAAAAGTATGGGCTCTAAAAAAATTGCTAAGCAAACTTTCCAAGGCCCATGACAGTTTTGATCTGCAACTGGTATGATTTCCCTGCCTATGAGCCCTCCCATGGCTAAAGTTTTGATATTCACATGCCTTATTTTGCTTCGAAAAAAATAGACAAAATGCCAATATTAATATATGGTTTAGCAAAGCTCAGTCAGGGTGATCTTAGAGCAGGTTTGTGTATTCAGACTACTGAAACTTGGTATCTAGTTGCTATGGGTTACAGCATATTCACAGCTCTGTGCACCTTTTATTAAGCTTGCAAATCTTTATTTTCTTGACTATGAGAAAGTCATTTCCATTCAACTAGAAAATGAAAATCTTTTATTGTATTGTTTAAGCAATAAACTGATCAAATCAGATTTATGTTTGTATACCTATTTCCGTTTAGAGTAGATGTAAGCATACCTATGAACATACTTCCAGCCATGCTACTTTCAATCGTTATACAAAGTGCTGCTTACCACCCTGCAGGGTATAGCTCTTGTTTCCAAGGATGGTATCCCTGTTACCATGGTGACTGAACAGGATCAAAGCAAGGTGCACCCACTCTAGTGTGTGGGGGCAGAAGCCAACTGTAGACTTAACAAATGAATTATGTGTGGGAAGTGAAGTACTGGAGAGGTGGTTCATTTCACATATTTGTGTGTTCATAAAAGTTGCTGTGATGAAAAGATATGAATCACTCTTATTGTCTTTGCAGGAACTGTTATACTTGCATTGTAAAAATGGTAATTCAAAAGCTATCTAAAATATAGTGATCACAAATGTCCATCAAAGCTCAAGGTTAGTCATTCTAGAATGAAACTTTGGAGAGGTTGACTTCCAAATAAACTGTTTGAATTTGAAATTATTTTGCAATTAAATATGGTCAGGAAAAAAATAACAAAATACCTACATGAATTGAATTTTAATTGATAAAAATATTATCAGGAGCTAATAATGTTCTTTTTTGTAGAGCCAAGAAAGTGACTTATAGTGGACCTTCACTCTCCTTACACACTTTACATATCCTCCCCCACCTCCTGTTATAAAATCATATATTAACTACCCCCACCCCCCCCCCCTTCCAAAAAATTCCTCTTTGGGAGACTTGGGCTGGCTCTTCCACCTTTTCTCAGGTGAGAATGACAAATCCGCCCTCCTCGAAGCCTCATGGGATATACACGTTATCTATCCCAGGAGACTTCAGGGCAATTTCAGGCACACTGCATGCATCAGACAATGTTCTGTACACTGCATATGTGCAGCAGTGTATCATCAGGGGAGAGGCTGCACTGTGTGCATCAATGGACACTCAGAGCCCAGCTTGGGATTGGGCCTGCACGGGTGCCCCCATGACATTCGACATGCTATTGGGGTACTCAGAAACGGGAAGGAGCCAAGAGCACTGGCAGGGACCAGAAGATGAGGATTGGGGCTGCTCTTTGTAAAACCATTGCACAGAGCACATGCGCACTGGCACTCTCTTGGGGTGTGCCATGGCACAACAAAAGTGAGTACACCCCTAAGTGAAAATGTCCAAATTGGGCCCAAAGTGTCAATATTTTATGTGGCCACCATTATTTTCCAGCACTGCATTAACCCTCTTGGGCATGAAGTTCACCAGAGTTTCACAGGTTACCACTGGAGTCCTCTTCCACTCCTCCATGACGACATCACGGAACTGGCGGATGTTAGAGACCTTGCGCTCCTCCACCTTTCATTTGAGAATGCCACACAGATGCTCAATAGGGTTTAGGTCTGGAGACATGCTTGGCCAGTCCATCACCTTTACCCTAAGCTTCTTTAGCAAGGCAGAGGTCATCTTGAAGGTGTGTTTGGGGTCATTATCATGTTGGAATACTGCCCTGCGACTCAGTCTCCAAAGGGAGGGGATCATGCTCTGCTTCATTATGTCACAGTACATGTTGGAATTCATGGTTCCCACCAATGAACTATAGCTCCCCAGTCCTGGCAGCACTCATGCAGCCTCATACCATGACACTGCCACCACCATGCTTGACTGTAGGCAAGACAAACTTGTTTTTTTACTCCTTAACTGGTTTCCGCCACACATACTTGACACCATCTGAACCAAATAGGTTTATCTTGGTCTCATCAGACCACAGGACATGGTTCCAGTAATCCATGTTCTTAGTCTGCTTTGTCTTCAGCAAACTGTTTGCGGGCTTTCTTGTGCTTTCTTGTGCATCAACTTTAGAAGAGACTTTCTTCTGGGATAACAGCCATACAGACCAATTTGATGCAGTGTGTGGCGTATGGTCTGAGCACTGACAGACTGACCCCTCACCCCCTTCAACCTCTGCAGCAATACTGGCAGCACTCATACGTCTATTTCCCAAAGACAACCTCTGGATATGATGCTGAGCACATGCACTCAACTTCTTTGGTCGACCATGGCAAGGCCTGTTCTGAGTGGAACCTGTCCTGTTAAACCACTGTATTGTCTTGGTCACCGTGCTGCAGGTCAGTTTCAGGATCTTGGCAATCTTCTTATAGCCTAGGCCATCTTTATGTAGAGCAACAATTATTTTTTTCAGATCCTTAACCATTTCCCACCCGGCCACTGCATATGTACGGCCGGGTGGGCGCTCTCTCCTTCTGAGTGGACGTTCAGGAACCTCTCTCAGAAGGAGGGGAATCGCGCGCGCGCCTGTGCAGTGGCGCGACCCCGATGCGCTTGTGTCACCCGGACACAGCGCATCTCAGATCGGCAGGAGGGCTAGGCGATCGTCTATCCTCTCCTCACACATTAGTTGTCGGTGAGGAGAGGAGAGCGGATTCGCTGCAGCCGGCTGCTGATCAGTGTGTATGAGCTGTTTTTTACAGCTTTTTACACACTGATCACCAGCCTAGTAACACACAATGTAAAACACACATGTCCCCACACAATGTCCCCAAAACACATGTACCCACACACATGTCCCCACACATATGTCCCCACTAGGGATGGGCCGAACACCCCCCGGTTCGGTTCGCATCCAGAACATGCGAACGGACCGAAAGTTTGCGCGAACATTCAAACACTGTCAAAAGTGTGAATTTTAAATGCTAATATGCAAGTTATTGTCCTAAAAAGGGTTTGGGGGGGAGATTACCGCCGGCCGGGGCACCCCCCCGCACCTTTAGTGCCAAATTCCTGAACTTCAAAGATAGAGACACCATCCTCCGCCTCAGCAGAGAAAAAGGAAACATCCCCCTGGGGAACAAGCTGGTGGCCGTCTTCCCGGATTTCTCAGCAGAAGTTCAGCGCAGAAGGAAATTGTTCACTGAAGCTAAAAGATGCCTCCGCATTAAGAACTTCAAATATGCAATGCTGTTCCCAGCTCGCCTGCGTGTGGAAGGAGAGGACAGAGTCTACTTTTTTGAGGATCCAGAAGCAGCTATAACATGGTTGGAACAAGGAGAGGCACACCGCTGAGGAAGTGTGAGTTTTGCTATTTTCAGTCCCCTGTTTTACTTTTGACATGGTTCTGTCCCCAACCTTTCTCCACAACAGAGGCCTGACAACTGCTCCTCTGATTCCCCTAAGTATATTTCCTCTATACATGGAGGACTGACCTATACAATTGCTCCCTCTGCAACACCTCAGCCTTTTCCCCTTCTCCTCTTCCCTCCCTTTCTTGATTTAGAGGGCACTCAAGACTGTATTAATTGCCTACCTCCCATATCCTTCCCTGAACAATAATCAGCCAAACAGTCCCCCGGCCCTCGATCCTACCCATGGGTCAAACACACCCCTGTGTATAATATACTGTATGGACCAATTTTTCTTATTTCATCAGGCCTTTTTGTTTTGCCCGGCGGAAGATAACTTTGCCCTATTGATCTCACTGAACACAGTGAGCACCGTCCTTCAATGACTAACGTTACACAGCGTAGTTTCGCCCCCTTTCACTACGCGTGCACCCTGCGGGGGAACGGCCCGCCACCACGAGTATGTACACCTGTGGTTGCTCTCCTCAGCTTTATATTAGGAAATGCAGGAACTGCACTGTTTGAATTTTGCTTTTCCCCTACAGGGTGGACAAATTTGATGCCATGTTGGCAGTTTAGGGATTATGCCCGCACAAGTTTGGGTCAGTGCAGGGCGGGGTGGTTCATGTTACATGTTGATGCTACCTATGCATGTTGTTATGTTCAACTTACAGTACTGCTACAGTTTTATTATTCTTCCTATATGTACAAGGGCACATTGGCTGCCCGGGGGTTAATGGGGTCAGAGGCTCCACACATTGATTTCTCCCCACCCACATGGCCACCCTGAAGTTCCTTTTGTGGAATGTCCGGGGCATGGGAGACCCAATTAAAAGGTCGGCAGTGTTTTCTATAGTAAAAAAACAATATGCCAATGTGATTGTCTTGGTAGAGACACATGCAGAGGGACGGGTACAGAGGGCGCTGAAACGCCCGTGGGTTGGATGGGCATACCACTCAGTGCACACCTCCCATTCCAGAGGGGTGTCTGTCTTGGTGTCAAAGTCCACCCACTTTGAGCTCAAAGATTTGGAGACCAACCCTGCCGGTAGATATGTGTTTTTGCGGGTTAAATTGCAGGGAGAGGTGTTTCTACTGCTAGCTTTTTATGTACCACCTCCGTTTAGCTCAAATGTACTGTCCACTGGGTTTGATTTCATGGCACTACGCCCCTCCGTCCCGGCAGTTTGGCTGGGTGACTTCAACAATGTCCTTGACCCCAGCCTTGACAGGCTGTGCCAGTCCATGACTGCCCCACCGCCTACGCGCCCTACAAGGTTCGCAAGACTACTGACTGACTTTAACCTCATAGACACATGGAGATCCATGCACCCCACCGCCAGGGCCTACTCCTGCTTTTCTCCTTCCCATCATTCCATGTCCCGCATAGATCTCATTCTCCTTTCCCGACCCCTGCTGCCACGGTTGGCTGGGGTGGGCTTCTCCCCTAGGTCACTATCAGACCACTGCCCATACTGGATCATGATATCCCTACCACACGACAAACCACCAGCTGCGTGGCGATTGAACCCATTCTGGCTTACCCTGATCCCAGAAGACGATATTACAACTGACTGGGAACAGCACTTAGATAGAAATGAGGGCACATCCCCACCCCAGATAGTCTGGGACACATTCAAATTGCACGTGCGTATGACACTTACCAAACGTATCAATCTAATTAAATGCACCTCAGCCACGGTCATGGACAGGGCGTCGGAGGACCTACTTACGGCGGAAAGGGAGTTTATAAGGGATCCTACTGTAGAAGGGGCAGCCGCTATTAAGCTCAGATCTAGGATAGTTGACCTCCTACAATATGAGAAATCTAAACGTAAAATGTTCTTCCACAGACGAAACTCATTTGAGCATGGGGAGCGAGCTGGTAAACTTTTAGCATATATGGTGCACTGCGAGGAGAGACCACCTGTGGTGATATCACTTCGCTCTCCTGGAGGTGCGCTGATAACAGACCCTAGATGCGTAACGTCACAATTGCCAGACTTCTTCGCTTCCTTGTACGCCACACGGGCCCCGGAGGACACATCTGTGATGGATCTGTTTCTCTCAGACCTACCTATCCCCAGACTGACTGAGGAACAAGTCGGGGAGTTGGACGCACCGCTGACGGCGGACGAGATTTCCGGGGCCATAGCGGAGCTCCCTGGCTCCAGGGCCCCGGGCTCGGATGGCCTACCAGCGGAATTATACTCCACATACGCGGATCTCCTGGTCCCTAGACTGTTGTCACTTTACAGCTCCATCTTTGAGACCTCCGAGCTCCCAGCGACTATGCGTGAAGCCACCATAGTGCTGATCCCCAAACCGGGTAAGGACCCACACCTTCCTGAATCGTACCGACCCATCTCCCTGTTGCAGGTGGATGTCAAGATCCTTGCGAAAGTGCTTGCCATCCGCCTTAACAAAGTCATACTCTCCCTAATACATGGGGACCAGACAGGATTCATGCCGGGTAAAAATACGTCCTTTAACTTACGTCGCCTATTTATGAATCTTCAGGCTACTCACGATACCACGGGGTCTAGAATAATAGTAGCCTTGGATACGGCAAAGGCCTTCGACTCCGTCGAATGGGGGTACCTTTGGACTTGCCTGGAAAAATTTGGCCTAGGCCCAAACTTTATAAAATGGGTGCAACTCCTATACCAAGCCCCGGTGGCGCGGGTAGTGGCTAATCGGTGGCCCTCGGAGCGCTTTCAGCTCTTCAGGGGCACCAGGCAGGGATGCCCTCTGTCGCCACTGCTTTATGCGCTGGCGGCGGAACCACTGGCGATCGCTATACGCGCTCATCCTGGGATAGTGGGGCTCAGTAAAGGGGGCGTGACGGAAACCATTAGCACTTATGCTGACGATACCCTCTTGTATTTAGACGTCTCAACCAATTCTCTCCCGACAGCTCTGAACCTGATAGACCGGTTTGGAGTGTTCTCAGGACTCCGCATCAATTGGGATAAATCCCAAATTCTACCTTTGGACAGCTTCCCGCCACCCGCAGACAGAGGTCTGCTCCCCCTTCAGAGAGTAGACACAATCAAATACCTAGGTATACAGACCACTCGAGACCCGACAGACTATATCCCGCTTAATATAGTTCCACTATATAACATGCTTAAACACAAGACTCAGATTTGGGCGAGACTCCCCTTGAGAGTGATGGGCCGGATAAACCTTGTAAAGATGGTACTTCTGCCCAAAATCCTCTATGTGCTATGGCATACTCCTGTCTACCTGATACTCAGACACTTTAAACAGATAGAGTCACTGCTGAAGCCGTTTGTTTGGGGTAGTAGTAGACACAAACTCCCCTGGCAGAAGCTTAAAAATCCCACTGATCTAGCTGGTACAGCCCTACCTGTCTTTAATCTATACTACCTGGCAGCCCAACTGTCGCAACTTTTCCATATAGACAAGTCGGATATGGGGAGGTTCCTTTGCTTGCTGTGTCCAAGGTGGGCCCAGATTCAAGGAGATCCCATGGCGATTATCGCAGGCAAGGGAGGGGATATTAATGGCCCAACTGAACGCAAATCCTTGATTTACCACTATAGAAAGATATGGAACATAGCCTCCACTAGGCTTAACATACCTACAATGAATGACTACACCCCCCTATGGCATAATGTGGCCTTATCGGAATTCCTCTCCATCCCTGACTGTGAACTCTGGAGCTCTAGGGGGATACTCTACCTGAAACATATAGTACACAACGGTTCACTCAAAACCTTCAATAGGCTCAAAACTGAGTTTGATCTCCCAAACCACATGTCGTTTAGATATCTACAGCTCCGTCACGCCTATCGTGCGCAATTCCTGCTGGATGATGCCCCCATAACTGGCAACCCACTGATGGCAGCAGTAAAGTGCCCGGACCCCAAAAAATTGATCTCGCAATTTTACTGTATGCTTACACTCCCGCAGGCGACTGTTTCCGCCTATGCAGTGAAGACCAGGTGGGAGGAGGACCTGGGGCCTGTGGGGGATGATGAGTGGAGTGATGCTATGGACACTTGTAAGTTAGTCTCCCCTAAATTGTCCGATCACCTAACACAAATTTTTATAGTTAATAGGGCGTACCTCACTCCGCTCGTGGTCTCCAGATATAGGCTGGAGCAGTCCAATGTGTGTCCCATGTGTGGTCTGGCCCCGGGCACCTTTTTCCATCTTCTCTGGCGCTGCCCCAAAATACAGGCATACTGGTCCCAGGTTGTCAGGTTCATACATGATGACATGGGCTCCCCTGTCACATTGCAGCCTAAACTATGCCTATTAGGGATTTTCCCTGATCCGGACCTAAATAAATTCACAAGAATATTTCTTCACCAAACGTTGTTTTCCGCAAGGAAGGTTATTGCTAGAGTGTGGATGAGGGCAGAACCACTGAGGCTCTCACATTGGATAGCAGAGGTCAATGCTACTCTTCTTTATAAAAAGTTGGTGTACTCTCATAGAGGCTGCCCCGCAAAATACGACAAAATTTGGGATAAGTGGCTCCGGGCATCTGAAACCATTGAGAAATGTGGGAACATGCAATTATGGTTTATCTATGATGTCAATGGTACTGACCGTATTTCTTTCTATGTTGCAATATACATGTAGGCCACTGGCGGGCCCCATGACCCCAGGTACGTTGTATAGGAAAGTCATGTCAAGATACCTTTATTGTCACTGACTGTAAGTTGTATACCCGTCATGTACAGTTTGAACATGTAACTATGTTTTCTATTTTAATAAAGCTTTGTTTGAATAAAAAGGGTTTGGGGACCCGGGTCCTGCCCCAGGGGACCTGTATCAATGCAAAAAAAAGTTTTAAAAACTGTTTTTTTTCGGGAGCAGTGATTTTAATGATGCTTAAAGTGAAAAAATAAAAGTGAAATATTCCTTTAAATATCGTACCTGGGGGTGTCTATAGTATGCCTGTAAAGTGGTGCGTGTTTCCCGTGTTTAGAACAGTCCCTGCACAAAATGACATTTCTAAAGGAATATGACTCTGAACAGCAGTATACAGGCGGTCCAAATAAGACAGGGACTGTAGGTTTGTTCTTAAGTTGAATCTGTTTTTAATTTGGAACAGGTACATTTTGTAAGTGTTGCTCCAGCCCAAAAATCTATTTTTACGCTTTTTGGCTAACATAGGGAAGGGTTGTCATCACCCCTATAACATTTGTTTTGCTGTCTGTGCCCCAGTTCAGAAGATTTCACCTCACTTTCTGTCCTAATGACAAAATGTTGGGTTATTAGGGAAACAAGGATTGGTGATAAAGCATCAGTGGAGACACGTTTTTCCCATATTAACTCTTATGCCGCGTACACACGACCGCTTTTCTCGACGAGAAAAACTGCATTTTTTTTTTCGCCGAGAAAAATGATCGTCTGTGGGCTTTATGTCGTTTTTCTCGTCTAGAAAAACGGCATAAAAAACAACGAGAAAATTTAGAACATGTTCTAAATTTTCTCATCGTTTTTTCCAGCATTTTTTTCCGCTGCAGATTTCCCATAGGGAAACACTGCCGCGGAGCCCACAGACGGTCGTTTTTCTCGTCAAGAGAAAAAATGACGGGAAAAACTACCGTGTGTAGGGAACCAAGCGGTTCCCTCGTTTTTCCTGTCATTATTCACGGCGGTTTTTTAACCGCCGTGAATAATGATCGTGTGTACGCGGCATAAGGCCTCGTACACACGACCGATTTTCTCGGCAAGAACCAGCAAGAAACTTGCTGGCAGAGAGGTCTTGCCGAGTAAATCGGTCGTGTGTACGCGGCTATCGGGTTTCTCGTCGAGAAAACCGACAAGAAACCTCAACGAGAAAATAGAGAACCTGCTCTCTATTTTCTCGTCGAGATTCTCCTCGGCATGTTTCTCGACGAGAAAAGTGAGTGTGTGTACACTTACCTGTCCTCCCGGAAGCCCGCGCATGTTCGAAATGAATTCGACGCATGCGCGGTAGCTTCCTAGGCATACGTAGGGTATACCAAGATGGCGGCGACGGCATCGAATGTGACGAGCGCATGCTCGTCGTAGTCGATGACGTCACCGCGTACGCTCCATTCAAAGAACCGCGGGTTCTTTGAAACGAGCGTGTGTACACTCGGCCGGGACAAGTTTCTTGTCCAAGAATCTCGTCGAAAAAAACGACATGTTTTTTTCAACGAGAATCTCGGCCGTGTGTACGAGGCCTTATGCCGCGTACACACGATCATTATTCACGGCGGTTAAAAAACCGCCGTGAATAATGACAGGAAAAATGAGGGAACCGCTTGGTTCCCTACACACGGTCGTTTTTTCCCGTCATTTTTTCTCTTGATGAGAAAAACGACCATCTGTGGGCTCCGCGGCAGTGTTTCCCTATGGGAAAACTGCCGCGGAAAAAAATGCTGGAAAAAACGATGAGAAAATTTAGAACATGTTCTAAATTTTCTCGTCGTTTTTTATGCCGTTTTTTTAGACAAGAAAAACGACATAAAGCCCACAGACGATCGTTTTTCTTGGCGAAAAAAAAAATGCAGTTTTTCTCGTCGAAAAAAGCGGTCGTGTGTACGCGGCATTACAGTAGAGAATTTCCCTTCCTAGCGGTAGATTTATATATACCGTATTTTTCGGCGTATAACACGCACAGGCATATAACACGCACCCTATCTTTAAGAGGGAAGTGTCAGGAAAAAAACTTTCCACAGCCCCCTGCGTATAACACGCAGGCACAGTTTACCCTCTATTTTCAGGGTAAAAAAGTGAGTGTTATACGCCAATAAATACAGTATTTTATATTTTATATATATATATATATATATATATATATATATATATATATATATATATATATGTTATGCACTGCAGATCACTGAATCACCTGCCTGGCCGGCCTGCCTGCCTGAAAGTGTCTTTGAACACGTACACCAGGAATGGTCTACAGTCAGGTATAGGTTTGGCTGGACTACAATGCAGTAGATATATACAGTGGGTACGGAAAGTATTCAGACCCCCTTACATTTTTCACTCTTTGTTGTATTGCAGCCATTTGCTAAAATCATTTAAGTTCATTTTTTTCCTCATTAATGTACACACAGCACCCCATATTGACAGAAAAACACAGAATTGTTGACATTTTTGCAGATTTTATAAAAAAGAAAAACTGAAATATCACATGATTCTAAGTATTCAGACCCTTTGCTCAGTATTTAGTAGAAGCACCCTTTTGATCTAATACAGCCATGAGTCTTTTTGGGAAATATGCAACAAGTTTTTCACACCTGGATTTGGGGATCCTCTGCCATTCCTCCTTGCAGATCCTCTCCAGTTCTGTCAGGTTGGATGGTAAACGTTGGTGGACAGACATTTTTAGGTTTCTCCAGAGATGCTCAATTGGGTTTAAGTCAGGGCTCTGGCGGAGCCATTCAAGAACAGTCACGGAGTTGTTGTGAAACCACTCCTTCGTTATTTTACCTGTGTGCTTAGGGTCATTGTCTTGTTGGAAGGTAAACCTTTGGCCCAGTCTGAGGTCCTGAGCACTCTGGAGAAGGTTTTCGTCCAGGATAGCCCTGTACTTGGCCACATTCATCTTACCCGCCATTGCAACCAGTCGTCCTGTCCCTGCAGCTGAAAAACACCCCCACAGCATGATGCTGCCACCACCATACTTTACTGTTGGGACTGTATTGGACAGGTGATGAGCAGTGCCTGGTTTTCTCCACACATACCGCTTAGAATTAAGGCCAAAAAGTTCTATCTTGGTCTCATCAGACCAGAGAATCTGATTTCTCACCATCTTGGAGTCCTTCAGGTGTTTTTTTAGAAAACTCCATGCGGGCTTTCATATGTCTTGCACTGAGGAGATATGTGATATTTCAGTTTTTCTTTTTTAATAAATCTGCAAAAATGTCAACAATTCTGTGTTTTTCTGTCAATATGGGGTGCTGAGGTGATGAGGAAAAAAAAATGAACTTAAATGATTTTAGCAAATGGCTGCAATATAACAAAGAGTGAAAAATTTAAGGGGGTCTGAATACCCACTGTATTTTATGAACCGCAGCTCACTGAGTCGCCTGCCTGAAAGTGTCTTTGAACACGTACACCAGGAATGGCCTACAGTCAGGTATAGGCTTGGCTGGACTACAATGCAGTGGATATATATTTTATACACTGCAGCTCACTGAGTCACCTGCCTGCCTGCCTGAAAGTGTCTGTGAACAAGTACTCCAGGAATGGCCTACAGTCAGGTATAGGCTTGGCTAGACTATATATATATATATATACAAGCCTGTATATATATATATATATATATATTAAATGCAATGCAGCTAGCTGAATCAACTGCCTGCCTGAAGTATATTAGAAACATTACACCAGGAACGGTCTGCAGTGAGATGAAGCTAAACTGTATACAGTGTATATATATATATATATATATATATATATATATATATATATATACATATATATACATATATATATATATATATATATACAAAGCCGGGATGTATATATATATATATATATATATATATATATATATATATATACATATACTAAATACACTGCAGCTAACTCTCTCGCCTGCCTGCCTAAAGTATATTAGAAACAGTACACCAGGAACGGTCTGCAGGGAGATGAAGCTAAACTGTATACAGTATATATATATATATATATATATATATATATATACAAAGCCGGGATGTATATATATATACTAAATACACTGCAGCTAACTGTATCGCCTGTCTGCCTGAAGTATATTAGCAACAGTACACCAGGAACGGTCTGCAGTGAGTGAAAGGTTATGCTAAGCATCCATTTTGTATTCTGTCAGCCATTTTAATATTCATTTGTAGTTAGAGTATTTCTTTAGTTTCACAGCTTTCATTTCACATCAGCATGTAGAAGAATATTCCTTTGGTTTATCACAAGTAATGTATCACATTCTTTCTAGTACAGGACTGTTCTTATGCATTCTGTTATCTATATGTTTGTTTCTCACAGAACAAAGGACAAAGATTGCTTGTTCTCACTGTCTTATGAAAATGTTTTATTTACTGCGCATGCCCTTATTAACCATATTTTGTTTGACTAAAACTTATATAAAATGCAAGAGCACAAAATCAAATACAGCCATTTTCCTTTGAATTTAACATTGAGTGCGTGCATTTCTTATTCAATCGGAATTGACTCATCAGATATATCTGATCTGCATAACATATCGATCTGAGATTTGAGAGGTTAACGAGAACATAGCCTAGACACAGGATTAACCGTTACAGCACTGGCAGCTCGTCCCGGGATGGAAGTCTACCTTTAAAGAAATTAAAGAAACGGACTCCTCGGTAAGTGGATTTTATTCTTATTGAATGATATTGGCTTGCCAGGAAGTCTGCGTGTAGCTTCCAACCCTATAGAGAATTGCTGTTAGATTATAGAACCTCTCAAAATTATAAGAGAAATTGACCGGTCATTTAAATTGTATTTTGGGAACACTTTGATAAGGTTTTGGGAACCTGAGGAGAATTTACAGAAGTACTGTAGAGTTTTAGTTCTGTTTGGGACAGAACAAGAGACTGATGATCGATGTGTTGTGTAAATTATGTGTTGTGTAAACTGTGCATGATTGTCTGGCTGCTTCAAGGCTACCGAGCTGTGTGAACTGTTATGTGTGACTGTTTAACTGCTTCAAGGCTAACGCACTCTAATGAACTTATCCGACTGCGTATGTGGACTGTTATTTTGTTTCAGAAACCAAACAGAATATTTAATTAGTATTGTACCCTGAGGTTACAGATACAAAAAAATTTAGTACAAGTCCTTATTTTAAAAAAGGTTAAACCATATGTGGATGTACTAAGATTTAATGTGCATTATGAAGTTACATTTATAGAATTTTAAGTTTATCTGAAACAGGACAGCAGGTTTGTGAGAACGGTTTTGCGTTTATTATATGTCCAAAGACTCTTGAAGTTGTTCCAAGTTTATTACTCTCGCCTATCTGAAAAGAGCTTGCAAAGGCAGAAACGTCACACAGCTAGATATGAGGTTAATTATAGAGGGAGTTGTGGGGGCAGGCACAGGTTGGGACTGGACCAAGGTCGGAACTATATCTATTGTAGAACCGGCAACTACAGCTGCAAGCGCTTACAAGTTTAACACAGAACAAGGGAAAGCTGATATGTAACAAATCACATGTTAAGCCCCGTACACACGATCGGTTTAACTGATGAAAAGCGTCCGATGGATGGTTTTCATCAGACCAACCGATCGTGTATGGTACCCATCTGTCTTTTTTCCATCGGATGGAAAAAATAGAACTTGTTTTAAAATTTTCCGATGGATAAAAAACCGATGGGAATTTCCGATCGTCTATGGGCAAGTCCATCGGTTTAAAAACCCACGCATGCTCAGACTGAATTAGGAGACGGGAGCGCTCGTTCTTGTAAAACTAGCATTCCTAATGGAGAGAGCACATTCGTCATTCTGCAAATTATTGCTTCGTTTAATGCAGCGCATGTTTTTTTGCTTTCGAACGGTCTTTAAAATGTCATTTTGGCAGCAGAACTTTCTCCTGAGTTCTGACAAATGTATGTCTTTCTTTTTTCTAGTGATCTTAGGAATAATTAGTAAAATTCTGCAAGGCCGACCTCCCAAATTACACCTTTATGTTTTTTGACTCTTAAAATTTGTTGTGGATTTTTTGGTGTGTCAATTTCTCAGAACAACATAATATTTAATTTTAGAAAAATCATGGAGGTTGGTGTCCCTTGTTCTTAATTACACATTGTATTTATGCAATCTTATTGCTACTTCTCAAAAAAACACATCAGGCATGTAGGTTGGCTGAAATCAAATTTCCCTTTATTTTGGAAAAAACAAATCAAAAACCGAAGGGCAACTATTCCCAAATTAGCAGAGAATATAAAGTCATTAGATCCCAAATGCAGACCTGACTATGATCAATAATAAAATCAACAACAGCATGAAATCAGGAGCAACAGCCAAAGACATACATCATCCCAAGCTGTGGTACTCCATCAACCTTCAATTTCTGGATAAGCAGCTCGAGGCCAGGGAATCACCTCCTGCTCTTCCTTGTAGCCTTCCTTCCACACCTCTCTGCAGCCTTCTCTCCACGGCCCCGTCCATGCACCCTTGCAGGCTGGGCCACTGTGGGTGGTGATGTGGCAGGAGGAGGAGGAGAAGGAGGAGAGGGATTGGGCTGATGTGAGATATGGGTGGCCTCAGTCAGCAGCCCCCTCGCCCCCATGTGTACGGCCATATAGATGAGATGCTCACAGAGGGCCCGTTGTCCCGACTCCATTCTGAGCAGCTTATCCGCCAGATAGGTGCTAAACCCCTCCGTAGGGTTGAGGGGGGCCCTCATAATGGTAGCAGCCTCCTGAATCATCTTTAGTGACTCCTCCTCCACTTGTGTCATCCGCCGTTGTTTTGGCGGTCTGACGTGGAGGGGAGCCACTTGGGGGACGGTGCTGCCACTAGGCCTGGGGACCTGCTGAGTCCCACTGGGCCCTGCCTCCTCCTGCCTGTCACACTCCTGACCCTCTTCCTCCTGGCTTGCCTCATCCTGTTTATAAAATAAAATGTAGATTTCTATTATTTGAGGAATCAATCACACACAATTTTGATCTCATTACTGGTTTATTTTGGAGGGGGGGGGGGGGGGTGGGATCATTTGTGGCTAAGCCAAACAGTTCAACTCCATATTACTTAGTGGACAATAATTAGCATCAAAAATACTATACCGGGCTAAGGATGTGAAGATCTGGCTCTTCTAGCTCGGGAGGCTCCTCCTCCACCTCTGCAGGGGTGGAGGGAAGGGTGGAAGGAACGCTGGAGGGAAGGGTGGAAGGAAGGGTTAAGGGAAGGCTGGAAATAGATTCCCTGGCCTCGATCTGGTCATCCAGGAATTGAAGATGTCTGTAGTACCACAGCTTGGGCTTTACTACATTGTCGGCTGCTGCTCCTGATCTCTTGGACTGGCGCACTTCCTTGAATTTTTTTTTATAAGAATTGCGCAGGTTGTTGATTTTATTATTGATCATAGTGTAGTCTGCATCTGGGATCCATGGCTTCATATCCTCGGCTAATTTGGTAACAGTTGCCCGTCGTACATCACTTTTGTGATACGCAGGGTGTTTGAGCTCCCAAAGGTTGCGCTGTTCCTTATACTTTTCAATAAAAACAAGCATCACCTCCGGCTCTCTTAGTTTATGCATCTATTAGGATCAGCAAGTACAAAAAAAAAGGATCAGAATTGATTCTCCTCAACTTATCACAATATTGCCCTTTACAATCATGACCCATTAATATGCCACTGCAGGCCCGAGTTCCCTTCTTACCTTAGTTCACTTTGTGGGTTCACTTCCGGTCGTCCTTACTCCGCGCATCCCTAATAACTTCTTTCCCCTTTTTATACCCTGCGCATGCGTGTAACTCCGCCCTCGTCGCCCGCCCATGATGGACTTTTTCTGCATTTCCCCGCCCCTTAACGATTGGCGCACAGTGTGAGACGGCGACATGTCGCAGACACAGGTGGCTTCTTTACTTGAAATTACCGACGAGGAAAGCCTGGAGGCGGAAACGTCCCGATCCTGTAAAAAAAGATACAAGGCGACTAATATGTCTTTTTCTGAGATGGCGGAGATGGTGGACATTCTGCGGAGGAAGGATTACGACGGCAAACATGGCCCATACGACACCCCTAATCTCCGGAAGTCACAAATTATGGATAAAGTGGCGAAGACTCCCTATAAAAAATATGGGGTCAGGAGATCCAAGGAACAACTCCGTAAAAGGTGGTCAGACCTGAAGATCAGGGAGCCGGAGCAGTATAGGAAGCTTATAAAAAGCATAGAAAAAAGTAAGTATATTTTACTGTGTTCTTTCACATTGTAATATGTATTCTTCCATGTTTTGCACCATGTGCTTGGCTTGACTGGGTTCACATTTTGAAATCTCATCTTTTAGGTTAAGTGGAGAGTCCACTTATTTGCCCAATGTTTTGACCAATAACTTGCTGCTCTTCCCGGAAACATGTTTGGCACATATGCACGTAAACTACATGTGGGCATGCCTCATTTTACTTCAACAATGTTTATCTACACATTGTTGGCTAGATGATGTGTTGTAAGGAAATTTAGAATGTGACTGAAAGAAGAAACTGTATTCTGGGTAAAGGAGATGACACTCCAGCAGTTGTGTACTCTTTTTTGTTCTTCAGCAAGATACTAAACTCTGGGCCACATGACCAAATTTATTAACAGTGTCACACACAGGTGGTCCAGTGGATACCTTGGTGGTTATCCAAGTGTATTTGTGAATGTCCTCAAAAATAACAGGTTGCTTTGTTGAGTTTGCAAGATCACATATGTTCATGTTGGAACTCAGGGCCAAATATCAATTGTACCCCACTTCAAAACATTGAGGATCCCTTTTCAGGCCTTAAAAAAGTCTGTGTGCTAAAGTATACATTTTTGTTGTAAATTCCCATAGGGGAGAGGAGAGTGGGAGGCCACCATGCTCATGAGACGAGGAACCCAACACCACAGAAAATCCCCGAAGCTCCCAAAGCAGACCAAGATCAGCAGGTTCAGGAAGCGGAGGTGGAGGAAGCGGAGGTGGAGGAAGGGGAGGTGGAGGAAGGAGAGGTGGAGCTTATCAGCACAACAGGTCAGTGTCTGTCACCACAACTTCAAGGTAAATACAGATGTAGGACTGCCTAGTGTAAAACCTTTTTTTTTGTTTTAGGGACTGAACGTGGGGGTGTGTCAGGAAGTCCAAATCCGCCATTCTCGAGTGCCAGTGCCAAAATAATCATTCAGGAAATCATGGAATGCAGTAGCGAAATGAACATTATGAGAAAGAGAATGATTGTGATTGAGCAAAAATATAAAAACATGATAGATATTTTGGGGAGAATAGTGTGAACCCCCCCTTTTTGTGTTTTTTGTTATGCGTCTGAAATTATCTCAGGGATTTCCAACATCCCAAATGTGAAGATGCAGACACTGAAGACTCAACATGTGCTATCTGCCGTCACAGGATATCTATGTCCCTGTTTTGGGGGTGCAACCTCTTCCTCCCTCCTCAAGTAGGGGAGAGGAAGGGTTTACATCCCCAAAGCACGACCATTGATCCCCCATGATAGCAGATAGCACATGTTTACCCTAGCCATGGGATCTTGTTGAAGATACCCATTTGAGCCCTAAAAGAAAGTGTGTTTGTTAACATTTGGGATGGATCAGGGGTACCATCACCCCATCTC
Organism: Rana muscosa; assembly: GCA_029206835.1. NCBI lineage: Eukaryota > Metazoa > Chordata > Amphibia > Anura > Ranidae > Rana > Rana muscosa. The sequence continues at coordinate 500,301,677 of CM055116.1, read as the reverse complement.
CAGTTGGTATTTTTCACAGTGTTATTTTATTACTTTTTCAGACTTAAAAAAATGGCTTACGACCCATGCATGTTTCTGCAAAAAAAAGCCGCACATAAAAAAAAAAAATAGCATTTCTAAAAACCCCCAAAAAATGCGGTGCAAACAATAAAAACATTTGGGAAGTCTAAAAAAGGTGTGCCTTGTTCTTTCTATGCTCAAGAGCAGTTCTGAAGATGCAAAAACCGTGGTTTTCGCTCTGAGTTTTGAGGCTATTTACTAAGGACAATTACACTTGGCACTACTAGAACCTGGGAGACACATAAACCCAAAATACAAGAATGACAACACAAGTTTGTATGAATTCCATGTTTTTTTTAATTTTTAAAAGGTTTAATACTTGGTCAGATGTGGTCTGGCATTGCGATGGCCCCCCTACCCGTGAAGTACTCTACGTATTTCTGGCGTAATTCACGGGCACTTTGGGGGGCCAAGCCAGTACGGGCAGTGCTGAGGCCGGTCAGATTAATCAGTTCAGATGGACCGGCCTCAGGCCCAAACGATGAAACATAATTGTTTGCAAATTTGCGGAGAAAATTGTGCAATATGCAGCAGCAGTAGACGATGTGGTTCAGTTTATAATCCGCCAAATGTATCGCTGTCTGGAACAGGCGGAACCAGCTGGCCATTATCCCGAAGGCATTCTCCACAACTCTCCGGGCTCTGGCCAGCCGGTAATTAAAAACCCTCCTCTCCGGGGTGAGGGTGCGTTGGGGAAACGGTCGCATCAGGTGTGGTCCTAGTCCAAAAGCCTCATCCGCAATGAAAACGAACGGGAGCCCTTCAACGTTCTCTGCATCTGGAGGCAGTGCAAGACCCCCAGCCTGCAGACGGTGAGCAAACTCCGTCTCCGCGAATGATCCGCCATCGGACATCCGGCCGTTCTTCCCCACATCCACATACAGGAACTCGTACCGTGCCGACACCAGCGCCATTAACACTATGCTAATAAAACCTTTATAGTTGAAATAGTATGACCCCGAACGGGGTGGCGGCACTATGTGGACGTGCTTCCCAACAATTGCCCCTCCACAGTTGGGGAAATCCCACCGCTGGGCAAATTGGGAGGCCACAGTCAGCCATTCCTGTGGTGTGCTAGGGAACTGCGGAGTCAAACAAAAAGAAGACATTAGTACGGTTTATGGTTACAGTGCAAGCAGATTACACACAAAAAAACATTGTTGAGTAACATTATTATTTAAGGGAGTTTTTCCGAACAATAAACAAAGGCCCACTTAGCAGATGCCTCACCCCCGCTGAGTGGACATTCTAAAATAATCTAAGGGGGGGGCCTAAGGTGATTGTGGGGGATCCCAAAAAAGGCTCTACCACTTTGCTGAGCTTGATTGAGAACTACTAATTTTTTAACATCTTTAGGGGGGGGAGGGAAGGTTGTCAAACTACGAGGGCAATGACCCCCCAAAAATGAAAAGGAAAATAGAAGGCTAGCTGGGTTTGCGCCCACGATAGCATGCTGGAGAGGTTAGTGAAGGGAAATAGGCATGTAGGGCCCAAAAAGGGATTTACAGGTAAAAAAAGGCATGTGGAAAATGGGGACATTACCAGGATATTACAAACAGGCATATTTGTGTTAGGAGGAAAAAAAAGAAAAAAGAGAATAAAAACATATAATGTGAGGTTAAAGGAGCATAATTACCTTCATATAGTCCTTCTGCAGGACCTGAATGATGGCCGAACACGTCTCAGGGATAATGATCCCGAGAGCCTGGGGGGAGATGCCTGTTGAGAACTTGAGGTCCTGCAAGCTTCTCCCAGTCGCCAGGTATCTCAACGTGGCAATAAGCCTCTGCTCGGCAGTGATGGCCTGGCGCATCACAGTGTCCTGCCTCGTGATATAGGGGGACAGCAAATCCAACAGACGGTGAAATACGGGGTCCGTCATCCTGAGATAATTCCTGAAATCATCAGGGTTATTCTCATGGATTTCCCGCAGCAGAGGCATATGAGAGAATTGGTCCCGCTGGAGCAACCAATTCTTAGTCCATGAACTCCTCCTCACCCTGTTCACAGACTGAACTCGGGTTACAGTGTTAACTGCAACACCAAGCCCAAAGCCAGCACGAGCTCGAGAACGAGAACGCACTTCAAACATGGTTTTAAACCGGTCGGCTGGTCAGAACGCACTCAAACAGAACGCACCGTGGAACAGCAAGGCCTGAAAAGAACGATCTGAAAAACAGTAAACGAACGGCTAAGTCGGCACTGCAAGGCAGTAACGACCTGACTGCACGCACTGAATCACAAATACAAACCCACAAGCACAAACTGAACAACAGGAAACAATCTGCAAAGCACGGAGACTGAAAAGCGCGAATCGGCTCTCACCAAACTTTTACTAACACGCGGTAACACGAAATCAGCAAAAGCAGCCCAAGGGGTGGCGCCATTAGATTTGTTCGGCCCTTTTATAGCGCGTTGTACGTTTTGTACGTGCCGTCGTTTTGTTGCCGTCGGTTTTTAAACTGATGGTGTGTGGCCAAGACTGATGAAAAACAGTTTCATCGGATTTCCGATGGTCAAATCCATCGGACGAAAATCCATAGGTTATCCGATCGTGTGTACGGGGCTTTAGAGATTTTTTAATTTTAAACCAAAATCTTCATTGCCCACGGCCAAAGCATGTAAACAAAAGACAGGAGAATCAGTTCTTGATTTTTGGAAAAGATTCAATGATGTGTGGACACAGGAAGCCGGTTTGAGTACTCTGCCAGCGATGGATCCATTATTGATCCAGACTTTCCTGATTAATCTCAAACCCCATTTAGTGGTCCCAGTCAAACAAATGATTACTGACTGGTCAACCCTTCCTAGAACTGTTTTTGGAAAAAAAACTTTCAGAGAAAGATGCAGCATGTTGTTTTGATATACCAAAGCCATCACCTGTCTCCACACAGCATTTCCAAGGAAATAAGAGGGGAAACTTTAGAGGAAGAGGCAGGTTTAGAGGCAGAAATGGAAGAGGGATGAGTCACCCTAGAAACATTGGGTGTTTTAACTGCGGTGCTGAGGATCACTGGGTGAGTCAGTGTCCTCACCCCACCTCTCCACAGACTCCCAACTCCAGCTCTGCCCCTACAGGCATCCATCCAACAAGGTCCAGCATTTCCAATTAAATGGGGAAATCAACAACATTGATGGGGCCCGGAGGGTAGTGTCCACACTTTTCCTTTTGTCTCAAATGATTTCACTGATAGTCCGATGGTTGTAATTTCAGTAAATGGGCAGTTGTAATCCTTTTCCCTGGGAAGGTGCAAATGACCCCTTTCATATTGATATGATAAAGGGCCTCTGTCTAAATGACAGAGACTCATGGCGATATTATGGTCCTGATCCCCAATGGGATAAATGCAAAAGGGAGGGGAAAGGGAGGGGAAAATTGGTTAACATATGCCCCCTAAACCGCCTAAAATACAGGATAAAGACTCTGCATCAAAGAAGAAATATGAGTTAGGGAAATCTCTAATAAGCCCATCAGGAAAGTGAAAGAAGCTTGCTCGTATCCCCACGCAGCAATACAAGCCCCCACCTTTGGGTTTTCTGTGAGAGCAAGGAGTAAGGTGCCCCTCGCTTCAGAATCCTGTGTGAGAAACGGTGTCTGTAAAATTATTAACCCTGTAAGGAAGCCGGATGGCTCTTTCAGGTTTGTATAAGACTTGAGGGCCATAAATGACCTCATAGTTCCAATAGCACCCGTTGTACCTTATGTTGCACCACTCCTATCCCCCATTCCAGCAACAGCCAAATGTTTTACTGTGATTGATTTAAAGAATGCTTTTTTCTCTGTCCTTGTAGACAAGGAGACACGGCCACTCTTTGCTTTTACTATGTCGATTGTGTAGAATGCCCTAGGGATATTCTATAGTCTATTCTATAGTTCTTCAAGCCACCCTCAGGCCTTGGACTGCCCCTCATGGTTCTGTGCTCTTGCAGTATATTGATGATCTCTTGATTTGTGGTTCTTCAGAGAAGGGCTGCCGAGCTGATAGCCTATCCTTACTGAAATGGTTGCACATATGTGGTCACAAAGTGTCTAAGAAAAAGTTACAATGGTGTAAACAGGAGGTTGAATACCTAGGGTTTGTGCTGTCTCCGGGAGAGAGGAAAGTCAGTCACAAAAAGAGCTGCAGCTCTTGTGGGAATGCCCCGCCCACTCACAAAGAAAGACTTGCTCACCTTTCTTGGTATGATTGGTTACTGCCGCCAATGGATACCTGACTGTTCTTTCTATGACAATAGATATTATGTCAGATATTTTAAAATAGTCTGATGAAATGTTAAATGCTTTTGCTATGTTGAAATGTACAATGGTTACCAGCCCGAGCATCGGCCTCCCTGGGTATGGCAAAATGTTTTACTTGTTTTCCAGGGAAAATTGCAGAACCATGGCGTGTGTACTGGCCTGGGAACATTGTGGGAGACTGCACCCTGTAGCTTTTTTCTCAAAGGTGGTTCCAGTACAGGTGCAAGGCATGCCTGCGTGTCTCAGAGCAGGGTTTCTCAACTCCAGTCCTCAAGGCGCCCCAACAGGTCATGTTTTCAGGCTTTCCATTATTTTGCACAGGGGATGTAATCAGTTTCACTGCCTTAGTAATTACCACAGCTGTTTCATCTGAGGGAAATCCTGAAAACATGACCTGTTGGTGCGCCTTGAGGACTGGAGTTGAGAAACACTGTCTCAGAGCACTGGCTTCTTGTGCAATGGTTGTGGAGATGGCAACATCATTTACCTTGGGTCTTGACACCACCTTACATACTACACATAATGTCACCACACTTCTCAAAGCTTTACATACTCAGCATGTGTCAGCACAAAGATTGAGTGGGTATGAAGTCATCCTCCTGTCCAATCCAAGCCTGAAAATAAAAAATTCAAACATAAACTCTGGTTCAGCTCCAATTTTGAATGCTTTATTAGGTCTTAAAGGAGAACAGGATGACTTACCACCACCTTGTGACTGTACACAATCAATACATCAGGACACTTCACCTAGAGCAGATATGCTTTCAGTACCAATCCCTACTGCACAAACAGTTTTTGTAGATGGCTCTTGTAGTAGACCAAGTGATAATGTTTATCATGCGGGATATTCTGTGGCCCAACTGCCGGACACTGTCCTCGAGGCCAATCCAATACCCTATCAGTCAGCACAGGCTGCTGAATTGATAGCATAAACCCATGCATGCCAGTTGTTTGCAGGAAAATAAGTAAACATTTACACCGATTCCAGATATGCTAATGGTGTTGTCTGGAACCATAGTGTAATATGGCTTTGCAGAGGATATGTGGCAGCAGATGGAAAGAGCATCTCACACTCTGACCTAGTAACACCATTACTAGATGCAATTCAGTTACCTTCAAAACTAGCTATGTAAGGCACATACAGGCCAAATGACTGATATAACCATAGGGAATGCACTTGCTGCCAAAATTTCCAAAGAAGTTGCATCTACACAAAAGGCATACATTCAAATGCCCATGCTCACACCTCAGCCATGTTCTCTAAAAAAGACACATTGGCTCACGGAACTGCAGGCCTTCACCACCCCTGATGATATTAGGCAATGGAACTGTCAAGTGGTGCAGAAAGATCCTAAAACAGGATTAATCTGCCAAGAGGGGAGACCGTGTATTCCTGTTGCTAGCGCCCCCCTGTTCATTGCACAATATCATGGACTAGGTCACAAGGGCTGGCAGGCCACATGTGAACTCCTAGATGCAGATTTTTACATTGCAGGACTACCTAGTTTAGTCAAAGCTTTTGTACAGAGATGTGTTACTTGTATTAGGAACAGCCCTACAAACCCAAAGAAGTCAAAGCATGAACATCTTGAGTACCCAACAACACCTTTTGCCCATTTACAGATAGACTTTACACTTATGCCTAAAGAAGGAAAGAAACAACAATACCTTTTGGTCATAGTGAATATGATGTCACGCTGGGCAGAAGTTTTTGTCACCAACAATGAAAACGCACAGACTGTGGTGAAGATCCTTACACAGGAAATTATTCCTAGGTGGGGATGTCCATTGCAAAAAAATTCAGACAATGGCCCAGCATTCACAGCCAAAATCTGCCAAGATCTTGTAAAAGCACTAAAAGTAGACTGGAAATGTCACCTCCCCTACCATCCACAGAGTTCAGGGATTGTAGAAAGAATGAATAGAACAATTAAAGACAGGATCAGGAAAGCTACGGGTGGGAATTTTGTCAAATGGAGAATAATTCTCCCAGCTGTATAAGCTGAAATCAGAATGACCCCTCACAGTGTGACGGGTTATTCCCCTTTTGAGGTACTCATGGGTAGGCCATTCCCCACACCGTGGGCTGGTCATCCTTTGATGGTGGAGAGAGGTGATTTGGAACAGATACAGGTGGAATATGTAAAAAAACTGATTGAAATTCTTGATATTGTTGAAAGAAGAGTCACTTGCACCTCTCCTTCTTCTTCACAGGTACCAACCAACCTGTTCCAGGTTGGTGATCAAGTTGTGGTCCAGAGGCTTTAGAAAAGTCGAAAGCCACAAGAAGTTCCATTCGGACCATTGACCAAAGTGGTAGCCGTCACCAGGACCGCCATCCTTACCGAGCAAAGTCCCACCTGGATCCATGCCAGCAGGATAAAGAAGGTTGATCTAAGCCCAGGAACTGTAGGAAGACCACCAAGAGGTCTTTTAAGTCCTCCAATAACAAGCATAGAAAAAAAAGGACAGTGATGTTGCTTGTTTCACCACAGACTTCTGGGAAGGCCTTATTCCTTCTGGTGATCTTTCCACTTCTGATCTTTGCCCCAGTGTGGATAATAACTAACTGTATCTATCATCCTGATGACTTAGGAGCCTTGAAACTTTTATGTGGCAAAAGCGAAGTACACACCAACCATACTGACTTTCACCCCAGAAATCACAGTAAAAGAGATGTCTCTAATGAACTGATCAAAGAAACATTTTTTTCTGAAAAAATGTTACTGTTAAAATTTAAATATGCTAGACAGTCAGGATATGAAAAATGCTGGATTTGTAGTAAGTTACACCCAGAAACTGCTAAGATTACACTTTTAGCTGTCCCTCTAAACCTCAAGTCATTATTGAACAACACTCTGGCCTTAAGTATTAAGAATGTCTCAGAAGGATACCGCAATCAGAGTATTATTTTTTACACTTTAGGAAGGACACATGAACCCGAGTGGTGTGTCCAGTTAGGCAATACATCCAAAGGAGTAGATATATGTTCCAAGTCAGTATTTAATATTTCAAAGGGTATTTCCCATCCGCAATAGTGATTTTAGATATACAGGTCATTTGTGTAGTTACAAAAATCAATCCCTCAACAACACCATTAGTGAACTTATTAAATACAGAATTACAACCTCTGGGATACTTGTGGGTAAACTTTTTAGTGCTGCTCTTGAGGCTGGAGCTGAACCTCAACGTGAGTCTCTAAGAAATGTTTCATTGGGAAACAATACATACATATGCTGTGGTAAAATTTGTTAGCCATGGATCCCCGCAGGAATGAAAGGATGGTGTTATTTAGCACAGTTGGTGCCGTTGATTCAGACATGAAACCCACGCTGAGCAGACAGTGGCCACGGTAAGAAACTGTTATTCTTACTTATTCTGCTCTCTGTGGCGAGTAATTCGTCGGTGTCTGGGGTCCATTGGCTGTAGTAGTCTTAGGAAGACCCCTAAATCGGATTGAACAGTGGTACCAGTCATGTCAGCCTTAGGCCAGACTCAGGAGCATCACATAGGTAATTATGGGTGGAACCCTTTTTCTAGTTTGGGATTAGGTGGAATGTTTTCATTTTTGAAGGACATAGTGATTATGATTATCATAGTATTATTGTTAGGTTTGTTAGGCTACCTGATTTTCAACCTTATTTTGCTTTTTATTAGCAAATGCACTACACCAGACCAACCTTCTCACGGATATAGACAATATCTGCAGCATTATGTAAATGAATACAACAAACGTAGAAAGAAACGTAGATTCCAGGAGGCTGCGGATTTGTAGAAAGTCATATTTCATGACTTAAGAGGGGGTTGAAAGGTTATGCTAAGCATCCATTTTGTATTATGTCAGCCATTTTAATATTCATTTGTAGTTAGAGTATTTCTTTAGTTTCACGGCTTTCATTTCACATCAGCATGTAGAAGAATATTCCTTTGGTTTCTCACAAGTAATGTATCACATTGTTTCTAGTACAGGACTGTTCTCATGCATTCTGTTATCTATATGTTTGTTTCTCACAAAACAAAGGACAAAGATTGCTTGTTCTGACTGTCTTATGAAAAAAAATTGTATTTACTGCGCATGCCCTTATTAACCATATTTTGTCTGACTAAAATGTAATATAAAATGCAAGAGCACAAAATCAAATACAGCCATTTTCCTTTGAACTTAGCATCGAGTGCGTGCATTTCTTGTTCAATGGGAATTGACTAATCAGATATATCTGATCTGCATAACATATCGATCTGAGGTTTGAGAGGTTATCGGGAACATACCCTAGACACAGGATTAACCGTTACAGTGAGATCTAGCTAAACTGGATACAGTGTTTATATATATATATACAGTGGGGAGAACAGGTATATGATACACTGCCGATTTTGCAGGTTTTCCTACTTACAAAGCATGTAGAGTTCTGTAATTTTTATCATAGGTACTTTTCAACTGTGAGAGATGAAATCTAAAACAAAAGTCCAGAAAATAACATTGTATGATTTTTAAATAATTTATTTGCATTTTATTGCATGACAAAAGTATTTGATCACCTACCACCAACCAGTAAGAATTCCGGCTCTCGCAGACCTGTTATTTTTTCTTTAAGAAGCCCTCCTGTTCTCCACTCATTACCTGTATTAACTGCACCTGTTTGAACTCATTACCTGTATAAAAGACACCTGTCCACACACTCAATCAAACAGACTCCAACCTCTCCACAATGGCCAAGACCAGAGAGCTGTGTAAGGACATCAGGGATACAATTGTAGACCTGCACAAGGCTGGGATGGGCTACAGGACAATAGGCAAGCAGCTTGGTGAGAAGGCAACAACTGTTGGCGCAACTATTAGAAAATGGAAGAAGTTCAAGATGACGGTCAATCTCCCTCGGTCTGGGGCTCCATGCAAGATCTGACCTCGTGGGGCATCAATGATCATGAGGAACGTGGGGGATCAGCCCAGAACTAAACGGCAGGACCTGGTCAATGACCTTAAAAGAGCTGGGACCACAGTCTCAAAGAAAACCATTATTAACACACTACGCCGTCATGGATTAAAATCCTGCAGCGCAGGCAAGGTCCCCCTGCTCAAGCCAGCGCATGTCCAGACCCGTCTGAAGTTTTTTAATGACCATCTGGACAATCCAGAGGAGGAATGGGAGAAGGTCATGTGGTCTGATGAGACAAAAAAAGAGCTTTTTGGTCTAAACTCCACTCGCTGTGTTTGGAGGAAGAAGAAGGATGAGTAGAACCCGAAGAGCACCATCCCAACCGTGAAGCATGGTGGTGGAAACATAATTCTTTGGGGATGCCTTTCTGCAAAGGGGACAGGACGACTGCACCGTATTGAGGGGAGGATGGATGGGGCCATGTATTGCGAGATCTTGGCCAACAACCTCCTTTCCTCAGTAAGAGCATTGAAGATGGGTCGTGGCTGGGTCTTCCAGCATGACAACGACCCAAAACACACAGCCAGGGCAACTAAGGAGTGGCTCCGTAAGAAGCATCTCAAGGTTCTGGAGTGGCCTAGCCAGTCTCCAGACCTGAACCCAATAGAAAATCTTTGGAGGGAGCTAAAAGTCCGTATTGCCCAGCGACAGCCCCGAAACCTGAAAGATCTGCAGAAGCTTTGTATTGAGGAGTGGCCAACATCCCTGCTGCAGTGTGTGCAAACCTGGTCAAGAACTACAGGAAACGTATGATCTCTGTAATTGCAAACAAAGGTTTCTTTACCAAATATTAAGTTCTGCTTTTCTGATGTATCAAATACTTATGTCATGCAATAAAATGCAAATTAATTACTTAAAAATCATACAATGTGATTTTCTGGATTTTTGTTTTAGACCCTCAAAATCGTCAGCGTAGCAAATACTTGTTCTCCCCACTGTACATACAAAACCGGGATGCATATATATACTAAATACACTGTAGCTAACTGAATCGCCTGCCTGCTCAAAGTACATGAAATGACACTCTCTCTCTCTCTCTAACTCTTTCTCTCCACCGGAACACACTACACAAGGCCGACGTGCAGGCGGCCTTATATAGTGTGGGGCGTGGACTTAACCCCCTGAGCCATAATTGGCCAAAGGATGCAGCGCTGTGATTGGCCAAAGAATGCGGGTCATAGTGCATGCTTGGCCAATCATCATCCAGAAATGTACTGCGACGACGCAGTGCAATATAGGCCGTGACGCGCCGCTCGAATTTAGCGCAAACAGCCCATAATGTTCGATCTTCGTCGAACGATCGAACAGCCGATGTTCGAGTCGTCCCCACATAGTAAAAACACATGTCCCCCACATATGTAACAGTAAAATCATATGTCCCAATGTTTATCTGCACACATATGTCTGTGATCACCTGCGCACATCTGTACATGATCAATTGCGTACATATGTCCGTGATCACACAAACAAATTATTATACACTTAACTGGATTCTTTTTGTCAAAGACATGTAGCAGAATACATTTTGGCCTAAATATATGACAAAATTCGATTTTATTGGATTTCTTTTAAAATAGAATAAAGAAAATATATTTTTTTTCCCCAAATTTCCAAATATATATATATATATATATATATATATATATATATATATATATATATATATGTAGCGGGCATGTACTTTCAGAGTGTTTAATTCTGGTGAGGACACCATTGATGCATAGTTCTCTGCGGCCCAGCAGGTGGCGCAGTCACTTTGGGCCGGGGTTGAACAATCGCTGCAGTGCCGCACCCTTTGTGACCTCTCGCAGCAGTTGTACGGCGGGGCGGGGAACCCGCTGTGCTTGCTGGGAGGGGGTATAAAGGGGGCAGACATCTTTGCCACGAGATTCGAGTCCCAGGCACCTTCAGCCTGAGGGCTGCTGTTCGCGGTCGGTGTCCAGGCGGCCTAGGCCTGGACACTTGGAGTTTGTGTTCCATCCCAGACACCTTCAGTCTGGGGTGAGGTACTAGGCCGGAGGCCTGGGGCCCAGTACCTTCCGCTGGGTCCCGCACGGGAGGGACTGTCCTAGGGTGCCCCGGGTGTTGGGCACCCAAATCCAGAGGCGTAAGGGACCGGAGGAGGGATTCATCCGAAGACCTGGTGCAGCATATTGCCAGTGACGGGTAAACCTCTGGAGACCGCCCGGAGGGATGTCTTTCCCGAACAGGGGCCAAGTTCATAGAGGAAGGATGGCTCATGTTCAATGACCGGTGGCAGCGGTCCAACTAGTCAACTCAGGTCAGTGGCAGAGACCTGCTATTAGGCCTGTGGCAGGGGCCTCAACGGTTCACCCGGTCGGTGGCAGCGACCAATCTCACAGTCGGTGGCAGAGAACGTGCACCAGGCCTATTCGCTTGCAAAGGAATAGGGGAATTCATTGTGCCTGGGCCTACTCGTATCCACCCCCCTGTCTGTCTGTTACTGAAAGTTCAACTGTTATGTTCACCCTGCAATGGAGAAATAAAAGAGTGTTGGACTTCTAATTGGTGTGGAGCTCTGTTACTGGCAGACACATCTCCACGGAACAAGCGGAAGCTTCGTATGCAGTGTGCAGACCCGGAGGTAATTTAAGTGACTTTGCACAACCCTCATACACATACGAATGAGAGCTTGGCGTAGTGTTCCTGCACTCTCCTCTCCCAGGTACCCCTAAACCACACCAGCCAACCAGGCGATAGAAGCGGAGAGGGAGAGTGAGGCCCGCTACACGCGGGGGCTTAGGTCCGGGATGTGTTCGCGCTACAATGGAGCTGGAGTTGTTGGAATTTGAATGTGTCTGCCCAGAAGAGTTTCGAGTAGGTCGGCCATATTGGCCACTGCGCCATGAGGCACACCCTCCCTGCTCAGTTCGTGGGCGTGACCCAGGGAAGGAGAAAGCCCGCAAACTGGGGCGCAAGAGGGGAGGAGTCCAATCGTGTGAAGGACTACACGTGGGGACTTTGGCGCCAACAATGCCGTGCGCAATGGATCAGTAGAGAGTCGCCATGTTCAGTAACGCATCGTGGATTCCACTTCATCCTACTACCATGAGTCTGACTACTACTACTGCTCCGATAACGGATACGGGGATTCGGCTAAAGCCCAGGGGACGATTCGCCCTGTACTCAAGCATGGACGTTGAGGCCCTGGGTTTGATTTGTCCCGGCTGTTCGGGACTGGTGTGTCAACTGAAGCCATTCGGGCGCTGCGAGGCCTGCGGAGAATTCTTATTTGAGGTGGAACCATCTATCGAGAAACCCAGAACCATCCACCTCAACCGCGCAACAGGTAACACCACTTAAGAAGGAGAAATCGCTGCTTTGACAGCCATCCCTGTGCGCACTGCAGCGACCGCAGGGGAGGTCGCTGTGACAGGAGGGTCACTTTGGACACAGGGTGAGCCAGGAAATAATGGACATTAAGAAATATATCTTGGGCTACCTAAAATGGGTCTGTAATATTTATCCACCATATCCCCAAGGATATCTGTAAAGGACCATTTACTGTTTATGAACTCAACAGGTTAATTGAGAGATACTGAGGTGTTCAGCCTCAATCACCTGTCTGCCTAGTGTAATGCTAATCCCAGCTTCTAAAAGACCTGTTCATTGTTTGTGGTGATGTGTATTGGGGATCGTTATATTCTATTGTGTGGGATCTTGTGAAGCCTAGCAGACGTCAGGATGATGTGTTGAGTCTTGTGATGTGTGGGTGGAGCTGGGCCATTGTTCATGTTAAACTACTGTGTATTAGATGTATATAAAAGTTACAATGTTTCTCAATAAAAGTCATTCTACCCCAGAAGAATACAGAGTGCGTCTCGTTTCTTCCAGAGGGATTGGTTCCTATGGGAAGGGGTCGTTTGGCTGTGGAAGATTGGTAGCGAGTGGATGTGTGTCCAGGAGAGGGGACATCGTAAACGGCGTTAATCCCCTTGATATTTGGGGACCCGTTACATTGGTTGGCAGCAGCGGGATTTTCACTCCAGTTACTGGGACACTCCAAACCACCACAGTGAATGACCAGCTATGCAGCCTGCAGGAGAGCCACGCTGAAAGACTTACTTGAGAGCCGTGGAGGCACCGGGGGGACAAAGGACAAAGCCACCTTGATCAGGGAACTAACGGAGATGGATCAGGGGGATGGTGAAGCAGGACCCCGGTCAGTTGAAGACTTGTTTCAACAACGAGTTCGCCAGCGGTTGGCATTATATGGTGCTAGCCCATCAGAGACCGCCATACGGGAAGCCATTAGAGACATCCAGCGGCAGGATGAGCGGCAACATGAGCAGAGAATGGCGGAAATACGGCAATCAGAGACAACACCTAAAAAAGCAGCACCAACTGAAAGGAGAGGAGAGATACAGATACCAGCCGACATGGAAAAGGAATTCAGAAGGAGGTTGCGAGAGATGCAGATACAGCATAGAGGACCAGTATCAGAGGAGGTCCTGCTGGGATGGTCTGATTCAATCCGCTGTGAACTCTGGAAGAAAGTGCTAGCTCTCGAGCAGCAACACCAGGGAAAAGTTCTCCCCTCCATCCATGTAAGGTACTGGTCACAGTATGAAGTACGAACGCTGTTATTGGGGGAACAACCGAAGCAGGAGTGGACAGCGGAGTTAAGCAGGCTGATCCGGGCAGAGATGCGGTTGGACGAGAGCTACAGAGCCCTCCGGTGGTATGTAGCCCAAGAGTGCCAGTGGTCAGCGGATGACAGCCCCACGGAAGGCTTTGCCTATAATGGCCTGGGATTGTTGTATTGGAGGCTGTCCGAGGACCCTGACTTTGGGAGTGATCGGGAGTGGCGTTTGGAGGAAATAATGGAGCACAGAGAGCAAAGACTGAATGTCTCGGAAGGGCACTGGGCACAGGAAGATTTGGAGTTTCTGGCCGTTCAGGAATGGGAGCTGGAGATTGCCTACAAACAGCTGCTAGACTCGGCTCAGCAGCAGGGTGGGGCTACCTTTGCCTGGGACTATCAGGAAATACCAGTTGACAACTATGAAATCCTGGCTGAAGAATCAGCAGTGGAAAATCTGAAGATTGCCATCCCTAAAGCCGAAGTGAATGATACGGAGTTCCAGGGAGCTAGCCTGGCTGAAGAATCGGCAGTGGAAAATCTGAAGATTGCCATCCCTAAAGCTGAAGTGGATGATATGGAGTTCCAGGGAGCTAGCCTGGCTGAAGAATCGGCAGTGGAAAAGCTGAAGATTGCCCTCCCTAAAGCCGAAGTGGATGATATGGAGTTCCAGGGAGCTAGGGCAGTTGGCTCATCTCCCCAGCCACAGATTACAGAAGGTATTGACTTAGGGGACTGTTCAGAGGATGTTATGGATTATGCATCGCCTGCTCAAGTACTGGCAACAGGACAGAGTACTGCAGGCCCCTGCTCTACACCCGTGGCAGTTTTGGAGGCCCGAGGTGAGAAGGTGATAGCTCCTCTTTCCCAGTGGATTTCAGAGATGCAGGGAAGAGAAGCAGCCCTTTTCCCTCCCCAACAGTTAGCCAGAGCAGATGGTGTGGAGTCCCCAGCAGAAGTGCTGGCAACAGGGCAGAGTGCTAGCAACCTCTGCCCAGCACCGGAAACAACTGTGGAGTTTCAGGGAGCCGGGGCAGTTGGCCCCTCTCTCCAGCAACAAGCTGAGGTGGTAAAGCTTTTACCCCCAGCTGAATCACTGGCAGCAGGGCAGAATGCTACTGGTCGCTGCACACAACTGCCACTTGAGCGGATATCGGTGGATGGGACTGCGGTCTCCACTCACAGCAACCCAGCGCAAGAGCTGGCAACAGAGCAGAGCCTCTGCTCTCAACTAACGGAAGAGGGAGTTTCTGTGGTACTGGATGGGACTTCGGTCCTCACTGACACAACCCCAGAAAATGGTGTGACACTGGCACAGGAGGATGTCAGCCTTGCTTTGCAAGCACTGGGGGATTTTCACCTACCACAAGTGGATGGGACTTCAGTCTCCACTTGTATACCTCAGGGATGCTGGGCAGTCGGTCCAGATCCCCAACAGCATGAAAGACTGAGCCCAGTCACCCTGTCTTCTCCCCAGCGGCGGGTATGTTCTCTGAGAGAGGCAGAGGTTGGCTGGGTAAGTATGCTCTGTTTGGAGCAATTTTTTTGGGGTACTGTGTGGATACCGGCATTAGAAGAATGGACCTATGGACTAACTTCGGAGTCAACCCGTCTGGGGTCACCTCCTGTGTTAGTCTCCTGCCGAAAGGGGAGATGTGTGACAGGAGGGTCACTTTGGACACAGGGTGAGCCAGGAAATAATGGACATTAAGAAATATATCTTGGGCTACCTAAAATGGGTCTGTAATATTTATCCACCATATCCCCAAGGATATCTGTAAAGGACCATTTACTGTTTCTGAACTCAACAGGTTAAATGAGAGATACTGAGGTGTTCAGCCTCAATCACCAGTCTGCCTAGTGTAATGCTAATCCCAGCTTCTAAAAGACCTGTTCATTGTTTGTGGTGATGTGTATTGGGGATCGTTATATTCTATTGTGTGGGATCTTGTGAAGCCTAGCAGACGTCAGGATGATGTGTTGAGTCTTGTGATGTGTGGGTGGAGCTGGGCCATTGTTCATGTTAAACTACTGTGTATTAGATGTATATAAAAGTTACAATGTTTCTCAATAAAAGTCATTCTACCCCAGAAGAATACAGAGTGCGTCTCGTTTCTTCCAGAGGGATTGGTTCCTATGGGAAGGGGTCGTTTGGCTGTGGAAGATTAGTAGCGAGTGGATGTGTGTCCAGGAGAGGGGACATCGTAAACGGCGTTAATCCCCTTGATATTTGGGGACCCGTTACAGTCGCAATCACAGAGATACGGGAGAAATCCGAGGTTGCTGACTCGGTCACCACTGTTTCCCAGCGTCCACTGCCAAAGAGGAAGACCGGCTTGGTTGCCCCGTCCAGCGGTCGCGGTGGATCACCCTGCTCGCCTACGCCCGCCCCGGATGGATCCGGTCGGAAGAGTCCCGGACATCCCTTCTCAACATTGGGCCGAGGTAAGCCGGGTGGAGGGACTTGGTGTTGGGGCGGAGGTGTTGGGGATTCACGGCCCTGTGTGCCCGCAGGGGGTAGCAATTCAGCCTCCACTACAGGCTACCAGCCCGCAGAGGAGTGTGACACCTCTGACCTAGAGTCGCTCTCCGATCCGGGAGACGACATCATCATAGATGAACTTTTTGCTAAGAAGGGCTGGGACAAGATGCCTCTCTCCTCGTCCCGCAGAGTCAGGGATCCACCCATGTCTACAGGGGATAGTACACCCCGGGTGGAGGCACCAGCACCACCTTCTACCTCCGGTGCCACCTGCATCTAGCACTGGGGAAAAGAGACTGTTGCTGCGGGCGCCTATGCCCAGAATGGAGATGATCAAGGCACCTTGTCACCCGGACGCCATTGTCCTACCGGGTGAGGGAGACCAGGCCACTATGCCTCCTCTGGCGAGACTACAGCGCCTCTTCTGCCAAAAAGTTGCTAACGAGTACGGGTGGGAGTACCCGTACTTACCCAAGGAACTTTTGTATGAAGTGGAAGTCAGTCGGGAACGCTGGTACAACGATTTTGTGTGGACGCACCTTCAGGTCCCACACGCCCACAGGTACCTCGCATGTTCCCCCAAAGCCTCTCAACAGTTCAAGGACTGCAAGGCAGAATTGATGCTGGGTCGGCACATGCACGCAGACAAGGTATTGATTTGACGCAAAGAGGGGGAGGATGTCGAATACCATGTAGAGACAATGGACCAGCACTTAAAACCCCTTGTCTTGCCGCACCCAAAATTCTATTTGTAGGAGAAAAAAAAAAAGAGACTCCGTTCTTGCTTTACCTTGTTGCTGCTGAACTTTTCGGGGTTGTTTTCTGGGAAAACCCAGTGACTGTACCCAAGTTTAATGGGTGTTTGTGCTCTTTGGAGGAATTGAAGGACTGTTGCCGTTGTTTGTTCTTTATTCTTCCATCCCACAAAGTGATCATGGACTTTGGGGTAGTTAGAGCTACAGAAGAAGATATGAAAAATAAATCTTCAACAAGTGCAGTTACCGCGGCACTGTCACCAGGTGGCAGTGTTGCGCACCGTTATTCACTGTTCACTTACACACTTATAGAAGGAAAGGATTTCTCTGCGGAGAAGTTTTTTCGTTCTCACACGAACATATCTGTGTCAGGGATTTGTGTGTTTAACATTTCTTTTCCCCTCTGCAGGAGAGCATCCCATCAAGACCACTGAGAATGGGGTGGGTCATAGCCAGGATGGGTGGGGAAAAATGTTAATGTGAACATGTGATGCAAAAGGTTGTTGTTATGTGTTGTTGTTTCCTTTCCCTTCCCTTTCATGTCAGGTTCAGGCACAACTGTTTTAGTTAGTTTTAAAAAAAAAAAAAACTTTTATATTTTTGGAATTTTTAGTCAGTTTCTGGATCGGGGTATGTTGGCCTCTTTTGGGCATAGTTTGCTCCAGACACTGGGGACCAGAGTCAAATAACCAGGGGGAGAGTTTAGCGGGCATGTACTTTCAGAGTGCTTAATTCTGGTGAGGACACCAGTGATGCATAGTTCCCTGAGGCCCAGCAGGTGGCGCTGTCACTTTGGGCCGGGGTTGAACCATCGCTGCAGTGCTGCACCCTTTGAGACCTCTCGCAGCAGTTGTACGGCGGGCGGGGAACCCGCTGTGCTTGCTGGGAGGGGGTATAAAGGGGGCGGACATCTTCGCCACGGGTTAGAGTCCCAGGCATCTTCAGCCTGAGGGCTGCTGTTCGCAGTCGGTGTCCAGGCGGCCTAGGCCTGGACACTTGGAGTTCGTGTTCCATCCCAGACACCTTCAGTCTGGGGTGAGGTACTCGGCCGGAGGCCTGGGGCCCAGTACCTTCCGCTGGGTCCCGCCCGGGAGGGACTGTCCTAGGGTGCCCCGGGTGTTGGGCACCCAAATCCAGAGGCGTAAGGGACCGGAGGAGGGATTCATCCGAAGACCTGGTGCAGCATATTGCCAGTGATGGGTGAACCTCTGGAGACCGCCCGTAGGGATGTCTTTCTCGAACAGGGGCCAAGTTCATAGAGGAAGGTGGTTCATGTTTAATGACCGGTGGCAGCGGTCCAACTAGTCAACTCAGGTCAGTGGCAGAAACCTACTATTAGGTCTGTGGCAGGGGCCTCAATGGTTCACCCGGTCGGTGGCAGCGACCAATCTCACGGTCGGTGGTAGAGACCGTGCGCCAGGCCTATTCGCTTGCAAAGGAATAGGAGAATTCATTTGTGCCTGGGCCTACTCGTATCCACACCCCTGTCTGTCTGTTACTGAAAGTTCAACTGTTATGTTCACCCTGCAATGGAGAAATAAAAGAGTGTTGGACTTTTAATTGGTGTGGGGCTCTGTTATTGGCAGACACATCTCCACGGAACAAGTGGAAGCTTCGTATGCAGTGAGCAGACCCGGAGGTAATTTAAGTGACTTTGCTCAACCCTCATACACATACGAGGTGAGAGCTTGGCGTAGTGTTCCTGCACTCTCCTCTCCCAGGTACCTCTACACCACACCAGCCAACCAGGCGATAGAAGCAGAGAGGGAGAGTGAGGCCCGCTACACACATTATATATATATATACACACACACACAGTATCTCACAAAAGTGAGTACACCCCTCACATTTTTGTAAATATTTTATTATATCTTTTCATGTGACAACACTGAAGAAATTACACTTTGTTACAATGTAAACTAGTGAGTGTACAGCTTGTATAACAGTGTAAATTTGCTGGCCCCTCAAAATAATTCAACACACAGCCATTAATGTCTAAAACGCTGGCAACAAAAGTGAGTACACCCCTAAACGAAAATGTCCAAATTGGGCCCAATTAGCCATTTTCTCTCCTCCGTGTCATATGACTCATTAGTGTTACAAGGTCTCAGGTGTGAATGGGGAGCAAGTGTGTTAAATTTGGTGTTATTGCTCTCACTCTCTCATACTGGTCACTGGAAGTTCAATATGGCACCTCATGGCAAAGAACTCTCTGAGGATCTGAAAAAAATATATGTTGCTCTACATACAATATAAATATAAAAAATGTCGCGCCCCTAAAAATATTACAAACTTGATAGACTACACAGGTGACACTAAATGAATAGTATCAAGTAACACCTGTAAAAATAGTCCCACCATATATATTTCTCTCAGTGAAGTGTAAATATAATGAAAACGTGCAAACATAAAATAAACACTGATTGCTGAAGGCCGATCAGACCATCAGGTTAAATAATTAGCTAACCAGAGACTGAGCAACAATAATGTGCAAATGAATATGAATATTAAAAAAAAGTCCTTAAATAACTTAAAAAACACAAAATTGCAAAAAATAATGTCCACCACATATAGAAATGTTTCCTTCACGCTGGAAAGAAGGGGAAGAAAAAAGGAACTTTGAAAGATGTAATCAAGGGGGAGGATGATGGTGTAAGGAGATAAGTCCCAAAGAATCCACAGATGTCGAAGAAGACCACATCCACCGCGGTGAGTAAATAGGTAAAAGATGGGTACGTTACCAGAAATGATGGACCTCCACTATGGCAAGGTCTAGCAGGCATGCAGATATCACCCTCTGCGGGGTACAGGAGTTAATCCACCTGATTTCGCGAAACGATGATACCAGTGTAGGTTCTTAGCCTCTGTTATACTGATCCTTTTACTGCAGGTGCTGCGAATGATCACTCCAAACCAGGAAAAAACCGAACTTTCAAGTTGGTGTAGGAACCATGAAAGAAAAGGGAAAAGGACTCCAGTAGTGTAATACCTCAAGGTATATTTATTCCCAAAAAGTAGAGGTATACAGATAAAACAGCAGTACAAAATAAAAATAAAAAACAAACAAAGTTTAAAATTGCCGGCATGCAATGTGGCGTTCGCCCGTGCTAGCGGGGTCACGTGGTAGTGACGTCAGTGCGTTGCACCGCCCTGACTAGTTTCGTTTCCTAAAAACGTTCTCAAAGGGCACGGGCGACGCACTGAAGTGTCACTCTATAAATAATAGCGAGGCGCGTTCCACGTCTCGCTTTCGTGTCAGTCGTAATGACGTTGAGGTCATGACGCATCCACGTCTCGCTCCCGTATCTGTCGTCATGGCAATATAGCCACGGCGTCTCCTCGTCTCATTCCGGGATCTGTCGCCATGACGATAAAGTCATGGCGTATCCACGCCTCGTTTCCGTGTCAGAGTCCGGAAGGTGGAACATAAACAAAACCCAATAGCCTCACACTCATGGTAGAGGGAGGGGTCACAACCCATAATCTAATTCCCGTGAAGCGAAAGGATAACAGATTCAACACTTAAAAGTAAATTAAATTCTAACCTCACTATACATCATGACTAAAAAGTTATGATAAAAAGGTAGAGACGTATCTCCAGTGCCAGGGAAGGGAAAGGATTCACCCATCCCCCAATAGCAACAAGGAAACATCCCAATCTCAACAAGAGATATAAAAATAATTGGGAAAATTTTTTAGTGGGGTTCCAAATCATGCGTTATCTATAAATGCATTGATTTCGATATCGACATTCAACCCAAATGGTCTAAGGCATTTAATCCTGTATATCCAACTCATTTCGAGTTTGGATATCGCACGCCTCTGGTGTACCCTGATTGGAGAAGATTTGCTTATACAGAGTAGCTGATGTTACCTCCTATTTAAGGCTCATTTATATCTTACCTCTGGTAAGTGTGAACCCCTAGGGTTTTTTTTTCATCACACGGTGGATTCCAACAATTGTCTTTGGTGGTGGAAAGTGCACACTTGGACTTTTTTGTGATATTACTCACCATAATACTCTGAACTGGTCATTTCTTCATACGTGCTGGACTTTTTTCAGTGGCATGATCCACGGGTCCTTTTATTTTATTTTATTTTGTTTATATTTTAGCGCTGTTTTGTGTAAAACTTATTTTACAGTATTTACCTGTTTTATCGTTTTTCCACCTTTTATTTATTTACCGATTTTAAACAGCTGCTTTTCCATTTAATGTGTTTTGTATAAAAATACCTTGAATTTTACTGTTCAGGCTGCCTTGCATTTTGCGAGTTTGAACTGGCGCTAAGTGTGTGTTCTGTCAGGCCTTTATACAACACACCTTTATCCATATTGTTGATTATTTTTCTTGGCTGCCATGGATGCCTTGCAATTTCTAAGCAGCAGGAACATTGATATTAATAGTGTCTTTGCAGTAAATGAGCACACTACAGCACAAACAAATTATAATGGAGCTATTACTGCTCTTGGTAATGTCTTAGAGAAACAGGTCCGAACCTGGTGGGACATATGTACTCTGGAACAATATATAAAGGAAAAAAAATATCATTAGAAGCCTAAGATGGGAGGTTATCCCACAAGATGGGTTAGATGACCCTGAATCTATGCATGAATGGCTTGAGTTCTTTAATGGTATGGGTTTTAAGCTCCAAGAATTGATTTTAAAGAGAAAACGCATAAAAATGGCACGTTTAGAAATAAGAATCAATGAGCTTGAGGCACAACTTGAACCCATTAAAGACTCACAGCAAGTAACAGATTTTAATATACGTATAAAGAAGAAATTGGAAAAAGTAGATAAAGATACTCAGAAGAAAAAAAACAAGAAGTTCCATAGGGATCTGGGAGATTTTCGATCGAATACCATATACCTATGGCAACAAACAAAAGGGCCAGTGGTAAGCGATATGAACTTGGAAGGAACACAAGTCATTATCCCCACAGATAGACCACAACAACCCAATACGCAAAATATACCAACAAGGGATCAACAAAGGTCTCTGGCACCTCCACATGCCCCAGTAGGGCAATCTACCCCCATAAGAAATGGGGTTTATCAAGGGAGAGGAGGTGCTCCTAGAAAAGGTCCACCACATCAACATTACAATTCTACATACCAAAATCAATATCAAGTGCCAACACATAATAGATACGATACATTACAACAATATGAAGACAGAGAGAGATACCAATCCCCACGTCCTTTTTTAGGGAGGGGGAGAGGGTGGCAGAGGAGAGGTCGAGGACATCCCCCTCGCAGGGGAAGACCACCGATGCACTCTCAACCAACACAGGACCAGAGAGGCCCCCAATGGAGAGAGCCCCCATGGTGGGAGAAAGAGCATATACCCTACTACAATCAAAGGAGAGAAGATCCAGAGGATGTAGAGCAGGGCGAAGGCTCCAGAAAAAGAAGGAGAGAACAGGAATAGGAGGCATCTTTAATCTTACTGAAACTCAATTGACTCATAAAGAAATAAACATTTTACATCTTGGCTTGAAATGTGGTTTGAAAAGACCCGTTAATAAGTTTGATATTTTCATCGATGTACACAAATATATGAGGAAATTAAATATAAAAAAATACTTTCTGAACAAAAATTCACAACCCACTACCAACCTAGCATCTGTATCTACTGAAAGTGGGTTACGGAACAAATCACTTTTCAATCCCCTAAACACTGCAAACCAACACGTTGATGTTTTTAAAGGTTTAGTTCTACGTGATTTAGAGGGCCTGATCCCCAAAAAAGATGTGAACCCGTGTCATATACAACAAGGAATTGAATTACTGGAAAAACGTAAGGATTTGGTAATACGACCAGCGGACAAAGGAGGAGGAATCGTTTTAATGACTAAAGAATTCTACCACCAACAATTACATGGTATGTTGACAGAGGATGATACATATAAGAAGCTAGAAAAAGATCCCACTGTACAGTATGAGGCTGATTTAAGAATTTTAGTGGAATCTGGATATTCTAAATGGGTTCTGACTGAAAAAGAAAAGACATTCTTAATCCCAAGTAGCAGCAGGATACCAACAATTTACACTCTGCCGAAGATACATAAGGACGTGAAATGCCCTCCTGGGAGACCTATAGTGAATGGCATAGGTTCTATCTCAGCAAGAGTAGGACAATATCTTGACACATTCCTACAGAAGAGTGTCACTATGACTAAAGCTTACTTACGGGACACTAAGAATTTATTACAACTCCTCCAAACAATTGATTTGGCAGGGAGATCAGAAGTATTTTTAATTACCGCTGATGTTTCCTCGCTGTACATTATCATACAGCACGATGATGCTCTCCTAGCCTTAAACTGGGCCTTATGTCAGAGAGATGACATTACCCATAACCATAAAGTGTTTTTGAGGAATGCCCTAGACTTTTGTCTAGGGCATAATTATTTTTGGTATAACGGTAGTTTTTATCTACAGAAACGTGGGGTTGCGATGGGTGCCAAATTTGCACCTAGCATTGCAAACCTATTCATGGGGGAATGGGAAGATAAAACCATCTTCGCGGTCAAGAGGGACTCATTATTATTATACAGAAGGTATATAGATGACCTCTTCTTCATTTGGTCAGGTCCACTATCAGCTCTGAATACATGTTTGGAAGAATTAAATAACAACACAAATAATATTAAACTCACCTATGAATTTAGTGATACTAAGATCCATTTCCTGGACATCAATATATTCAGACACGGAGATAAACTGGGTACTTCGGTTTATTTTAAGCCCACAGATTCCAACAGTTACTTACCTATGCAGAGTGGCCACCACCCATTATGGCTTAGAAATGTCCCTAAAGGTCAGCTAACTAGGATAAGGAGAAACTGCACAGATCCTGAAGATTTCAAAACACAAGCTATGGTTATCAAGAAAAAGTTTGTGGAAAAAGGCTACCGTGTAGATGTTTTGGATCACACTATTAATGAGATATCCTTTATTCCCAGAGAAGATCTCCTGATTGATTCGCCCCACAAAGTAAATACAAACAATCAGGAATGGAGTTTCATCTCAGGATTTCATTCACAATACAAGGAGGTAGAAGAAATATTTACCACCCACTGGCACATCCTACAGATGGACAGAGTACTCAAGTGTTCGTTACCAGACAGACCAGGATTTATTTATAGAAGATCACCCAATTTTGCTGACAAAATTGTCAAAAAAGTTATTGAATCTCCAACCAGACCCCCCTCCCTATGGGATCAAGATGGCTTCTACGCCTGTAGAAAATGTCGAGCATGCAAAGAAGTTAGAGTGCCTATCAGAGCCCTTGACAGATTCACATCTACTTCGAACCATAAAGAATTTAGAATAAAAGAATTCATTACATGCAACACATCCTATGTAGTGTATGCTCTCCAATGCCCATGTGGGTTAATCTACATAGGCCGCACAAAAAGATTATTAAGAATCCGTATCGCAGAACACATAGCTAACATTAAGATCAGATTCAAGGATCATAATGTGTCCCTACATTTTAAGTTGTATCACAACCAAGACCCTATCGGGCTCAAATTTTGGGGTATAGACCATCTCAAACCGTTTTGGAGAGGTTCCAATCTCGTCAGAGAACTCTCCAAATGGGAAACCCAGTGGATCTTCTTGGTTGACACTTTATCGCCCAAAGGGTTAAATGTGGATTTAGACATAAATTGTTTCATCAGTGATTATTGATTAATAATGGCCACACTTATTATCTGCATTTATGTCTTCCATTTGTTCCTCTATATATGATGTTCTGCTTATTATTGGTTATAATGTAATGTCATTTTTTAAGACATATAGAGGTATTTTTTACTTCTATTTGCATGTCTTTTACACACAATTTTTAACCATCTATTATTGAGTATTTTATCTATTATTTACAAGGGGCCACACCACTATGTTGGCATACACATATATATACTTTTGCTATTTTTTTATATATATGTCCTTTATCCATATCTAATCACTTCTGTTGGTGATTATTTATTTGCTATAATATAGTATTTATTTATTTATTTATTCTTTTTTATCAATTTTTTATACATATTATACACATTAGTCGCTATTATTTTAATATCTATATCACATACTAGATATTTTAGTGTTGACACCATGTTATAATAGTGATACAGTAATAGTATATATGTACATGCAATATAAATAGTTATATGGTTTTTCAGGTTCACCATTAGTCTTATAGTATATTAGTAGTGACTCTCTAGTTTGTTACTTCAACTATAATTTTTATGCATTTTGTGCTATCACTATATAGAGACATGTACTCATAGCTCCGTTACTGCTTAAGTGACCAGTATAATCCATATTCATTATCGCTGCACATCATTTTAAAACTATATTTTTTTCTATTTATGAAGTCTCCTTTAATATATTGTTCTTATTTAATGTCGATTTTTAACATTTATTACCAAGTATTTACATGTTATATGTGATGATATATTGTTCATATTGTTTGTGGCTGTTCTCCGCATTAATTAAGTCTATGCTTAGATAGACCCCATGTTCTCTATTTGTGCAATGCATAATCAGCGTCCAATCAGACAACAGAGGTGCGCACTCGTCATCTGTTGCCGAGTACGCTGATTGGCAGATGTTCAACAGACATGGTGATATAAACATCGCGGGTGCGTCGTGACGTTACGCCCTCTGTTGAAGTCAGGTGACGAAATGCGTCAGGGCGTAACCATGACTACCCGCGACCCGGAAGTGACGTCTGCGCTCCAAGCGTGCGTTCCACTGCTCACAGCTACCATTCGGAAGTGTCTGCAGGATCCGTGAGGACACATACACTCTCCCTAGGACGCCGGAAATGGTGATAGCGCCCTCTTGGGCCATTCATTGCTTATTTTACTGCTGTTTGATGTACGTAGTTTGGTTAAAGGGGTCTCCTACTGGTGGGTTAACAGATTTGAAATAAACAGGATTACACTATTGTGCTGTTATCTTCCTATTATTTTATGGTCTGCTTTGGAGCCCATCCTTATTGATGTACCCTGATTGGAGAAGATTTGCTTATACAGAGTAGCTGATGTTACCTCCTATTTAAGGCTCATTTATATCTTACCTCTGGTAAGTGTGAACCCCTAGGGGGTTTTTTTTCATCACACGGTGGATTCCAACAATTGTCTTTGGTGGTGGAAAGTGCACACTTGGACTTTTTTGTGATATTACTCACCATAATACTCTGAATTGGTCATTTCTTCATACGTGCTGGACTTTTTTCAGTGGCATGATCCACGGGTCCTTTTATTTTATTTTATTTTGTTTATATTTTAGCGCTGTTTTGTGTAAAACTTATTTTACAGTATTTACCTGTTTTATCGTTTTACCACCTTTTATTTATTTACCGATTTTAAACAGCTGCTTTTCCATTTAATGTGTTTTGTATAAAAATACCTTGAATTTTACTGTTCAGGCTGCCTTGTATTTTGCGAGTTTGAACTGGTGCTAAGTGTGTGTTCTGTTAGGCCTTTATACAACACACCTTTATCCATATATATATATATATATATACTTACCTGATTGGCAGTTGATTGACAGTTAACCAATTAACGACTGGCTGTCGCTTATAAAGAAAAGAGATGCGTCACTAGCAGGCAGACAGAAAGAAGGAGACAGAAGATAATTCGTCCCGCCCTAACCCCCCCTTTTTGTCGTGGTCCAATTAATGTCCCTAGGTTTTGTCCCTTTCCCAGAAAGGGGATGTTCATTTGAATATTGCTCATTGGTGTATTGTAGGATGTTGTTTTATTGAGTTATGTAATAGCTCGAGCTTATATTTAGATGAGCTATATTTAGAATGATATATATGAAAAATATGATATAAGTTGTACTTAATATATTTAAGTGAATTAAATATTTGATATAAAGATGTTAATGATAATTTTAAATATCTTATACCTATGTAGCGGGGTCTTTGAATTTAGTTGGGGTACACCTGGGTAGTAGTGTGACCCAGGTGTGTAAATTATGAGAGGTTTTGGACCCCTTTGTATTCGTGGAGGATTGGGTGGTGTATTATCCTCCTTGGCCTGTGGGTGGCGGGGTACCCACGGGCTCAAGGTAGAGTCACTGCCGCAGTGCTACCCTTTTTGTCCCTTTCCGGAGATGGTACGGCGAGGGCGGGGAACCCGCCGTGGTGTCGATGGGAGGAGATAAAAGGGGGAGACACCCTTACCACAAGGTCTTCGAGGATCTTCTCTTCACGCACCCAGGCACCTTAGGCCTGGGTGCGGGCGGTTCGGAGTTCCGGCCCAGGCGCCCTAGGCCTGACCGGAATGGAGTTGGAGTCCATCCCAGGCACCTTCAGCCTGGGGTGAGGTACTAAATCGTAGGCCTGGGGCCCAGTGACTTCGACTGGGTCCCGCAAGGGCGAAGTGATCCGAGGGTCCCCGAGGTGGACGGGACCTGCATCTGAGGTGAGGAGGCCGGGGAGGTCACCCGTCCGGAGAGTCCGGAGCAGCATCAACCCGGTGACGGATGGGCCTCCGGTAACTCCCTTGGAGGGACATATTCCCCTGATAGAGGCCACAGCGCAGCGAAGGTACTCCTAAATACGTTCTCTTGAGTTGCTGGTAGAGACTCACAAGTTCTATGTTCTGTACTAATCAAGGCTACGATAACCGCTGGTGAAACCACAGTGGTTTAAATTGAAATCCGGATAGTGCCTCGACCTGCTCATCCCACCGTATCAGGCTGTTATAATGTTCCAACCAGTTGGCTACTGAAGCACTGTTTATTGTGGATCTTGCAATAAAACAAGAGTTGGACTGTGATCGGTGTGTGGACTCTGGTTAATGGGAGCAAAGGGAGGTGTCAGCATAGCAGGACTGAGTTTCATAACTAAAACGCATTGGCCCGAGGAAGATACTGATACTGGCCTTCACCTCACCCACGGCTATGGGGAGGACATGGGCCGTAGCGCATCTCATCCTGTCGTGTGACATACCCCTAGACAAAGGAGATGGGGTGAGGCCGCTACACGTGGGGGGCTCGTGAGTCCGGGATGAAATGTGTATTGACGTTGAAATTTGGAATGGCTGTGTCTGGACTTTGCTGCCCGGAGGAGTTCCGAGCGGGTCGGCCATGTGATTGTCCAAAGTGCGTCCCTGTGCTCGAAGTCGTGGACATGACCCCAAGACGGGAAAGGCCCATGCAGAAAGAGCGGGAAGAGGGAGGAGTCCAGCCGTGTGAAGTACTACATGTGGGGACTTTTGCTGCACTGCGCCATGAGGCACCCCGTGACTGCGGAATTCGTGGGCGGAGACCGAAGAAAGCCCGCGAAAACGTGCAAGTTGTGGGAGGAGTCTGGCCATGTGAGGAGATACACGTGGAGACTCTGGCGCGTGGTCAGTGCGTGATGGAGCAGCAGATAGTCGGGATGGCCTCAAGCTCCCCGTGGATTCCGGTTCCCTACCCCACGAAGATGACTGCTTTTGCTGCTCCCCCTACAGACACGGGGATAAGACTCAGGCCCCGAGGACAGTTGGCTTTGTACTCATGCAGAGACATGGAGGCCCTCGGCGTGATCTGTCCCGGATGCTCGGGACTGGTGGTCCACCTGAAGCCATTCGGGCGTTGTGAGGCGTGTAAAGAATTCCTGTTCGAGGTGGAACCATCCACAGTAAGGCCCCGGGCCCTCCGCCTCAACAGCCTCACAGGTACCGCTACTCCGGAAGGGGAGATCCAGGCCTTTGCGGAGGTCCCCGTACGCACTGACCAGGGCGACGTGACTGCCCAACCAGAGACTGAGAGAGAAAAATCCGAGGATGCTGCTTCGGTCACCACAGATTCCCTGCTCCCACCTCCGAAGAGGAAAGTCGGCCTGGTGCAGGCCTCCTATGGTCGTGGAAGAGCTTCACCCCGTCGCTTGCCAGGCCTGGATGGATCCGGTTGGAAGAGTCCTGGACATCCTAGTGCTTCAGAAGGTCCAGGTGAGCTAGGGGCTGGGACTGTGGTAGTGGTTGGAGGTGTCGGGAGTTCACAGTCGGTGGAGCCCGCAAGGGAGGGTAGTTCCACGTCTACTAGAGACTACCTTCCCGCCGAGATGTATGACACCTCCGACCTAGAATCGCTGTCAGACTGCGGAGATGACAGGGAAATAGATGAACTGTTTCACCGGAAGGGCTGGGATAAACGCCCGTTACCCGTGCTACATGAACCGCAGGATTCCCCTATGTCTATAGGAGACAGCACACCCCGGGTGCAGGCCCCGGAGATTACAAGGAAGTCTAGTCCTCCGACCAACTTGCCACATTCTACAACATCACCCGTTTTGGTAGCGGGGATGCAGCGCGCTTCATTGCGAGCACCGAGAGCAAGGCCATCTGAGGTAGTGAAAGTACCTCGGCACCCGGAGGCCATTGTTCAGCCAGGAGAAGGTGAGCGGGATGTCATGCCTCCTTTGGCCAGATTGCAAAGACTTTTATCCCAGAGAGTTGCCCGTGAGTAGGGATGGGAATATCCCTACTTGCCTCGGGACTTACTTTATGAAGTTGAAGTCCTGCGACAGAGATGGTATGACAAATTCATTTGGGAAAAACTCAAAGTGCCTCATGCCCGTCGATATCTGTCCTGTTCGCCACCAGTGTCGAAAAAGTTCAAAGACTGCAGAGCAGACTGGATGTTGGGGCGCCACATTTATGCGGACAAGGTGCTTATCTGCCGGAAGGATAAAGAGGACGTTAACTATTCGATTGAGGTCTTCGATAAGCACCTAAAGCCTTTGTTTTTGCCTGACCCAAAGTTCTATTTGTGAGAAGAGACTCACTTGTTTTTCCCTGCAGCTTCTGGAAATGTCCTTGCCGGAACATCTGAACTGTACCCTGGTTTTTTTATTTGGGTTTATTTTTTTCTACTCTTTGGAGGAATGAGAGCAGTTTTTGTTTGTTCTCTCTTCTTTCATAAATCAAAGACAGAGACTTTGGGGGTAGAATCAGTGTAGGGACGCAGGAAGAATGAAGATTTCACCAAGTGTCATTACCGCGGCACTGTCACCAGGTGGCAGTGTTGTGCAATGGCTGTTGTGATTCTACACTTGCATTACTTTGCTCATTGAAGTGAATGGGTTTCTCGGCTGATAGACTCATTCATTTCAAGTCAATACAAAATGTTAGGATGTTATGTTTTCTTTTGTTTCCCTTCTGCAGGAGATTCGTCCGTCAAGACTACTGAGTATGGGGTGGTTCTTATGCCCCATACACACGATCGTTTTTCATGCCGTTAAAAATGCCATTTTAAAAAATGGCCATTAAAAATGATCGTGTGTAGGCTCCAGAGCATTTTTAACGACGTGAAAAACGGCCATTAAAAATTCCGGACATGCTCTCTTTTTTCACGTCGTTTTTCATGTCGTTTTTTTTAACGACGTGAAAAACGATAGTGTGTATGCTTTCACGACGTGAAAAAAAACGCGCATGCTCAGAATCAAGTATGAGACGGGAGCGCTCGTTCTGGTAAAACTAGCGTTCGTAATGGAGATAGCACATTCATTACACAGTAACGGACTGAAAAGCGCGAATCGTCGCTCAACAAACTTTACTAACATGAAGGGTGGCGCCATTCGAACGGAACTTCCCCTTTATAGTGCCGTCGTACGTGTTGAACGTCACTGCGCTTTGCTTGATCGTTTTTTTTTTATGATAGTGTGTATGCAAGGCAGGCTTGAGAGGAAACATGAAAAAAAACGAGGAGAAAAACGTTGGTTTAAAAAATGACATTAAAAACGATCGTGTGTACGGGGCATTAGACAGTGAAGGGAGGGATTGTATATGTGTATATGTTCAGATGGTTTTATGGAAAAGTTTTATT
The DNA here is from genome assembly GCA_029206835.1 of Rana muscosa. Lineage (NCBI taxonomy): Eukaryota > Metazoa > Chordata > Amphibia > Anura > Ranidae > Rana > Rana muscosa. The sequence continues at coordinate 500,270,762 of CM055116.1, read as the reverse complement.
GTGTTATATTTCCCTTTCCCTTGAGCAGGTCTTGGCACAAACAGAATCTAAATTTTTAGGGATAGCCTCTGGGGTCAGTCTTATGTCACCACTCCATGGGAGACATGGGTTTGCACCAGACGCTGGGGACCAGCGTCAAATCACAGGGGGGAGTATGTAGCTGGGTCTTTGAATTTAGTTGGGGTACACCTGGGTAGTAGTGTGACCCAGGTGTGTAAATTATGAGAGGTTTTGGACCCCTTTGTATTCGTGGAGGATTGGGTGGTGTATTATCCTCCTTGGCCTGTGGGTGGCGGGGTACCCACGGGCTCAAGGTAGAGTCACTGCCGCAGTGCTACCCTTTTTGTCCCTTTCTGGAGATGGTACGGCGAGGGCGGGGAACCCGCCGTGGTGTCGATGGGAGGAGATAAAAGGGGGAGACGCCCTTACCACGAGGTCTTCGAGGATCTTCTCTTCACGCACCCAGGCACCTTAGGCCTGGGTGCGGGCGGTTCGGAGTTCCGGCCCAGGCGCCCTAGGCCTGACCGGAATGGAGTTGGAGTCCATCCCAGGCACCTTCAGCCTGGGGTGAGGTACTAAATCGTAGGCCTGGGGCCCAGTGACTTTGACTGGGTCCCGCAAGGGCGAAGTGATCCGAGGGTCCCCGCGGTGGACGGGACCCGCATCTGAGGTGAGGAGACCGGGAGGTCACCCGTCCGGAGAGTCCGGAGCAGCATCAACCCGGTGACGGATGGGCCTCCGGTAACTCCCTTGGAGGGACATCTTCCCCTGATAGGGGCCACAGCGCAGCGAAGGTACTCCTAAATACGTTCTCTTGAGTTGCTGGTAGAGACTCACAAGTTCTATGTTCTGTACTAATCAAGGCTACGATAACCGCTGGTGAAACCACAGTGGTTTAAATTAAAATCCGGATAGTGCCTCGACCTGCTCATCCCACCGTATCAGGCTGTTATAATGCTCCAACCAGTTGGCTACTGAAGCACTGTTTATTGTGGATCTTGCAATAAAACAAGAGTTGGACTGTGATCGGTGTGTGGACTCTGGTTAATGGGAGCAAAGGGAGGTGTCAGCATAGCAGGACTGAGTTTCATAACTAAAACGCATTGGCCCGAGGAAGATACTGATACTGGCCTTCACCTCACCCACGGCTATGGGGAGGACATGGGCCGTAGCGCATCTCACCCTGTCGTGTGACATACCCCTAGACAAAGAGGTGGGGTGAGGCCGCTACACCTATAATAAAGGGCCACGGCCTATTACACCACAGGTGCTGCAGTAATGTGTTTCATTAGTATGAATGTTCTGTCTATGATCCCATGAGGCAGCAGACAAAAATTACACTTAGATCTCTGGGTTGAGACAAGTACACACTATAGAGAGATACACACACATAGTACCCCTACTCATTAAAAAAAAAGTAAAGTAAAAATAAAATCACAAACACAGTTTTTGACAAGTCCTTTATTAAAGAAAAAAAAAAACTCTTCCCCAATGTACATTCCTAGCGCCGAATGACATCTCTAGTCTCCCCGCCCCACAGCTGAAGTAAACAAAAAAGCGAGATCACCCAGGTGATGTAATTGACCATATATGAACCTGGCTGACAGCTGAATGAGCAGGGCAGGGATAAGTCACTGGTTGTTAGGACACTGACGGGTGATCGCTCCTTAACACAAAACTGCCAAAAACACAAAAAATGCATGTACTCTCATTTTACTTGCATTTGTTGTGTGTTTCTATTGAAGCCTATGGGGCCAAAAGTTTGCAGCAATAGCACCAAAGTAGTAGCTGCCTTTTCCAAAAACGTGCTGCAGCTGTGCTGCATTGATGTGAATGGGTACCGTTGAAAATAATACCATTTGGAAAATATTAACCACTTAAGGACCGAGCCTCCTTCTGAGATTTGTTGTTTACAAGTTAAAAATTTTTTTTTTTTGCTAGAAAATTACTTAGAACCCCCAAACATTATACATTTTTTTCTAACACCCTAAAGAATAACATGGCGGTCATTGCAATACTTTCTGTCACACCGTATTTGCACAGCGGTCTTACAAGCGCACTTTTTTTAAACATTCAAGGGATAATTTTTCATCTACTGTACTAGATTATCCAATACATTGTTTCTAAACCTACTTTGTGCTAGGTGAGTCAGGTCCCTCTCCACTAGTTCTTGGAACAAATCCATGTCCTTACCCCTAGATTCCACAGGATAAAAATACGATCTAAGTTTAAATGAAACCACAGGGTGACATAAATTGGGTTCAACACGGTTAGTACATGATTTGAGGGCAAGATCAGTGAGATCTTATAACACACATACCTTTGGAAAGAACTGGGGAGAGGGAGTAGACTCACCCACCGATGACTGTGCCGCAGGTGACATACTGTAACTTCTTCATTCTCGGGTTCAACAAAATAATGTTTCCTCAAAGTTAATGCATGTGCAAATTTATTGATATCCAGAATAGTGCCAAACAAATCAAAGTGGTTATTGGGGCAAAAGTTCAGACCCCTCGATAGAAGAGATTCCTCCGTGACCGATAATGATCGCTGGGACAAATTAATGACATTGAGATCTAAGGTAGATTCCGACCCTGTAGCTGAAAACGGCTCTTGTTTGTTTCTATTATGCCTCTTTCCTCCTCTCCTCGTTTTCCTGTTTTTTTCTTCTTTTTCTTTTTGTTGGTGCCATTGGCGCCCTGGTTTAAATCCTGTGTATTCACTCTGCGAGCAGCCTCAGTCAGCCAACCTGATCGAGGAGACGAGTCTGAAGCTGGTACTGCTAAGGTGTCATTGGCTGGCTCACTCTCCGGGTAGAGAAGCTGACACGCTTCTTAGTGGATACTTTGTGTTGGTGTCCAGGATGAAACATGGGCTTTTTCCATGTACATACAGCACATTGTTGGTTTCGTAAACGATACAATCCCTGATTAGTTTCTCCTTTTTAGTTGAAATTACACCTTTTTCCAATTTGTCTAGTCTCTTGTTCAGCTGGCCATTGAGTTCAACGAATCCAGCAAGATGTTGTTGTGTGATTAACTCTTTCTGGATAATGGCCATTTCACCCTGTACACGATCAAGTTCCTTCTTTTTTGAATTAACAATGATTTGCATGAGTTTGAAGGAGCAAGTGGAAAGGGTGTTTGTCCATTCTGATTTGAGATCGTCTTTAAAAGTGGGATATTTTTTAAGCCTGAGTCCACACAATATTTGATCCAATGTGAGGTATTCTGTTATGGTATTCACATCCCAAAATTACCTGATCTCTTTTGCCATCAAGCTCTCTAGCCTTTCGGAAGGTTAGTTTTAGCATCAGATCGCTGGTACCTGGAAATTGTAAAATTCCACCTTGTTGGCCCAAACGGAGCGGATGCCTCTGGTTCAGGTAGGACTGCTGTAGATTCTGCCATGATAGGTGTAGTGCCCGCAGGGTCATAGATAGTAAAATACTTATGTTGCGAGTGAATGAGGGAACTGGAGTCGGGCAGGCTAAGAAGATAGCACAAAAAAGGTGTTGTATTGGTGTGCGGCCGTCCAGGACTTTTTTCTTTTTAATGAGCCAGACTTGACTAAGCACCCCATGGAATCTCAATGCGTTTCATGGCTATATGCCATTCATCAGGAGTTGAGTACAGAGATAAACTGTAAATACAAATGGGTATTAGTTAATATATTCTACCCCTAAGGGGAGAAAAGACCTCATGGGGAGAAAGGTATCTATACTCACAGGTCGGCTAAAAGCACTGTGCTTGCCTAGCATCGAGGAAGATGGAACTGATTGTCTGTTCCGGAGCTGAGACAAGAAACTCCGCCCTGGCTGAGAAAACATCCACATAGCATTCCCGATCGCTACAACACATTCCACATGCGTGGGGATGATTGTAAATATAGTGTTCTGAAAAAAATGTATAAAATATGTGAAGAAATATGTAAAAAAAGATGGAAAAAGTGAGAAATTTTGAAGTGAAAAAACATGATGAATGATTGGGATGAAAAAGTGTGTGTATATATATATATATATATATATGTAGCGATACCTTCAACTAAGAGGGCCGCAGATTTAGTTTGGGCCCTGAAGACAGCTCCGCCAACCCCCAGCAATTTACTCGACCCCCTACTGGCACAGTTAGTCTAGGGTAAATGTGTTTATCTTATGCTCTATGATTAAATGCAAACACCAAGACAGTAATAGGATAATAACGAATTTACTCTTTATGGCAAATGGAAATCAACAGTGATAACAGATCATAAGAATCTATCTGCAGAGCCCTGCAGCAATAGTCACACTATAACTGTTAAGATATGGCGCACACGCGCCACGTGTAACAGTACCTCACTATGCGCCCTATGGCGTAGCAACTAAATAAACTACCTAGATGGCCAGGCCTGACCATATAACTCAGTCTCTAAGAAGGGTAGAATTCTTCGCATGCAAGTCTTTAAACGGTGGTGCACATGTCAGGGACACATTTGTAATCCAAGGATGGGGGGTAAAAATGCCAACACAGCGCACTCCACCAAAGATCCGTTCAACTCAGTTCTGCTTTGGATCTCAAATGGGGAAAAGAACTCAAATAGGAACTGGTGGGCCACGGCAGTTTGTAGGCCTAACAATGATATAAAGTATTTGTGGATTGAGAAAGTGCTCGCTCACCCCTCCGGACGCGATCCCAGTCCGGGAACTTCCACCTGCTGTGTCTCCTCACACAGCTCTGCAGCAGTCTCGTCTCCGGCTCAGCAGCGGTTGAAGAAAACAGAGTCAGATGCCACCCAGGCTCGAGATGGGGTGGAAGGCTCTTTGGGTAACAGCGCAAGGCCCAGGCTTCAGGCCTTGCACCACGGTGGATCCGCACAGGAAGATCTCTCCCTTGAAGTCTCGTGTCCCAAAGCGGCCGAGCCCAGCCTCGCCTCCTCCTTTTATAACCCCTCCCATGAGTCTCTGGGGTGGAAACATTGCCGAAAGGGGTTCTGGGTAAGGTAGTCCTGGGAGTCTTAAAGGGGACCCCGCTACACACTCCCCCCACTTAAATTCTTTGGTCCCCAAAGAAAATTCTAGCATACACTGCGTACAACCCTAGACAACATTGCGTAAGATGTTGGCATAGGGAATTCCCACCAAAACCGAGGGGTTGAATTCCCTTGCCCACAGGTAACACTATCATGAGTGGCCTGCCTAACTGTGCCAGAGAGTGGGGGGGTTGCCCTCCACCAAATTAACAGTGGAGGGATCCGGATTCTCTGCACTCCTCCTGGCAGTGACCACAGAATCTTCTGAGCTCTTCCCCATTTGTGGGTAAGTCAACTTTTTGGGAGGCCTTATGACTCTTCGAGCCCTTTGCTCTCTTGGGGTTTCTGGCTCTGGTGCCACAGGCTCTTCTTCTGTAGCAGGTTCGGGCAACACGGTGGGTTCTGGAACATCTGCTTCAGGAGCCGAGGGATACAGAGTCTCTAGGGTCCTATTCAGAGTAAGTATCACAGGCATCTTCCCAGTAATCTGATGAAGGACTAGATGGGATGAATTCAGCGGCTTCTGCATTCAGTTGTCCATCTATAGTGTCTTCTGTGGTTGGAAGATCTATAGCAGAAGTTCCTGGAGTTGGGGAAGGCCACAGCCAGTCAAGTTCTTTTCCTTCGTCTCCACTGAGTTCAGAGGCCTCTCCATCTTCAGGCCGAGAGGTCTGGGACCGAGTGTTTGGTCTGGGGGTATCCAGAATAGAGACTGGTTCAGGGGAGTCCCTCACTGGAGGTATCCTGACTGCTTCAGCAAGTGGGAGCAGGTGGTCCTACCTTTCCTTCTGGCTTCAACTTGTAGACAGGTAGGCCCGGCAGCTTCCTACAGATGATATAGGGTTCAGATCTCCATCTGTCTGCAAGTTTGTGTTTTCCAGGGACCCCCAGATTGCGTAGCAGTACTCGGTCCCCAGGCTGCAAGTCCTGTCCCCGGACCTTCAGGTCAAAGTTTCTTTTGTTTCGGGCTCCCCTTTGATCCGAGGCCGCTTGAGCATGTTCATAAGCTACTTTCAGGCTGTGTCTGAGCCTGTCCACATATCCTTTGTGGGATGTGGCTGAGGAATGGTCTAAAGAGGTGCCAAAGGCCAGGTCCACAGGTAACCTTGCTTCTCTCCCAAACATGAGTCGATATGGGGAGTACCCCGTAGCATCACTGGTGGTGCAGTTGTAAGCGTGTACTATCGCTGCTATGTGTTTGCTCCAATGTTGTTTCTTCTCACAATCCAGAGCTCCCAACATGTTGAGCAGGGTCCGGTTAAACCTCTCCGGCTGAGCATCTCCCTGTGGGTGATAAGGTGTGGTTCGGGTTTTCTTGATTGTAACGAATCTAGGAGTTTCCGGATCAGCCGACTCTCAAAGTCCCTTCCTTGATCTGAATGGAGTCGCTGTGGCAGCCCATAATGGACAAAATACTTCTCCATAAGTACCTTGGCTACTGTGGAAGCCTTCTGGTCTTTGGTTGGGAAAGCTTGGGCATACCGGGTGAAATGATCGGTTATCACCAGAACATTTCCTAGTCCACTCAGGTCGGGTTCGAGGCAGAGGAAATCAATGCATACCAGATCCATTGGGCCTTGACTTTGTAGATGGCCCATTGGGGCAGCTTGATAGGGTAAAGTCTTCCTCTGGATGCAGCGTGCACATGAATGGCAGTACTCTTCCACTTCTGCCCTCATGCAGCGCCAATAGAACCGACTTCTGACAAGTTGAAAGGTCCTTTCCGCCCCTAGGTGCCCGTGATTGTCATTTAGGGCAATCAGAACAGTCTCTCGATGTTTTTCCGGAAGAAACAATTGCCATTTATCTTCCAGGTCATCAGAGGGGCCCCTTTGGTAGACCACTCCTTGATGCACCTGTAACCTATCCCACTCTTTCCTCAACAGGCGAGCTTCCTTTGAGGAGTGACACAGGGGTCTGTTTGGATCCTCATTCTCCAGGGCTTCCAGAACCAATTTCCCCATGGGGTCTTCTAATTGGTCGCATCTTAGTTCCTTCTGGGACAACTTTGGCAGATGTTCTTCCTCCAGTTGAGTTACTCCACAGTATTGTTTGGGGACTCCTACCATGGTAACTCCTATCTCTTCCGCCCTTGAGCCTCCTCTGGCTTGTAATTCAGCCCCTTGACAAAGGGCAGGGCCTGCACCCCGTCAGGTGCCACTTGAGTCCAGTCTTCCATGTCACTGGTGGGGCCATGAGATCTCCGGGACAGAGCGTCTGCATCTCGATTTCCAGTCCCTGGCCTGTACTTTAGGCTGAAATTGAATCCAGACAATGCGGCCAGCCACCTGTGTCCAGTGGCGTCCAGCTTTGCTGTAGTGAAAAGGTAGGTAAGGGGGTTGTTGTCGGTCTTCACAGTGAACTCCGCCCCATACAGGTAGTCTTTGAGCTTGTCTACTACCGCCCACTTAAGGGCCAGGAACTCCAGCTTGTGAGTGGGGTAGTTTTTCTCAGAGGGGGTCAGGCTCCTGCTCACGTAGGCAACAGGCCGCAGTTGTCCTTCGTGTTCTTGGTAAAGTACTCCTCCCAGACCGTCATGACTAGCATCTAAGTGTAGTTCATAGGGTTTGGTTGGGTCTGCGTAGGCCAAGACTGGGGCAGTGGTTAGACTCTTCTTCAATGCCTGGAAGGCCTCTTCACACTTCTGGTTCCACTGATCTCTGACTGACTCTCCCGGCTTCCTGGGCCCTGAGTCTTCCTCTTCCCCCTCTGTCTTGAGTAGTTCATTCAATGGTCTAGCAATTCGGGCAAATCCTTCCACAAACCTCCTGTAATAGGAGCAGAACCCCAAGAAGGATCTGAGTTCTGTTACTGTGGTGGGTCGTGGCCAGGAGGCAACTGCCTCCAATTTCTCAGGGTCTGTGGCCACCCCTTCTTCAGACACTATGTGCCCCAGATAGTTCACAGAAGACTGGTAGAACCGACACTTCTCAGGTGAAAGCTTGAGTCCCTCCTCACTGAGTCTTCTCACCACTTTTTCCAGCCTCTCTTCGTGTTCTTCCAGGGTTCTCCCAAAGACAATGACATCGTCCAGGTATACAAGGACTTCAATAAGGTTCATGTCTCCTACAGTCTTCTCCATGAGACGTTGGAAGGTAGCAGGAGCTCCAGACAGTCCCTGAGGCATTCGATCAAACTCGAAGAACCCCACTGGGGTTATGAAGGCTGTCTTCTCCTTGTCTTCTGGATGCATAGGGATCTGGTAGTATCCACTCTTGAGAACCACTTGGCTCCAGACAAACTCTGTAAAGCGTCCTCTATCCTCGGAGTGGTGTACTGGTCGGGGATGGTTCTCCTGTTGAGGGTCCTGTAGTCTATACAGAGCCTCAACGACCCATTCTTCTTCCTGACCACCACTATCGGGGAGGCATAGGGGCTTCTAGACTCCCGGATCACACCAGTCCTCTTGAGTTCTGCGAGTTGTTCTCTTAGATCCTCCAGATCTGCTAGTGGGACCCGCCTGATCCTCTCTCTGAAGGGCTTGTCTTCTTGGAGGCGGATTCGATGGGTGGCACTCCTTGCACATCCCACATCAAACTCATCTTTGGAGAAGATCTTCTCCCATCTGGTCAACTGGGCATTGGGTCTCTCTTTCCAAGCCCTGGGCAGATTCGGGTTTTCCATGGACAGCTTCTCCCAAACGTCTCCTCCTTCAACCGTCCCCTTGACTTCTGACAGGGTAACCGGGGCAGCAGGGCTCACCTGACCCAGCAGCATCCTGGCTGGGATTTCCATGGGGCCACCTGTAGTATTCCTAACACTCACCAGAACTCTACAATGGGCCTTCTTCAGGGCCTTCAGCGGAATCACTTCGGGTATCACTTCCAGACTGGAGGACTCTTCCCTTGGGTCGGACTCCAGCATGAAAAAGGGTCCAGGTTGCTCCCAAGTAAGCTTCACAGTGGCTCTGAGACAGGTTACTTTACCGGGCTGCAACACTACCCCTTCTCTTCCAAGTCTCCACACCTTCCCTATCCCCTCCCCAGGGGTCTTCTGCTCTAGGACCAGCCGTTGGTAGGCCGTCTTCAGCATGGGGTGGATCTTGGTGGCCACTGGCCCCTTCTCTTTCACTAGAGGGGTAAGGAGTCTTCGGACCAGGTCCGTGTTCGTCCCTATTATAAGGGAACTCTTGTTGGCTCCTGGCGGCTGAGGGCACACAACTGCCAGGGTATCAAACACTTCGGTCTTCCCAGCCACAGATGGGTCAAAGGTCATCTTGACGGGCAGATAGCCATCGTAGGGGAAGCTCTGGGCTCCAATCCCACATATTTCCAGTTCCTCTATCTTCTGGATGGGCAGGTGACTTAAGTGCTTATCGTAGAAATCCCGGTATAATAGGGTCACTTGTGCCCCAGTATCCAAGATGGCTCTGGTGTAGACTCCCTTCACTTGAATGGGCACTATAGGAGATGGGCCTACCAGCTTCTCCGGATATGGCCTGGCAGGGGTCGCCTTCTTCTGGTCCTTTCCCTTCGGACTCTCCCTCGTCCAACTCCCTTTGGACTTTAGTCTTTCTTGAGCCTGGTATGCATTGATTTCCCTCCTTTCAATGGGTGAACAGACCCGCTGAGGGATATTATTATTTTTCTTAGGTGTGCACCCCCTCTGGGGAGTGCTGTGCTTCTTCTGAGGGGTCTTGCCCCCTTTCTCTGGGGTGTATCTCTGTTGAGGAATGTTGTGTTTCCTCTGAGGTGTTTTTTACTTTCAAAGTATTTTATTTTCAAATAGGAAAATACAGAGTAACAAATACGATAGCAATATAAAAGATAGAAGTTTTTGGCCGATAGCATGGGCGGGCTGAAAAAATACACAGCGAAAGTGCAAAAATTAAGGAAGATCTGTAATCGTAAACAATTCTGTCAAGTGGTTAATCATATCATCTGGCATACAGATTTTAATTATAGGTACACTCCCTCCCAAACTCGCCTTATCAACAGAGCCTGGGGTCCTAAATTCTCTCTTTCAGTCCCCTACATCCGGGGCAGGGAAGGTGCCACAGAGCTCCCGCCCTCCGGCACCCCAAAAGGGAACATGCTGTGTCAGAGGGAGGGAACCCTCCCTCCCCCCCAGGGGGGAAACCCCCGATGGGACTGACTCACTCCTAAGAGGACCTCCATTGTTGTACCATTAATAGTAATTCGATACCCTGTTAGAAGAAAGGAGAGGTAGTCAGAAAGAAGAAAGATAGGGAAGACGGGGGTTAGGGTAGGGTGGGGGTAGGGAAGGGAGGCAAGGTTCACTAAGTGCTTAAATTAATCCAGGTTTTAATTGTGAGCCAATCCAGGAACTAGAGAGATACCCAAGAACTGAGCCCACGGTTCCCAAACCTTCTCAAATTTACATGTTGAGTCGTTAATGATACTGGCAAGCTTTTCCTGGACCATGATCCAAGATACTTTCCTGATCGCTGCTTTAGTGGAGACATTTGGGTGCTTCCACGCCTTGGCTAGTGTAATTTTGGCTCCCAGCAATATATAGTGGATTAGTATACGATCGTGTTTGGATATCTTAGGAATATGAGCATTTAGTAAAATGGTTTCCGGAGACCTGGGAATCTCGCAACCCGTGACTCTTTTAATGAGAGTTAATATCTTTCTCCAAAAGGACCTGATTCTAGGGCATTCCCACCACACATGGGCGATTGTGCCCCTCAGATGACATCCCCGGAAGCATAACGGGTCAGCTGTTGGAAAAATCTTGGCCAGTCGTGTAGGTGTCATATACCATCTAGTCATAATTTTTACATTTGCTTCCATGAGAGATGTATTGATGATTCCTTTATACGCTGTGGCTAGCGCAGACTGCCAGGTCTCCAAGCTCCACTGAAACTTGAAGTCTCCCTCCCAGGCTAACATGTAAGGGGATTTATCAGTCGGTTGGGAAAGTGACGCATAGATGACTGAAATGCCTCCCCTCTGCTCCATGGGTTGACTGCACCAGAGTTCATAATTTGAAAATTTGGGAGGATTAGGCTTTTCGGGCCATATTCTATGCAAGAAGTGGCTTATTTGCTGAAACCGAAATCTCTCAGACTGAGGGAGGTCGAGATTGCTCACGCAGTAAGCCAGAGAAAGTGGGCCTCTAGACGTGAAGAAATGGCCTATACGGTACAGCCCTTTGTCCAGCCACCATTGAAAGGCCTTTATGTTTAACCCTGGGGGGAAACTCGGGTTACGGAATAGGTGTGAGAGGGGTTGCATGGTTGAGGTAAGGTTAGGGTTCAATTTCAGTTTATCCCACAAAGCAAAGGAGTGTGAGAGAGTGGGGGCCAAAATAGGTGGTCTATTTTTAGGTGAACACCACAATAGGTAATCCAGGGTATGATGTGGAACCGCCTGGCGTTCGATTTGTATCCAATCTGGTTTTCTCCCTTTAGTATATACAGTGGAGAACTGGGACAGTCTTGATGCTAAAAAATATCTATACAAGTTTGGCACACCCAGTCCTCCTCGTTTTCTAGAGTGGTAAAGAGTCTGTTGGTTGATCCTGTATCCCGATCCCCCCCAAATAAATTGTATAATTTTGCTCTGGAGTGACTTGAGATGGTCCCTCCTCAGTGGGATGGGGAGAGCTCGGAAGAGGTAGAGCAGTCTAGGCAGTAGTGTCATCTTGACAGCATTTATTCTTCCCAACCAAGATAAATTTTGCTTTGACCATAGTTTTAGGTCTTGCTCTAACTTGTGGTACATGGGAGGGAAGTTTTTAGCGTAGAGGGACTCAAATTTAGAAGTAAGGGAGATACCCAAATATTCGATATTGTATTCATTCCAGGCAAATTTAAAATTCATTTTAAGTAGGGAGACCATCTCAGGGTTAAGAGAGATGTTTAGGGCTTGGGATTTGGCAAAGTTAACCTGCAAACCTGTTACTGTCGCAAAAGAGAAAAGAATTTTATTCAAATTAGGTAGGGAGGTTAGAGGGGAGGTAATAAAGAGTATTAAGTCATCCGCAAACAACCCACATTTGTGCATTTGGGGTCCACAAGAAACCCCCTTTACATCAGGATTCTCTCGTATAGCTATCGCCAATGTCTCTATGGCCAATGCAAAGATTACGGGTGACAATGGGCAGCCTTGCCTTGTTCCCCTTGCTATGTGGATCGGGGAGGAATAATGTCCTTGAATTCGAATACGCGCCGTGGGCGTGGAGTATAGTGCTTTCAGGGTTCCGATAAATTGATTCCCAAAGCCCCAATGCTCTAACAGGGTAAAGATGTACTGCCAGGACACAGTATCGAATGCTTTTTGTATGTCCAGGGAAAGTAGCATTCCCTGTTGCTTAGGTCCTCCTGGCCAGTTAGACTGTAAGATCGAGACTATATCAATAGCTCTTCTAGTTTGATCAGGGCCCTGTCTACCTGGGATAAATCCCACTTGGTCTTTGTGAATATAGGAGCTGATGAATGAGTTTAGTCTGTTTGCTAGGACTTTGGTGAGGATCTTTAAATCGTTATTTATCAACGATATTGGTCTATAGTTAGCTACCTCTTCTGGATTTTTATCAGGTTTCGGGATGACAGTAATGTATGCTGAGTTTAGGTCAGGTTTTAGGGGGGAACCGGAGGTTTTTTCGTTAAAAATTTTTGTCATAAAGGGCGCTACTATCTCTGAGAAGGTCTTATAGTAGGGGACCGATAGACCGTCCGGACCTGGAGCCGTTCCCCCCTTTAGGTTTTTGATAACCTCCATGGATTCTTCCACTGAAATTGGGTCCTCCATGATGGTTTTGTGTTCATCAGAGAGTTTAGGAATAGGGAGGGTGTCTAGAAAATGTGAGATGGAACTAGCGGAGACCTGCTGACCAGCACTATAAAGCTTGTCATAGAACTCTCTGAAAGCTGTAAGGATTTTGGAGGGATCAGAAGTCGTGGTCTGATTATGAGATTTGATCCTAGGGATTGTGTTTAGCCTCACCCTGGGGGTGAGTTTATTGGCCAGCATCTTGCCTAATTTGTCCTTCTGGGTATAAAATTTCGCTCCGCTCCATCGGATCAGTTTTTCAGCTCGTGTTGTCAGGGCTAAGTTAAGTTGCAGTCTGACTGAGTCTATTTGTGCCATGCTAATTCTGGTCGGATCTTTTTTATGTTGGGCTCTGAGAGAAGCGTACATTCTTTCCAATCTAACTATATCAGCCATTCTTTCTCTTTTGATTTTGGATGCGAGCTGGATAAGTTTACCTCTGACGGTAACTTTATGGGCTGCCCAGAGTACTTCTGCGGATACCTCCCCATTGTTATTTAAAGAGAAGTATTCGGTTAGTGCTTTATTAATCTCGATCACATTAATGGGGTCTGACAAAATTGACTCATTAAGCCTCCACTGGAAATGTTTGGGTCTGTGTGAGAGTGAGTCGAGAGATGCTGACACAATAGAGTGATCCGAGAGTGACGTGTCTATAATCCGAGCATCATTGACATGTGGAAGATGATGTGAGGGGATGAGAATGTGATCTATCCTGGCATAGGATTGATGGGGGTTAGAGAAATGGGTATAATCTCTTGTCGTTGGGTTCTGTTCACGCCAAACATCTGCCAAACCCTGAGCATGGAGTAGTCTAGCAAATTTTAGGCTGGCCCTGGTGGGGCGAGTTAGGATGGGTTTGGCTGGGTTGGACTTATCCAGCCCACGATCAAGCGCCATGTTGGAGTCACCCCCAAATATGGGAGTCCCCTCCAACATAGGGCTCAGGGTTGACATCATTGACTGAAAAAACCTCAGTTGCCCTTTATTTGGAGCATAGTATGAAATAAAGGAGAAAACGTGCCCCTCAATTAGGCCTTTCACTAAAAGAAACCTGCCTTTTGGGTCTTTGTACTCGGCTTGCCAAGAGAAATTGCAAGATTTTGAAAATAAAATTGCAACCCCTTTTGATTTGTCTTCTGCCTTTGCTAAATAAAAAACTGGGAAGTGATGGTGTAAAAAGACAGGGCTGTACCGTCTAGGGAAGTGAGTCTCTTGAATCAAAACCACATCCAGTCCGAGTGATTTGTAACTGTCAAATATTTTTCTCCTTTTTATTGGGGAATTAAGACCCTGGGCGTTGTGGGTAGCTATTTTAAGTATAGGTTTTGGTGCATTAGCCATGGAGAGGAGTTGAGTGTATGCTGTCTATCCCTGCGTCACTTACCTTTAGGTGAGCCGAACCTCTAGTTGTCTTCTGTATGGGCCTTCTGTGAGATGGTTTAGTTTGATTAGGAACCTCAGTGATAGCCTGGATGGATTCTGAGAAACACACAATTGTTAAGCATCTTAGTACGTAGAAGGGGGAGGGGAGGAGGGAGAGGGAAGGGGTATACAGAAAGAGCAAGATAGGAAAGATAGAGGAAGAGACCATAGACAGCCTCTTCAGAGAAAGACGGTCCGCTCCCTGGGGAAATAACCTCTCCCCCGAGCCAGACCTTACAAAAAGTGTCTGCACCATTGTGAGCAGACAACCCACCCCACAAATCTTCGAGAGACTGAGGGATAGGCGGAGGCACATGCTAAGCACCCAGCTCCACGGCGCTCAACTAACTTTTGTTCATTTAGAAATACCTAGCACAGAGGGTTTAAATTCCCATAAAGGGGGGACCTCCAGTCCCCTGGGATGAGCATCTGGATAACTACCCCTCACCCGCCCCTTATCAGAGCAGGCAATGTGGTGAACATCTTAGAGCTACTATCTATTATAATTGAGGGGAAACATTTAGTTCAGTAACTAACCCACTAACATTAGGGGGCCACTATGAGCCCAACTCATAGAAACAACCACGTGGAAAACATAAGGTTTCTGTCTTCTAACAGATGGTAATAATGAGCCAACAGGTTCGTTTAAGGCCTTATCCAGGACTATAAGCAAAATCAATTGGGGGAAACCCTAGATCGGATCAATATCTTAATATACTGAAAAATAAGAAAGTTTGATCAATAGAATTTGGGAGGGCAATTGCCCCTTTCAGAAGAAGAGGAAGTCTCTGATGAGTACTCCCTTTGGGAGCCAAGGTAGAGAGTAGGAAATATAAAAATAAAATAAAATTAATTGCTGGCAATACTCAGGTCGGGCGAATGTCTTTCACTTTCTTCGATTTCGGGTTGTTCCACAGGGGCATCAGGGGGCTGGTGGGTGGTGGCCGTTTAGTAGAGTTGTTGGCTGGGTTTGATGTGTCCATGTCCGATTCTAGCGAGATCAGCTTCAGTGAAAGGAGGGTCTTCTCTCCATCTTGGAGGTTAGAGAACGAATAGGGTTTACTCTTGAAAATGAATTTAACGGCAAATGGGAATGTCCACCAGTATTTGATGTCTTTCTGGGCCAGGACCAATAAGAGAGGTTTCAGGGCCCTTCTTCTCTGGATCGTGGAGGGGGATAGGTCAGCAAAAATTTGGATAGGGTGATCGTGATGGGAGATCTGTTTCGCCGCTCTGGATTGCTTCATTATTTCCTCCTTTACCTGGTAAAAGTGTGGTTTAGCGATTACATCCCTGGGGGAACCATCTTTTCTAGGAGGGCCCAGGGCTCTATGAACCCTGTCCAATTCCAGGCGGTGTTGCGGTATGTTAGGGATCAGGGATTTAATTATTTCCTGTGTCGCTTGTGAGACCTCTGTAAAGGTTTCAGGGAGACCCCTGATTCTGAAGTTGGATCTCCTGGATCTATCTTCAAGTTCATCGATTCTCAGTAGGGCTGAGTCGAGCCTATCTTGAAGTGTCTGGATGTGGCTAGAATTCTGGTTAGTGGTTGCTACTGTTAAATCCAGCTTGCTCTCTATGGCTTCCATCCTGGAACCTAGGTTCTGGAAGTCAGCTTTTATATCGCCAGTAATCTTAGCTGCTGTATTGGCCAGACCCCTCTCCAGTAAAGTAGACAACTTCTGGAATAGATCATCGTGGTGGGGGCTTTCTTCATTATTCGGGGATGTAAGGTAGGGGCCCCCTTGGTGTGTATGAGAGGGTGTCCCTGCTAAAGGGACAGCATTGTCCCCAAAGTGTCTGCTAAGTAGCGATTCAGTAGACGCTGGGGATGGGGTCATATGTTGCATGAGCAAGCTTTGACTGGCTGGGGTGTATGACAGGGTGGCGGGCGCTAACACTTGCCTCTGCTCTGCATGTCCCTCCATGTCTGCAGCGTGTAGCTGGGCCGCGGCGGCCATCTTGGTATACCCCGGCGGCTGAACCCGGTCAAATTGCGGCCCGAGGTCTCTCCGTACCTGGCTTCCACTCATGCGGCGGGATTCCCTGGTGAACTGGGGGTCTGGATCGCCCGTTGTAGCTCGTCGGTGATCCCTCTGTGCAGTGCTGTGAGCGGCGCTAGAGCTAGGTGTGATGGAGCTCCGGCTCAAGCGGCCATCTTGGAGACTCCGCGCATGCGCACTCCTCCTCTGAGGTGTTTTATCTCTTCTTTTCTTCTGCTTTGCATTCAGCTTGGAGCTCACTGAAGGTGATGGGCACCCGGATGACTCCTTCACCGGGGCCCTCTGAAGTTTCCCGCCGGCTTGCGGTTGTCCGTTTTCTTCTTTTTGGGACTGGAACATGTAGCTGCAATATGGCCA
Source organism: Rana muscosa (assembly GCA_029206835.1). Classification (NCBI taxonomy): domain Eukaryota; kingdom Metazoa; phylum Chordata; class Amphibia; order Anura; family Ranidae; genus Rana; species Rana muscosa. The sequence goes on along the minus strand of CM055116.1, from coordinate 500,254,231 downwards.
ATTCCTCCACAGTTAAAGCAGACTATATCTCCCCATTCTTGTAAAGATGCGGGTGCTGAGGCAATTGGGAATAGTTCCTTCCTTGTTACTTCTCTCCTGGGACCCTCTGGATCTTTTGCTATCAGAGAGGTCAACATCTCTAACACCTTGGACATTTGTGATTTTAAAGTGTCTACCTTTGAGTCTCTTTCAGGGGTCATCACTGGGTTGACTAGCACCTGTGCGGGGACAACATTTGTCTTAATCATTTGCTGGTCCTGTTGTAGCGCCTCCTCATCTCTGATGATTTTTATCAAATCAGCATAAGTCAGTAACGTTCCTCCTCCCGAGGTTTTCAGGTGCAGCCAGACTGGATCCGAGCGTAACGCTCCATTTAAGACTTGCTTCATTCTTGCCGCATCTGTATCTTGGGGCTTCATTCCCTTCTTCAACACAATCTTGCACAGCAACCTGTTCAGTCTCCTAACATACTCTGAAAGTTTCTCCTTCGGCTGTTGGAAAGTATGTTCAAATTGGTAGACCATCTCTGTCACCTTTTCCAATTGACCAAACTCTTCCTGTAGCATGGCTAGACAGTCTTGAGCCGTGCAATTTGCATTCCCAAACCGAAGACTTTTCACTGCTTCTGCTGCTGCGCCTTTGAGGCTTTCTATCACTTGTTGCCTCTTCTGCGCTTCAGGCACCTCCCATGCCTCTACTGCTTGTAATGCCTGCTCCACCCAGGTATCAAAATCTTCTTCCCCTGTAGGGACAGGGAGCTTCCCTGAGAATGTCTTCAGTCTCCGGTAGCTAGTCTCTACATGCACCGTGCTTGTCTTCTGACATTTGATTAGCAGATCCCCTATTGCCTTTATCAATTCTGGTGATATAGCAGTGGCAGGTGCGGGTGCCACCGGGGGTGTCACCCCGTCTCCTCTTTCTGGTGAGGTACGGGCCGCAGCCTGCAGTGATCCCATCGGTGATGGTTCCTTCTTTACAGTTAATGCGTGCGCCAACCTATAGATTCTGTTGTCTGGCGTCCGCACACACTTGCGCTTGCAAGCCTCTGGCATTCCTGTCCCTGTATTCCACTAGTGCATACTGATATGAAGTGTCTGGGTCTGACTTTATATCCATCACCCACGGTGTGTGATCTGGGGACACTAACTTCATTAACTCCTCTACCATCTCAGTCGACCATTCCTCCCCAGGGAGGCTGATGACTATCGAGTTGTTTGGCTCTGCCCTAGAGGCTTTGCACCACTCTTCTACTGCTTGTGGGTCCATGCCGGCACTTCTGGCGTTCACTGCTGTATCAGGATCCCGGACGAGCCCTCACGTGTAGCGATACCTTCAACTAAGAGGGCCGCAGATTTAGTTTGGGCCCTGAAGACAGCTCCGCCAACCCCCAGCAATTTACTCGACCCCCTACTGGCACAGTTAGTCTAGGGTAAATGTGTATATCTTATGCTCTATGATTAAATGCAAACACCAAGACAGTAATCGGATAATAACGAAATTACTCTTTATGGCAAATGGAAATCAACAGTGATAACAGATCATAAGAATCTATCTGCAGAGCCCTCCAGCAATAGTCACACTATAACCGTTAAGATATGGCGCACACGCGCCACGTGTAACAGTACCTCACTATGCGCCCTATGGCGTAGCAACTAAATAAACTACCTAGATGGCCAGGCCTGACCATATAACTCAGTCTCTAAGAAGGGTAGAATTCTTCGCATGCAAGTCTTTAAACGGTGGTGCACATGTCAGGGACACATTTGTAATCCAAGGGTGGGGGGTAAAAATGCCAACACAGCGCACTGACTGAGTCGGCTGGTTCTTCCCAGGCACTCATGCTCTGCACAATAGATGCAGGTCCCATTCCTCTGGCACTGGAGGCCCTGGCATTTGCCAGGCTGAATAAGAAGTATCCTACGTACAACCTTATACAAAAAGTATGGAATAAGTGCAAGTATATACAACAGGCCGAGGGGTACACTGAATATAGCCCTCTCTGGCATAACGAGACTTATACGGAACTGGCTAAGTTGCAGGGAGGGGCTAGATGGATAGCACACAGGATTACCCATGTTAAGCACGTTTTTAAGAACGGTATTCTTAGGACATTTGCGGATCTGCAGGCGGAGTTTGGCCTGCCGTCCTCCATGTTCTTCCAATATCTGCAACTTCAGCATGCGGTTAGAGCACAGAGTAGATCTTCAGAGTGGCACTTGTCTCCAACTCCTGTATTCGGCCTCATCAGAGATGCTGTGACCTCAAAGGGATTTATTTCCCAAAGCTACAATATCCTTTTACAATACTTCCTGGGGCAGCATCCCCTGAAAGTGAGGGAACGGTGGGAGAGAGATGTGGGTCAAATGGACGGGGAGGAGTGGAAGGAGATATTTCAGGGGGTAAGTGTATGCTCTTTAAATGTGGCCCAGCGGCTCACGCAACTGTATATTATTCTGAGGGTATACTACACGCCACATAGACTACAGCTGATGGGGTTGCAGATGGATGGTACCTGTACCAGATGTAGGAGGGGCCATGGGGATCTTATTCACCTCCTGTGGCGCTGCCCCAAACTGCATTTATATTGGAATGAGGTGGTAACTGTGGTCAATTCTGTGTTCCAGATATCTTTACCAGTAGATCCCAAGGTATGCCTCTTGGGGGTGGTGGAAGAGCATGTGATAGCAGCGCATCCTAGGGAAGCAGTTCAGAGGGTGATGTTCCAAGCCAGGAGGCTGATTATGTTGTATTGGAAATCTGAGACGCCCCCAACTTCGAGGGAATGGATATGTAAGATAGGGGATATGTTACGTATGGAAAAGCTCATCTACCAGCACAGGGGGAGCATGCAGAAATATGAAAATCTCTGGGCACCGTGGCTGGATACACCTGGTCGTGGGCAGATTGTTGGGCTAGTTATGGGGGGGGGGGGAAACATTCTGCCTGTGAATGCTATATTGTAGGAAGAGAAATATTATGAGGTTGCTACTTTAACCCTGTTTTGTATCAATCGGTCATGAGCATGGAAGTGCTGATTATTGTTTTTGATGTATATGACTTTGTACCACCTTTGAATCAATAAACACATTTTTGTTGGTAAAAAAAAAAAAAAGTAAACTAGCTAGTCTGCCCAGGTTAGGGAAGTTCTGAAAATCTCGCTCTTTCTGGGTTCTGCCTCTCTCCCTGGGCTTTTATAAAAAGGGGAGGGCTCTGCTCACACAGAGAGTTTGCATGGGAAGAAGACAGAGACAAGCCCCAAAGATGGAATCTCCAGCGGCTTTACAGAGAGGGTTGTGCTCCACTAGGAATGTAGTTGCTATGGGTAATCAAGCTAAAGAACCAGCTGCAAGCAACCACTCATTAAAGCAGTGTTTCTCAATTCCAGTCCTCAAGGCTCATCAACAGGTCATGTTTTCAGGCATTCAATTATTTTGCACAGGTGATTTGATCAGTTTCACTGCCTTATTAATTACCACAGCCTTTTCATCGTCCTGAAAACATGACCTGTTGGTGCGTCTTGAGGACTGGAATTGAGAAACACTGCATTAAAGAATAAGTTCACCTTTTGGGAAAAAAAAAAAAAATTGCAGAAAAAAAAGTGCATTTATTATTTTTTCTCTAAGGAGTGTGGAAAGTATTGCACCCCTGATCAGTGGATCAGGGGGGGCAATGGCAGACACTTGCAGCTTTCAGCCCATACCTTTTATATGGGCTGACTGTTTACAAGCTCCAAGTGAATGAACTATGAGACTGCTCATCAGCGACCTGGCAGTTCATTCAGAAGTACATGCCGCCAGCCGCAATGTATGATGGTAGTTGTAGTTTGTGTACTCACAGAAAACTGTGAATGAATGAGGCTGTTATCTGTTTTATTTTAAAATAGTGACAGCAGGCACTGGGAGAAGATCCCCTGCTCTCTGTCACAGGGAAGGGGGGAGAGGGGAAGAGGCTGCAGCATGTTACATGTTCCACACTACTGTAAATATGGTTAAATATAAAATGTTCCAAAAGATGAACTTATCCTTTAAGCACGGTACCTTGTAATGTGTCAAGTCCTCCAGTAGCAAGGGGTTTAATGTTCTGTCCAGGGCCAGATTAACATAGGGGCTATTGGAGCTGCAGCACCAGGCCCCTACCATAATATAGGCCCTGGCTGGCCAGATTCACTGTCACCGCTATTTTCTGTCACTTGTAAACACAGAAGCCCGACTTCTATGCTACAAGTGACAGCGCGCTGCTCCCTTAGAACCTCCCTGCACAGCACTCAAGGCTGACACAGACACAGCTGCCAGGCACGGATGTGTTTTTGGCATCAGAGGGCTTGTTGGCTGAGAAACAGCCTGGTGCTCGAAGGCTGACGCCCCCTGCTGGACGATCTTAGTGCTGGCCGCTGCTGTTGCTGTCCAGTGAAGGAGAAGCAGAGCCACAAATGGACTGTGTGGGAGGCTGAGACTAACTGCTTCCGAGCAGTGGCGTCACTAGGGTTGGTGTCACCTGGTGTGGCAAAACATGGTGTCACCCCCCTCCTGTCTATCCTGCCCAGCACCCTGCAGGCAGCGCACAGTCACGAGGCACACCCCCAAATGACCCCTGTAAATTAAAGTATAGGGTGGTATTGGGCCGTCTGGGGTGATATAGGGCAGGTTGGGGTAATATAGGGCAGGTTGCGGTGGTATAGTGCAGGTTGGGGTGATATAAGGCAGTCTGGGGTGGCATAGGGCAGGTTGGGGTTGTATAGGGCAGGCTGGGGTGGTATAGAGCAGGTTTGGGTGGTATAGGGCAGTTTGCAGTGGTATATGGCAGGTTGGGGTGGTATATGGCAGGCTGGGTGGCATAGGGCAGGTTGGGGTGATTTAGGGCAGTGTGTGATGGCATAGGGCAGGTTGGGGAGGTATAGAGCAGTTTGCGGTGGCATAGGGAAGTTGGGGTGGTATAGAGCAGTTCGCGGTGGCATAGGGCAGGTTGCGGTGGCATAGGGCAGGTTGCGATGGCATAAGGCAGGTTGCGGTGGCATAGGGGAGGTTGCGGTGGCATAAGACAGGTTGCGGTGGCATAGGGGAGGTTGCGGTGGCATAAGGCAGGTTGCGGTGGCATAGGGCAGGCTGGGGTGGTATGGTGCCAGGTTAGGACTCCATCATGGGGTGCAAGGTGGTCTGCTGCTGCTAGACACAGCTATAGATTATATATATATTATGTAATATAGCTGGTCCAGCCGCCCCTCCCCCCACCAGACCAGCTAACTCAGCTACTGTGCCTATTATATGTAATATAATATATCTGTGTCCAGCATCACCCCCCCCCCCCCCATCATCATCAGACCAGCTCAGGGTTCAGGGTAGGGGTGTCTCAGTCAGCTAAAATTAATTATATAATCAGTGTTGTCTGTCTGATAATGGGGGGGGGGGGGTGGGGGGTGATGCTGGATAGTATATAATAGGCACAGTAGCTGAGTTAGCTGGTCTGGTGGGGGGAGGGGTGGCTGGACCAGCTATATTAAATAATATATATATAATCTTTAGCTGTGTCTAGCAGCAGCAGACCACCTTGCCCCCCCTTCATTATCATATAATACAGGTCAGGGCGCCAGACAGACTGAGTCCTCCTCCCACACTAGCTCTGCCTACCTCTTACAATGGCAACCGCCCCCCCCCCCCGCTCCCCCCACACACACCTCATCTTGTGTTCGGGAGTTGGGCCGTCGGTGGAGACCCCCCCCGCACCTGTTCTTAAGGCTACAGTCTTGACTGGAGAGGAGGAGGGCTGGGCAGCGCGACCCTCACAACGTGCAGCCGCAGAAAGTTGTGGGTGTGTAGTAGTGATGTCACATCATCACAGTGCAGTGTGATGATGTGACAGGCTGATGCTCTATGGCTCTGTAGGGTAGGGAGGATGAAGGAGCAGGAGGACACACACACCAGGCGCGGCCGCAGCACTGGAAGTGTTGTTCCAGCCCAGCGGGCTGTGCGGGGTGAAGTTGGTGAAAAAAAAAAACTTTCCTCACTGTCGGGAGGGTGTCACCCCTCTAGCGGGTGTCACCCGGGTGCGGACCGCACCCCCCGCACCCCCCTTGCAACGCCTCTGCTTCCGAGGTAAGGTTAGGGGGGTCTGTTTGTGCAAAAGGTGAGGGCAGTGGAAAAGCAGGACTAAAAGCTGAAGCAGCAGAATGCAGAGCTTAGCTGATGAGGGAGGGTTAGAAAGTGGCTGCAGACTGCAGAGATTTGTGAGAGAAGGGTGCAGAGTGAGCTTTGGATGTGGGGGCAAAAGTGTTCTCTCTGCATAGTAAATCTCTGAACCCAGCAATCTTTGCCTAACACCCTCCCATGTATTACGCTATCCTGAGGCCATTACTCTGTGTATTATGCTTTCCTAAACCCATCACTCTGTGTATTATGCTGTCCTAAACCCATCACTCTGTGTATTATGCTGTCCTAAACCCATCATTCTGTGTATTATGCAGTCCTGTGCCCAGTGCTCTGTGTATTACACTCTCCTGGACCCAGCGCTCTGTGTATTACGGTCTCCTGAACCCAGCATTCTGTATATTACACTCTCCTGAACCCAGCGCTTTGTATATTACGCTCTCCTGAACCCATCGCTCTGTGAATTACGCTCTCCTGAACCCAGTACTCTGTATATTACAATCTCCTGAACCCAGCACTCTGTATATTACGCTCTCCTGAAGAAGCAGATTTAGGAGGACAATGTATGAAGCTGGGCGCCACATCAACTTTATCTGACAGCAGAGTGTCAGCCCTGAGGAGACTGCCAAACTTCTGCTGGACTCCTAGTGAGTATATACAGAAATATACAGAACTTGATGAGCGTGTGCTGTGATGTCTGGGGGTGAACATGGGACACATCAGAAACCATTGGGCTGTGTCATGATGAGCAGCAGTGATCTGATTACAACTATGTATTATGACAATCCTCCAAACACCATTAAAAAAGGATAGACAATGTTGTCACCCTAAAAAACACACTCAAGGGCCCAGGAACCATACACATGCGTTCCACTTTCAAACACACCCAGCGTAGTAAAAGATGGTTACAAAACGGTTTTCTAAACTAAAACCTCAGTATTCAGGTTTAATTGCAGTGTTGGCTCTTTAAAAATAAATGAGTTGGGGGCGTGGCCGGAACCTGACCTGAATGGCAGCATAGCTTTGCAGCTCTCTCTCAGCCCGCAGCTAAAGATCAAAAAAAGGGTGCCATACCTCTCCAAAATGGGTGGATCCAGAACGACCCGCTCTACGAAGCCTCGGGGGTCCTCGCAACCCCCCCAGGTTCGTCATCCGACCTCCGGGACTACTTCAGTCACCCTGACCTCCCACCGTGCAGGATGATCAAGATGGCGCCGGCCGGCGCCATGGAGCAGGCCGCAGCCCTCCATCCGAACTCCATCCCGGCCTCCCAGCAACAACGGGATCCCCTGGGCCCAGGCACCTCACAGCAGATGACCGGGGAGCCACCCCGGGTCCAAGGAGCGGTGAGTCCCCCCCTCGGGCCAACGCTACATTCCGCAGCCAGCCGCCCCTCATCCCCGGCGGCCATCTTGGGACTCCCCACGAGGCCTCAGCCATACACCCAGTGCTCTGGGGCCTTCCCGCAGCTGCTCCGTACCGCCTCAGATCCGGGCCTAACGGACACAGCAGCCAGCTCGCAGCCCTATGCTGGAGGGGGAGAGGACCATCCATCCCTGCCAAGCCTCCCTCACACACCCCCGGCCTGCGAGTCACCGGGAACAGGTAACCCCACTGAGACCACCGTACCGGACCCCCTATCACCCAGGACACAGAGGCAATCCAGGTCGAGGGCCCCTCTTTTACAGGGCCCACACGCAGCACCAGCCCTCTCCTATGCCCAGGCAGCAAGCCCCCCTCTCCCTCCTCACTCCCCGAAGTCCCCTGCCAGGAATCTCCCACCCTCGCAAAGCCCGGACTGGAGTGACCCGTGGGAATACCAGGGGGCCCATCATACCTCACCAAATCCCCTCTGGGGAGCTAGCCTATACCCCCACTATCCCCATGATCGGCCGGACAACTGCCCCAGGGCACTGGGACAGGAGTACCCCCCCCAGATACCCCCGCCGTGGCAGGCATATCTCCAAGCAATGCCGACTAAGGATGATTTCAGACAACTTGTCGAGGAAGTGAAGTCCACTTGCAGATCGGAGATTCAAGCCCTCCAATCGGGACTCAAACACTTGGCAGACAGGGTGGAGATGGCTGAGGAGGAAATCCAGGAAACCAAAATTTCAATACATAGAACCCAAGTTCAGGGGTCTGAACACCGCACCCTCCTCCGAGACATGCAGCGCCACGTAGAGGACCTGGACAACAGGGGGCGCAGGAACAATATCCGTGTCCGGGGGGTCCCAGAAGCAGAGGGCCCGGAAGATGTCCAGAATACGCTACAAACTCTCTTTAATGACCTTATTGGGGCGGCCCCAAACCACACTATCGAAATGGATAGAGCACACCGAGCATTACGGCCCAAGGGCACCGCGGCCAGACCCCGAGATATTATTTGCAGGCTATCATCGTACCCTCTGAAAGAAGATATCATGAGGCAAGCCCGCCTAGCACGCAAAGTAACCCTAGGAGACCACCACATCCAACTATTCCCGGACTTGTCCTGGATCACTTTGCAAAAAAGACGGCTTCTCCAACCACTGCTGCGAATGCTCCAGGAAGAGAACATTCCTTACCGATGGGGATTCCCCTTCAGCCTCACAGCCAAACGTCAGGGCAAGACGGCGACCCTGAGATACCCGGAGGACCTCGACCCTTTTTGCAACACCCTGGAACTTAGAGTACCCCAGCTTCCCGAGTGGGATCTCATAGCCACCCCGCCCCCACCGCCCACAGTCTGGCAGACGGTCCCTCCACCTAAGCGCTCCAGAGGACCGGAGAGATCCCCGAGGGGCCGGGGATCACACCAGCGAAGATCATGAGCAAGTCACCCCACTACCTCATAGCATGCGTGAAGGACCGTTCCTTCACCCCCTTTTCTTTCTCCTCGTTTTTTCATTTTTGCCCATCCAGGTGGAGCATCCCTGGCATCAGGCTGTTCACTGACCCACCTTTGGCACCCTAGCTATACCCAGATAAACACTATGGGCGAGTCTCGGAAGAGACTTTGGAGAGAGACTGTCCGAGTTACCCCTGCCTCCCCCCCCTTTTTTATTTCCTTTTTTGGAATACTGGACTACCAGAGCAAGCGGGTTTACAATGTCTTGCATGTTGGACTTTGGGTTCCCCTGGGGCCCCCTGGCTCACCCTCATGAGGTGGGGGCGGGGGGGCCCACGGGAAGCCTTTTGGACCTGGGCCGGCTGGTCCCCTTAGGTCTGATAATGTTGTTTTTTGTGTTCATACATAGATTTGTTGCACTAACTACTCTTCTCTCTTTCTTAGCTATTCTTAACCCCCTCCCTTCCTTTGTCGTCACCTGGCTCCACCACCGGGACCCCCGGATCTCCTCCAGCGCAAAACCGGCTCCCAGCCATGACGGTCCGGACCATCTCCGCCACCACCAGATGAGTATATACACTCCCCACCCGAACACTCATGGCTAAAATATTATCTTTAAATGTCCACGGCCTGAACTCTAATCGTAAGAGACATCTGGCATTGAGGGAGTTTAGGCAGTCGGGGGCGAGTGTTGTCATGGTACAGGAAACCCACTTTGACAAGGAGGGCACCTTCGCGTTCGCCTCCAGGTATTACCCACAGGTCTATTTATCCTCAGGGCCCCACAAGAGAGCGGGTGTGGCCCTCCTGATTAAACAGGGGTCCCCCTTCAAGTACTCGTCCCACTATAGTGATCCTCAGGGCCATTTCCTTATCCTCCGGGGCCTGTGGCTGGACAGGGAAATCACGTTCTGTGTAGTTTATGTCCCAAATGTCAGGCAGACGGGATTCCTTAATAGAGCACTAGCTCGCCTTTTCCGCTCAGACCATGGACTATTAGTGGTGGGGGGGGACTTTAACCTAACCCATTCGGAGCTGGCGGATCGCCAGGGACTGGGCCCCAGGGCGCCTACTGCTCGAGCACTTAGAGACTCGAGGCTCTTCCGCCAAATAACCAGAAGGTACGCCCTCTTTGACGCCTGGCGGGCCCTCCACCCTGGTGACCGACAGTACACTTTCTATTCTGCCCCACACCGAACGCACTCCCGCATAGACTACGTCTTTGTTAATAATGCCACCCTACGCGTGGCCCGAACCGCACAGATTCTGCCAATCTCGTGGTCGGATCACGCCCCGGTGGTGCTGACCCTAGACATAGGCACCCCGACGCGAGGACCATGCACCTGGCGACTAAACACATTCCTGCTGCAACACCTCCCCTCGAAAATGAAACTGTCCTCCACACTACAACATTATCTGGCAGAAAACAATACGGGGGATGTAACCGCATCCACTCTATGGGAAGCCCACAAGGCGGTGATGAGGGGCAGATGTATGGCCCTCTCCTCTGCCATGAAGCGGGACGCGCAGGCCTTGCAGACCCAGACAGAAAAAGAGCTTAGAACCCTTGAAAAACAACTCCAATCCAACCCCACTCTGACTCTCCTAAAAAAAATGACTTCCCTTAGAGCAACCTTAGGTGACCTGGCCCTGGGCCGAGTTGAGAAAGCCCTAATCAAACTAAAACAGCAGTTTTACGACAAGGGTAACAAAGCCCATACACTGCTAGCTCGGAAGCTCCGTGACAGCACCCAGGCTTCGACCCCACATCAGATCCAAAACGGTTCGGGCACCCTGGTTTCCCACCCCACGGACATAGCACAATCCTTTGCGGAATTCTACGAGGCCCTGTACAACAATCCTGATATTCCCGCAAACCCCCCCAAGCCCGAAACGGCCAAACGTATCCAGCAATACCTGGACTGTAGTGGAATATCGCAACTCCGTTCTACAGATCTGGACTCCCTGAACGCCCCGATAACACATGAGGAAATAGAACAGACAGTCAAATCCCTACCCAATTGTAAAGCCCCAGGCCCAGATGGCTTTCCTTATGAGTACTACAAGGAATTCCTCCCACTCCTGCTCCCCTCCATGGGCAGACTCTTTAATGCTTTCCTACATGACACCCCGATCCCGAGGGATATGCAGAGCTCCTTTATCACAGTGATCCCCAAGCCCGGGAAGGACCCCTCCATCTGCGCTAACTATAGGCCAATTGCCCTGCTTAACTCGGACTTAAAAATATTCACTAAACTCTTGTCTATACGCCTGAACACGGTCTTACCCTCCCTGATCCATAAGGATCAGGTGGGCTTCGTCCCCCTTCGCCAGGCAGGAGACAACACCAGGAAGATCATAGACTTGGTGGAGGTGGCGAACAGGGAACGCACACAAGCCCTGTTGCTGAGTCTAGACGCAGAAAAGGCGTTCGACCGCCTGGGGTGGCCCTTCCTGTTCGCCACACTCCGCCACGTGGGATTTAGGGGACCCTTCTATAGAGCCATACAGCACCTACACTTAGACCCTTCCTCCCAGGTCAGGACCCCCTTCGCCCTGTCAGCTCCGCTACCGGTGCGAAATGGCACCAGACAGGGGTGTCCGCTTTCACCCCTGCTATTTGCACTGTGTGTGGAACCCCTAGCAGCCACAATCCGTAATAACCCGGACATTAAGGGCATAAAGGTACGAGACAGGGAGTTTAAAATCTCCCTGTTCGCAGACGACATTATTCTCTCATTAACCCAACCTAGAACCTCCCTCCCAAATCTCCACGCAGAACTAGATCGATACGGGGCTCTATCGGGTTATAAAATTAATACATCTAAGTCAGAGGCCCTCCCAATCAACACACCGGGGGAGGAGGTAGCACACCTGAAAGCCAACTTCCCCTATAGCTGGAAAACCACCGCCCTAAAGTACCTGGGAATTAATATCACCCCACAATTCGCTACCCTCTACCGGGAGAATTTCCCTCCTCTTTTCCACAATATCAGAACCCTTCTCCAACAATGGAAAAAACATCACATCTCCTTGCTTGGAAGGATCGCGTCTGTGAAAATGACGATCCTCCCAAAATTACTGTACCTCTTCCAGACCCTACCTATCCCTGTTCCCTACGGCCAACTGAAACACTTACAAGCGGACCTACTGCAATTTACATGGAACTACGGGAGGCACAGAATCCCACGTTCAGTATTACAAGCAGCTAGGTCTGACGGGGGCCTGGCCTTCCCTAACCTGGTAAAATACTACCAGGCGGCACAACTGAGAGCGATAACTTCCTGGTTCACACTCCGCTCTTATAATAAATGGACAGAGATAGAGAAATTATGGTTAGCCCCGATACACCCAAACAGCCTGTTATGGAGCGCGAACGCGGAGGTGGACCCTGCCCGATTGCTAGGCCCGATGGCACAGCTCCGGAGGCTATGGCGTAAACTAACACAACAACACAAACTGTCGTCGGACAGCTCGCTCCTGACCTCCTTTGCCTGTAACCCCGACATGCCAGATAGCTTAACCCACCAAATGTCCTCCCCCTGGACAACGAGAGACCTCTTTCACTTTGGAAACTTGATAGACCCATGCACCCGTAAACTATGCTCTTTTGAGGACTTGCAATCACACTATGACCTCCCTAAACAAGCTTTCTACGGGTATCTCCAAATCCGCCACTATGCCCTAACGTTTGCTCCAAACCTGCATTTCTCCCCACCTACCCCTTTTGAGCGCCTAATTCTGGCAGGCTCAGCTCAGAGAGGCCTGATCTCAGATATATACAAAATACTGAATGAGAGGCCCCTTGATTCAATGGGCAAACACAGATATATGATTAAATGGGAAAAGGCTTTGGGTGAGGAGATACCCGTGGACCAATGGCGGGCCATTTGGACCCAGGCGTCCAAGACATCGCTATGTACACTCTATAAAGAAAATATTTACAAAATAATGTACTTCTGGTACATGACCCCTGATGTTCTCCATGCCATTCACCCGGCCAGCTCAGATCGCTGCTGGCGATGCATGGGGGCGAAGGGGACTCTATATCATATCTACTGGGAGTGCCCACTGATAGCCCCCTTCTGGGCTTCTGTACACCAACTACTAATTCGACTCCTTGAAACGGAGGTCCCCATGACCCCTAAATTTTTCATACTAGGACTGATGTCTCTGAAGGCCCCACGCCCACATAAGAAGCTAGCTAGTCATGTCCTTACGGCAGCCCGCTGCTTAGTGGCACTGAACTGGAAACGCAGCTCCCCTCCTCCGGAGGGAGCGCTGTATGCCAGGATTAGAGATGTAGAAGTAATGGAGAGGATGACCGCAAGAATTCAGGATCGCCTGGACGCGCATAACATGGTTTGGGAGCTCTGGCACCGAAGGGAGGAACGCGGTGACTTGGAGCCAGGTATAACTTGACGACACCCCCCCCCACACCCCCCCTCTACCCCCCACCCTTCTATTGTCTTTTCGCCCCCTCCCCCCCCCCTTTTTTTTTTCATTCTTCTATTTCTTTTCTTTCTTCTCTTGTTATATTATCCTCTTCATGGGAGCCCCTTTGGGATCCTCGCACTAATGTACATAATAACTACATTGGCTCGAAAACTTGGTTGACGACATACCATGTCCCTGTTGTGATAACTAGATAGGATTGGATAATACAGCACATAGCAGAGATACAGTGATTACATGCTCAGGAACTGTTACGACCCTATACCCAGACGTGTTAACGATTATCCTGTTGGTTGTAAAACTATTGCATTTGATTTGTGTCCGATGTGGCTTTCAATAAAAAGAGTTATTGATAAAAAAAATAAAATAAATGAGTTGATTTTGTGTCGCAGTTTGAGCACTCGGGCACAAAAAGGTTCGCCATCACTGGAATAGATTTTTAAAGTATTTTGTGCAACAACTACATCAGCAGTTGAGGAAAAAATAAGATAAAAGAGGACAGCCGCACTCCAATCCAACGTGTGTTTAATGAACAGGCACTACAAAAACCAGCTAGAACAGGATAGCTGACGCGTTTCGCACAAAATCAGTGCTTACTCATAGCTAACTTAAACCAAAATGAACCACAGTATATATAACACTCTTAAACAAAACATGTGATCAAAAACAAGTGTGTGTTAAGTGACTCTTAATTCTAAATTGAAAAGACAATTGAAAAAAGCAATTATTTAGAATAGGCAATTAGACAATTATAAAAGAGTGATGGAATCAGTGCAATCAGTAAAGTACTTGAAATTAACAGATGTCATACATATATATATCACTATTGCCATACTTTGTTTGACCCCGTTCAGAATTGAAGTGCAACTAATGCATTATAGTGATCACATAGATAAAAATTAATAAATTAAATAATATAGTGATTTAATGACCAGTGCATAATCATAATCTAATTGAAAAAAGGGGGGGGGGGGGGAAATAGTGCTAATCATGGTGTGCAATGTGAAGCAAAAATTAAATATATTGTGAATATTATAAATATGATGACATATGAAAATGACAGTTTATATATGTATAGTGACTTTTCTGAAATAATTTTATGTATTGTTTTTTCTTTTATTCTTTTTTCTTCTTTTTTCTATTTTTCTTTTTTCTTTCTCTTGTTTGAGGAAATATGTTTTGTGCGATATTATTTTACTATATTTGTATGTATTGTGTTGCTTATTTTATAATGAAATAGATTGATTATTAGTGTACAAGTTTTGTCCAATTATGTTAGACAAAGTATAAATGAATCAATCAAAAAAATAATAAGTAGGTGTGAAATGAAATGTAAAGTCAAAATTAGTGAGTGTGTCGCGCATCAATGTGCGCTGATATATAGTGTAAAGATATAGTATGAAAATATAAAGTGTAAGTGTCTGACTGCACAAACATGATAATGTATAATGATAACATTATAACAATGATAATAATTATTGGGCATTTTGCATAGCAAGCTGATCGCAAATAAAGTGCATATGGACCGCAGAGGCATAGGTGTTTAAATAGTAGCATCACACAAATGTGATGTAATTGTATGATCAACCAGCCGATGCGAAAGTTCATATGAGCTACCATGAATGACCATGGAATAATTGTATGGTACAAGTGCTATTAAGCAAAAGAATGCACCAATAAAAATATAAATAAAGATAAAGGAATCGATTATGAGAACAACACAGTCTATACCTGGAAATAGTCATCTTTCACCCCTGGCAGATTCCGGAAACATCACGGCAAACATGTCAGTTTTTCTGATCCAGAAAATGACTTAATTGATGACACACTAGCGTTTACAAGATCTGATTCATCACTTGAATCATCTGAACCTAGCAATAGACTGTCCAATTCTCAACAGATCGGCGAAGGACACTCTGGAAACCCTCAGCCATTACATCAAAACACCAAAATGAAAAACACAAAAAAACAAGGAGAGGAGGGAAGAGGCACCAGCACCCCAAGGAAGACCCACTATTCGTTATGGGGGAAGAAAAAGTAACCACTTGGAACATATTGAACATTTCCAGCAGAGTTTTAAATGAGGATGAGAACAAGCTCCTATCAAAAGGACTCAATTTTTGTCCAACCAGACATTTCGACTTATTCAGCACACTTTTGGACATTAACAAATTCTCAAGAAGTTTAACTCTAAAAAAACATTACTTTAAACCCCCCACAGTAGAGGGTGGATCTTCATCCGACAGTCGGGAGGTGGGTGAGTCCTTGTCTTCCCCTATTTTATTTCCAGATACATGTGCATTACAAGATCTGTATGATCTTGCACTAGAGTCGGATACTTGCCTCATTGATCCCACAGACGCTCCCAACAAAGTGTCTTTCAAACTTAGGTCTGATTTTTACCCTATAGGGTCAAGGGGCAAGGATCTTGACTTGTTTCAAAAAATGGTGGAGAGGGATCTTACCCATTTAGCCCGTAACTGCCGTAAGAAATCCATGGTTTCCAACTTGTCCATGACTGAACGTGCCGCCCTTGATAAGTTGGAATTAGATACCAACATAGTTATTAGAAATGCAGACAAGGGGGGCACGATTGTAGTCCTGGACTCTGACATGTATAAGAATGAGGCATTGCGCCAATTATCAGATACAAATACATATCAGAAACTTGGAAGCGATCCCACAGCAACTTTTTCCAAAATACTGTCTTCACTTTTAGACAGGGCTGTTGATGTGGGAATATTCTCTGCTGCAGAGAAGATCCTCTTCATCCCAGACAGTCCGATTATGCCCGTGTTTCATCATCTCCCTAAAATTCACAAGGGTCTCAATCCCCTTGTGGGGAGACCCATTGTGACGGGCATCGGCTCTCTGAATGAGCGCTTGGGAGAATGGGTGGATAACCAGCTCCAACCCTTGGTATGCAATCTTCCCGGTTATTTAAAAGATACCAAACAACTTTTGATTAAACTACAGAACTTTAAATGGGAAGACAACTACAGGTGGGTTACATGCGATGTAACTAGCCTGTACTCCAGCATACCACACCAATTAGGCGTTCAAGCTGTGTCGGTCTTTTTGAAAGAGTCTGGAAAGTTTTCCCTCATCATGCAGGAATTCATTTCACAATCTTTGGAATACTTGCTCACACATAATTTTTTTATGTTTGACGGGGACTATTACCTCCAGAGATGCGCCCTCCCTGGCAAACCTTTACATGGGTCTCTGGGAGAGGTCCCGCATCTTTGGATGTGATAGTCCCCGCCGCGCTGATACATTTTTCTTTTGTCGCTACATAGACGACCTGTTATTTATCACCACAGACCACACTGTTTGCTTAGACTCTTGGCTTGCATTCTTTAATGACAACCTTTTCAATTTGCGGTTCACGGGAAACATACAGTCTACAAGTATAGATTTCCTTGATGTCAAGCTTTACAACTCAAATGGTTTTGTAGCCACTAGTCTACATAGGAAAATCACTGCAGGAAACGCTCTTTTGAGAGCAGACTCTGCCCATCCCAGCCACACCATCAAGGGGGTCCCCTATGGCCAGTTCCTGCGACTTAAACGCATATGCAGTGAGCCATCCCACTATGATCTGGAAGCCAGTCTAATGGCACAGAGATTTAGACATAGGGGTTATCCTGATAAAACCATCAACAAAGCATTAACGGCTGTTAAAGCTATTTCCAGATCATCCTTGTTATCTCACAAATCCAATGAAAGAAACCAGGACACAGCCAATCTATTAAATAATAACATACCTGTTTTTTCTACCCCGTTCAGCCAAGAATATAACCAAATAAAACATACTGTCATTAAATATTTACCTATTTTATTTAATGATCCGTTTATCAGGATATTTTGAGCAAGGGCATAAAAACAGTTTCCCGTAGAGCACCCACCCTGGGAGGACGTTTGTCACCTAGTTTATTTCAGAGCAAAACCTCAGGTACCAACTGGCTCACCTTTAAGGGCACCTTCAAGTGTGGGTGCAAAAACTGTAATTACTGCAAACACATCAAAGGCGGCCACATTGTACATTCCTACACCAGTAACAAGGATTTTGAAATCCATAATTTCATCAACTGTAACAGTAAATTTTTGGTATATGTAATTAATTGTGAGGATTGTCATATACAATATGTAGGGCGCACTATCTGCCGACTTAGAGATCGGCTGTACGACCACCTTCATGATATTGAAAAGAATCACAACACTAACGTAGCCAACCATTGGAATTCTGTACATAATAAAGATGTGACTAGCCTCACCATACAGGGTGTAGAAAAAATCATTCGCCCTGCCAGGGGTGGCGACAAATTTAGGTTATTATGTAAACGCGAAGTGTTTCATATTTTTTCGCTTAATACCAGAATTCCAGCTGGACTTAACTTTGAATGGGACGTGTCCCATTATTATGACTGAATCCCGCTGTTCACCATTCTTTATACTCTTTTACTTTCTCTTTACTCTTCATTTCTCTCTCTTTTTTCAGCATTTCCATTTCAACCGTTTCTATGTTTCCAGGTGTCATCATTTCCTCCTGCCATTCATCTCCGCTTATGTTCAGGCTTCCTTCCTTCCATTCCATTTTTTAATTCATTTTACTCTACTTTTACATTAACATATATAGGTTTATGTTAGTGTATATGTTATCACCCATGCTTTGCGACGTCTCGTCAGCAAACATCTTGTCCATTATAGTCATGATGCCTACATATGCTATGCTGATTGCAAATCCATTTGCCAATTTGCTGTACTGCCTTTTCAGCCTATATACAGCATACATTCACGCATTTTAGCTTCATCTCTGTATTTTTGTTGCTGGTTCTGCCATATAACCATCTATATATTTCATGTGTTCCTCTTCTTCATACAGTACACGGCCCTCTGCCCTATACCAGAATCATGAAGATTACACGAACACCTGTTTAGATGGTTTCATTATACCAAAATATCACCTTTACTTTCCAATATTCAGTGTAATTGGGTATTATCATGATTAGTTTCGCTTTGTTTTCTTTTAATGTTTTATGGTGTCATGTCAATTCTGGTAAAAGTTTTGTATTCAGATGTGTTTTGTGGGTTGAAATAGCGAAGTATAGTCCATACTTTGTTTGAATCTACCTCTCAGACCTGGACATCTAAATTTACGTCCGCTGTCCCCACACATATACACACATCCTTCCATCTTCATCGGTTTTAATAGGCAATCTAGTGCAGATCATATATTCCGTTATTATATACCCTCATTTTTACAATAGATTGCTTTAGTGCTTCACACTGATTTTGGCATCTATACACACTTTATCTATGATGGGTGAACATATATGAATTCAACACATTTGGTCACACATTTTTGCAATTACTGCATTCTACATCAAATTAGATCGCCTTATATCAATACCGATATAGACAAAATCATATCTTCATGGGTCATCATTTTAGATACTGGTTCCGTTGGATACTGAACTAAAAAAAAAAAATTTTATTTTTTTATTTTTTTTGCATAATCTAATGTTCTTAAATTGTATACATGACATGTATATTTACACCAACATACAAGAAATATGCATGTTACTATTTTGAGACAATTCTGAGATGCATTTTTTATGTTCTCATTCCATCCAACTATAATCTCCCACTGTTAGTACCCAAGACACATGCGAACATACATATGTGTATTTGAATTTTGAATTTTGACCTTCTAAATATACATATGCTTGCACCATTTTATTGATTGTATCTCAGTATCTCAGTAATTTTCCAGCATTAAGGGGATTACAATTGTGTATATCTCTATCCATACCTTATGCCCCTATCTGATCTGCACATTCCTTTATCTTTATTTATATTTTTATTGGTGCATTCTTTTGCTTAATAGCACTTGTACCATACAAGTATTCCATGGTCATTCATGGTAGCTCATATGAACTTTCGCATCGGCTGGTTGATCATACAATTACATCACATTTATGTGATGCTACTATTTAAACACCTATGCCTCTGCGGTCCATATGCACTTTATTTGCGATCAGCTTGCTATGCAAAATGCCCAATAATTATTATCATTGTTATAATGTTATCATTATACATTATCATGTTTGTGCAGTCAGACACTTACACTTTATATTTTCATACTATATCTTTACACTATATATCAGCGCACATTGATGCGCGACACACTCACTAATTTTGACTTTACATTTCATTTCACACCTACTTATTATTTTTTTGATTGATTCATTTATACTTTGTCTAACATAATCGGACAAAACTTGTACACTAATAATCAATCTATTTCATTATAAAATAAGCAACACAATACATACAAATATAGTAAAATAATATCGCACGAAACATATTTCCTCAAACAAGAGAAAGAAAAAAGAAAAATAGAAAAAAGAAGAAAAAAGAATAAAAGAAAAAACAATACATAAAATTATTTCAGAAAAGTCACTATACATATATAAACTGTCATTTTCATATGTCATCATATTTATAATATTCACAATATATTTAATTTTTGCTTCACATTGCACACCATGATTAGCACTATCCCCCCCCCCCTTTTTTTCAATTAGATTATGATTATGCACTGGTCATTAAATCACTATATTATTTAATTTATTAATTTTTATCTATGTGATCACTATAATGCATTAGTTGCACTTCAATTCTGAACGGGGTCAAACAAAGTATGGCAATAGTGATATATATATGTATGACATCTGTTAATTTCAAGTACTTTACTGATTGCACTGATTCCATCACTCTTTTATAATTGTCTAATTGCCTATTCTAAATAATTGCTTTTTTCAATTGTCTTTTCAATTTAGAATTAAGAGTCACTTAACACACACTTGTTTTTGATCACATGTTTTGTTTAAGAGTGTTATATATACTGTGGTTCATTTTGGTTTAAGTTAGCTATGAGTAAGCACTGATTTTGTGCGAAACGCGTCAGCTATCCTGTTCTAGCTGGTTTTTGTAGTGCCTGTTCATTAAACACACGTTGGATTGGAGTGCGGCTGTCCTCTTTTATCTTATTTTTTCCTCAATTGCTACGTGCATTGCCGGCACCCAAGGTCTCCGAGAGAAGTACCTCCCTTTTCCCATCTGCCTTGAGCGGCAATTTTTGTTTTTGTCTTTGGAACTTGCAACTACATCAGCAGTGTTTATGAGAATGTAGCTGCTCTATGTTGATTTACTAAAGGCAAATAGACTGTGCACTTTGCAAAGTGCAGTCGCACCAGAGCTTAGTAAATGACTGACTTCAATCATCCAATTGTAGCGCCCTGCTCCCAATGACTGGGCGCTATGTTAAATCTAGTGGGTGTCTGAGCTGGTAGTTAGCTCAGACTCTGTAAATAATTATGCTAAATTAGCCTCTGTTCTGGCTATGGCTGTGTTGGAAGACTTCCCACTGTTTGCCTGTAGGTGGCGTTACCACCCCAGGCCAATGTGGAAGACTGACAGGCCAAAGTGGATTGGGTGCCTTTCTCCAGGAACAGTTCAGTGGGCATGGTCTACCCACTGAGCATGCTGGGGAAGGGTACTTAAGGGGCAGACACCATCTTTTGGGGTCCTTCTCCCCCTCGTGGCCCTCCTGGCACAAGGAGTATGTGTGATCTTGGCCTCGGGGCCATGTTGGTCCGAGGCTGCAACTCTACCAGGTAGGCACAGTTATGCTGACTGGGGCCTACACCTGGAAGGTGATCCTGTACTGTTCATCCTGCGGGAGGAAGCCACTCAATGGAGGAAACCAGGGGAGGACCTGTCCTGGAAAAGACAGAGCGGAAGGCTGGTGTCTTGAGGAGGGCCTGGTAATTCTATTGGAGGATGCACCGTAGCTAAAGTTCACCTTGCAGTCTGCCGGGTTGGCTTAAAGGCTCTTTGACTGCTGGGCTGGAAGTTCGGGCGCTAAGTCCTGTGGCAGAGGATCCCGGATTATCCAATTTTGTGCACAACCAGTCTGTGGCAGAGACTGGTCCTGATCATTGTCCGTGCATCATTCCTGCTGCTAGGCCATGTGAGAGGGGCCTATACGGGTGAGCAATACCCTCTCAAGGAGGAGTGGTGAATGACTTTGTAGTTGAGAAGTTTTCCCCAGTGATCTGTACTGCTTACCTGAACCTACCCCTTTTCCCTTCACCCTTCTACTATTCTTCATATGTTTTATGCAAAAGAAAATAAAACCTAGCAGCAGAAGGTTTTACATCCCGTGTGGACATTGGAGTTCTTACAGACTTTCTTCCCCTAGACAACGAACATTGAGGTAACGTGCAAGGCCCAAATTAAACCTGCAGCTCCTACGGGGGTGTGCTATACGTGGGGGCTTGTCCGGGATTTGAACCCGGGACCTCTCGCAACTGTAAAAAGGATTTTTGCTTTATTGAAAGTCTACAAGAAGGTGTTGGACTGTGCTTTGAACTGAAATCAAAGGGGTAAAGGTGCAGATCACTTTGCTAACTGCGTAGGCCGTGGGCGGAGCCAGGAAAGAAAAGCCCGCGAGCTACGTGCAAAATAACCTAAAGGGGAGGAGTTCCAACTATGTGAGACACATGAGTGTTTTTGGCGCCAACGACCAGGAGCTGCCAGATCAAGTGAGTGGATCAGAAAGCAGCATGTCGCTAATGTTCGTGGGCACTACCCAGGCCAGGGCCTGAAATGTTCCCCATACCCGCCGCTGTGGGTGCTACGCCATCCGGAGCCTTGCTCACAGATACAGGGATCCGATTGAAGCCACGCGGATGCTTCATACTGTACACGAGCCGAGATGTAGAGGCGCTGTGCATGCTGTGTCCTTTATGTGAAGGACTAGCTGTGCTGTTACGTCCATTTGCCCGGTGCCCATCCTGCGGGGAATACTTGTTTGAGGTGGAACAACCCACTGCGTTGTCCCGCACCTATCGGATAGACTGGGATACAGGCACCGCTACGTTAGAAAATGTCGCCTTCGCCCCTGCGGTTCAGCCTGTGCGCACTACGTCTGCAGCAGAAAGTGAGTCTGGAAGAGATGTCACTACCAACACAGAGGTACCAGCAGACACTGCAGTGGATACCACATCCACAGCATGTGCCCCCGTCCCACCCGTGAAATGGAAGGTGGGGTACGTGAAGGTTTCCCGCGGCCGCGGTCGAGGCCTACCCCAGTGTTGACCGGAACTGGACCCCGTGAGCGATGATATTCCCGGGACGTCCACGTCGGGAGCCGGTAAGAATTCTGGGGAAAAAGTGACTGGGATTTCGGTTAACTGCTTGCCGGCAGAAGAGTTAGCAGACTCTGACTTAGACTCTTTGTCGGATGCTGGAGATGACTATTTGTTTCAGCCCATGCCTAGAGAATTGTTATGGAACAACATGGGAGATGTTATCTCAACACATAGCTGTTCAGAGTGGACAGCTATGGACTCCGGGGAAACTACCCCCAAGGGAGGGAACCCCAGACATTGCTAAAGTGACTTTGCCTGTTAAGAGGACTGTTCCTAAACCTACCAAGTCTATGGTAAAAAAGTCACCGGATTCGTGTGTGTTGCCCGGGGCGGGGAGTTCTCAGACATTGCCTAGACTCGCCCCTCTACAACGAGTGCTAATGAAGAGGGTAGCCATGGAATACGGCTAGAGTTCCCGTACGTGCTGAAAGAGGTAATGCAAGAGATTGAAGTTAATAGGGTACAATGGTGCAGTGAGGCTATCTGGGACTATTTGAAAGTGCCAAAGCCATTTAGAAATCTAGACTATTCGTTCATCATGGCTGATCGGTTCAAGGGGTACCAGTTGTATTGGAGCTACGGGCGGCGTATCCATGCCGATCGGGTAGCCATTTGCAGACCAGGGAAGGACGATGTTACCTTATTTTATTAATACCCTGGACAAGCAAGGAAAACCTCTGACTTTGCCGGACCCCAGGTTTTACCTAAGAGTATTTAAAGTAACTCTTTTGCCCCGTACACACGATCGTTTTTCATGCCGTTAAAAATGCCATTTTAAAAAATGGCCATTAAAAATGATCGTGTGTAGGCTCCAGAGCATTTTTAACGACGTGAAAAACGGCCATTAAAAATTCCGGACATGCTCTCTTTTTTCACGTCGTTTTTCATGTCGTTTTTTTTAACGACGTGAAAAACGATAGTGTGTATGCTTTCACGACGTGAAAAAAAACGCGCATGCTCCGAAGCAACTATGAGACGGGAGCGCTCGTTTTGGTAAAGCTAATGTTGGAAATGGAGATGGCACATTCGTCACGGTGGAATTAATAGCATCGTTTTAATGCTGCGCATTCCGTTCTTCTTTTGATAATGCTTTAAAATGACCCTCTTTTGATAATGACATTGAGAGTTTTATGCCAAACTTGTTTCTAAAGTAATTCCAAATTGCTCTAATGATTATAAAATATTATTTATAAGCCGCACCTCCCTCCTAAATAATACTAATAATAATAAAATAATGTAATTCTCCTTTTTTCTTTAAATTTTATATTATTTTTATTTATTTTTTGGCCTTTTTTTAAGTATTTTGGCTTAAATTATTCTTGTGTAAAGTTACCACAACAACCTTCCAAATGTGTCTCATTTGGCCTCAGGGAGGTTTGTGTCCCCTGATAATAACAATAATATAATTTGAGATGTCCCTGCCTGCTTCCTAGCAAGCTCTCTTTTGAAATACAAATCACATAGTCAAGTATTTAAAGGGCACTCGATTTTTTTTTATTTCAGAACATTAACAAATTAAAGTGGAAGGCAGCACTGGAGAGCCTGCTTGCATTTGTGCATCCCTTTCACCCCACAACAACCATACAAGATGTCCAAACCAAAATAGAGATTAGATCCCCCCAAAAAATTAGCCCAATCTTGTCTTGAGCTCCCAGAGGTCAGGAGCCACAGCAGATAAGTCCTATATGTCCCCAGTCTGTGGTACTACAGCAGGCATTATTTTCTCCTCTTCCTTGTAGCCTTCTCTCCAGCCTTCTCTGCAGCCTTGGTTGGTTTCTTCCTTGGAGGCTGGGGATCAGGAGGAGAGGTTGTGGCAGGAGGAGTAGTAGGAGGAGGAGGAGGAGGTGGAGGAGTAGGGACAACCTCCGTTATGTCCGTGTACCTAGTGAGTTCACCCAGCACGCCCTTATTGATGACTTTCAATAGCAGGGTCTCACTGAATTTTTTTTGCTGCAACTCCATTTGCCCTAGTTTGTGGGTGAGGACTGCGGCAAATCCCTCATCAACAGAGGGTGCCTCTCTGAGGGCCGCTGTTGCCTCTCTGAGGAAGGCCCTGGTTTCCTCCTCCACCTGCCTACCTCTCCTTGGCCCTCGTGGTTTAACTACCAGGGGAGGCATCTGGGCTCTTGTGCTGGGCCCAGCCTCCTCCTGGGTGCCACTGGGCCCAGCCTCCTCCTGGGTGCCACTGGGCCCTGCCTCCTCCTGGGTGCCACTGGGCCCTGCCTCCTCCTGATCCCCAACATCACCCTCTTCCTGGCTCTGCTCTGGCTGTAAAAAAAGAAAGGGACATTATTTATTTTGCCACATCATCATTCACAGACATTGTTCACCTCTAGACATTGTTGAAATCAATGCCAAAAGTTATGTCATTTTCATTGATTACGCATCCTGGTTTTGTTGTCTTGGACACATAAAATTAGGCCACTACTGTATCTTGCTCTTCACAAACTTTATTGGTAGAAGTGTACATACCTTTAACAATACTAACATCTATTTAAAATCTACAATTTTGTACGATAGAAAAATAGATAGCAAAACTTTACCTGGCTCCATATCTCCAAATCTGCCTCCTCAAGGCCCTGATCTTGATCCTCAGAGGAAGCCAGAGCAGGGTTGACAGGAAGGCTGGAGGACTGGTAGCAGGGAAGGCTGGAGGTTTGGGTACAAGGAAGGCTGGATTGACCTCTGGGGGGAAGGGTGGAGAGAGATTCCCGCACTTCCAGCTGGTCATCCAGAAAAGCAAGCTTACTGTAGTACCACAGACTGGGTTTATAAACCTTATCTGCTGGTACACCTGACCTCTGGGACCTCAGGACCATAGTCCTCTGGGTCCTGTATGTCCCTCTGATGGTCGCAATTTTGTTTTTGACATCTTGGAGAGTTGTTGTGGGTATCTTTGTTTGCACAAATGCAAGCAGGCTCTCCAGTGCTGCTTTCCTGGCGTCTTTATTTTTATTACCGCCACTTTTTGTTTGCCATGATATAGGGAGCTCTTGCCATTTGTCGATGAACTCCCCCATGAAGTCTGGGTTTTTAAAAGTATTCATGATATCTGTAAAAGCGAGAAACCAAAAAAAATATATATTTCAGGCAACATTCCTCAACTGTGCATTGTCTACATATTTTGAGCACACAAATCTCCTCGTCTGATGAACCTCAAAAAGTAAAATTGTTAGGTACCTTGGTCACGACGTTCGTTGCTAACTCTCTCTCCCGAAAAATGAACGTATTTCCCAGACATGGATCTTCACTTTATATACACAGCGCATGCGTGAAACTCCGCACGCTTTCCCCGCCCCTGACGTTCGATATTGTACTTTCCCCGCCCCTTCTCGCTCGTAGTGCTGAACAAAACATGGCGGAGACACAGGTGGCTGAGATTACCTCTACAGAGGATGAAATTACAGAAGAGCCCAAATCAAGACCCAGGAGATATAAGGCATCCAACATGTCATTTGAGGAAATGGTGGAGATGGTCGCCATTTTAAAGAAGGAGGATTATGATGCCAAGCATGGTCCGTATAAAAGGCCTAATCTGGTCAAGTCCAGAATTATGGGCAAAGTGGTCAAAAGTCTCCACCAAAAATTCGGGGTGTGCAGAACGAAGGAACAGCTCAGAAAACGATGGTCAGATCTGAAGTTGCGGGAGGCCGACCAATATAAAAGAATCAAGAAAGTTATATTAAAAAGTAAGTTGATTTTTTTGAGTTTCCATGGTACATATTATTTTCTTGTATTCTGTCGTGTATTTTTAACTTTCATATAGTACACTGAAAGATACCATCTTTCAGGTTCGTCCGCACAGTAAACGGACGTATTAAACCTCTTTCTCCGTACAGTTCCTCAAACGATGTTTTAGGATCATCCAGTGTGAACACCCATGTTTTTTGGTTTATTTGGGGGAGTACATTTGGGCCACACTTATTTTTGGTGTGCTAATCCAAAGGACATTTGTTCATTTGAAAAAACGATATGCATGGTAATGTTAAAGGGAGTGAATGCTCAGCAACTGATGAAACATCTGAACGCAGTAGTACAAGTGTGGGCCTAAAGCCAAAAAGCTTGAGGGAGTCACACACAGGTGATCCAGTGTAGATACTTTGGGGTGTTACAATGTTTCAAATTTGTTTACAAAATGTATATGCTCTGTTTTGGCCTATGTATCCAATCATTTGTCCCGGTTGGCACAGGGGGTAAAAATTAAAATGGAGCATGCTTCAAAAGAATGATTACCAAGTTTTTTTTCATGTTTCTTATTTTAGCAAAATTGAGTCGCTACTAATGAAACTATTCCTTTTATTTCAATCTCCCTAGGGATTCGAAAAGCTACCTCAGATGAGACGAGAATTGCAATACCTACAACAATACCCCCAGAACCCCAGGATGGAGAGGAATGTGATGTTGTGGAAGTGGAAAGTGGCACCACCACAGGTCAGAGTGAAACCAGACACATGCATGTTAAATAGATGTAGGCCTACATATTCTATCCTACATATTTCTTTTTACATTTAGGTGCAGTTCTGGCTGAAGACCCCAATAAGTTGACACATCACAGTGCCCAGATCCTGATCCAATACCTGATGGTCTGCTGTCGTGACCTCGAAAAAATTAAGGGAGATTTGCTAGAGATCAGGGCAAATACAAAGCGGGTGGAGGAAAGGCTCCAAAATATCATGGCTGTGCTTGGGCGTGTCTAATGTTTTTACACCAAATAACGTTTTACTTGCAGAGATTTCAATTTTTTTTGGTTATTTTACCCTTTAATGACTAGCACATGTTTAGCTTTCTTTTTCGTACATCACGGGACACAGAGCGACTTAGTCATTACTAATGGGTTATATAGTTTACCTTCAGGTGTTGGCACTGGCCAATTCCAAACCGGAAGTACCCTCCCCTATATAAGCCCCTCCCACCCGGGAGCACCTCAGTTTTTTGCCAGTGTCTAAGGTGTTGGCCAAAGAGTAACATGTGTTTTCACTGGGCTTGCGTACAGGTTCTTTTGGGCCTTAGTAAGCTGTTCCGGATCCCACCAAAAAAAGCTTCATAGCTAAACGGTCGGTACCCGGGCCTTGCAGCAGAAGAGCAAGGTTTTGCCTGTAATGCTTCTCTTAGGAGGGCTGGACCCTGGGATCCAGAGCTCTGGTCATACCCACGACCAAGACGCTGTCTGTGCAGGGTGCTATACAGGTCCAGGGGAGTGGAATCCTTGGGAACCCGGTCCCTGAAGGTTTAATTACAATGCCTGCCGTGATAGGTGAAGTTTGGACTTTTGTGGACCAAACAAAGTCCTGCGGCGGGGATCAGGTAAGTGGGGGCCCTCAGGAACTTGGTTCTATTGGGGGACCCCCAAGCCTAATTTGTCTTTCTGTCTGTTACCTAACGGTATTCCCGCTAAATATCTGTGTTTGCCTATAACTACTGAAAATGTAAAATTTTAATAGTAGTCAAGAAAAAAAAAAAAAACAGGGACCGCGGTACCTGTGTTAAACCACTAGAGGCCGCTGTAGTCCATTTTTCTTGTAAATGTGGATCTTTGGTTTTCTCAACTCAAAAGATCCAGGCAGCTGGTAAGTTTCTCTGAGGGAATCCACTTCCTCTGCCCTGTTGCTGCGTTCATCCACCGCACAGGCCCTCCGGCAAAAAGGGCCCTGGCTCCTAGTCCTCTGTTGGTTTTCGAAAAGGGCGCCATTGGCGCACGGGCGCGCGCGCGGGCGCGTGCACGCGCCTCCTATGAAAAAAAAGGGGCGGGGCGGGTGGATGACGCTCGATGCGCGCCGCGGCGCTTCTGCGCATGTGCGGGCGTCCCAGCATGGTTAAAAGACACAGTACAAGTGTCAGCTGCATGCAAACAGAGCTAGCAACAAACAGTGGCACACAGAGGCGGTTGATGCAGGCATCCCCATAGAAAGGCACTTTAGTGGACACCAGCTGGTATATAGCAGCACCTGTGTTAGACTATTACCAGCAAAAATTGGTGTATGACGACGGGAATACCTCAGCTTTGTGCTTAAAGGATATGTCGTCCAGACGCTCCGGAAATAAATCTTCCAGGAAGCCAAAGGGGTCTCCATCGGGCTCTGAGGATATTGGGCATGCTTGCACTGCACCAATCTCCCCTGAGAATGCAGAGGTCAGTAGCCGTAGAAACCCCGCAGGAATGTCTGGTGCTGCGGCTGTCCCCAGTCCACCTGCTCCTGTATATATAACAGAGGAGGTTTTATCCTCAACTCTGGGAGGATTGGAAGAGAGATTAACAGCATTGATCGCTGCTTCCCTGTCACAGGAAAAGCGCGTCCGATCTCCGTCTCCTCCTTCAGAGTGCCTGTTAGTGGAGGAACAGCCCCACACAGAGATCGACCTACCTGAAGGGGATCAGGATGAGGTTGATTCACTTATAGAGGAATCAACAGTGGAAGAACCTTTCTCAGCTTCTCAGGCTGAAAGATTATGGGTTCAGTCTCTGACTAACATGGTCCGATCAGCATTTAAAATGCCTCTGGCGGAACCACCATCCACTACGGTTTCCTCGCTGGGGTCGCTAAAAGCTCCCCAGGCGGTCTGTTCCTTCCCAATCCACCCTTTATTAGAAGGGCTTATTTACCAGGATTGGGAGCATCCTGATAAAATATTTGCTCCCCCCAAGAGATTTCCGGTGATCTATCCCATGGAGGATAAGTTCATAAGAAAATGGAGGGTCCCTATAGTGGACGCAGCCATCTCTTCTGTTAACAAATCACTGACATGTCCAGTAGATAATGTTCCAATGTTCAAAGACCCAATAGATAAAAAATTGGAGTCTTTACTAAAATCTGCTTTCTCTACAGCAAGTATGGTGACACAACCTGCGGTAGCAGCGATTGGAGTCTGCCAAGCAGTGAAAGATCAGTTGAAACAAGTCTTAAGGGACTTACCAGATCAGCAGGCTCATGCCCTAGCTGACCTGCCTAGAGCCTTGTGTTTTGCGGTGGACGCCATAAAGGATACAATCCAACAGGCCTCCCGCTTTACGCTGTCTATAGTACATATGCGTAGGCTTTTGTGGCTCAAAAACTGGTCTGCTGAAGCTCCCTGTAAAAGACTGCTGGTTAGCTTCCCATTTCATGGAGAACGCTTATTTGGAGAAGATCTGGACAAATATATCCAGAAAATTTCTGCCGGTAAAAGTTCACTCTTACCGGTTAAGAACAAGGGTAGAAGTCCTTCTTTTAAGAGGCCTACCTCTCCAGTCCCGGGCACATCGGCTGTGAAGCAGTTCCGACGGCCTCCGCGGTCAAATTCAGGGGGCAGAAATCAGGGACAATCACAGGGTAACAAGAAGCCCTGGATCAAGAGAGGTACAAAACCTCCCCCTAAGGCATGAAGTATTGCCCCCGCTCAATCGGGTGGGGGGAAGACTTCAGTTGTTCACAGAGACCTGGCGGGACACCATCAGAGACAGATGGGTGCTCTCCGCAGTAAGTCTGGGATACAAGCTGGAGTTAAAAGGCACTCCTCCTGCCCAATTTATGAGGTCAAACGTGCCAAGAGATCCCCAAAAGAGAGGATCCCTCCTTCTGGCACTAGAACAACTATTGCTCCAAGGGGTAATCATGAAGGTTCCCCTGGAAGAAAGCGGATTCGGGTTTTACTCGAACCTTTTCACAGTCCCCAAACCAAATGGGGACGTGAGGCCCATATTAAATCTAAAAGGGCTAAACAAGTTCCTAAATATCAGGACCTTTCGGATGGAGTCGATCCGATCAGTGGCCACCGCCCTACAAGGGCAGGAATGGCTAGCCTCGATCGACATAAGGGATGCTTATCTGCATATTCCCATCTTTCCGGCCCATCAGAAATTTCTACGCTTTGCAGTAGAAGGGCGCCATTTTCAGTTCAGAGCCTTACCTTTCGGTCTGGCCACAGCACCACGAGTGTTCACAAAAATTCTGGCCCCATTATTGGCCAATCTAAGAACACAGGGTGTAACGATAATGGCATATCTAGACGACCTGCTACTAATAGACCACTCAGTGGAAAAGCTGGAAGTAGCTATTCACAAGACAATCGAGTATCTGGAATATCACGGTTGGATTATCAACCGGGACAAGTCAGCTCTAAGACCAGTCAAAAGTCTGGAATACTTAGGGCTAAGGCTGGATTCAAATCAGAGAAAGATTTTCTTACCTCCAGAGAAGGTGTCGTCTTTAAGAAATTTGACCCACTTAGTGGGTACAAAAAGAAAACCATCCATACGTCTCTGCATGAGGCTGCTGGGAAAGATGGTGGCTTCATTCGAAGCGGTACCCTACGGTCAATTCCATTCAAGGAATTTGCAAAGGGCCATACTGTCAGCCTGGAACAAAAAAGTTCAGGCTTTAGACTTACCAATGTCCCTGTCCCCTTCCGTTCGCAAGAGCCTCCATTGGTGGTTGGTGCCCCAGAATCTGGAAAGAGGGAAACCCTTCAGTCCGGTTTCTTGGAAGGTGGTCACTACAGATGCCAGCCTCATCGGCTGGGGGGCAGTGCTGGAGCAATGGTCTCTCCAGGGCAGGTGGTCAGAAGCAGAAAAGGCCCTGCCCATCAATCTCTTAGAGATACGAGCAGCCCGGTATGCCCTAGTAGCATGGACATCCAAACTCCAGGGGTCCCCTGTCAGAATTCAATCAGACAATGCCACGGCAGTGGCATATATCAATCATCAGGGTGGCACCAAAAGTCGTGCAGCCCAGAAGGAAGCAAATTGCATCCTGGGGTGGGCAGAAAGATATGTCCCAGCCATATCTGCGGTTTTCATCCCAGGAGTGGAAAATTGGAGAGCGGACTTTCTAAGTCGCCAACAATTATGCCCGGGGGAATGGTCTCTTCACCCCGAGGTTTTCCAGGCAATATGCCAGCGGTGGGGAACACCGGATGTAGATCTGCTAGCATCCAGATTCAACGCAAAGGTGGACAGGTTTGTGTCTCGCACAAGGGATCCCCTAGCTTGCGGCTCGGATGCCCTAGTGTTCCCTTGGGATCGGTTCAAGCTGATATATGCATTCCCACCGCCACAATTGTTACCGCGATTACTCCGCAGAATCAGGGTAGAAAAGAAACCAGTGATTCTGGTGGCTCCAGCGTGGCCCCGAAGGGCATGGTACGCGGAGATGGTAAAAATGTCAGTGAGGAGTCCTTGGACCCTCCCACTTCGTCCGGACCTGCTTTCGCAGGGACCGATATACCACCCTTCCTTACCAGCCCTAGGTTTGACGGCCTGGCTATTGAAGCCCACATTCTGAAAAAGAGAGGGCTCTCTAATTCTGTGGTATCTACCATGATCAATGCCAGGAAACCGGTATCCAGGCAGATCTATTATAGGATCTGGAAAGCGTACATTACGTGGTGTGAGACCAAGAAATGGCATCCACGTAAGTACATGATAGGGAGGATTCTGGACTTCCTACAGTGGGCTGTAGATAGGAAACTGGCCTTGAGTACTATCAAGGGTCAGATTTCGGCCTTGTCAATATTTTTTCAAAGGCCCTTGGCTTCGCATTCACTAGTCAAAGCCTTTATACAAGGAGTGATGCGTATTAGCCCTCCGGTTAGTATTCCCATATGTCCTTGGGACTTAAACCTGGTTCTGTCGGTTCTACAGAAACAACCGTTTGAACCATTACAACACATTTCCTTGGTTCTTCTCACCAGGAAATTGGTTTTCTTAGTAGCCATTTGTTCGGCTAAAAGAGTGTCGGAATTAGCAGCTATGTCCTGTAAGGAGCCATATCTGGTTGTCCATAAGGACAGAGTAGTATTACGTCCTCATCCAGCCTTTCTTCCTAAGGTGGTATCGAGGTTTCATTTGAACCAAGATGTGGTTCTTCCTTCTTTTTTCCCCAAACCTAGCTCAGTAGAGGAAAAGTTATTACATTCTTTGGATGTGGTAAGAGCAGTTAAAGCTTATCTAAAAGCCACTGCTCAGATTCGCAGAACGGATTCTTTGTTTGTTCTGCCGGAAGGCCCCAGAAGGGGTCAGGCAGCATCAAAATCTACTTTAGCCAAGTGGATTCGACAGGTCATAATACAAGCCTATGGCTTGAGAAAGAGACCGCCTCCGTTCAAAGTTAGGGCGCACTCCACAAGAGCGGTTGGAACTTCATGGGCAGTGCATCACCAGGCCTCCCTGGCTCAAGTATGTAAGGCCGCAACATGGTCTTCGGTACACACGTTTACTAGATTCTATCAGGTAGACGTTAGAAGTCAGGAGGATGTCGCCTTTGGGCGCAGTGTGTTGCAGGCCGCAAAAGATCCTCATGCCTGATGGCGCCCAGCTTATGTACCCCCCCCTCATTTGGCATTGCTTTGGGACGTCCCATTAGTAATGACTAAGTCGCTCTGTGTCCCGTGATGTACGAAAAAGAAAAAGGGATTTTTATAACAGCTTACCTGTAAAATCCTTTTCTTGGAGTACATCACGGGACACAGAGCTCCCACCCCTCTTTTTGGGACACTTATTGCTTGGCTACAAAACTGAGGTGCTCCCGGGTGGGAGGGGCTTATATA
The DNA here is from genome assembly GCA_029206835.1 of Rana muscosa. Lineage (NCBI taxonomy): Eukaryota > Metazoa > Chordata > Amphibia > Anura > Ranidae > Rana > Rana muscosa. The sequence goes on along the minus strand of CM055116.1, from coordinate 500,221,064 downwards.
GGGGAGGGTACTTCCGGTTTGGAATTGGCCAGTGCCAACACCTGAAGGTAAACTATATAACCCATTAGTAATGACTAAGTCGCTCTGTGTCCCGTGATGTACTCCAAGAAAAGGATTTTACAGGTAAGCTGTTATAAAAATCCCTTTTTTTCAAAATTTGGAGAAATATAGTTTGTTTATGCATGGCTGGTCATGCGTTTTAATACACCTGAAATTAAAGGGAACATCCACATTTCTAAGGAAGTTGCCCACCTAAACAAAAAAAATAAAGGTATTTTTACATAACAAATCATTGTGGCTTCATTATGTAAATGTGGTGCTGAGTGAACTAATCAATGTTTGGTGTTTACACTGACAATGAAGGCTAATTAAAAGATTTTTAAATCCACATGGCAAAACAAGTGCACTAGGTAAACCTACCAGAAACATCAAACATTATACAATAAAAATGACAAACCAATCTTTACTCAAGAAAAAGTTTTATTTTTTTGGTCTAAAATTATTAGAGATTGTCTGGCATTTCAATGGCCCCCCTACCCATAAAATAGTCCACATATTGGTTACGGACCTCACGTCCGGTTGGGGGGGCCAAGCCAGGACGGCCAGGTTCCAGGGCCACCAAAGTTTCGGCATTGATTAAAGAGGCCTCAGGCCCACTCAAAGATATATAACTCGTTGAATGCACCCTTAGGAAATTATGCAGCACACAGCACGTCATAACCACATGGTTCCATTTGTATGGGGCAAGGTGGATGGAGGTAAGGAAGAGGCGAAATCGGCTGGCCCTGATCCCAAACGCATTTTCCACCACCCTTCTGGCTCTGGCCAGCCGATAATTGAAAACCCTCCTCTCAGGGGTGAGGGTGAGGGTGCGTTGCGGGAATGGCCTCATCAAATGGGGTCCCAGGCCAAACGCCTCATCCGCCACAAACACAAAAGGTAGTCCCTCCACATTCTGCTCCGCTGGTGGCAAGGCCAGCAGATCCAAAAGGAGCCGTTCTCCAAACTCCGTCTGGGCAAAAACTCCTCCATCAGACATCCTGCCATTCTTGCCAACGTCCACATAGAGGAACTCGTAGGTGGCCGACACCACTGCCATCATCACGACGCTGTGGAACCCCTTATAATTATAATAAAAGGATCCCGAATGGGGTGGTGGGACGACCCGAACATGTTTGCCGTTGATGGCTCCTCCACAGTTCAGAAAGTTCCATCGCTGGGCAAACTCGGAAGCCACATTCTGCCATTCATGTGGCGAAGAAGGGAACTGTGGAATTAAAGAAATAACAAATTAATACTTGGAGCCAGAAACATTGAAAGCTGATTTCATACACACATTCATGGCCAACATTGGTAGAAACTGTTCAAAACATAAAAAATTGGAAGCAAGAAAAAAAATAAAAATAAAAAAATTATGGGGGGGGGGGGGGGGGTAAGGGTTGAAGATGAGTTGGGAATATCACACATGAAGGCTGTAGCACTCTGTATTGAAGTTAACAAAAATGAAACATTCCTAGGCAAAATTTAGGGTGCGTTTTGGGTAAAGCACTACGATGGAACATATAATAAAAAACATGGAAATGACTAGGCAAGGTAGGTATGGCCCCAGGATAGCATGCTGGAGAGGTTAGGTAAGCCAAATTTACAGGTAGGCCTCAAACCCCAAACTTTAAATAATAAAACATGGGGAGAAAGGGGACATTCCCTGCAGCTAAGAATCATGTGAATTAGGGACTGCAAATAAAGCAAATTAAAAATATCCAAAAATAAAAACCATACAATGTGAATTTTTGAAGAAGAACACTTACCTTAATATAGTCCTCCTGCAAAACTTGAAGGATGGCAGAACAAGTCTCTGGTATAATGATCCCCAGAGCCTGGGGGGATATGCCTGTGGAGAACTTAAGGTCCTGCAGGCTTCTCCCAGTAGCCAGGTATCGCAACGTGGCGATGAGCCTCTGCTCAGCACTGATGGCTTCCCGCATAACGGTGTCCTGCCTGGTAATATAGGGGGACACCAAAGCCAACAGCTGCTGAAATACGGGGTCAGACATCCTGAGGAAATTCCTGAAATCATCAGGATTATTCTCCCTGATCTCCCGCAACAAAGGCATGTGACAGAATTGGTGCCGCTGGAGCAACCAATTCTTGGTCCATGAACTCCTCCTGACCCTGCTCATGGCATGGAGTCGGGATACAGCATGAACCCCTGCACCAACTACAGCACGAACTCTACGACGAGTACGTAGCCGCAACATGGCTAGATAACGGTCGGCTGAACAGAACGAACTAGAAGAACGCACGGAAGAACAGCAAGGCCTATGAAGAACAAGCTGAAAAACACGAACGTGCAGAGCAGGCCGCACTGAATAAACAGATACGAACTGACTACAAGCAGTGCTAAACAGATACGAACCCACAGGCGCAAACTGAACTCCCGAAAACGATCTTCAAAGCACGAAGACTGAAAAGCGCGAATCGTCTCTCACCAAACTTTTACTAACACGCGGAAACACGGAATTAGCAAAAGCGTCCCAAAGGGTGGCGTCATTCGAACGGAACTTCCCCTTTATAGTGCCGTCGTACGCGTTGAACGTCACTGCGCTTTGCTTGATCGTTTTTTTTAATGATGGTGTGTGCGCAAAGCAGGCTTGAGAGGAAACATGAAAAAAAAACGAGGAGAAAAACGTCGGTTTAAAAAATGACATTAAAAACGATTGTGTGTACGGGGCATTTGTCTTTAATTCCATTTGTTTCCTTTTGTGCAAGAAAAGGAAAAGAATAAACTTTCAACTGAGAGAAGGATTTTTTTTTTTTGTTTACCTTCTCATCTTTACTATGCTAACTGTACTTTGGGGAAGTTAGACAGTTAGGAATAGGGTTACTGAGGACATCGGGATCAAGATGTCATCTGTTTCAGCCCCTGCTTAAAAGCGCTGTCTCTGACACTAGGTGGCAGTGGTCGATAGAGTAGGAAGAGACTTTTCTACATTTAACATATAATCTTTTAAAGTAAGAAGGAAAGTTCCACCTCTAAAAGAGGTGTAGCTCTGCTTCTGTAGGAGTGTTTAGTATTGCTACAATTGTTTTGCTGTGTGTCTCTGTGTTTTGTTTCCTCTTTTAGGTTTCCAGATCTTCTTTCAAGACCTCCGGAGAATGGGGAGGGCTAGATAGTTAGTGATGGGTGGTAATGTGTAATGTATAATGTGCTATTATCTTATTGAAAGCTGATGTCATTGTTATTTCTTGTCTCGTTCCTTCCTCCCCTTCCCCATCTAGTTTTTTTGGTTCAGGTACCAAAACCTCAGGCTTGAAGTGTTGTTTTTTTTTCAGACACTGGGGACAGTATCTTATTGCAGCAGGGGGAGTATATAGCGCCCTGCTCCCAATGACTGGGAGATATGTTAAATCTAGTGGGTGTCTGAGCTGGTAGTTAGCTCAGACTCTGTAAATAATTATGCTAAATTAGCCTCTGTTCTGGCTATGGCTGTGTTGGAAGACTTCCCACTGTTTGCCTGTGTCAGGGAACCATCCGCAGAATGACTAACAGTTCTCCCCATGCCCAGCAGAATCTCCGAACAACAAACAGTGTGCGCATGCGCGTACACCGTAACGGAATGCGCACGCGTATGCGCCGATGCGCAATGCGCGTGTGCCGATGCGCAATGCGCATGCGCCGAACCGCGACATGAGTGACACTTGGCGCCCAGTGGCCTATTTAAAGCTTGCTGCAGCAATCAACAACTGCTGCATGATCTTTCGGCCTTCCTGAGATTGTTTCCTGAGTTCCTGTTTGCTGTTTACTACTACCGACCCGGCTTGCCTGACCAACCTTCTCTGTGTGTGATCCCGGCTTGACCCTTGGCTTGTTCCTGTACCCTGCTCCTGTTCTGCTGATCCTGTGTATGACCCCGGCTTGTCCCTTGACCTGTTCCAGTGGTTCCACCTCTGCCTGCTAACCTGTGTATGACTTCTGGCTTGGCTCCTGACTCCGCCTACGGTTCCCCCTGCTGTACAGCCTCGTCTGGTACTTCCGAGATACCCCCGCCTGGCAGTCTACCCTGCTCACCAGCGGATCTCCAGCATCATCCCGGCTTGTCGCAGCTGGCAACCCCTGCCTCTTTGGGTATAGCACTCCCTGTGCCACGTTCAGGGGGCGCTCTGCACTTAGTCGCAAGGGAAGCCCTCCCAGCACTTCGGTCTCTGGTAAGGTACGTGACAGTATCATGCAGCCAGAAGTGTCGGAGACCGACGGAGGTGCTTCCCCACTCAAGACTTTGTGCCAGCAAGTCGCGACCCTTACCCAAGCAGTGACAAGTCTTCAGGAACAACATTCCCAGTTGGGAGATCGCCTTCCGAACCAAATGATGTCTCCTGTCGTGGGAACTTCTACTCTGCCTGCTGCCGTCACTACATCCGCTTCTATGATGTTTCCTCCGCCTGAACCACGAGTGCCCACTCCTGAACGTTTCTCAGGTGACCGAAGGAAGTTCAGAGCATTCAAGGTTTCCTGTTTACTTTACCTGGCCCTTCAGTCAAGAACTTTTTCTCTAGAGACTGTCAAAGTGGGATTCGTTATTTCCCTGCTGTCCAAAGAACCTCAGTCTTGGGCTCACCAGTTACTGGAACAAAAGAATCCTGCTCTTGACTCAATGGACTTGTTCTTTGAGGCCATGGCTAAATTGTAGGATGACCCACAACGCCCGGCCACTGCCGAAGCTGCCCTCCATGCCCTGCAACAAGGGCAGCGCCCTGTAGAAGACTATACTGTGGACTTTCGCAATTTGGCTACGGACACAGGATGGAATGAGGCCGCCCTCAGATATCAGTTCCGAATTGGCCTGTCTGAACCTATCAAGGATGAGTTAGCACGAGTAGGGGCCCCAACCACTTTAGAAGGGCTCATTCAGCTAGCCATCCAACTCGATAGACGCCTGCGAGAGCGGCAGTCTGAACGTGCACGAGCCTGCCGGCCTACCTGGTTGTTGCCCACAGTTCCAGACGTTTCTGCACCCTCCTCTCCGGTCACGTCCAACAGAGGGCCTATGCAGATTGGTGTGGTCCGCTCTGCCCTGACCCCTAATGAGAGACTTTATCGCCGGCAAGCGAACCTTTGTTTCTAGTGTGGAGAAGCCGGTCACTTCCTTTACAACTGTCCAATAAGGCCCAGTAGATCTTCTATCCGCAACCCTTTGCTCCTCCAAGTCCCGAAACCTTCCACAGCTCACCTTGTTCTCCATGTCATATTGCAGTTGGAAAAGGGGGAGGTCAGATTTCCAGCAATAGTTGACTCCGGGGCCTGCAGTTGCTTTTTGGACTTTTCCCTTGCTAAGGACTTTCAGATTCCTCTACGGAATAAGGAACAGAAGCTTAAGATTCACTTGGCTGATGGATCCACACCTTGTTTTGGGCCAGTTACCCAAGAGACTTTACCCATACCTACCATGATTGGCTCAGGCCACCAAGAATTCCTTCGTTTTGACATTCTCTGTTCACCAATGTTTCCTGTAATTCTGGGGCTCCCCTGGTTGCGGGCACATAACCCACAAATAGACTGGAACACGGGGAGTATCTCCTTTAAATCTGATTACTGCCGTCAGCATTGCATAGTGCCTGAACCTATAACACCTTCCAGTTGCCTCACCGTTCAGCCGGTTTCCACTTCCAACCAAGACGTCCCTCCGGTCTACCATGACTTCCTAGATGTCTTCGATAAAAAGAAAGCTGACACATTACCACCCCATCGTCCGTACAACTGCCCTATCGAGTTATTACCTGGTGCAGAGATCCCCTTTGGACGAATATTCCCACTTTCAGAGACTGAGCTTGAGACCCTGCGTCAATACATTGACGAGAACCTAGAAAATAAGTTTATCCGCCCTTCATCCTCTCCTGCCGGTGCTGGGATCTTTTTGGTGGAGAAAAAGGATCATACCCTCAGGCCCTGTGTGGATTACAGGGAACTCAATAAAATCACCATTAAGAACCGATACCCTCTCCCTCTCATTCCTGAACTCTTCCAGAGGTTCCGCACCGCACGAGTCTTTACTAAATTGGACTTACGAGGCGCCTACAATCTTGTGCGCATTCGGGAGGGAGATGAATGGAAGACCGCTTTTAGAACCCGCTTCGGTCACTTTGAGTATCTTGTTATGCCTTTTGGACTGTGCAACGCTCCGGCGACCTTCCAACATTTCGTGAATAACATCTTTAGAGAGTTCCTGGATCACTTCTTAATCGTGTACTTGGATGACATCCTCATCTTCTCTGCTACCTTGGAACTACATAGAACTCATGTCCGAAAGGTACTATCCACACTAAGAGCACACAGGCTCTACGCAAAGGCAGAAAAATGTGAGTTTGAAAGGTCATCCATACAATTCTTGGGCCTAATCATTTCCACATCTGGAATTGCAATGGACCCTCAGAAAGTATCCGCTATTCAGGAATGGTCAGCTCCTACCGATAAGAAAGGCATCCAAAGATTCATCGGGTTCGCAAATTTTTATCGGAGATTCATTAAAGACTTTTCTGGCATTATTGCCCCCATTACCCAGCAGACCCGCCAGCATACCCGTTTCCAATGGTCCCAGGAGGCCCAAGAAGCTTTCGATAAACTAAAGACTCTGTTCACCTCAGCCCCCATTCTACAGCACCCAGATCCAGCTCTGCCTTATGTTCTGGAGGTCGATGCATCGGAAGTTGCCGTGGGGCCGTCTTGTCTCAACGCCAAGGTCCTAAAGCATTGTTACACCCAGTTGCTTTTTTCTCACGAAAATTGAGCCAGCCGGAAAGGAATTATGATGTGGGGGAACGGGAGTTACTGGCAATTAAAGCCGCTTTGGAAGAATGGCGATATCTCCTTGAAGGTGCAGCTCATCCTATCATGGTATTCACAGACCATAAGAACCTCGAATACCTCAGATCTGCCAAACGACTGCGACCACGGCAAGCCAGATGGGCCTTATTCTTCTCGAGGTTCAACTTACATCTCACCTACCGCCCAGGGTCCAAGAATGGGAAGGCAGATGCTCTCTCCCGCATGTTCCCAGAGACCCCGGAAACTGTCGTTCCTAGCACCATCTTGTCCACTCAGAACTTCCTGTTGATTCAGCCTGATCTGAAGTCGACCCTTGAACAAGCCTCTGCTCAATGTCCTGAATCTGAGAGCTCCGCATTCCGAAGACAGGAAGGACTCCTGTGGCACGGAAACAAGATTTTTGTCCCCGAGGGAGCCAGATTTCAGCTCCTTAAGACCTTTCACGAACACCAGCTTGCCGGCCATTTCGGGGTCCATAAGACGTCTGAGCTGATTCAGCGATCCTACTGGTGGCCTAATCTGAGGCAAGATTGCAAAGACTTTGTAAGTTCCTGTATAACCTGTGCCAGAAGTAAAGGAAGCCGCACGCAAGCTTGGGGTCTGCTAAGACCACTACCTGTCCCAGACCACCCGTGGAAGATGCTGTCCATGGACTTTATAGTGGAGATGCCCCCCTCGGAAGGCTTTACCACTATCCTGGTAGTGGTCGATCGTCTAACGAAGATGGCCCACTTTCTGGCTCTATTAGGTACCCCCTCGGCCATGGATACAGCACACCCCTTTATCAAAGAAATCGTAAGATTGCACGGTCTGCCCAACAGTATTGTCTCCGTTAGAGGAGTGCAATTTACCTCAAGGTTCTGGAGGGCTCTCTGTAAAGCTTTGAACATTGAAATCTGCTTATCGTCTGCTTACCATCCACAGAGTAATGGCCAAACGGAGAGGACAAACCAGACGCTAGAGCAGTATCTCCGCTGCTTCTCCACCGTTTCCCAAGATAACTGGGTGTCCTTGCTCCCATGTGCCGAATTTGCGTACAACAATTCGGTACACTCCACCACCAATCAGTCCCCGTTTTGGGCGAACTATGGGTTCCACCCGTCCTTCTTGCCCAATGCTATTGCGGAAGCAGCAGTACCTGCCGTACATGACAGATTAACCTTTATTCAGGAAAATTTACAAGTTCTTCAAGAAACCATGCAGAGATCACAAGAAGACTATAAGAAATATTATGACAGGAAGAAGAAAAATAACCCAATTCTGAAAGTAGGAGATAAAGTATGGCTCTCTACATTGAACCTCAAATTGTCCTGGCGTTCCCGGAAGCTGGGCCCAAGGTTCATTGGTCCCTTTGCAATCAAGAAAGAGGTTAATTCTGTGGCCTTCGGATTGTCCCTTCCTGAATCTTACAAGATTCACCCAGTCTTCCACGTCTCACTTCTCAAACCAGCTATCACTGGCCCCTTTTCTGGAAGAGAAGACCCACCTCCACCTCCAATCACAGTAGGTGAAGAAACGGAATTTGAAGTGGAAGCCATTTTGGATGGTCGAAAGAGAGGTAGACAGATCCAATACTTAGTAAAGTGGAAGGGTTACTCACTCGAGTAAAGCTCTTGGGAACCTGCAAAAGATGTTCACGCCCCTAAATTGTTGCGTGAGTTCTTCAGAAAATATCCAGAGAAGCAAGCATGTCTGGGCATCCGGAGGCTGCCCCTGAGGGGGGGCACTGTCAGGGAACCATCCGCAGAAGGACTGACAGTTCTCCCCATGCCCAGCAGAATCTCCAAACAACAAACACTGTGCGCATGCGCGTGCGCCGGAACGCAATGCGCACGCGTATGCGCCGATGCGCAATGCGCGTGCGCCGGAACGCGACGTGAGTGACACTTGGCGCCCAGTGGCCTATTTAAAGCTTGCTGCAGCAATCAACAACTGCTGCATGATCTTTCGGCCTTTCTGAGATTGTTTCCTGAGTTCCTGTTTGCTGTTTACTACTACCGACCCGGCTTGCCTGACCAACCTTCTCTGTGTGTGATCCCGGCTTGACCCTTGGCTTGTTCCTGTACCCTGCTCCTGTTCTGCTGATCCTGTGTATGACCCCGGCTTGTCCCTTGACCTGTTCCAGTGGTTCCACCTCTGCCTGCTAACCTGTGTATGACTTCTGGCTTGGCTCCTGACTCCGCCTACGGTTCCCCCTGCTGTACAGCCTCGTCTGGTACTTCCGAGATACCCCCGCCTGGCAGTCTACCCTGCTCACCAGCGGATCTCCAGCATCATCCCGGCTTGTCGCAGCTGGCAACCTTTGCCTCTTTGGGTATAGCACTCCCTGTGCCACCTTCAGGGAGCGCTCTGCACTTAGTCGCAAGGGAAGCCCTCCCAGCACTTCGGTCTCTGGTAAGGTACGTGACAGCCTGTAGGTGGCGTTACCACCCCAGGCCAATGTGGAAGACTGACAGGCCAAAGTGGATTGGGTGCCTTTCCCCGGGAACAGTTCAGTGGGTGTGGTCTACCCGCTGAGCATGCTGGGGAAGGGTACTTAAGGGGCAGACATCATCTTTTGGGGTCCTTCTTCCCCTCGTGGCCCCCCTGGTACGAGGAGTGTGTGTGATCTTGGCCTCGTGACCATGTTGGTCTGAGGCTGCAAACTCTACCAAGTAGGCCCAGTTATGCTGACTGGGGCCTACACCTGGAAGGTGATCCTGTGCTGTCCGTCCTGCGGGAGGAAGCCACTAAATGGAGAAAACGAGGGGAGGACCTGTCCTGGAAAAGACAGAGCGGAAGGCTGGTGTCTTGAGGAGGGCCTGGTAATTCTATTGGAGGATGCACCGTGGCTAAAGTTCACCTTGCAGTCTGCCGGGTTGGCTTAAAGGCTCTTTGACTGCTGGGCTGGAAGTTCGGGTGCTAAGTCCTGTGGCAGAGGATCCCGGATTATCCAATTTTGTGCACAACCAGTCTGTGGCAGAGACTGGTCCTGATCATTGTCCGTGCATCATTCCGGCTGCTAGGCCATGTGAGAGAGCCTATGCGGGTGAGCAATACCCTCTCAAGGAAGAGTGGTGAATGACTTTGTAGTTGAGAAGTTTTTCCCAGTGATCTGTACTGCGTACCTGAACCTACCCCTTTTCCTTCACCCTTCTACTATTCTTCATATGTTTTATGCAAAAGAAAATAAAACCTAGCAGCAGAAGGTTTTACATCCTGTGTGGACGTTGGAGTTCTTACAGACTTTCTTCCCCTAGACAACGAACATTGAGGTAAGGTGCAAGGCCCAAATTAAACCAGCAGCTCCTACAGGGGTGTGCTACACAATCATGTGCAAAAATGCATTTTTTTTTCCTTGCATGTATTTGGGTATTCTTTGCAAAGAGAAGCTTTACCTTATTTACTAATGTAGCACCCTGGGGTTTAGTCAGGGAGCTCCTCACAAACATACTTGACCAAAATAGTTACTTTAGTCAGTTATTAGAGAGAAAATCAATGGATCTCTAAGTTTTGCCTTGTTATACTCTTCTCTTCTACCACTAGGTGGCCGGGCACTTGATGGTACTAGATTGAGGAGGACAACTCAAGGTCAGGCTATGGGTATATGGGGTATCTCAGCCAATGGGTGGGGGTTTTCTTGAATCCATTGGCCTGCTGAGAGCACTTATATATTTGGGTGGAGTCAGGTGGTCTGTGTTCTGTGCCACCTGGACGGCTGTCTGGGTGGACATGTGTTGTATGCTCCGGGCTGCTAGGCTGGAGATTGGGCCTATCCCAAGGAAGTGTGGCTGCCAGGTCATGTGAGGGCCTATCCAGAAGTAAGAGGACAGCGCAGGGTTGGGATTGCGGCTTGCAGTCCAACCAGTCGGCCCGAGAACCCGTCAGTGGTCAAATATTGAAGGAAAGCTGTCGCCACTAAGGGACCAACCACCTTTACCAGGGGCCACAGTGAATAACTGAAGCAAGTACCGGAGCAACATTCTCACCGAACGGGCACGGTGGAGAACCTGGAAACTTCAGGCGGTGATCAAGCCAGGGACCCGACTAGCAGAGGTGACACTTGCAGAGCAGCCTTGTGAGTCAAGCCAGGGACCGAACCGGCTAGCAAGGGGTGAATCTTGAGAAGTATCTGGAGTGCCAAGCTAGGGACCCAGCAAGGAGGCGTGGGTGATGCTTGAGGGAGATACCACCGCAAAGTTTGGGGAGCTCAAGGGATTCAGAGTCAGTCCAGGAGATCAGTGGGCCTAAGAACTACAAGAAGAAGTGTAGTGCAGCTGATAGAACTGTTGAACTTTGTGTTAGGAACTGTTTAAGACTGTTGCCAGAGGAGATAGGATTCCTGCACGTTCAGATGTGGCATCTTGCTGGGGCCTTTCCCTGCATGGCTGTACTCCTATTGAAGTCTCGGAGTCTGGCAATTGAATCTACAACTACTTAAGGGTGTCCTGGCCCTAACCCTCTTTCCCCCAAAAATACAAAAAGGACTGTTAAAAGAAATAAAACCTCTTTTACATCCAAGAAGTGTCTGGTGCCCAACGACTTTCACCATCTTCACACCCACTATGCCTCACAACCCACTACATATGGAAGGATGCCAGCTATCTTTGGTCTTCGAGGTTCTCATTAGACTGGAAGAGGCTAAAGACTTTGCTACACAAAGCTTTGGAGCAACTGCACTTTCAGAGTGCAACTGCACAAAACACACTGCTGTATGGGTTTACACAGTGCTGAGATTAAGATAAACTGTTTTAAAAAAAAAAAAAAGAAACTGAGCCAGTTGATATCTGTTACAGTAATGACATTGTGCACAAAAAACATGCTCTCATCACCATTACTTAAATATACAGTAAATATTGTAGAGGTACAGCAAACTAAATTTTAACAAAATTCTCATTAAAATACAGTAACTTATAACTGACATATTGTGTATGGGAAAAAATAGCCAGTTATATTATGTTTTTTTTCTTGTTTTGTTTTTTTGATTTTCAGTTATGCATATGAAGATACAGCTTAGCTACAATCAGGAACAAACTCTGTCAATTGTGCCTTATGCTTTTTCTTAGATAATCAACACAATAAATCCTGAGAAAACACTATTCAGACTCATATGACTTCACTTTTATCTCCTTTACTCTTAAGATGAATATTAGAATTTTTTTGGGGTCACATAAACCCAAACACTTGGTCCCTTGTACCCTTCTCCTTTGTTGACCACATAACTGATATTGTAATCCCCTAGCTTTATTATACCCAGCTTTTCACACATCAACATTCACTAATGATTAATGGACATAAATTACATGGGTGCAGCTAAACAGGACATGCGCTAGCAAAGACAAAGCAAAGTGTGAAAAATTTAGCAATTAGGGATGAGCCCGATGTCCGAGTTGGGGGGTGTCTATAGTATGCTTGTAAAGTGGCCAATTTTCCCGTGTTTAGAACAGTCCCGCAGCAAAATGACATTTCTAAAGGAAAAAAGTAATTTAAAACTGATCACGGCTGTAATGAATTGTGGGGTCTCGGCAATACAGATAAAACTCATTGAAAAAAACGGCATGGGTTCCCCCCAGTCCATTACCAGTCCCTTTGGGTCTGGTAAGAGTATTAAGGCGAACCCCGAACCAAAATGTAAAAAAATTGTGTGGGGGTCCCCCCAAATTCCATACCAGGTCTGGTATAGATATTAAGGGGAACCCTGCGCCAATTTTTTTTTTAAATGGCATGGGGTACCCCTAAAAATCCATACCAGATCCTTCAGGTCTGGTATGTATTTTAAGGGGAACCCTGCGCCAAAATAAAAAAAATGGCGTAGGGGTCCCCCCAAAAATCCATACCAGACCCTTATCGGAGCATGCAACCTGGCAGGCCGCAGGAAAAGAGGGGGGGACAAGAGAGCGCCCCCCTTCCTGAACCGTATCAGGCCACATTCCCTCAACATGGGGAGGATGCTTTGGGGTCTGACCCCCAAAGCACCTTCTCCACATGTTGATTGGGACAAGGGCCTCATCCCCACAACCCTTGCCGGGTGGTTGTGGGGGTCTGCGGGTGGGGGGCTTATCAGAATCTTGAAGCCCCCTTTAACAAGGGGACCCCCAGATCCCAGCCCTCCCTATGTGAATTGGTAATGGGTACTGTAACGGCACCCCAAATACGAAAGGGGTTTAAACGCCGTTTAGATCTCTTCCCTCTCCTGGACACAAATTCACTGCCGATACTCCACAGCCAACCGACCCCTTCCCATAGGGATTAATCCTTCTGGAAGAATGAGACAACACGCTCTGTATCTTTCCAAAAAATAGACTGACTTTATTGAAAAAACATTGTAACTCTTATACACATCCAATACTGCATTAACCTAAAATGAACAATGGTCCAGCTCCACCCACCACATAACAAGACCCATTACACATTATTTTGACACCTCCTAGACGACAACAGGTTAGCTTTTGTCTCACAACTATCAAAGACTTCACACAATATTTGCATAATGAACTTTTAAGACACATCTTACAATGAAAGGATCTGTAGCCACTCTGTCTGCTACAACACCTATAATTAGAGGCTTAACTCCCATTATCAACAGACTTTACTCAATGACGACCTTCAATACACATCTCTCAATTAACCTGTTAAGTTCAGAATAAAACAATATTGTGGACTAATATTACTATTTCAATTTCAAGCAATCCAAGCCATATTCTTAATGTCCATTGTTTCCTGGCTCACCCTGTGTCCAAAGTGACCCCTCTGTCACACATCTCCCCTTTCGGCAGGAGACTAACACAGGAGGTGACCCCAGACAGGTTGACTCCGAAGTTAGTCCATAGGTCCATTCTTCTAATATAGAGAAAAAAATAAAAAATATGGACAGCCGCACTCCAAAAAACCTTTGACGGTCGCCTTTATTGTAAAAAATGAAAGATCACACCAAAAATCATCACAGCATAGGGAAAAGGGAAGGGAAAAGGGGAAGGAGAAAAAAGGGGAAAGAAAATAATTTCTTTTTTTTGCCCTTTCCTCCCATTTTTTAGATTTTTTGGGGTTTTGTTTTTGTTTTGTTTTTCTTTATCGGTAACTATGGAAAACATGTTTGGACCGACTACAGTCAAATAGGTCCAGCATTAGTTGCAATCAATGTCTGTGCTCACCCATACACAGATAGATTGGGACGGTTTTTGAACGACATGATTACTATTTCCATTCCCCATGTCCATGCGTAGCCTCTGGGACGGTTGGCTGGTTGTATGTGTATACAGCCATACATACTGCGATGGGACTGGGACTGATATACGATGGAACATCCAAAACACAGCAATACTGTATACCCCACAGTTGCACCTATGAGGATTGTCTAATAAAACCAACATAAGGCTCGGTCTACAATAATCAAAGTTCTACTAAAAAACACACAAAATAATAAAAATCTAAGAATAGGATGATCGCTTATACTCACGAGTGTTTATCTTTTTATTTCCTTCTTAAAAATTAGATATTTTTGTGACATCGGGATGAAAGTGAAAAAACACGTATTTGCCAGGACGGTAGTATGTCTACTATTGCAAGATATTAAGCCGCAAGAAATTATAGACTATGATGGCAAATGTCGGAGTAGTCACAAATAACAAATATAATTTTCAAGATCACTATTCTTCTTTTTGTACCTCTTTTGTTTTTATTGTGCTATATATGCTTTTATAATGTTTTTTATATATTGAAATAACTTTTTTATACATTGTAATATTGGTATTGTTTATGGTTTCTTAGTAATTGGGTATAAAAATTGTTTTAACTATATCAGTACAATTTTAGTGTATGAATACACAAACAAATTAATAACATCCAGTTCCGGGGACACAATGACAATTACCAAAAAATGATAAAAGTATACTAAAAAATATATATACACATATCAACAATAGCTTGCACAATACATTTATACACTAGTTTGTTGTTTTCGTTAATACACCACAAACATTGTGTATGACACACTCATTGACCTCATCGACATATATTTTTATGTATGGAGACACCGTTTTTTTTTTTTTTTTTTTTTTTCCTTTCATCACATTTTCAATCCCTCATTTTTATTCACAAACATTTATCATCCTCATTATTATATTTATGCTTATAGTATGTATTAATTTTCACCTATTTTCTTCACATGCATCAGCACTCACATAACCTATTTTTACATTAGCTTTACCTTTCACCACTATTATTAATTTTATTCATTACATCCATACACCACATATTAATTTATTATAATTTTTTTGTTCATAATATTTCATACACCCTTATATTTTTACAAAAAAAAAAAAATGTCACTTTATATTTTTTATAATGGACAATTAGCACATACACACACTTCACTAGTTCTTTGTCTATTATTACAATTATCACTATTTCTGTTTAGTACATTTACACACCCACACATTAATTCACTACATTTTCAATACATTTTATTTCCACACACACTTGTTCTTTATTTTTGTTTTCACCCAGTTTTATATTTATTTTTTATTTTTATTTTTATTTTTATTTTATTTTATATATATATATATTTTTTCACACAACAGACAATCAACACATATACACACTGTAATAGTTAAAACTTTTTCTAATTTTATGTTCATCTTTCAAGTGTCACATAGATAATAATTGTTAATTATATACATGTGATGGGTTTTCATTCACAACACTTTCCAACACTAATTGGTTCCTAATTGGTTCCTAATTTGAGGTCTTGGATCACATGAGTGTATGTCTTTTCTCTCTATATTAGAGGTGTGATGTTTTGTAACATATTAGCTATGATTAAGCACTGACCTTCAGTGTGAAACATGTAAGCTGTTACCCCGGCTATGCTGTGATGATTTTTGGTGTGATCTTCCATTTTTTACAATAAAGGCGACCGTCAAAGGTTTTTTGGAGTGCGGCTGTCCATATTTTTAATTTTTTTCTCTATATGCTACGTGCATTGCTGGCACCCACGGTAGTCCTGATACTACAAATTGCTGGAACGTGTTCACCTGGAGCGGTAAAAATCTCTTTCTCTATAACCTTGTATGGACTTTGCATCCCTATTTACCTGCTCGGTGATTTAGCTCACAGTTGAATATCTACCATCAAAAACTAGTCTTGTTTCAGACAAGTCTAACAACTTCACCTCAGGACACCAGCCTTTCTTATGGATCACAACGCACCAACTACATCAGCAGCTGAGCTGGGTTATAGTAGAACTTTGAAAAAGCCGTCAGACAATCCCTTTAGAATGGGCTCTCATACACACACGTTGCAATCCGGCAACGATAGTGAAATTTCACTGCTGAAAATGTTTAGAAGACTAGAACTTTTAATGGCTAAGGAGATCAGATCCTACTGGGATACACACTTTTTGACAGAGTATACCACTCTGAGCCAGATTCCAAGAGGATTACGGATTAAGAAATTTCCGAGCTCAGAGTTGGCTAATGATGATCTTAAAAAGCAATAGACAGATACTCTGAGTACATGCTCGTTCAAACTAATGGAGATCCTGATCACTTCCAACCAAAAACAAATGGAAGAAGTACAGGTGGAGATGACTTCCATACAGGAGAATTTAAAGCCATTGCAAACCCACCCAGAATTCACGGAATTGGATGGGAAACTGAATAAGAGACTTGACAAGCTGGAAAAATTTGTAATCGACACAAAAAAGGGGAAGATGACTCGTGACCGCATTGACTACGAGAATGACAAGGTTTACATTTGGAAAAAAACACAATATCAAGTCAATCGGTCACACAGGAGTAGAGGAAAAAGCGTAAGCTTTTCTGACCAGGAAAATGAAATTGTCTACGACACTTTGGCCACCACAGGGTCGGAATCCTCTCCCGAGCGAACGGTGACACTGCCTAAATCAACCATCGGGGACACTTCCAAACAGAGACACCCTCACGGGTCGGGCAAAAAGACAAAGAAGAAGAAAACATCCACAGGAAGACAAGAAGGGGAGGAACCAAACACAAGAACAAGGAGCATGCAACATTCCCTACGAGGGAGAACAAAGCGATAACAACCAACGTTCTCAATATTTCCAACAGGACTTTGAACACCGAAGAGAACATGCTGCTTTCTAATGGCCTCAACTTTTGTCCTACAAAACATTTTGATTTATTTGGGACTATTTTGGATATCAATAAGTTTTGCCGCAATTTAACCCTCAAAAGAAATTTTTCAGCTTCTATACCAGAGGAAATGGTCTGTTCTAATGACGGTCTGGATTTGGGTGAGTGTTTTCCCTCTCCTATATTATTTAGAGAAGTTTGTGCATTACAAGATCTCACTGATTTGGCTATAGAGTCAGATCCTTGTCCTCTTGATCCAATAGATTCAGTCAATACTATTCCATTTAGACTGCGGTCAGACTTTTATCCTGTAGAATCTAGGGGCAAGGATCTAGACTCATTCCAAAAACTAGTGGAGAGGGACCTCACACATCTGGCCCGCCATTGCCATAAAGATAAATCCCCTGACAATTTGTCTGGGCTTGAAAGAACAGCATTAAAAGCATTAGCAACAGACCACAGTATTACTATCAGGAACGCAGACAAGGGAGGCACAGTAGTGGTTCTGGATTCTATTACCTATAAGGAAGAGGCTCTGCGACAATTGTCGGATACAAATACATACTTGCCACTTACATCAGATCCCACCCTACCATTCACAAAAACACTCCATGAACTTTTGAACAGAGCAGTATCAGTAGGAATTTTTTCTGAAAAGGAGAAAGATCTTTTTGTCCCTATCAATCCCATTATGCCGGTGTTCCATCACCTACCAAAGGTGCACAAAGGGTTACACCCGCTCACAGGTAGACCAATTGTGGCGGGCATAGGTTCCCTTAATGAGAGACTGGGCGAGTGGCTAGATGGTCAGCTACAGCCACTAGTCACAGAGCTCCCAGGGTTCCTTAGGGACACCAAGCAGCTATTGATGGATCTGAAAGATTTCAGATGGATGGACGAGTATAGATGGATCAGCTTTGATGTGTCCAGTCTATACTCGAGCATTCCACATCACCTGGGCTTACAAGCCGTTTCTGTGTTTTTGAAGGAGTCTGGAAGATTGTCTTTGGTTTTACAGGAGTTCATCTTGCAGGCATTGGATTATTTATTAACACATGACTTTTTTATGTTTGACGGGGGCTACTATCTCCAAAAATGCGGGGCCTCCATGGGCGTCAAATTCTCTCCCTCCCTAGCCAATCTCTATATGGGCTGGTGGGAGAGGTCCCGCATTTTTGGACATGGTAGTCCCCGTCGCATGGATACAGCATTTTACTGTCGCTATATAGATGACCTCCTGTTTATTACCACGGACGGTAATGCCAATTTGGATACATGGCTTATTTATCTTAATGATAACAGCTTAAATCTTAAATTTACTGGCAATCTGGAAAGAACAACCATAGACTTCTTAGATGTTAAACTTACTGGCAACAAGAATGGAGTTACCACAGGTTTACACAGAAAAAGCACGCCAGGCAATGTGTTGCTCAGGGCTGATTCAGCTCATCCCAAACACACCATTGAGGGGATACCCTTTGGCCAATTTCTCAGGCTAAAACGCCTGTGTTGCACAGCCGAGGATTTCACCAGGGAAGAAGTAGAAATGTCCAAGAGATTCACTGAGAGGGGCTATTCAATAAAAACTATTACAAAAGCTCTGTCCAAAGTGGAAAGAATACCTAGAAATTCACTATTATTAGATAAGAACAAAAATAAGGACATGAACAGTAGCGACAATAAAAAGAAAAAGAAAAAGTCATTATGCCTTACAAGAATGTGCCAATTTTTTCCACGCCATACAGCACGGAATTTCAACAGATAAAATCCATTGTTACAAAATATCTTCCGGTACTTTACAATGATGAAACATATGAAGACATTTTGTCCAATGGAATTAAAACTGTATCAAGAAGAGCACCCACTTCGGGAAACAAACTGTCACCTAGTTTGTTCCATACAAAACCAATTGGTTCCAATTGGTTATCGGTCAAAGGAACCTATAAATGTGGAGTAAAGGGATGCCAATATTGCATTCGTATAAAATCAGGTCCACACATCCACTCATATGTGACCGACAAGAGCTTTTCAATACAAGAGTTCATTAACTGCAATACTAGGTATATAGTTTATGTGATCAACTGTGATCGCTGCAAAATCCAGTATGTGGGCAGAACCATTCGCAGGCTAAAAGATAGGTTATATGACCATCTGTATGATATAGAAAAAGAACGCAACACCAATGTAGCCAAACATTGGAACAGTGTCCATTCTAAGGACACATCAAGCCTGTCGATTCAGGGAATAGAGAGAATCACCACTTCAATAAGAGGAGGGGATAAATTCAGAAGACTTTGTAAACGAGAAGTAATCTGGATTTTTTCCCTTAATACTAGAATACCTCAGGGGTTAAATTTTGAGTGGGACATCTCACACTACAATGATTAAACAACATAAGGAAAGTCCCCTCTCTGCGCCCCCCCCCCCCAGCTGTCTCTGTTCTTTATTCTCTATTTCTCTGTGTTTTATTATTTTCGTCGTTTCACTGCTCCTACTTTCTCCTCTGGTTACTTTGGTTGTTCTATCGTGTTTAAGGGAAAAGGGAAGGGAAAAGGGGAAGGAGAAAAAAGGGGAAAGAAAATAATTTTTTTTTTTTTTTTTTTGCCCTTTCCTCCCATTTTTTTGATTTTTTGGGTTTTGTTTTTGTTTTGTTTTTCTTTATCGGTAACTATGGAAAACATGTTTGGACCGACTACAGTCAAATAGGTCCAGCATTAGTTGCAATCAATGTCTGTGCTCACCCATACACAGATAGATTGGGACGGTTTTTGCACGACATGATTACTATTTCCATTCCCCACGTCCATGCGTAGCCTCTGGGACGGTTGGCTGGTTGTATGTGTATACAGCTATGCATACTGCGATGGGACTGGGACTGATATACGATGGAACATCCAAAACACAGCAATACTGTGTATACCCCACAGTTGCACCTATGAGGATTGTCTAATAAAACCAACATAAGGCTTGGTCTACAATAATCAAAGTTCTACTAAAAAACACAAAAAATAATACAAATCTAAGAATAGGATGATCGCTTATACTCACGAGTGTTTATCTTTTTATTTCCTTCTTAAAAATTAGATATTTTTGTGACATCGGGATAAAAGTGAAAAAACACGTATTTGCCAGGACGGTAGTATGTCTAAGCTATTAAGCCGCAAGAAATTATAGACTATGATGGCAAATGTCGGAGTAGTCACAAATAACAAATATAATTTTCACGATCACTATTCTTCTTTTTGTACCTCTTTTGTTTTTATTGTGCTATATATGCTTTTATAATGTTTTTTATATATTGAAATAACTTTTTTATACATTGTAATATTGGTATTGTTTATGGTTTCTTAGTAATTGGGTATAAAAATTGTTTTAACTATATCAGTACAATTTTAGTGTATGAATACACAAACAAATTAATAACATCCAGTTCCGGGGACACAATGACAATTACCAAAAAATGATAAAAGTATACTAAAAAATATATATACACATATCAACAATAGCTTGCACAATACATTTATACACTAGTTAGTTGTTTTCGTTAATACACCACAAACATTGTGTATGACACACTCATTGACCTCATCGACATATATTTTTATGTATGGAGACACCGTTTTTTTTTTTTTTCCTTTCATCACATTTTCAATCCCTCATTTTTATTCACAAACATTTATCATCCTCATTATTATATTTATGCTTATAGTATGCATTAATTTTCACCTATTTTCTTCACATGCATCAGCACTCACATAACCTATTTTTACATTAGCTTTACCTTTCACCACTATTATTAATTTTATTCATTACATCCATACACCACATATTAATTTATTATAATTTTTTTGTTCATAATATTTCATACACCCTTACTTTACAAAAAAAATAAAAAATTCACTTTATATTTTTTATAATGGACAATAGTGATGAGCCGAACACCCCCGGGCTCGGTTCGCACCAGAACCCGCGAACGGACCGAAAGTTCGAACGAACATTAGAACCCTATTAAATACAATGGATGCGAACGTTCGAATTCTAAAGTGCTAATTATAACAACTATTATGCATGTTATTGTCCTAAAAAGGGTTTGGGAACCCGGGTTCTGCACCAGGGGACATGTATCAATGCAAAAAGAAGTTTTAAAAACGGTCGTTTTTCGGGAGCAGTCATTTTAATGATGCATAAAGTGAAAAAAAAAGTCAAATATTCCTTTAAATATCGTACCTGGGGGGTGTCTAAAGTATGCCTGTGAAGTGCCACGTGTTTCCCGTGTTTAGAACTGTCCCTGCACAAAATAACATTTCTAAAGGGAAAAAAGTCATTTAAAACTGCTTGCGGCTTTAATGCAATGTCTGGTCCCGGTAATATGGATGAAAATCTTTAGGAAAAATGGCATAGCTACCCCATCAACACCCCCCCCCCCACCCCAGCCCATTACCAGCCCCTTTGGGTCTTGTATGGATATTAAGGGGAACCCCGCACATAAAATAAAAAAGGCCCTATATACTCTGAACAGCCGTATACAGGCGGTGCATACAAGACAGGGACTGTAGGTTTGTTCTTATGTAGAATGTGTTTGTAATTTTGAACAGGTACATTGTTGAAGTGTAGCTCCAGCCCAAAAATCTATTTTTAAACTTTTTGGGAAACATAGGTAAGGGTTATCACCCCTGTAACATTTGTTTTGCTGTCTGTGCCCCTGTTCAGAACATTTCACCTCACTTTCCGTCCCAATGACAACTGTTTTTGAAATGTGGTGTTTTTCTTGAAACAAGGATTGCTGATAAAGCATCAGTACAGATGAGACCCCTTTCTCCCATATTTATTCTTACAGGAGAGAATTTTCCTTTCTAGGGGTAGATTTCCTCTCACTTCCTGTTGTCTTCTTTCGTTTGCAAGTAGGAGTCGTTTGTAAGTTGGATGTTTGAAAGTAGGGACCTGCCGTATATACTCTGCAGAAATAGGCCCCTTAGTTGTTGGTGTTGGCACAACACTGTAAGCACTCAGTTACTCTTGGTTGGTGCTGGAACGCCCTGCTGTCAACTATTATATCAGGAATTTTAATTACATATAATTGTTGAACAGTGGTAGTAAAAATTGGGGCTTTGATGGTGGTGCTGGTGCCACAACACTGTAAGCCCTGACAGTTACTCTTGGTGGGTGCAGCAATGGGCCCTGCTGTGAATTATTAGATCAAGAATTGTAATTACATGCCCCTTTTGAACAGGGGCTGAAAAATTGGGCCTTTCGTGGTGGTGGTGGTGGTGGCGTTGCCACAAGACTGTAAGCCCTCAGAGTTACTCTTGGTGGGTGCAGCAATGGACCCTGCTGTGAATTATTAGATCAAGAATTGTAATTGCATGCCCCTGTTGAACAGGGGCTGAAAAATTGGGCCTTAGGCACTGGTGGCACAACACTACAACCCCTCACAGATACTGTACTTGGAGCACAGCAATGAGCCCTGTTGCAAAGTATTGCTTCAAAAATTGTAATGACACGCCCCTGTTAAACAGGGGCTGAAAAATTGGGCCTTAGGCACTGGTGCCACAACACTCCAACCCCTCACAGATACTGTACTTGGAGCACAGCAATGAGCCCTATGGCAAATTATTGCTAAAAAAATTGTAATTACACGCCCCTGTAAAACAGGGGCTGAAAAATTGGGCCTTAGCCACTGGTGGCGGCACCCATAAACAAAAATGATCTTCCAAGCTATCATCATCAATCGTATCATTGAGGACTCGGAGGAGGAGGATAGCCAGTCAACATAACAGCACAGGCACTCAGCATCAGCATCAGTCTTGAAGGGATGTGACATGTTAAAATCAATTAGTCTGTTATATCAGCATCAGGTGTGTGGTAGCTGGTGGTGATCCAAGACTGGTTCATCTTGATGAAAGTCAGTCGATCAACCGAGTCGGTGGACAGGCGCACCCTGTGATCCGTGACAAATCCTCCAGCAGCACTGAATGTGCGTTCCGAAAGAACGCTGGATGCAGGACAGGCCAGTAGCTCAATTGCATACTGTGCAAGCTCTGGCCAGTGATCCATCCTCAAGACCCAGTAAGCCAGAGGATTTTCGGTGGGGAAGGTGTCCAAGTCTGACCTTGCCCCTAGATATTCCTGCACCATGTTTATCAGACGCTGGCGATGGTTGCTGGAACCGATCATACTTTGGGGCTGCGGACTAAAGAATTGTCTGAACGCATCGGTCAGACGGCCACCTTCCCCACCGCTCCTTCTTTGACTGGCCGAAGCCTCAGCAACTCGTTGTCCAGGACCAGGAGTTTGTAACCTCCCAGTCTCTGGGAACGCGTTGCACAGACCTTTCTGCAAGGCCTCCCGGAGTTGTCTCATCCTCTGCTCCCTCTGCGACGGTAACATAAGGTCCGCAACCTTACCCTTGTACCGTGGATCAAGGAGAGTGGCCAGCCAGTAATGGTCCCTCTCCTTGATCCGAAGAATACGAGGATCCTTCCGCAGACTTTGCAGGATCAGGGAGGCCATGCAGCGTAGGTTTGCTGAGGCATTCGCTCCGGAGTCTGGGTCACTAAGGACGACATGATCCGCAGCCACCTCCTCCCAGCCACGTACAAGTCCACTGGTTTCTTGGGACTGTAAATCATCCCTAAAAGACTGCTGCTGATGATGCTGAGTGCCAGCCTCCACCTCCATGCTGACACAATCCTCCTCCTCCTCCTCCTCCTCCTCCTCTTCCTGTGCGATGGGTGGGACAGAAGGAACACTGTCTGGGTAAAGGGGGCCTTGAGAGGCAAGGAAGTCCTCCTCTTCCTGCCTCTGTTCTGCCTCAAGTGCCCTGTCCATTATTCCACGCAGCGTGTGCTCCAACAGGTGGACAAGAGGTACAGTGTCACTGATGCATGCACTGTCACTGCTCACCATCCTCGTGGCCTCCTCAAATGGTGCCAGGACAGTGCATGCATCCCTGATCATGCCCCACTGGCGTGGAGAAAAAAAACCAAGCTCCCCTGACCCTGTCCTGGTGCCGTAGTCGCACAGGTACTCATTGATGGCCCTCTGCTGCGTGTGCAGCCGCTGCAGCATGGCCAACGTTGAGTTCCACCTGGTGGGCATGTCACATATAAGGCGGTTCTTGGGCAGGTTCAACTCCTTTTGCAGCTCAGCCAGGCGAGCACTGGCATTATAAGATCTGCGGAAATGCACACAGACTTTCCTGGCCTGCCTCAGGACATCCTGTAAGCCCGGGTACCTGCCCAAGAACCGCTGCACCACCAGGTTAAGGACGTGAGCCACACAGGGCACATGGGTCAGTTGTCCCTGTCGGAGGGCGGAGAGGAGGTTGGTGCCATTGTCGCAAACCACCATTCCTGGCTTAAGCTGGCGTGGCGTCAACCACCTCTCGGCCTGGCCCTGCAGAGCAGACAGGACCTCTGCCCCAGTGTGGCTTCTGTCCCCCAAACACACCAGTGCAAGCACGGCATGGCATCTTTTTGCCTGCGTACTTGCGTAGCCCCGTGAACGGCTACGGAGCACCGCTGGTTCATAGGACAAACCACAGGAAGAGGCCATGGAGGAAGAAGAAGAGGAGGGGGTGGAGGAGAGAGGTGTGTCACAACCAGTAGTAGCATTTTGGAGGCGTGGCGGTGGGACAACCTCCAACACTACTGCACCTTGTCCTGCATCCTTCCCAGCTGCCAAAAGAGTGACCCAATGGGCCGTGAAAGAAAGGTAACGTCCCTGTCCATGCCTGCTGGACCATGAGTCAGCGGTAATATGCACCTTACCGCTGACCGCCCTGTCCAGCGAGGCCAAGACATTGCCTTCCACATGCCGGTAGAGAGCCGGAATCGCCTTCCGTGAGAAAAAGTGGCGTTTGGGAACCTGCCACTGAGGAACCGCACATTGCACAAACTCACGGAAGGGGGCCGAGTCTACCAACTGAAAAGGCAGCAGTTGAAGCGCTAGCAATTTAGCCAAGCTAGCATTCAACCGCTGGGCATGTGGATGGCTGGGAGTGAACTTCTTTCGACGGTCCAGCAGCTGGGGCAGGGAAATTTGCCTGCTAGAATCGGACGTCGGTGTACTGCTAGCAGAGTGGCCGCAAGTACTTGGCTGTGACACACCTAATTCTACACCTTCATTCCTCTCAGTGCATGTTTCAGAGAGGACTGAAGTTATAGTGGGGTTGGAGATCCCAGCTGATGCGGTGCAAGGAGAGGTCCGCTTTGTTCTTTGGTGTGGGTCTTTGAGGTAGGCTTGCCAACGAGCTGCATGGCAGGTCAACATATGTCTGGTCAGGCATGTGGTACCCAAGCGGCTGATGTTTTGGCCACGCGATATACGCTTGAGACATATGTTGCAAACAGCAGCTGTGCGATCTGATGCACTAGCCTCAAAAAAGGCCCACACCAAAGAACTTTTTGAATGACGGGCAGAGGCAGCGCCCTGCACAGGCGGAGCTCTGCGGTGTGATTCCGTCGGTGTACTGCCCTTACGCTGGCCACCAAAGGGCATCCTGCCTCGTTGGAGATGTGCCTCCTCCTCATCCTCCTCCTCCTCCTCTCTCCTATTAGGCACCCACGTGGAGTCAGTGACCTCATCATCACCTCCCTCCTCATCACTGGAGCCAATCTGGCAGTATGCTGCAGCTGCTGGAACATGACTGCCAGATTGGTGTCCTTCTTGAGCATCCCCTCTGTCTGCTCTCACGCTACTGCCTTCCTCTAGCTGGGTTTCATCATCAGACCCTTCGAAACGCTGGGCATCCTCCTGGAGCATGTACCCAACACTGTGCTGAAACAGTTCGGGGGACTCCTCAGGAGGAGGACATGGTGGGCCTAGGGAAGGAGTGACTGATGATGAGTCTGACATTGATACCAGGGAAGAGGACGCTTTGGCAGCTGCTTTTCCAGTACCCTGAGCCTGGGTGAGAGAGGATGAGGAGGAGGAGGAGGGCTTGGTCATCCACTCTACCAAGTCTTCGGCATGATGTGGCTCAACATGTCCAGCTGCCGAAAAGAAGGACAAGCGTGTCCCATGGCCATGTGCTGATGACAATGCACCGCGTCCACGACCAGCACTGTTGCCCCCAGACACAGAGCCTGCTTGCCCTCTTTTATTGCCTCCTGACTGTCTGCCTCTCCTTGTTTGCCTTCCAGACATTCTAATAGATGGCCTGCAGGGAGATGGGAAAAAAGCAATAAGGGCTACCTTCAGGTGTCCTTCTCTGTCCCTTGAAACAAGGACTTGCACAGTGAAAGAAACTGACACTCTCCCTACCTACAGTTTTCTGTCCCTAGAAAAAATGTTTTTTTTAAGCACAATTTAGCACAAGGAGAATTCACTCACTGTCCTTCCAGGTCCCTGGAAACAAGGACTTTGACAGTGAAAGAAACTGACACTCTCCCTACCTACAGTTTTCTGTCCCCAGAAAAAATGTTTTTTTTAAGCACAATTTAGCACAAGGAGAATTCACTCACTGTCCTTCCAGGTCCCTGGAAACAAGGACTTTGACAGTGAAAGAAACTGACACTCTCCCTACCTACAGTTTTCTGTCCCTAGAAAAAATGTTTTTTTTAAGCACAATTTAGCACAAGGAGAATTCACTCACTGTCCTTCCAGGTCCCTGGAAACAAGGACTTTGACAGTGAAAGAAACTGACACTCTCCCTACCTACAGTTTTCTGTCCCTAGAAAAAATGTTTTTTTTAAGCACAATTTAGCACAAGGAGAATTCACTCACTGTCCTTCCAGGTCCCTGGAAACAAGGACTTTGACAGTGAAAGAAACTGACACTCTCCCTACCTACAGTTTTCTGTCCCTAGAAAAAATGTTTTTTTTAAGCACAATTTAGCACAAGGAGAATTCACTCACTGTCCTTCCAGGTCCCTGGAAACAAGGACTTTCACAGTGAAAGAAACTGACACTCTCCCTACCTACAGTTTTCTGTCCCTAGAAAAAATGTTTTTTTTAAGCACAATTTAGCACAAGGAGAATTCACTCACTGTCCTTCCAGGTCCCTGGAAACAAGGACTTTCACAGTGAAAGAAACTGACACTCTCCCTACCTACAGTTTTCTGTCCCTAGAAAAAATGTTTTTTTTAAGCACAATTTAGCACAAGGAGAATTCACTCACTGTCCTTCCAGGTCCCTGGAAACAAGGACTTTCACAGTGAAAGAAACTGACACTCTCCCTACCTACAGTTTTCTGTCCCTAGAAAAAATGTTTTTTTTAAGCACAATTTAGCACAAGGAGAATTCACTCACTGTCCTTCCAGGTCCCTGGAAACAAGGACTTTGACAGTGAAAGAAACTGACACTCTCCCTACCTACAGTTTTCTGTCCCTAGAAAAAATGTTTTTTTTAAGCACAATTTAGCACAAGGAGAATTCACTCACTGTCCTTCCAGGTCCCTGGAAACAAGGACTTTGACAGTGAAAGAAACTGACACTCTCCCTACCTACAGTTTTCTGTCCCTAGAAAAAATGTTTTTTTTAAGCACAATTTAGCACAAGGAGAATTCACTCACTGTCCTTCCAGGTCCCTGGAAACAAGGACTTTGACAGTGAAAGAAACTGACACTCTCCCTACCTACAGTTTTCTGTCCCTAGAAAAAATGTTTTTTTTAAGCACAATTTAGCACAAGGAGAATTCACTCACTGTCCTTCCAGGTCCCTGGAAACAAGGACTTTGACAGTGAAAGAAACTGACACTCTCCCTACCTACAGTTTTCTGTCCCTAGAAAAAATGTTTTTTTTAAGCACAATTTAGCACAAGGAGAATTCACTCACTGTCCTTCCAGGTCCCTGGAAACAAGGACTTTGACAGTGAAAGAAACTGACACTCTCCCTACCTACAGTTTTCTGTCCCTAGAAAAAATGTTTTTTTTAAGCACAATTTAGCACAAGGAGAATTCACTCACTGTCCTTCCAGGTCCCTGGAAACAAGGACCTTGACAGTGAAAGAAACTGACACTCACCCTACCTACAGTTTTCTGTCCCTAGAAAAAATGTTTTTTTTAAGCACAATTTAGCACAAGGAGAATTCACTCACTGTCCTTCCAGGTCCCTGGAAACAAGGACTTTCACAGTGAAAGAAACTGACACTCTCCCTACCTACAGTTTTCTGTCCCTAGAAAAAATGTTTTTTTTTAAGCACAATTTAGCACAAGGAGAATTCACTCACTGTCCTTCCAGGTCCCTGGAAACAAGGACTTTGACAGTGAAAGAAACTGACACTCTCCCTACCTACAGTTTTCTGTCCCTAGAAAAAATGTTTTTTTTAAGCACAATTTAGCACAAGGAGAATTCACTCACTGTCCTTCCAGGTCCCTGGAAACAAGGACTTTCACAGTGAAAGAAACTGACACTCTCCCTACCTACAGTTTTCTGTCCCTAGAAAAAATGTTTTTTTTAAGCACAATTTAGCACAAGGAGAATTCACTCACTGTCCTTCCAGGTCCCTGGAAACAAGGACTTTGACAGTGAAAGAAACTGACACTCTCCCTACCTACAGTTTTCTGTCCCTAGAAAAAATGTTTTTTTTAAGCACAATTTAGCACAAGGAGAATTCACTCACTGTCCTTCCAGGTCCCTGGAAACAAGGACTTTCACAGTGAAAGAAACTGACACTCTCCCTACCTACAGTTTTCTGTCCCTAGAAAAAATGTTTTTTTTAAGCACAATTTAGCACAAGGAGAATTCACTCACTGTCCTTCCAGGTCCCTGGAAACAAGGACTTTCACAGTGAAAGAAACTGACACTCTCCCTACCTACAGTTTTCTGTCCCTAGAAAAAATGTTTTTTTTTAAGCACAATTTAGCACAAGGAGAATTCACTCACTGTCCTTCCAGGTCCCTGGAAACAAGGACTTTCACAGTGAAAGAAACTGACACTCTCCCTACCTACAGTTTTCTGTCCCTAGAAAAAATGTTTTTTTTAAGCACAATATAGCACAAGCACAAAACACACTGACACTCTCCCTACCTATCCTTCTCTTTCCCTAAACTAAAGGAATCCAGGTTAAGCAAGAAAGAAATAAAAGTCACTGTCCCTGCCTATGCTGCTCTATCCCTGCTCCGGAACACACTACACTAGGCCGCCGTGCTGGCGGCCTTTTATAGTGTGGGGCGTGTACTAAACACCCTCAGCAATAATTGGCCACAGGCATCCTGCCTGTGGCCAATCATTGCTCTCCTCGCTGCCGGCGCTGTGATTGGCCAAGCATGCGGGGTCACAGTGCATGCTTGGCCAATCACAGCGCCTGGATGACACTGCTATGGCGTAGTGCATTGTGGGCCGTTCGCGTCACTCGAATTTGGCGCGAACGGCCCAAATCGTTCGATCTTCGTCGAACGATCGAACAGCCGATGTTCGAGTCGAACGTATGTTCGACTCGAACACGAAGCTCATCCCTAATGGACAATTAGCACATAGACACACTTCACTAGTTCTTTGTCTATTATTACAATTATCACTATTTCTGTTTAGTACATTTACACACCCACACATTAATTCACTACATTTTCAATACATTTTATTTCCACACACACTTGTTCTTTATTTTTGTTTTCACCCAGTTTTATATTTATTTTTATTTTTATTTTATTTTATATATTTTTTTTTTCACACAACAGACAATCAACACATATACACACTGTAATAGTTAAAACTTTTTCAAATTTTATGTTCATCTTTCAAGTGTCACATAGATAATAATTGTTAATTATATACATGTGATGGGTTTTCATTCACAACACTTTCCAACACTAATTGGTTCCTAATTGGTTCCTAATTTGAGGTCTTGGATCACATGAGTGTATGTCTTTTCTCTCTATATTAGAGGTGTGATGTTTTGTAACATATTAGCTATGATTAAGCACTGACCTTCAGTGTGAAACATGTAAGCTGTTACCCCGGCTATGCTGTGATGATTTTTGGTGTGATCTTCCATTTTTTACAATAAAGGCGA
Source organism: Rana muscosa (assembly GCA_029206835.1). NCBI lineage: Eukaryota > Metazoa > Chordata > Amphibia > Anura > Ranidae > Rana > Rana muscosa. The sequence goes on along the minus strand of CM055116.1, from coordinate 500,191,200 downwards.
CCGTCAAAGGTTTTTTGGAGTGCGGCTGTCCATATTTTTTATTTTTTTCTCTATATGCTACGTGCATTGCTGGCACCCACGGTAGTCCTGATACTACAAATTGCTGGAGCGTGTTCACCTGGAGCGGTAAAAATCTCTTTCTCCATTCTTCTAATGCCGGTATCCACACAGTACCCCAAATAAATTGCTCCAAACAGAGCATTACTTACCCAGCCAACCTCTGCCTCTCTCAGAGAACATACCCGCCGCTGGGGAGAAGACAGGGTGACTGGGCTCAGTCTTTCATGCTGTTGGGGATCTGGGCCGACTGCCCAGCATCCCTGAGGTATACAAGTGGAGACTGAAGTCCCATCCACTTGTGGTAGGTGAAAATCCCCCAGTGCTTGCAAAGCAAGGCTGACATCCTCCTGTCTCAGTTTCACACCATTTTCTGGGGTTGTGTCAGTGAGGACCGAAGTCCCATCCAGTACCACAGGAACTCCCTCTTCTGTTAGTTGAGAGCAGAGGCCCGCGGCACTCTGCTCTGTTGCCAGCTCTTCTGCTGGGTTGCTGTGAGTGGAGACCGCAGTCCCATCCACTGATATCAGCTCAAGTTGCAGTTGTGTGCAGCGGCCAGTAGCATTCTGCCCTGCTGCCAGTGATTCAGCTGGGGTAAAAGCTTTACCACCTCAGCTTGTTGCTGGAGAGAGGGGCCAACTGCCCCGACTCCCTGAAACTCCACAGTTGTTTCCGGTACTGGGCAGAGGTTGCCATCACTCTGCCCTGTTGCCAGCACTTCTGCTGGGGACTCCACACCATCTGCTCTGGCTGACTGTTGGGGAGGGAAAAGGGCTGCTTCTCCTCCCTGCATCTCTGAAATCCCCTGGGAAAGAGGAACCATCACCTTCTCACCTCGGGCCTCCAAAACTGCCACGGGTGTAGAACAGGGGTCTGCAGTACTTTCTCCTGCTGCCAGTACTTGGGCAGATGATGCATAATCCATAACATCCTCTGAACAGTCCATTAAGTCCATACCTTCTGTAATCTGTGGCTGGGGAGATGAGCCAACTGCCCTAGCTCCCTGGAACTCCATGACATCCACTTCGGCTTTAGGGATGGCAATCTTCAGAATTTCCAATGCCGATTCTTCAGCCAGGCTAGCTCCCTGAAACTCCATATCATCCACTTCGGCTTTAGGGGTGGCAATGTTCAGATTTTCCACTGCCGATTCTTCAGCCAGGCTAGCTCCCTGGAACTCCATATCATCCACTTCGGCTTTAGGGATGGCAATCTTCAGATTTTCCACTGCCGATTCTTCAGCCAGGATTTCAGAGTTGTCCACTGGTATTTCCTGATCGTCCCAGGCAAGGTTAGCCCCACCCTGCTGCTGAGCAGATTCTAGCAGCTGTCTGTAGGCGATCTCCGATTGCCGTATTTCCGCCATTCTCCACTCATGTTGTCGCACTAGTTCTCTCTTTTGTCGCTCTCGTTCTCACTCTTGACGCTGTCGTTCTCTCTTTTGTCGCTCTTGTTCTTTCTCTCGTCGCGCATCCTGCAGCTGGATGCCTTTAATGGCTTCCTGTATGGCGGCCTCTGATGGGTTAGCACCATATAATGCCAACCGCTCTCGAACTCGTTGCTGAAACAAGTCTTCAACTGACCGGGGTCCTGCACCACAATCCTTCGGCTGCATAGCTGGTCATTCACTGTGGCGGTTTGGAGTGTCCCAGGAACTGGAGGGAAAATCCCGCCGCTGCCAACCAATGTAACGACACCCCAAATCTCAAAGGGGGTTACGCCGTTTAGATATCTTCCCTCTCCTGGACACACATTCGCTGCCGATCCTCCACAGTCAGATGACCCCTTCCCATAGGAATTAATCCTTCTGGAAGAATGAGACGCACTCTCTATCTTCCTAAGGATAGACTCACTTTATTGCTAAAAACATTGTAACCTTTATACACATCCAATACTGCATTAACCTAAAATGAACAATGGTCCAGCTCCACCCACCACATAACAAGACCCAATACACATTATTTTGACACCTCCTAGACGACAACAGGTTAGCTTTTGTCTCCCAACTATCAAAGACTTCACACAATATTTGCATAACAAACTTTTAAGACACATCTTACAATGAAAGGATCTGTAGCCACTCTGTCTGCTACAACACCTATAATTAGAGGCTTAACTCCCATTATCAACAGACTTTACTCAATGACGACCTTCAATACACATCTCTCAATTAACCTGTTAAGTTCAGAATAAAACAATATTGTGGACTAATATTACTATTTCAATTTCAAGCAATCCAAGCCATATTCTTAATGTCCATTGTTTCCTGGCTCACCCTGTGTCCAAAGTGACCCCTCTGTCACAGGTACATTGTATCCCTACCATTTCACCAAAAAAAGTGTAAAAAATGGTAAAAAAGACAAGAGACAGTTTGGGACAAGTCCTTTATTAAAAAATAAAAAAATAAAAATGTCCAGCGATGTAAATCCATCTCGCGCCGACGACTGATAAAAAAAGCCGCAACAGTTCTGGCTTCATGGGAGGCGGCCACCGAGCGACGCTTCTCCCGCTGTTTGAGGGGGACCCCTGCACCATTTAAAAAAAATAATTGGCGCAGGGTTTCCCTTAATATTCATACCAGACCCAAAGGGCCTGGTAATGGACTGGGTTGGAACCCATGCCGTTTTTTTTAATGAGTTTTATTTGTATTGCCGAGACCCGACAATTCATTACAGCCACGACTAGTTTTAAATTAGTTTCTTTCCTTTAGAAATGTCATTTTGCTGCGGGACTGTTCTAAACACAGGAAAAATGCGCCACTTTACAGACATACAATAGACAGCCCCCAGAAATGAAATTTAAAAGAATATTTCACTTTTATTGTTTCACTTTAAGCATTATTAAAATCCCAAAAAAATCCCAAAAAAACGTCAGTTTTTAAAACTTTTCTTTGCATTGTTACATGTCCCCTGGGGCAGGACCCGGGTGCCTAAATACTTTTTATGACAATACCATGCATATAAGCCTTTAAAATGAGCACTTTTGTTTTTTCATGTTCGTGTCCCATAGACTTTAACGGTGTTTGCGCGTTCAAACAAATTTTTTGCCTGTTCGCAAGTTCTGGTGCGAACTGAATCGGGGGGATGTTCGGCTCATCCTTAATAACAATACATGCATCAACTTAAAGCAGAGTTCCACCCTTTCTTACACCCAAGGCCCCACTGGTAGCCGATACCTGTACTTTTAATCTTTGGCTATTTTTTTTTTTGTTTAGTTACCTTTTTTTAATTTAAAATTCCATTAACTTCCAGCCCTAGTCGCTGCAGCGATCTACGTCAAATCTTGACTCCCATTGACTCTTGGAATTGATATCCCGGGAGTCAATATATGATGGGAGTCATTGCGTTATTTCTTCAATCAACCGAGTCTGGAGGTGCATTTTGGGTAGCCAGCTGCACCAAATCCAGGAAACAAGTACGGCGGGCTTCAGATGCCCACATTAGCAATGGCCACTGTCTGCATACCAGGAACACTGTAAGTAAACAAAGATTTATAAGGCACATCAATGATCACACTGATAACAGTTTACACTTTTGATTGTACCAGGAAGGAAATCATGGGGTGCTTGTTTTTAATAATTGACAAGGAGACTGGAACTCCGCTTTAACTCAATCTTCACAGTCGGTCACTGTCCTGCTACAATGTGTTCTAGTTTGTGCTTGTACTCATACAGTATGCCTAATTGTGTGTAGTTGTGTCTGCTCAGCTAGCCCAGGCCTGCTCTTGAATGCCAAACAATCAAGAGGGAGCTCAGGTGACTGATATTACTGATAATCTTTTCTCTTCCTCAGAACTCTCGCTTGCAGAATCACAGTATGGAACATCTTTCCCTCGAGTCACATGCAGCTGCTCCATGCTTCAATACAAGCTAAGCATATGGAAGAAGAGGGAGAGAGGTGAAAAGGATCTGATTTATCAGCCAAGGAGGGGGTTTATCATACTCTAAGAGCATGCAAGGGGAAAATCATTTCTGTGAACCAAAACATAAAATCATAATAAGTGATGCAGGAAATGTATAGCAATAGGAATTCTGAGACCCTGTGGGCATTAGGAAGGGCCCGTCCTGTAAATCCACAAGACTTTTTGAGGTTTAAGGTTGGGTTCATACCGCGGTGGTAATGCACAAACTAGGGAATTAACTAGGCTTCCTGTGCTAGAAAAGTGGTGCAGGAAACTGTCTGGAGTGGCGGGCACCACATTAACTAAGTAGATTAACCTGTTATAGGTCTATCTGTATCAGGTTCTAATTTAGAGTGACATAGGAACTGGTGTGGGTTTCTGATACTAATTAGCAAAGAGATTGCAGCAGTTTTAAGTTTGTAGCACCCTGGTGTTTAGGCAGGGTTGCTAATAAATTTAGTTTGCCAGGTGGTAATTTTCCTGGCTAATTGATAGAAGATCAATTGATTCCCCTCTAATTCTGGAATTGCTGCACCTTTTCACTTCTGTCACTAGGTGGCACTGTGGCTGGTGACATTAGAATGACAGGGGGCTTTGCAAGGTCAGAGTATGAATGGATGGGGTGTCTCAGCCAATTGGCAGGGGTTTCTTTAGTCCCTTGGCCTGCTGGGAGAGCCTATTTATTTGGGTGGAGTCAGGTAATCTGGGTTCTGTGCCACCTGAATGGCTGTCTGGGTGGATGGGTGTTATGTTGCCCTGGGCTTCTAGGCCGGAAGCCTGAGACCTATCCCGGGGACACCTGGCTGCTAGGCTGACTGAGGCCTATCCAGGAGCAGGAGAAGCAGTGTAGGGTTGGAACTGTAGGATTGGAGTCCAACCAAGTTGAGAAGATTCAGCCAGACGGGAAAACAGTTGTGGTTGGAGGTAGAAGGTAAGCTGTCACCACTAAGGGACCATTCATCTTACTACCGGAGACTACAGTAAGTAAGTTTGAGCAAGTACCAGAGCAGTCTTCTCACCAACCGGGGACAGGGAAGAAGTGGGAAAACTTCAGCAAGTGCCAAGCCAGGGACCCAGCAGGATAGCGGGGGGTGACACTTGAGGAGTATAAAGTGGGATAGCTGTGGAAGAGCTCAGGGGGATCCAGTGATGACTGAGATCTGGAAGTCTAGTGAGAGACTGGGAGCTCAGTGAGTGAAGATCTACACTGAGATACTGTGAGATAAGAAACGGACTGTTCTGTGTTACCAAGAGTTGCGTACAACTACCTTTTATTGACTGTTGCAAGATTAGTTGCCATAGGATACAGCGGTCTTACCTATACACAAGTGTTTTACTCCGGCTGGAGGCCTTCCACTGTATATCTGTCTAGTCTACCTATAGAAGTATCAGAGTCTTCCAATTAGCATTGCAACTACTCAAGGGTATCCTGGCCCTAACCTTCTCTCCCACAGTTCTGTTAAGAAACAATAAATCTCTTGTTCGCATTCAAAAAGTGACTGGCACCCAGCATTTCTTCTTGCATTACACCCACCATGCCTGGTAACCCACTTTACAAAGAAGCATGTCAGCTCTCTCTGACTCTGGAGGTCATCATTCGGCTTCTAGGGGTCGGGGACCTTGCTACAAGTATATAAAACTACTGTAGATCATTGCCAAGTCATGGTTGGCATACAGGATGTGATCTGTAAGCAGCTCACATCCCTCTCTCTGCTTATGTAGTCATTACACCAGCTCCATTACAGCCTCTGGTGAGTTGGGGATGGGAATGGGCAGAGGAATCGTGAGCATGCAGCACCAGCTTTACTGTTCTGTGACAGGCACAGCACAGAACGCAAAGCAGATCAGTCTTTATAAACAAAGGGGCTTACACCTTTTTTGTTAATTAGGGGTAGCATCTACTCCACTTTCTAACTTTAAAAGAGTGGTGCAAGCATTATGCTTAAACCGCTTTTTGGTAATTCCCTCCATTATAAGCATTGGTATACTGTGGTGTCATTCAAATGAATAGGCTCCAAGGTAACATGTGGCATAATTCATCACAACATTGTGATCTCCTGCTCCAAAGCACCCACCCCCCACCACCATATTGAGGGCATGTGGCCTGGTATGGTTCACGAGGGGAGGGGGCGCTCGCTCATCCCCCTTTTCCTGACCTGCCAGGCTGCATGCCCGGATAAGGGTCTGGTTTGGATTTTGGGGGGGGACCCCACGCTGTTTTTTCTTTTTCATTTTCGTGTGGTGTTACCCTTAAAATCCATACCAGACCCAAAGGTCCTGGTATGGACTGGGGGGGGGGGGGGACTCAATTTTATTTCTTTATTTAATTTTTTTAATAGCCGGGTGCTGGAAAGTCATTTTAAATGTGACTTGACTCGTTTTTTTTTTTTCTTTAGAAATGTAATTTTTGCTGCAACATGTTCTATGCATGCTACAGATGTAGCACTTTAATAATTACTGACTAAGGGGACCCCCCAGACACTATATTTAAGAGATTTTTTTGTTTTTATTGCTGTACTTTAGCCACTTGCCGACCAGCTGCCGTCATTATAATGTGGCAGGTTAGCACGTTCTCGCAAATCGCCCTAGCTGTACGCTGGTTCCTTTAAGAGCCATAGCAGGTGCGCGCACCTGCTGCCCAGCGGGGGACACGATGCGCGTGGATGGCGGCCGCGATTGCGGGCACAAGAACCCAAACGGAGATGTGTGTGTGTGTAAACACACAAATCCCCATTCTGTCAGGAGAGGAGAGACAGATCGTGTGTTCCTACTAAGTAAATCAGCAGATCCCTGTAACAAAGCAGATCCCCGTTCTGACAGGGGAGTACAGGGAGATCGTCTGTTCCTAGTGATCATGGTACTGCAAGAAATCCAAGGTTTAGACTGGCCTATATGCATTGCTTCAATAAAGTCATAATTTAGACTTGCCTGTGCATATTACTGCAAGTCATTCGTGGCTTAATAAGTATGGCTTCGTGAAAATAAAAACATTTATGCTCACCTAGGTGAATGCAGCATCGATTCAATACTGCATCTGTCCCCCCTAGCTCTGCAGTGAGAACTGAGCGATCAAACAACGTTGATTGCTCAGTTCTCCCTTTCTGTTCTGAGCAGAGAGCCATGATTGTCATTCACTGGAGTGCTGGGCTGTGGAGGGGGCGGGAGAGGCTGGCACAGTGCAAAATGAACTGCACAGTGGAGGTAAGTATGATATGTTTTTTTTATTTTTTTTTTCAAGCCTACCCTGGTCCTGTTCCTCCTGTTACCTGGCATCCCTGCTCTGCATCTTTATCCCATCCACCTTCTCCCTCTCCTATCCTGTCCCTTCCCCCATCTGCTGTTTCCCTGTGTATGACCCTGGCCTGGCTAACGTTTATTATTCTGGTATACCCCTCCTAGTTCCTCGCTTGGGTTTATTGTATACAGTTTGTGATTGGTGGTGTATTTATTTATATTCACTTTCGTCAATAAATTATTATTCCCTTTTACATGTATTTTGGGTTCTCTCTTTGCAGTCCACACAATCTGGTCTTACCTGTACATGACATAACCCTTTAGTGAGCGGGTGCAAATTGTTGGCCAGCTTTCATTGGGGCCCCTCTGTAGGTGGTATATATGTAGTTGTCTACTTAAGACTGTACACAAGGGAGGGCTGATGGTCTGTTAAGTAAGGGGCAGTTTCAGTTAGCATTAACTGTGAGCAGCAAGGGGGTTGAGCTCAGTAGTTCTGCTCCCCACTCCCGGTAGGCAACGAACCAGGTCCAATATGCTTGGCGATGAGTTGTCCCAGAAGTCTTAGTCCTCACAAGACTCAGCCTGTCAGCTCCTAATCTCAGCAACTTGCCTCTGGTCACGCAGTATACAGGCTTTAGGCCGGCCATAGATGGTTTGCATTTGAGGTGGGACAGGAGTTAGCTGGGGAATTTCAAACAGGGCCACTCTTGTCAGCTGAAGTAGATAGGGAAGAGAAGCCAGATGCATTCTTCTCCCTCTGTATTGCTGATCAGCACACAGATGGCAAGTACTGGGCTACAGTAAAATTTGCTCATGGTACAGAAAGAAATTCATGGCCTTGTATAGCCTGTACATAGTATTTCAATAAATCCACGGCTTTTCATAACCTCCACATCGAATTGAAAAGAGATAATGGTTTAGTACAGTCTGTTCATGGTATTGCAGCAATTCTGACTTGGACTAACCTGTACATCAAGCTGTACAAAATGCATGGTTTAACATGGCCTGTGCATGGTACTGCCATACATGTAAAACGATACAACCTGCACAAAGTACTGCAAGAAATCCATGTCTCGGTATAACCTTTTTATGTTACTGCTAAAAGTCCATGGCTTTGTAAAGCTGCAAGTGAACAGCAGGATGTTTTGTTTTCAAACAAAAGCTGGCATTTCTACTGAGAGTTTTTCTTGTCAAATATTTATTGATTACACAATAATAAGTACATACATTGGTTATTTATGCAAGGATACAGATAATGACGTTTACATAAAGGATTTTTAAAAATAAATAATGGATAACATAGAATATTTAAATAGAATTAATTAGATCTTCACTAACTAGATAGCCGGTGAGTAGCATTGTATACATGACTACCCTGCCTTAACCCCTTCCTTACTGGGCACATATACCCCCTTCCTGCCCAGGCGAAATTTCAGCTTTCTGCATTGTCACGCTTTGAATGACAATTGCGCGGTCGTGCGACGTGGCTCCCAAACAAAATTGACGTCCTTTTTTTCGCACAAATAGAGCTTTCTTTTGGTGGTATTTGATCACCTCTGCGGTTTTTATTTTTTGCGCTATAAACAAAAATAGAGCGACAATTTTGAAAAAAAAGCAATATTTTTTGATTTTTGCTATAATAAATATCCCAAGTTTTTTTTTTATATTTTTTTTTCCTCAGTTTAGGCCGATACGTATTCTTCTACATATTTTTGGTAAAAAAAAATCGCAATCAGCGTTTATTGATTGGTTTGCGCAAAAGTTATAGCGTTTACAAAATAGGGGGATAGTTTTATGGCATTTTTATATATTTTTTTTTTATTAGTAATGGCGGCGATCAGTGATTTTTTTTGTGACTGCGACATTATGGCGGACACATCGGACACTTTTGACACTAATTTGGGACCATTCACATTTATACAGCGAACAGTGCTATAAATATGCACTGATTACTGTATAAATGTGACTGGCAGGGAAGGGGTTAACACTAGGGGGCGAGGAAGGGGTTAAATGTGTTCCCTGGGAGTGATTGTTACTGTGGGGGGAGGGGACTGACTGGGGGAGGTGACCGATCTGTGTCCCTATGTACAAGGGACACAGCATCGGTCTCCTCTCCCTGACAGGACATGGATCTCTGTGTTTACACACACAGATCCATGTCCTTGTCTCTGTAACCGCCGATCGGGGGCGCCTGGCGGACATCGCGGCTGCCAGGCACGCGCATCGGCATTGCAGTGAAGCGCCGGGCACGTGCGCGCGCCGCCGGCGGCGCTCACGCGCCCCCCAGTGGCCAAATAGCGGAGGCCGTATAATAACGGCCTCCCGGCATTTGACAACCACCTTGCGGCCGTATATTCTCATACGGCGGGCGCGAGGTGGTTAAAGTATACCGTAATTAAACAACCGTCACCGTTGTGACCTAACAACTTTTTTTTTTTAACAGTGCATAGGTTTTTATTTAAAAGAATAAAAGTTGACAATGATACAGTATATGGACATCAGGTACAAACATAAAGTCACAAAGGTCTAAGGAAACAGGTCAATGAAGAGCACAAATCGTTGTCTCAAATTTCAGTAGTCTATAACAGATAGTGCATAGTTGTGAACCAGTACCAATTACAATAGTAGCTATATAAGGGGAAAAAATGAGGGAGGGAGGAGTGAAAGAAAGAAAGAAAGAAAGAAAAAAAAAGGGGGGGGGGAGAGGAGGCAAGAGAGAAGGAAAAAAAAGGAGGGGGGGTAGGAAGGAAGGAAGGGGGGGGGGGACATAATAGACATATGATAGAACAAAATTTCTAGTCACAACCAGGAGACAAAATAGAGGAGAGCAATAACAAGTAGGATTATCCCATGAGCTCTAGAGCTCCTTTCCATGTGCATCGAACCATTGGGACCAGACCTTATCAAATTTTTTGAGACAGTTTCTACTCTCGTATGTTAGCTTGTACAAAGGTAGGACAGAGTTTATCGTGGCCGTCCACGCTTGGAGCGTGGGAGGGCCGGGCTGCTTCCACTTAAGAAGAATCTCTCGCCTAGCATAAAATAGGGCATAAAACGAAAACAATTTTTCATGCCTTGACACCTCCACACCTTCCATGACCCCAAGCAATGCCAGGGCCGGGTCCAAGGTAAGGGACCAGTCCCCAAACGTTCCCAGGACACCCATCACCCCCTCCCAGTATGGACGCAGTACAGGGCATGACCATACCATATGAAAGAATGTGCCTGGAGACAGACCGCATCTAGAGCATCGAGCACTCGTTCCGGGGTATATGTTTGCTAATCTAGCGGGAGTATAGTATGCCCTGTGCAAGAATTTGAGTTGGATGAAGCGATCTTTAGCTGAAATCATTTTAGTAATATAGTCAGACACCACGTCCCCCCAGGTCTCGTCGGTCAGGTCTGGGATGTCCGCCCTCCACTTATTGCAGACGTTCATCAGGGGCGACCCATGCGTAGCGGAAAGGTAAAAGTAGAGGGAGGACAGGGGCTTATCCATGAATTTTGATATGAGTAGTCGTTCAACCGCATCAGTCTGGAGGGTCAGAGGATCCGGGAACTGGGCCTGCATCGCATGCCTGAGCTGGTAATATCTGAACTTCATGGAGGCAGGAAGATGGAACTTAGCTTTCATCGTCTCAAAGGAAGAAAAGGATCCGTCTGTGTAAATATGCTTGATGGTGACTACCCCCCTAGCCGCCCACAACTGTGGCTCCGGGAGCCCAATAGGGGGTTACCCCATAGGGGAGTATGGGCAGAGATGACCGAGTCCGATCTGTAGACCGATCTGGCTCTCTGCCACACCAAAATGGTTGTGCGCATTAAAGTCGTGACCTGGGGGTGGGCCCTAGGCCCTCTATAGGGTAGATTAGTCAACGCCGCATAAGACCCCAAGATGGCAGCCTCGAGGCTGCCTGGGCTGAACAAACCACCACCGGACCGTAACCAGGACCGCAGCCCAATAGTAGAGCAGGAAGTGGGGCAGTGCCAGGCCCCCTGTGACAGGGGGAGCTGGAGTGTCCTCTTCGCCAGTCTCGGGACCTTGCCAGCCCAGACAAATGTAGAGACAATGGAGTCAATCTTTTGAAAAAAGGATTTAGGGAGGGGGCAGGGAGTGTTCCTAAAAAAGTACAAAAATTTGGGGAGAAACCATTTTTACCAAATTTACCCTACCCACCGGGGATAGGGGTAATGTTTTCCAAAGTTGGCATTTCCTGCCGAACTGGGTCAACAGGGGAAGAAAGTTGTCGTCAATATACGCCTAAGGGGACCCTCGGACCACCACCCCAAGATATTTTAATTCGTCCACCCATTGGAGTGGCGTGTCTGTGACCGCCCCAGAGCCCGAAGGGTGAAGGGAAAAAAGGACCAAATTGTCCCAGTTGACGCGAACCCCAGAGAATTTCCCGAATTGGTCTATTATTTCAAGTGCCGAAGTGAGAGAAGGTCCCGCATCAGCCAAGTACAGCAGGGTATCGTCGGCATACAGCGAAATTTTCTCTTGAAGTGTCCCGACCCAAATGCCCCTCACCCTCTGATCTTGTCGGATTAAGATTGCCAGGGGTTCGATCACCAGGGCAAAAAGCCCCGGAGAAAGGGGGCAGCCCTGCCTGGTGCCCCTATGTAGACTAAAGGGAGGGGACAGCAGACCATTAACCCTGACCCGGGCAGTTGGGTCCCTGTAGAGGAGTTGAATCCAGGAGATAAACCTGGGCCCAAAACCAAAATTCTCCAGTACCTTCCAGAGGAAAAGCCATTCGACCGAGTGGAATGCCTTTTCGGCATCAAGCGCCGCTACCACCCCAGCATCGCCCTCACCAGCCCGATCGACGTGGGTATACAGCCTACGGATATTGATATCCGAGCCTCTGCCTGGCATGAAGCCGGACTGGTCTGGATGGACCAGAGCCGTGATCACTATGTTCAATCGCATCGCCAGTATTTTGGCCAGCAACTTGGCATCCACGTCAATCAGGGAGATCGGGCGATAGGACTTGCACAGTTCAGGGTCCTTACCCGGCTTGGGAATAACCACTATGACCGCTTCTGACATGGAGGCCGGCAAGGCTCCGTCTCTCAGTGAGGTCAGAAGCATGGAGTGAAACTTAGGGGCTAGATCCTCAGCGTACGTCCTATAGAATTCCGTAGGGAACCCGTCAGGGCCTGGTGTCTTCCCGGCCTGAAGTGAGGAGATAGCTCGCTGGACCTCCTCAAGGGTAATAGGGGAGTCAAGTTGGTCTCTATAGGTATCAGTCAGTACTGGGAAGTCAACATCCGACAGGTAGATATGGAGGTCATCCGACGAGTAGTCAACCCGGGTAGAGTACAGATCAGAGTAATAGGACGCAAAGCACCCATTGATCACCCTAGATGAAGTCTGTCTGACCCCAGCACCATCAATCAAGGCGGGAACACTCATGGAGGCAGATTGCTCCCTGACCAACCACGCCAGCAACCTACCCCCCCCCCCCCGCTCACCCTCCCCAAAGATCCTCTGGGACTGTTGGAGTAACTTCTTCTTAGTCAGGGCAGTGCGAAGCAGCATAACCTCTCTGGTGCCCTCCTGAAGCCTAGTATGGATCAGTGGATCACCTGGCTGGGCATATTGGCGCTCAAGGGAGGCGGCCTTATCCTCCGCCTCAACTAAATCGGCCTTCAGTTGTCTACGAACCCGGCCAATAAGCGATTGATACTGGCCCCTGGAGGAGGCCTTAAAGGCATCCCAAACCACCGCCGCAGGGGCCGACCCCAGATTAAGAGCCCAGTAAGTGGCCATATGTAGGCGAAACCCAGAATCCACCCCAGGGTCAGAGATCCAGAATCTCGACAGTCGCCACAATTTATCCGTGGGGGAGCCTTCCAGAGACAATTTAAGGAGGAGTGGGGCATGGTCGGATATACCTCTTGGAAGAATGGAGATCTGTTGAACTCTAGATAATAGGGGTCTCCCTGCATACATCAGGTCTATGCATGAGAGAGTCCTATGGGTGGCCGAATGACAGGTAAAGGACCTATCGGAGGGGTGACGCCAGCTCCACAGGTCCATCAGGCCATAGTTCTCCGCCCAGACCGAGAGATCCGAAGTGAATCCCCCCACTGAGTTAAGACGATCCAGCCCAGGGTTAGGCGGCATGTTAAAGTCCCCTACAATCAACAAGTTGTCAGTACTATAATTGGCGATGAGAGGGCCCAGTTTGTGAAGTACCTTGACCGATGCAGGAGGGGGTAAATAGACACCCACGAGCACCATCTCGAGGCTCTCCACCATTGCATGTAATATTATAAATCGTCCATCCGGGTCAAGCACGAGCCCCAAGAGCCTAAATGGCAGGGACTTGCGCACCAGTATACTAACCCCCCTAGCAAAATTAGAATAGGTGGAGTGGTAGTGATGACCAACCCAGGGTTTTTTAAGACTAAAAGTTTTTCTCCCCATGAGGTGAGTTGCTTGAAGGACACAGATATGAGGGTTGTAGGTCTTCAGGAATTGGAACACCAGTGAGCGCTTCACAGGGGAGTTAAGGCCCCTGGTGTTCCAAGAGACAAGTGTCAGCAATGCCATTCAACAAGCAGGCGCATCAACAATGGAGAGTAATCAGAGGACAGGCCCGACCCGGATGGAGTGGAAGCAAACAAACCAATTGTACACAAAAAGTATCCCATGAAGGATGGTAAAAATATAGGCCCAAATGACTGTATCACATATTTAACCATAAAATAAGCAGCAAAACAGAAATAAAAACAAAAACAACTACAAAACAACCCCCCCCGAAACAGCGGGTGGCTCTTCTTCCCAAGAACAGCACGGCAAGCCGCCATGCATTGGAGGTAAGGTGTGCAAGAGGCTTACTGAACATAAGTCTACAGACCCATAACTGCTAGGGTCATCCGGATTATAAAAAGTGGTGCCAGTCTCCCAGTAGGCTGGGGGTACAAAACTTGGTGTGGTTACATGCCTTCCTCAAAAAAAAAAACACACATAGGTCCCCGGCTTTGGCAAAGGTCCCCAGTACTTGACAAACAGGGTAAGGGCAACATAATGGGGGCATAGGGGGTACAGGTGAGCATGTCTTCCGCCCCCCCCCCCCCCACTGTGGGGAGCACAGTGTAGTGCAATCCCTTGTCTCTCAGAGCAGGATAAGAGGTGGAGGAAAAAATAAAGCAATAAAGAATAAAAAAAAGCAAAAACCAAAGGGGAATGTCAAGGTGTCTTAATGACAAAAAAAAGGGGGGGGGACCATAGTCAAACCGCAAGGCAGCAGGAAAGAAAATTGCCAGGAGGGCCACATGTATGCATGGAGGATGGAGAACTTCAAGGCAACAAGGAAGTGCAGATCATATACTTGCTTTATCCCGCACGGATCGTATCAAGCCAGGAAGACGCCTCCTCAGGTGATGTGAAGAATCTCACTCGTTCGCCATCTTGGACCCTGAGTCTGGCGGGAAACAGCATACTGTACTTCAGGTTTTTGTTGCGAAGGCGGGAGCGGACTTGGTCAAATGACTTCCTCTGCTTCTGCGTTTCGATAGAATAGTCAGGGAATATCAGGAGCTTAGCGTTCTCATACTTCAGGTCACCCACACTTCTAGCCTCTCTGAGGACAAGGTCCCGGTAGTTCAAGAGCTTAAAGATGAATGTGCGTGGGGGGTTCCCTGGTGGGCCCCTGGCTGCGGGTATCCTATGAGCTCTCTCCACCACAAAGTGAGGGGAAAAAGAGGCACGGGGTAGCAGGGTGCGCAGCAACTGCTCCGTAAACGTGGTGGTGTCGTTCCCCCTCAGACCCCTCGGGCAGCCCTATGATGCGCAAATTGTTGCGTCTATTCCGATTCTCGGAATCTTCAGCATGGAACTCCAGGTGCTTGACTCTAATTTTAAGGGTATGGAGGTCAGCCGTGTGCTCTCTTTGCACATCCTCAGCCGCAGACACTCGGTGCTCCACCTCTGACACCCAGTTCAATATACATGGAATCAATCTTCTCTGTAAGGGCTGTTTTACAGCCATTAATGGCCTCCATGAGAGCTATGTGCTCAGGGGAAGTTCGGGGGGAGCTGCAGCCCCTTGACTCACCTCCTCCTCTTCCTGAGCCGACATGGTGGGGGAGACTGATGCGGCCTTCCCCTCAGTATGGCCCGTGGTCCCGCTCTTCTTCTGGCTCTGCCGGCGCGCTGATCCCCCTCTCCGATAGCCGGGCATGAGCAGGGGTTGCCCGGGGCAAAGAGAAAGCAAGTGAGCCGGTGGAAGGGCTCCCAGCACCGCAGGGAAGAAGGAGAAAAGATCCGGAAAGCGGAGCGGAGCTAATACACGTCCGCTCCCGTCGCCATCTTGGACACGCCCTGTGACCTAACAACTTAAACTTATTGTAGTGAAGAACAAAATATCTATAATAAATAGGGAGAGTAAAGAAAAGAAAAGAGTAGTGAGAGAGAGAGAAAGTCCACAAGGGCGATCCAAGAACCAGTACGATGCATAATGATTACCATTTCTTAGGTACAGTATATGGGGGTTTGCATTGAAGCGATTAATCAGCTACCATGGCAGAAGGACCTCATCATTGAAATCCGGAGGTAAATAGTGTTTTATCCAAGGGAGCCAAAGTTTTTAGAATTTTGGGATTTGGTCTCTGTCAGTGGCTATCATTTTGGCATGTGACATTGTGGTGTTCATTCTATGAATTGTTTCTGCCAACCCCAAAGTTGGGGATTTCCATGTTTTAGCTATCGTTTGTTTTGCTGCAGTTAGAAGTGGAATAAAAAGATTAAATTGAAAAAATGTTAAGCATTCCGGTTTTAGATTAAGTAGTGCCGTAAACGGGTCTAGTTGTATCTGTTGTCGGAACAAGAGTTTTTCAAGCAGAAAACAAGGCCAGGCCAATGAGTAGGAAGACAAAGTACCTAAGCGCAGTTCCATAGGAAGTAGAGAGGAGACATTGCTGGAAGTGGCAGCAGAGGAGGATTTACACTATGGAAGCCTTTTTATCCTTACATGGGGACTAACTGACCGCTGTTAAACACTGGGGATATCCAGCAAGGAAGATTCTGGGATAATTGCTGCTAAGCACAGAGACCCGGGGCTGGGGAATAAGCCATAGACGTTTTTGATCTCCCTAACAAGAGATCTATTCAGCTGGTAAGCGGCAGTGATTTTAAAAGAGGAAAAGAGTTACCGCGCCGATGTGACTGCTGAACCTCTCACTGGATTCAAATCCGTGAGTGCAGGCAATGCATATAAAGTTGCGGAAATTGAAGAAAGTTTGGACAGCCGCACTTCAAAAATAGTTCCTTTTTTTGTAAAATCAAATCACCAAAATACATGCCACAGCAAAAAAACAGATGCAAGCTGACACATTTCACACTGTAGTTCAGTGCTTATTCATAGCTAACCAGTGATTTGAAAAGGTGGAGGACCTTTCCTATCTTACCCTCTCACTTCTTCTTGGGTGTCTCGGTCATATGTCACCGTGGATGAATCTGTTGAATAATTTCATATGGATTGTTGCTTTGATTTTTTTTATGCTAAAGAACATTCTTTCTTCAGAAACTCATATGAGTAAATTGGACACTCAGGGGGGTTTATAGCCCCCTTTTTCTGATCCATATGCATGTTTGAATGGTTTACATGTCACATTATCAATTTTATTTAACACAGCGCAGCTTATTTTTAGTCTAACCTAAGCGCAGTTCAACTAAGAGTGGATTCCCTGTAGTGGCTTTTAGACGTTTCACTTCTCTTCTGCATCACCCCTTTTTTATGTTTATGTGCACAGTTTACAAATATTTGTGTAGGGAGGCAGTTATATTTGATTGCACCTATTCTATTCCTCTTAT
Organism: Rana muscosa; assembly: GCA_029206835.1. Lineage (NCBI taxonomy): Eukaryota > Metazoa > Chordata > Amphibia > Anura > Ranidae > Rana > Rana muscosa. The sequence goes on along the minus strand of CM055116.1, from coordinate 500,174,183 downwards.
GTCATTAAACACAGAGCTAGCATCATGAGGAAGTATTAGAAGGCAATGTCTCCCTAGACACTCTGTGCTTCCCTGGTCATCCATTTTGCTTGCAACCACTAACTATCTGTAAAGAGACATATCACAGAGGGATGGAAAGAAGAGAAAAGCTGGCCATACATTAGTAAACTTTCTTTCTGAAACCTTGTGAACTTTTTTTTGTTTTAATAACATTAATTTGTTTTTTTAATCATTAGGTCAAATCGGCATTTGCTTTTGAGACAAGGAAATTAAAAGGACAAGGAAAAATTTTCTTTAACAAACTAATTTCTAACAGTGAATGTGGATTTCATCCAGAAAAGTCCAAGAAAACCCCCCCCCCCCAAAAAATAGGACCTTAAAGACAACAGTGTAAAAAAATTTCAAAAAAATTTATTACATAAAATAGCAAACAATAATTATACAAAGTTAAAACCATAAATGATCAATGTTGAGTGATTCCAGTAGAAGAGTCCGGTTGAGGCCCAACGCATTTTGGGACAGTATGCATCCCTTCATCAGGGGCTACTATACGGACGAAATCACACTATACAATGCAAAAAAAAAGGAAATTTTAACACAACACATATGTTTAACATTTACTTGAAAAGAGCAGCGCAGCCAAAAAATATATAGCATTACAAACCATAAGAACACATACCTAAAACATATCAGAGCAAGTTCGTGAATGGACCGGCAGGGGGCCTCCTGCGGCAGCGGCAGGGAAGCGTCTCCAGCGCAACCCGCACCAGAGTAAGGCAGACACCCACACCTCCCAACAAATCCCAAGGGCATCAGCGGTACAGAGGCAGAGGAACCAGTTGACAAAGTCCTGCAAGTTGTAATAACACGTTATTGGCATATTGGTTTCATAATTGGACAAGAAAGACACCAGCTTCTGTTTGGCTCAAAAAGGGAAAAGCGATGACAGTCAAAATGTGAGAATCATCACAAGATACCACAATCAGCATCTTGCCGTCAAGAAGATTGTTTCCAAGTTTTGGCATCTACTCTGTATAGATCCGAATCTGAGTCCCTTTGTCTCTAAGATACCAGCTATTATTTATCGACGTGCCCCTTCACTCAGAGACCATCTGGTACAGAGCGAATTTCGGGGTGAATTCCGCAAGGACCCCTGTAAGAGACTGGGCACTTTTACATGTGGTGGCTGTTCAATTTGCCAATATATGAACACCCAAAAGGGCAATATTTTGCCTAATGGTTGTCCATATAAACCCCGCCATTTCTTCAACTGTAAAACCGAAGGTGTGGTATATCTTCTGACATGTCAGTGTTCTCGTTTTTATGTAGGGAAAACCAAACTACAGTTTTATAAGAGAGCTTCGAGGCACATCAGCTCTATGAAGATGGCAAACCCAGATTTGCCGCTGGGTAGACATGTTATCCAACAGCATAAAGGAAAATTTCCTAGGATTCAATTTTTAATTTTAGATAGAATCCATTCCAACTCACAGGGGGGGGGGGGAACTGGAACAAAATATTGCTCCAGAGGGAAACCCGCTGGATAGCGGACCTTGGGGCTACCATACCCCCCGGGTTGAACGAACAGATCAGCTTCAGACCCTTTCTGGAAGGATTCACCTCTGGGGGGTGTGAAAAGGAATAAAACCTCATCCATGTATAACAACCTATTATATGTATAGTTTTGTCATCCTTTGCCCCCATTGTGACCCCTTTCCCTGTGGAGGCATTCCTCCCTTTACATTATTTGTATTCATTAGATCCTTGAGCGGTTCTGGATGGTCTGTGTATGTGGGGTTCCCCTGTGGTGGTTGCGGGGTCGTGGTTTGGATGTGCCATCCTTACCTCCCACCCGGCGCACGTAGGCCCCCTTTTGGTGGCTATTAGCCCTTTGGCCTGGCCTCTGGCCCAGAGCCAATTGAGTTTTGCGTGCGCCGGTGGGCGCTGAGTGCGGGACGCTTTCATCACTCGACCCTCTTCCCCTATCTTAGGGGATTGGTCTGGGTGCGGGCGGCGTCCTCGCACTCTGTGCCCGGGATCCTGGGTACTGCGAGTCCTGGATTTAGGGCCACATGACTTTTTCCTTATTTGCATGATCCCCCTATGGTCATTAGTTTAAATTCACGTTGTCAGAAAAAAATATTTTTGTGATCAAGTCACTTTATTATAAAATTTGAGCAGACACACACAGCATACCTCCCAACTTTCCTATTGTCCACTGCGGGACTTTAATTAAATTTATTTTCCCCCTCTCATCAAAGTTGTTGAGCGGGGGGGGGGTGCCACACGGGACATTTAGTTTTTTTTTGTAGGGACGTGGTGGTGGTGTTGTTGAGCGGGGGGGGGTTTCGGAAGTGTGACGTGCCGAGGGGGGGTCTCGGAAGTGTGTCGTGCCGAGGGGAGGGGAGATTGGGATACAACACGCCCGCCCGTGTGGGTTGGGAGGTATGCACACAGTAATCTGCAATAAAACCTTTTCCTCCTTTCCTTTTTCTTTTTTCTATTTTTGGCATCTTATGGGATCCTTAGTTTTTTTCTTAAGGATTCACTCATTTGACATTGTTGTAAGGGCTGCTTTGTAAATGTGTCACGCTATCATATATCTGAGGGCTCTTTAGCCAATTATGGCGCTGCTCAGGTCTGCACAGGACCTTTTTGTTCCTATGTTTGTTGTATTGAGGAAGAGGACCTTGATCACGTGATGTATGTGATCTCTGGGCTGGGTCACGCTTTGTGACCCTGCCCTATCTCCTCCCTCTTTTCCTCTCAGCCTATGGAATTCACAAGGATCTGAAACCCTCCCCTCCTCTCTCCTTTAAAAAGCCTGCTGTGACTATGGCGGATCTGTTGGCAATTCGGACGGTGGGTGTCAGTAGAGCAGTCTATGCCATCAAGGTAGGTGCTGGTGGGCGCTTTTTGAACAGACTAAGGGATCTCTTTTGCGGCACGCTCCAGCCATGTGTTCCTTTATGGCTAACACATGACTGTTTGTGTGTCTGCTGTTCTGTGATCATTGCATTTATTTTCACAGACTGGGGATCCTGCACTTCCTACAACTGCATGACAATACATGCAGTCTTGGATGAAAGACCAAACTTCCTAAAGAAAAGTATTTCTCTGTCTATTGGTGTCAGTGCCTGCAATTCAGCGCATGCTTTTAAGGTAGGCTGAAAAGCTTTTGAGTATGTTTAGAGGCTCTTTTGTTTTCCTTTTAAATCAGGCAGTTTTGTCTTTGTGGCCAATACATGCCTGTATCTTTTTGGCTGTTTTTTGATTGCTTTATTTGTGTCTGCAGATTTAGCTAATCCTTTCTGCACTGTGTGGCAATAAATGCAATCTTGGATGAGGGAGGAAACTGCTTAAGGAATTTGTTGGTCCTACTGTGCAGATTTTTCATGCGGCCACTAACGGGTATAGTAACCCCCCCCCCCCCTTTTTTTCATATTTTTAGTGGATATTATGGTTTTTGCTTTTTTTTTGTGTGCTTATGACTATGGGGATATTGTTGGCACTGGAGATGTTTCATATTATGAAACCAATATGTCAATAATGTGTTATTACAACTTGCAGGACTTTGTCAACTGGTTCCTCTGCCTCTGTACCGCTGATGCCCTTGGGATTTGTTGGGAGGTGTGGGTGTCCGCCTTACTCTGGTGAGGGTTGCGCTGGAGACGCTTCCCTGCCGCTGCCGCAGGAGGCCCCCTGCCGGTCCATTCACGAACTTGCTCTGATATGTTTTAGGTATGTGTTCTTATGGTTTGCAATGCTATATATTTTTAGGCTGAGCTGCTCTTTTCAAGTAAATGTTAAACATATGTGTTGTGTTAAAATTTCCTTTTTTTGCATTGTATAGTGTGATTTCGTCCGTATAATAGCCCCTGATGAAGGGATGCATACTGTCCCGAAACGCGTTGGGCCTCAACCGGACTCTTCTACTGGAATCACTCAACATTGATAATTTATGGTTTAACTTTGTATAATTATTGTTAGCTATTTTATGTAATAAATATTTTTGTAAATTTCTTACACTGTTGCCTTTAATGTCCTATTTTTGGGGGGTTCTTTTCTTAGATTCAATCCCAGGGATGTTGGCAACTCCTTTGATCTAATTTGATGTTCATATTTAATCCAGAAAAGTCCAGTCACTTTGCAAAATGTTAAAAGCAGAATACATTTTTAAATACGAATTACATTTCTCAAGCAATTGAATGTATTGTTTGAATGTGTATACAAATGCTTGTACAAACATTCATTAGAAGATCTACTAGAGCATGGGCATCTTAAATTTGCCATCACTCACCAGGGTGTGACACATGGACTGACTGGAGACCTTAAAAGTAGGGCAGCCCATAGACAACCCATAGACGGTGCGAATTTCTTTCCTGCAACCATGGGTTGCAGGAAAGAAATTGGCACGATTCTTCTATCAACACAGACCGTGCTGACAGGGGAATCCCTACTGCCGAGAAATTGTCTGCTCCCGGTAGGGGTCGGGGGCAGGCGGGGGGATTATTACCAGCGGCTATAACTAGTGTCAATTACAAGTGAATCTGGCTGGCTGGCTCTACCTAAGTTGATCAATTAAATTTAGTATACTCAGCCTGCCCACACATGGTTTTAATCTCGGCCGGTTCCTGCTTGGCCTAAGTTCAGACAGGGTAGGGCAGGACAGCAGCATCTCTTTCGCTTGGTCTCTCTCTATATATTTATTGTACAGGACACAAACATCCATATTTGGATTGTGGCCCTTTTAAGGTGGATGTTTTGTGTGCAATCGGTGTACTCAGCAGTTCTTACCAATGCGGGGTGAGGGGTTGTGGGTAGTCTGATAAGAGAGGACAGGACTGACTTACAGTCTTCTCTGGATTCCTCATTTGAGACCCAGAATTTGGAGGTTTGGAAAGATATTCAGGTGGGAAAGAGCTTCCACCCATGATCACAAGGACTCAATCTGAATTGGTCTAGCTCGTCCTGTCGGTGCTGGAGGAGAGGAGAGAAAGTCAGGAGGATTTTAATTCCCCAGACTGATGAAGTGGTGTCCCAGTGCCTGATGGGGAGGGGTCCAGTGTAAGTTAATTTTTAAAGACAGGAAGCTCCTAGAGCTGGTGTGGAGTAGTAAGGAGATTAGAAAACAGGCAAGAGGCTGGAATACTGCCTTTTCTTGCGGGTAAAACCCTTGTGGAACTGATACACTGTTAGGCAGGCCATACATTATGCAGTTTCCTTTCCATCAACCATGGGTTGATGGAGGAATCCCTCCCACAGCTCTAGTCTGTTCTGCTAGAGGGGAGCGCAGGGAGCTTTCCCCCACTGGCAGAATACATGATCACTGCTAGTGGTTTTAGCCAACGGCAGTTATAGGGCGAAAAAAACTATCAGGTTGTACTGAAGTCGACCAGTACAACATGCCTGCCCATATATGGATCGAAATTCATTTCTGGTGAACTAGCCAAATTTAGATCCATCCATGGCCCGACATTGGTATTACGTTGTGCTGAATATAAGCAGACTTTTATTTTCTCTCTTAAGGCTCGGTTCATATCAGTGCGCTGTGTGACATCGCATGTGATTCACACTCATGTGCAAATCACATGCAATGTCTGTGCGATACAAATTCAGCCATACAGACTGTATGGCTGAATTTGCATCCCATTCGGACCAAAGTCGTGCAGGACCCTTCTTTGGTCTGCACTAGAATCGGATCGCATGGGTGTCCACACTGTGATATGCAAACTGATTTGGGGGTGTAATTAACTTTCTATTGACACTCCCAGCAGTTTGCATAAGGCAGTGTGAACTGCCTTTGCGAGTCAAGTGAAATACGGGAACCCGCAGTGGATTTGCAGCGTTAACGCATCGCACCTATGTGAACTGAGCCTTACTGGTTGGAGTTCAGCTACTTTCATTTACTGCTGAAAGCACTGTATTGTTGACCTCAGAAAAATAAAGACTAAAAAAAAAAAAAAAACACGTTGTTGCATCCTGGAGCACTATCATAAAAACGAATACCACTGAACGTTACAATATATATATATATATATATATATATATATATATATATATAACATTTTTGAAACTGAGAAAGACCAGGGATGCTTGAAGCTGTTCCTTGTCTATTCAAAAAACTGTGCTGGTTACTATTGTTTTATATATGCTATATTATAAATTGTTCTGTCTCAACTACAAAGCGATAAAGTTCATCTCCAGGTTTAAGTAGGCCTTACTCAAGCTGGTTTGATATTCATCCCTTGCATCGATACAGGCAGTTTAACTCCATGAATAAACTCACAGTTAGGACGACAGACGATGAATCCTTTCGAATGTTCAGTTTAATGATGGATATTCATAGGTAGAAAAACGTTGCAGTTGTAAGCCACATGTAAGATGTTTAGCATGGAAGATATACAGGAGTAATGACCAGAATCAGGAAGTGGAGGAGATATATAAAGAACTACGGTGAGAGAGAGAGTTCAGCCAGAAAGAAGGGGACAGATCTTAAAGACACAGAGCAAGAATAATCACATAGTGTAACACAACACTCCCAGTCTGAAATCTTTAGATTTCATAACCTTAAACTAATATATATAATTTCAATAAGTCCAATACTGATAAATGTCCTGGAACCTGTAATGAAAAACATGCAACAAGCAAATAACAAACGTAAGTTCAACAGGATGAAGAACATAAAGTCACAGTATGATGTCTTCAAAGAATTCCAAAGTTCTGAGTAGAACCTGTAGATAGCAGCAATGTACTCCCCGCCATGCCAACAGCATGGCTAGTCCTTGCACAAGTCACTCACTTGGCAAAAGGAGTACTAACTCTGTAATTGGTCGACTAAAGGTTCGTGTCGATCCTCCCTTGGTTACCTTAACTTCTACCTTCCGGACTTTGTTATCGCCGCTGTGCATAACTTTAGTAATAAGACCCATAGGCCACTCATTCCGACAAACTTCCTTGTCTTTTAGAAGGATGAGGTCTCCAACCTTAAGATTCGGCTTAGATGCTTGCCATTTGTTACGACCTTGAAGGTGATGAAGATACTTTTTCTTCCAGCGATGCCAGAACACATTGGCTAGATGCTGCATCTGCTTCCATTGATGCTCATAACGGTGTGACCGCAGCTTCTGTTTTGTACTTACAGAAGTGTGGAGTGAGGTGTTCACAGTTCTTATTTTCTTATCATCTTCAGGGTTTACTAGCTCATAGGTGGTGTCAATAGGGAGTAAGTAAGAGTCCTCACGCAGAAACCTTGGAGGTGACAGCCATAAGCTGTCCTGAAGAGCGGCAGGTGACACGGCTCTGGTCCCACAGTCAGCTGGGTTGAGTTCAGTGGGAACGTGATGCCATGGACTTGGTAGAGAGAATCTCTTGATACGTTCAACCCTTTTGCTGACGTACACATAAAATTGTTTTGTTTGGTTGTTTATGTAACCAAGTACTACCTTACTGTCTGTATAGAAGGTGAAAGAATCAATTCTAGTGTCCATTTCACTTCGTATGACCTCGGCAATTTCTACTGCTAGCACGGCTGCACAAAGTTCAAGTCTTGGTATGGTATGTGCAGGCTTGGGTATGAGTTTTGCCTTGCCTAGGACAAAACTACAGTGTGATTCTCCATTCAGTTCAGAGGTCTTCAAATAGGCTACTGCAGCAATAGCTTCAACTGATGCATCAGAGAAAATATGAATCTCTCTCCGGTTAGCAGTTGAAGTGGATCCTGGAACATAGCAATGGGGAATCTGAAGTTTTTCTAGTGACTTCAAAGAATATCTCCACCTTTCCCACTTGTGTTGATTCTCACTAGGCAAGGGAGTATCCCAGTCTATGTTCTCAGTAGACAACTGTCTTAGTAAAATCTTACCTTGAATGGTAACTGGAGCAAGGAAACCCAGTGGGTCATAGATGCTATTCACCACGGACAGGACTCCTCTCTTAGTGAAGGGTTTGTCACAAGTTGACACATGGAAGGTGAATTTGTCTTGCTTGATGTTCCACAACAAACCCAGACTTCGCTGTACAGGAGGCACATCTGTACCTAAGTCAAGGTTTTTTAGACTAGTGGCATAGTCCTCAGAGTGAAAGGCATTCATAAGTTCCTGGCTGTTGGATATAATCTTGTGCAGTCTAAGGTTTGCTACAGACAGCATCTCCTTTGTTCTGGTGAGAAGATCAATTGCTTCTTTAGCAGTTGGAAAGGACTTAAGTGCGTCATCAACATAGAAGTTTCTTTCAACAAATTGACGGGCATCAGATCCATATTCAACTTCTCCAGTTTGAGCTGTTCTCCTTAGCCCATAAGTTGCCACTGCTGGGGAAGGACTGTTACCGAAGACATGTACCTTCATGCGATAATCTATAACTTCCTTGTTGAGGTCATTGTCCTTGTGCCATAGAAACCTGAGGTAGTTTCTGTTGTCTTCTCTGACGATGAAGCAGTGAAACATCTGTTGAATGTCGGCCATTACTGCTACAGGCTCTTGTCTGAAACGAATCAAGACTCCTATTAGACTGTTGTTCAAGTTGGGTCCCGTAAGGAGCATGTTGTTAAGAGAAACACCTTCGTGCTGAGCACTGGAATCAAAGACAACTCTGATTTGGTCTGGTTTGCGTGGGTGATACACGCCAAAGGATGGAAGGTACCAGCATTCTTCTCCCTCCTTTAGTGGGGGAGCAGGCTCTGCATGATCTCTGTCAAATACATTTTGCATAAAGTCCACAAAGTGCTTTTGCATCTCTGGTTTCCTGCTTAAGTTTCGCTTTAAGGAGGAGAATCTACTGATGGCCTGCTGTAAGTTGTTGGGCAATCTCTCTCTTGGGAGACGAAAGGGTAGGGGTGCTACCCAGTTATTGGAGTCATCTTGAAAGAACTCATTGTCCATTACCTTGATGAATTCTTTGTCTTCCATTGAAGGAGCCAGTATGTCATCTTCACTGGTTGCATTAAACACTGTAGAGCCGAAGTCGCCATCATGGCAGGAGAAAGGGCTTGTGTCACCTGAGATACCATGTTGCCATTCGTGGCTGGCTATCTTCTCTTTCACCCAGTAGTGATGTGGGCATGGCTCAAAGTAAGTGTTTCGGCCATTTGGCAGAACATTTGTCTTGAATGACGAAATGTTGGTAGGTCTTTTCATTTTGCCTATGCAAACATTGCCTATGATGACCCACCCTAGATCTGTGCGCTGGGCAAATGGGGCATCTGGGGGTCCACTGACTTGTCTGTGTACCTTGTGAACTCTTAGAATGTCTCTTCCTAACAGAAGAAGGATCTGAGCATCTTTGTCAAGCTGCGGTATCTCATTTGCTATTACCTTGAGGTGAGGGTGATGGAAAGCAGCAGCTGGAGTAGGGATTTCTTCCCTGTTGGCAGGTATCTGATTGCACTCAACAAGTGTAGGTAAGGGTAATTGCAAGTTACCTTTGAGAGAAGATACCATGAGTCCATGAGCCCTTCTTCCAGAAACCTCTATAGTTCCACTACAGGTACCCAAGGTGTAAGGATGAGCTTCGCCTTTTATTTCAAATAGATTGAACAATTCCGATTTTGCAAGTGATCGATTGCTCTGATCGTCTAAGATAGCATATGCCTTTAGAGACTTTTCTGGTTGATCCTTGTGGTATATGTTCACCAAGCATATCTTAGCACAGGACTTACCACAGCGGTCTTCTCCACAAACTTCAGTGCAGGATGAAGAAATTATGGTAGAATTAGGCACTTGGTCTGTATTCTCCCCGCCATGCGTTAACCTGGGAGGAGTGTTGGCAGGTTGTGCAGAGCTGGGCTCAAGAGGATGGAGGGCTTGCACATGTTCTTCAGAGCCACACTCTATGCACTTGATGGACACATTACAGTCCCTTGCAAAATGTTCTGTAGAAGCACAGCACCTGAAACATACCCTAAATGTCTTTAAAAGCTCCTTGCGCTCTTCCAGAGGCTTTTTCCTAAAGCCGATACATTTATTGAGGGGGTGTGGCTTCTTGTGTATGGGACACTCTCTGTTAGGGTTTTCAATCTTCCTACTCTGTTTGTTCGTGGCCAGAACTGTGGTAGGAGTGGGAAGGATGTCAGTCTTTTTCACGGACACTGGGCCTCTATGGTTTCTGTAGTTGCCCTGAAGACTGGTACTCTTAGGAAAGGGTGAGAAGAGACTGTACTCACCGTAGGAAAAACTTGGATCGTTCTTGGTCTCTGCAATTTCCCTGATGAATTCACAGAAGAAAGAGAATGGAGGGAAGGAAACCTTGTTCTCTTTTTTGTATGATGACCCTAGTGCAGTCCATTTCTCTTGCAAACCATGCGGGAGCTTGGAGACAATTGGGTTTACCCCTCTTGGAGTGTCAAGGTAACTGAGTCCAGGTAGTTTTGGGTCTGTCTTGGCTAGCTGAAGCTCAAGGAGAAGGTCACTCAGTCTCTGGAACTCCTTGTTGTCCTTACCGGATATCTTTGGGAAAGTTTCCAGACGCATGAACAAAGCATTTTCTATAGCTTCTGGACTGCCATAACTTTGCTCTAGTCGCTCCCATGCAGCTGTGAGGCCTGCAGTAGGATTGTCCATGAAAACCGATCTTAATGGCTTAACACGTGCAGCAGATAGAGGACCAAGCCATTTGATCAGCAGATCCAATTCTTGATCAGCTGTAATGCCAATATTGCTGATTGTAGTTCTGAAGGCACATTTCCAACTTCTGTAGTTCTCAGGTTGGTCATCAAAACTTGTAAGACCAGTCTTTGTGAGCTCTCTGTGAAGCATGTACCTCACAAACTCTTCTGTCTCAGTTGTCTCCGCCTTTATGTGAGATGCTGTTGGCTGTATGGTGCTGATTGCGTTATCTTTGACATTGTTGTTAAAGGACACAGGGAAATATGGTGCAGCAGATGCATCCAGGTGAGTTGCTTGCTTGAAGTCAGTTGTTCCAATGGTACGTTGATTCAAGGCTGTACCGATGACTGGAGATTGATGACTTGCTTGAAGCTTGCGCTGATGCTCTGTGACGTATGAAGGCAGGCAAGGTAGGCAGGTAGGAAATGCAGTGGAGTGATTTTGAGTGCAGGAAGTTGCTGGAACCTCTTTAACTTGAAGCTGTGAAGGAGTCTCTATGTAGTCGGGAGCATTGGAGACAATGGAGTGTGCACTGCAGTGGCTTAGGACATAGTCTTTAGTGTGTTTGAGGGGGTCTTCCATATCTGCTATGTTTAGGTTAATGCTGTCTTTCTCACTTGCACCTTCGTCTGCACTGATAGCTTGCTGTAGGACCCTTAGCTTTGCCATAGCTGCGTCATGTTTACACTGTTCATTTAAGGTTTCCATTGTTGCTCTTTGTCGTGCTGACTGCGCTTCCAACTCTGCCCTTTGAGCTTCCAACTCTGCTCTTTTTTCTGCATATGCCACCTGCATTTTGCTGGCTTCCACTTCAGCGCGGGCATTAATAAGTCACTCACTGAGTGTTGAGTATCTTGAACTATGGGATCTTGACGAGTTTTTAGAACGCCTGGTGGAAACAGATCTGTGAGATGCAGTGTCCTGTAACAGCTTTATTTTTGCTTCTGCCTTTAATCTGGTTTGCTGGATAAAACTGTCTCTTTCAATATTGAGAGCATTGACGCGCTTTAATTGCATCATCGCACTTTCTGACTTCATGTTTTGTAAGACATTAGTGAATTTGATGCTGGTAAGCTGATAAAGCTCATATGAGGCAGAAAGTTGTTTAATGGCGCCCTCTAGTGTCAGTAGTTCACGTTCAACAGACACTGTATTGGCTTCAGCAAGGATTTTCTCCCAGACTAATTCCAAGCTATTTGACAATTCAGTCCTTGAAGCTTCATAATTCTCCATTAATTTCCAAGTGGGTTTAACTGAGCGTTTGGGTAACTCAGTTTCTTCAGGAACTTGTGGGGAGGTAGATGTGAGTTCACATGCAGAAGCTTGGTCACTCATGATAGCAGACTGACTGTGAAAGCAGGCAGGATCTGTGTGCTGAAATATGACACTGTGCAGATTGTCTCAGGCCATAAGGCTGCCATGTGCTGCTCTGTCCCTTCTGTCTTGCTATGAGGGCAGTAAATCTTGTCTGTTTCAGTACTGACATGCAGAAATCTTGTAATTAGGCTGTGAAACTCTGTTTTTCTACTGTTCTGTCTCAACTACAAAGCGATAAAGTTCATCTCCAGGTTTAAGTAGGCCTTACTCAAGCTGGTTTGATATTCATCCCTTGCATCGATACAGGCAGTTTAACTCAATGAATAAACTCACAGTTAGGACGACAGACGATGAATCCTTTCGAATGTTCCGTTTAATGATGGATATTCATAGGTAGAAAAACGTTGCAGTTGTAAGCCACATGTAAGATGTTTAGCATGGAAGATATACAGGAGTAATGACCAGAATCAGGAAGTGGAGGAGATATATAAAGAACTACGGTGAGAGAGAGAGTTCAGCCAGAAAGAAGGGGACAGATCTTAAAGACACAGAGCAAGAATAATCACATAGTGTAACACAACATAAATAATAATTATATATCACTTTTGTGTGATCAAAACTATTTGCCCCAAGCTGATCCTTTTTTTCTATGCCAGAAATAAGTCTTAACTGTTAAACCATGACTATTTTAATCGTGCCCACTCACAGGTCAGCCGACAGCCGCACCCAATTTCTGGCCCGAACTCCAGGCAAAATGTCAGAATTCCAGTTTAAATGCCCTCTTCTCTAGATAATTTGTTAAAAACACCCAAAAGATTTTAAGAGATTAAAGTGGTTGTAAACCCTTACATATACCCAGTGAAGAGACTATCCTCAGGTGATACACATAAATGAAATACATCCTCCTACATGAGTTATATCTGTTTATCTGCAGCCTTCTCTTCTCTACAGACATTAAAAGTGATACATTTATAAGCATTTCTGAGAGTTCAGAAAAAAGGGGGCAGAGAGCTGAAATTACACTTGGCAGAGTTCAGTGATGAGAGCTCTGAGAGCTGATTGGAGGGAAGGGACACCCCCCTTCACACAGCACACAGGAACAGAGCTGAGGCTTTCAATCAGCTGGAAGTCCCTCCCTTTTCTCTTTTTTTTTTATTGAGTCAGGAAAAATGGTCAGAAGTGATTCATGCTGATGGCAGAGGAACAAAGCAGTAGAGTAGACAGAAATGACACTTAATACATTTAATTGAGACAAGCACACACTATAGAGAAATAGGCTTTGTACATATTTTATATCTGAGGTTTACAACTAAAGCAGTTGTGTTAAAACATCATAAGGAAATAGTGTGATTTTATACCGTATTCCTACTATTAAATTTCAATTTTGGTGCTTTGAGTTACATCGCTTTAGTTTGTAATATTGCTAGAATACACAAAACAAGTCATTTTAATAGTGGAATATGTTTATTCTAAATGCAAAAAGAGTAAATTTGTAGATTTTTGTTAAAACAATTAAGATCACTTGTAATTGTCTATTATTGTTTCCCATGAGCTCATTGGAACTGCATCTGCTTCTTGATTATTGTAATTAGTTTCATGCTTTAATTTGCACTTGGCTGCATTATACTTTGCTACACTTATCTGAGAATGTTGGAGGATTAATAGCATAAAGCATGTAAACAATTATGTGCTCAAATACTAAAAATCAGGAAAAAATGCAAACAATGGCATAAAAGTTTGAGAAACATCTGCTTCTTTGTGGCCATTCAAACCAATATTTATTAGTCAACTCTGTAGTAATCAGACATTCTAGTTATTGCTGTGAACTAATTATTATTTACTATAAAATTGCTGGTTATATAATGATACACAAGAAATGACTGCTTCTGGGTTACTATATCATTTACACTGGTAATGATATAATTAATAATACATTAAATTCTAAATGATTAATTATCAGTTACCGTACATACTCGAGTATAAGCCGACTCGTGTATAAGCCGAGGTACCTAATGTTGTCACAAAAAACTGGGAAAACGTACTGACTCGAGTATAAGCTGAGGGACAACAATGCCTCAGTGTTCCGATCCTTTCTGTTCCCATCCTCACTGTTCCCATCCTCACTGTTCCCAATCCTCACTGTTCCCTATCCTCACTGTTCCCTATCCTCACTGTTCCCTATCCTCACTGTTCCCTATCCTCACTGTTCCCTATCCTCACTGTTCCCTATCCTCCCTGTTCCCTATCCTCCCTGTTCCCTATCCTCCCTGTTCCCTATCCTCCCTGTTCCCTATCCTCCCTGTTCCCTATCCTCCCTGTTCCCTATCCTCCCTGTTCACTATCCTCACTGTTCACTATCCTCACTGTTTAAATTTTACATGTAAATAGTACCTGAAAAAAAGTTGCGGCTGCGGCGTCCATCGTTCAAATCCCATGGTCTCTTCCTGTTCCTTCCGTGATAGGCGATTTTCATCAGACACTCTCCGCCTATCACGAACGTTCTCTCATCCTCAGTTTCCCAGCAGACACTGTGTTGGGTGTTCTGCCAATCACAGACGCCTGCTGGGAAACTGAGGATGAGAGAACGTTCGTGATAGGCGGAGAGTGTCTGATGAGAATCGCCTATCACGGTAGGGACCAGGAAGAGACTGCGGGATTTGAATGATGGACGCTGCAGCCGCAAAAATTTTTCAGGTACTATTTACAATGTAAAAACTTTCGCTGACTCGAGTATAAGCCGAGGGGGGGGGACTTTCAGCCCAAAAAAAGGGCTGAAAATCTCGGCTTATACTCGAGTATATACGGTACTTACATTTAATTTTGGGCTTACCCCCTTAGAGGTTAGGGTTAATTGAAACCTTGGAACACATTTTATAGTTTTCTTATACGTTGTACATAATTTAAATTAATAACTTCAAAATCACTATCAAAATAGTTTTCAAACAGTTTTTTGAACCTTAGGCCTTACAATAATCAAGAAGCAGATGCAGTTCTTCAGCGGACACATTCTTAGGGCTATTTTGGCACTCTATACTACCCCATCAGCACAAGTATTCTCAGCAGATATGCTATCCCAATCATTCCCCATAACAAATGGAACAAGACAAGGCTGTCCATTGTCCCTATTAATCATTAATCGAGGGGCATAAAATTCTTACAAAAGCTACTCCACATGTCACAATCTAAAAACTTCCCTCAACTACAGAGAGAATACAACCCCCCACCCCCCCAACAGATCTCTTTACCTACACCGGAGTGCGACACTGCTTAAACTCATTACCAACACCTCTATATACTATACCACCAAAAGCATGGGAGTTCTTAACCAGCCCCGCTTCTAAAATGAAAGGGATATCTCTCTTCCATATCTTACATCAAAAATGCATGTTCACCAAATCCACACCTCCACTGGAAGTCAGATCTCGGAAAGTGCTATACTGAAGTTCAATGGCAACAATCTCTACAAACAGCATACAAATCAACACAATGTTCTGCTCTCTGGGAACTCACCCAAAAAATCTTTCTAAGATGGTACCTGAAAACTAGCATCCATCAGCCCCGGCAACCCTGACTCCTGCTGGAAATGCAACACAGCCAAAAGAGATCTAATCCACATTCTTTGCCTTGTACTCACATACAGCCCTATTGGAACACCATCTTCAGAATTCTAAAAGATATCACAAATGGGCCAGATTCTCCCTCACCTGCCCTAGCTCTACTGAATTTAACGGGAGAATCCACTCCCATACCCTTCAGGCACGTGATTACGCACATCCTCTTGGCAGTTAGACTAAGCCTAACGAGACTATGGAAACCCAACCAGAACCCATCTATTGTAAACACTCTTGAATTGGTAAACTTACACTACAGTTACAAATTAATGAAGGCCTCTAGTCAGAGGCCAAATCGCCAAAGCACAAAATGATTGGAAATCCTGGTCGCAATGGTCTAGAGCAGTGATGTTTATATAACAATGTTGCAAGGTAATACCCTCCTGAGTTTAGACGTGATGACTGAGCTGTAAAGTTTGTTCGTTCAAAAATCAGAACCTCAACTTTGTCTTACAAATAATTAATATCTTACAATATGTTGAAATACATTCACAAACCAGCAAACTACAGGGGTCTTGCCCCCCCCCCCAGGTCACAAAAGTGTTCCTATTTGGGGTGCCTGGAGGAGGAGAGATCACACTTTCTACATTAACTATTTCCGGACAGCCCGCCGTCGCTACACGTCTGTACTGTGATGTTAAATACCGTGGTTATGACAGCAGATAGCTGCCATAACCTCGGTATATTCTTAAACGGCAAGCAATCCGCTTTCAGATAAAAGTGGTCTCTGCGGCGGATTCGCCACAAGATCACTTTTATCGGTTGAGGGTAAAGTGCCCACCTCCCTCCCGCTGCGTTCTGGTCATCTCCGCCACTTACCGGAGCCGTCGAGTGAGGGAATTACGGCCCCCACTCGACTCAATGACGTTGGATGACAGTGACATCAAATATCACTTCCACCCAACGGCCTTAAAATTACTTTTTTTTTTTATTGAAAAAAACATTTTATTTTATTTTTTTATTGCATTTAAGTGTAAATGTGAGATCTGAGATCTTTTTGACCCCTGTCATGCTTTTTTTCTATTAGAAGGGATGTTTACATGTTACATATCGTCGCAATCGTTACAGCGAGAGCAATACTTCTCCTCTGTAACTCAAAACTTGTAAACTTACCAAAAGTAATGGGACAGATTAACAATCATAAATCAAACTTTCACTTTTTAATACGTGGTTGCAAATCCTTTGCAGTCAATTACAGCCTGAAGTCTGAAACTCATAGACATCACCAGACGCTGGGTTTCATCCCTGATGATGCTCTGCCAGGCCTCTACTGCAACTGTCTTCAGTTCCTGCTTGTTCTTGGGGCATTTTCCCTTCAGTTTTGTCTTCAGCAAGTGAAATGCATGATCAATCGGATTCAGGTCAGGAGATTGACTTGGCCATTGCATAACATTCCACTTATTTCCCTTAAACTCTTTGGTTGCTTTCGCAGTATGCTTCGGGTCATTGTCCATCTGCACTGTGAAGCGCCGTCCAATGAGTTCTGAAGCATTTGGCTGAATATGAGCAGATAATAATGCCCGAAACACTTCAGAATTCATCCTGCTGCTTTTGTCAGCAGTCACATCATCAATAAATACAAGAGAACCAGTTCCATTGGCAGTCATACATGCCCACGCCATGACACTACCACCACCATGCTTCACTGATGAGGTGGTATGCTTTGGATCATGAACAGTTCCTTTCCTTCTCCATACTCTTCTCTTCCCATCACTCTGGTACAAGTTGATCTTGGTCTCATCTGTCCATAGGATATTGTTTCAGAACTGTGAAGGCTTTTTTAGATGTTGTTTGGCAAACTCTAATCTGGCCTTCCTGTTTTTGAGGCTCACCAATGGTTTACATCTTGTGGTGAACCCTCTGTATTCACTCTGGTGAAGTCTTCTCTTGATTGTTGACTTTGACACACATACACCTACCTCTTGGAGAGTGTTCTTGATCTGGCCAACTGTTATGAAGTGTGTTTTCTTCACCAGGGAAAGAATTCTTCGGTCATCCACCACAGTTGTTTTCCGTGGTCTTCCAGGTCTTTTGGTGTTGCTGAGCTCACAGGTGCGTTCTTTCTTTCTAAGGATGTTCCAAACAGTTGGTTTGGCCACACCTAATGTTTTTGCTATCTCTCTGATGGGTTTGTTTTGTTTTTTCAGCCTAATTATGGCTTGCTTCACTGATAGTGACAACTCTTTGGATCTAATAATGAGAGTTGACAGCAACAGATTCCAAATGCAAATAGCACACTTGAAATGAACTATGGACATTTTATCTGATCCTTGTAAATGGGATAACGAGGGAATAACACACACCTGGCCATGGAACAGCTGAGCAGCCAATTGTCCCATTACTTTTGGTCCCTTTAAAAAGTGTGAGGCACATATACAAACTGTTGTAATTCCTACACCGTTCACCTGATTTGGATGTAAATACCCTCAAATTAAAGCTGAAAGTCCGCAGTTAAAGCACATCTTGTTCGTTTCATTTCAAATCCATTGTGGTGGTGAATAAAGCCAAAAAGATTAGAATTGTGTCGATGTCCCAATATTTATGGACCTGACTGTATATAATACTACAACTAAAACTCTACACTATAGTTCCATAATCCCAATAAATATCATGAGTTTTAAAGAAGATCCCTACACCAGGTTAGAAAGATATAATGTGAAGTTTATTTGCAAATGCATGTGGAACTAGTAAGAGCATTGGGGGACCTAAAAAATCGACCTTTCAAGAATTTGATTTACCTGTGGATCTCAGGGGACCATTTCTACTGAAAAAACCTGTGTTTGGTGGTGCAGGCACTAGGAAAGGTGAGTATATAATCTTTTCATTTACAGGTGTAGCGGGTGTTTGAATTTAAGGGAGGCATCTGGGTGGTAGTGTCCCAGATGCACCAATTGTTAGGGGATCCGAGACCCTTTTCTGGTTCTTGGAGGACTCTGGTGGTGTGAGGTTCCTTGCGGTCCACAGGTGGCACTGTTGCCCTGGGCTGGAGCTGAGCTCACACCGCAAGACTGTACCTTTTTGTCCTCCCCTGGAGCTGGTACAGCGGGGCGGGGAACCTGCTGTGGCACGAAGGGAGAGGGGATAAAGGGGGCGGATGCCCTTACCACGGGATTTTCAGAGTTCGGAGAGAGTTGGAGGATGCAGCCGCACCCAGGCACCTTCAGCTTGGGTGCTGGCGTTCCGGAGTTCCGGGCTCAGGTGCCCTTGACCTGGCCGGAGCGAGAGATGGAGTCCATCCCAGGCACCTTTAGCCTGGGGTGAGGTACTATGGCGGAGGCCTGGGGCTCAGTACCTTCGACTGAGTTCCGCAAGGGTGGAGGAATCCGAGGGGGCCCTAACTCCTTGGGTGCCCGTGTCTGAGTTTGTGAGGACTGGTGTGCGGAACTTCTCTGAAGAGTCCAGTGCAGCATTGCTGGTGACAGAGAGGCCTCCTGTTTCTCCCTTGGACGGATCTCCTTCCCCTGACAGGGGCTGTGCTAGCGAAGGTAATTCACATTCTACTCAATATAGTCAGTGGCAGTGACTATCCGCCACTGGTGATACCACAGTGGTTAGCAGGAGAAAGGAAAGCAGGGGCGTACCTAGAGTATTTGGCACCCGGGGTGGATCCTATATCTGGCACCCCCCCTCACCTTAAAATGTAAAAACACCCCACTGTGCCCCCTGCATACCTCTGTATCCTTCAATATCTCTTTGTTACTACTGTGTACCCCCTCTCCACAACTGCACCTCTGGACCCCTTTACATTACACAGCACTCTGGACCCCTTTACATTACACAGTACCCTGCACCTCTGGACCCCTTTACATTACACAGTACCCTGCACCTCTGGACCTCTTTACATTACACAGTACCCTGCACCTCTGGACCCCTTTACATTACACTGCACCTTGCACCTTTGGACCCCTTTACATTACACAGTACCCTGCACCTCTGGACCCCTTTACATTACACAGTACCCTGCACCTCTGGACCCCTTTACATTACACAGTACCCTGTACCTCTGGACCCCTTTACATTACACAGTACCCTGCACCTCTGGACCCCTTTACATTACACTGCACCTTGCACCTCTGGACCCCTTTACATTACACTGCACCTTGCACCTCTGGACCCCTTTACATTACACAGCACCTTGGACCTCTTTACATTACACAGCACCCTGCACCTCTGGACCCCTTTAGATTACACAGTACTCTAGACCCCTTTACAGTACACAGCACCCTACACCTCGGGACCCCTTTACATTACACAGCCCTTGCACCTCTGGACCCCTTTACAGTACACAGCACCCTACACCACTGGACCCCTTTACATTACACAGCACTCTGGACCCCTTTACATTACACAATACCCTGCACCTCTGGACCCCTTTACATTACACTGCACCTTGCACCTCTGGACCCCTTTACATTACACTGCACCTTGCACCTCTGGACCCCTTTACAATACACAGTACCCTGCACCTCTGGACCCCTTTACATTACACAGCACCTTGCACCTCTGGACCCCTTTACATGACACAGCACCTAAGGACCTCTGGACCCCTTTACATTACACAGCACCCTGCACCTCTGGACCCCTTTACATTACACAGCACCCTGCACCTCTGGACCCCTTTACAATACACAGTACCCTGCACCTCTGGACCCCTTTACATTACACAGCACCTTGCACCTCTGGACCCCTTTACATGACACAGCACCTAAGGACCTCTGGACCTCTTTACATTACACAGCACCCTACACCCCTTTACATTACATTGCACCCTACACTACCAGACCCCTTTTCATTACACAGTACCCTGCACCTCTGGACCCCTTTACATTACACAGCACCCTACACCTCTTGACCCCTTTACATTACACAGCACTCTGGACCCCTTTACATTACACAGTACTCTGGACCCCTTTACATTACACAGCACCCTACACCTCTGGACCCCTTTACATTACACAGCACCCTACACCTCTGGACCCCTTTACATTACACAGCCCCTTGCACCTAAGGACCTTTTTACATTACACAGCACCCTACACCTCTGGACCCCTTTACATTACACAGCCCCCCACAGTACAGACACCCCTACAGTGCAGACCCCCACCCCCTCCCACAGTACAGACACCTACAGTGCAGACCCCCACCCCCCACCCCCACAGTACAGACACCTACAGTGCAGACCCCCACCCCCCTACAGTGCAGACCCCCACAGTACAGACACCTACAGTGCAGACCCCCACCCCCCCCACAGTACAGACACCTACAGTGCAGACCCCCACCCCCCACAGTACAGACACCTACAGTGCAGACCCCCACCCCCCCACAGTACAGACACCTACAGTGCAGACCCCCACCCCCCCTACAGTGCAGACCCCCACAGTACAGACACCTACAGTGCAGACCCCCACCCCCCCCCACAGTACAGACACCTACAGTGCAGACCCCCACCCCCCTCCCCCACAGTACAGACACCAACAGTGCAGACCCACACCCCCCCCACAGTACAGACACCTACAGTGCAGACCCCACCCCCCCCACAGTACAGACACCTACAGTGCAGAGCCCCACCCCCCACAGTACAGACACCTACAGTGCAGACCCCCACCCCCCCACAGTACAGACACCTACAGTGCAGACCCCCTACCCCCCCACAGTACAGACACCTAAAGTGCAGACCCCCACCACCCCACAGTACAGACACCTACAGTGCAGACCCGCACCCCCCCCCACAGTACAGACACCTACAGTGCAGACCCCCACCCCCCCCCCACAGTACAGACACCTACAGTGCAGACCCCCACCCACCACAGTACAGACACCTACAGTGCAGACCCCCACCCCCCCACAGTACAGACACCTACAGTGCAGACCCCCACCCCCCTACAGTGCAGACCCCCACAGTACAGACACCTACAGTGCAGACCCCCACCCCCCCACAGTACAGACACCTACAGTGCAGACCCGCACCCCCCCCCCCACAGTACAGACACCTACAGTGCAGACCCTCCCCACAGTACAGACACCTACAGTGCAGACCCCCACCCCCCACAGTACAGACACCTACAGTGCAGACCCCCACCCCCCCACAGTACAGACACCTACATTGCAGACCCCCACCCCCCACAGTACAGACACCTACATTGCAGACCCCCACCCCCCCACAGTACAGACACCTACAGTGCAGACCCGCACCCCCCCCCACAGTACAGACACCTACATTGCAGACCCCCACCCCCCCACAGTACTGACACTACAGTGCAGACCCCCACCCCCCACAGTACAGACACCTACAGTGCAGACCCCCCCCACAGTACAGACACCTACAGTGCAGCTGTGCAGACCCCCACCCCCCCACAGTACTGACACCTACAGTGCAGACCCCCACCCCCCCACAGTACTGACACCTACAGTGCAGACCCCCACCCCCCACAGTACAGACACCTACATTGCAGACCCCCACCCCCCCCACAGTACAGACACCTACAGTGCAGACCCGCACCCCCCCCACAGTACAGACACCTACATTTCAGACCCCCACCCCCCCACAGTACTGACACTACAGTGCAGACCCATAATGTACCTCAGTCAGGTGACGGGTCCCCTCCCCCTGTGTCTGGAGGAGGAGGGGGAGGCGGTTTCACTCTGCTCTGCTGAACAGAGCCGCAGCGCGGTCATTAGAGAAGGGGGATTGCTGCGGGCGGGTGTCACTCGACTCGCACCCCCCCCCATCCTTGCAAAGGCACTACAGGCTGCTTGTGATCTTCCTGTGACTGCCGCGGTGGCGGTGCCGCGGCTTAAACCCGCCCACCCCGCAGTCTTCACTTCAGCCGCGGAGGGGGGGCGCCGGCCTGACACCCCCCCAGTGTGTGTCACCCGTGGCGGCCCGCCCCCCGCCCCCCACTTAGTACGCCTCTGAGGGAAAGGATTGTGCCTTGATCTACTCCCCATTACTACTCAGTAGAAGAAACTGTTTATTGTTTGGCAAGAATAATAAAACTGAGTTGGACCTATTCACTGTGTGGAACTCTGGTTACTAGGAGGAAAGGAGTCAGGGACGAAGTACAGGACTTGACTCTAGGACACCTACACAAGACCCAATCTTCTGGCCTTCACCTCTTAGCTATGGAGGACATGGGCCGTGGTGTATCTCATCCCTCCCCCCAGCACTGAGACCCCTAGACGAAGAAAGACAAGCCGAGCATGAGAAGGGGAGAGAGGGGTGAGGCTACACAGGTAATAGCCAATTTAATTGTTTTCTGACACTGTCACTTTAAAGATGAACTGAACTTAAAAATTAAACATTCATATATTGCGTTCTCCAGTCCTTATATGAAGTGACTGCATTACTTTTCATTTCTCAGTCTTATTTTTATTTTATTTTCAACTGATAATCCAGTGAATAAAATATTTGTTGTTGCTTAGTGACCTTCCTAGTCCTCCATTATACTGTATCTATAGAATAAGTTATGGTTGCCACCAAAGATGAACTTCAAACATGTCTTCTTTTCTCTATTGGGTTTGGGAAAATCAACAGTTTACAGAATGAAGATAAGAGTATTTTATGCTTCCAGGTAAATTTAAAGAAAGTGGCAAGGACACTGTGGGGTTGATTTACTAAAAGTGGAATGTGCAAAATCTGGTACAGTTCTGCATGGTAACCAATCAACTTCTAACCTCAGATCTTTCAATTAAAGTGATATTAAAGGCTTGTTGTTTAAAAAAACAAACATGTCATACTTACCTGCTCTGTGCAGTGGTTTTGCACAGAGCAGCCCTGATCCTCCTCTTCTTAGGTCCCCTGCTGGCGCTCTTGACCTCTCCCTCCTTCCAAGTGCCCACAGAGCGATCCATTCACACACAAAGCTGCGACTCAGCCCTGCCCCCTCTCTCTCCTCATTGGAAATATCCCCAGAAAAAATATATAACAAAATGTTTTTCTCAGTTTAGGCCGATTCTTCTACATATTTTTGGTAAAAAAATAGGGGATAATTCTATGGCATTTTTATTATTATTATTTTTTTCTACTAGTAATGGTGGCGATCAGTGATTTTTATTGTGACTGAGACATTATGGCGGACACATCGGACACTTTTGACGCCATTTTAGGACCATTGTCATTTATACAGCGATCAGTGCTATGAAAATGCACTGATTACTGTAAAAATTACACTGGCAGTGAAGGGGTTAACCAGTAGGGGCGCTGAAGGGGTTAAGTGTGTCCTAGGGATGTGTTCTAACTGTGGGGGGGATGGGCTATGTGTGACACAACACTGATCACCGCTCCCGATCACAGGGAGCTGTGATCAGTGTCCTGTCACTAGGAAGAATGGGGAAATGCTTGTTTACATCAGTATTTCCCCGTTTTTCCTCTCCGTGAGATGATCGCGGGTATCCCCGCGGACATCGAGTCTGCGGGACCCGCAGTCGGACTCATGGAGCTTGCGGCGGGCGCACGCCCACAATTCCGCATCTTAAAGGGGACGTACCTGTACGCACATATGCCCAGCCGAGCCATTGTGTCGATGTATATCGTTGTGCGCTGGTTGACATGTGGTTAACCACTTCAGCCCCGGAAGATTTTCCCCCTTAATGACCAGGCCATTTTTTTGTGATACGGTTCTGCGTTGCTTTAACTGACAATTGCGCGGTCGTGCGACGTTGTACCCAAACAAAATTTACGTCCAGACACTTTTGACACTTTTTGGGACTGCTGACATTTATACAGCAATCAGTGCTATAATAATGTCACTGGTAGGGAAGGGGTTAACACTAGGGGCAATCAAGGGGTTAAATGTGTTCCCTCATCTGTGTTTCCAACTGTGGGGGGATGTCACTGACTGGAGGATATCACTGTTTGTAATTACTTCGAACAGCAGATCTGTTTCTCCTCTCCTGCCTGTTCTAGCTCTCGTGCCCGTGATCGCGGTTGGCCAGCGGTCGTCGGCCACGCTCATCGGGCCCACTGGCCATGCGCATCCATTGTGCAAATATATAATTTATGCATATTTGTGATTTGCTGCCTACTACAGATATGCTTAATAATATGTAATCTTCTTTAGAGGGAAAACTTGGCTGCATAGATATAGCATTCTACTGTACATGTAGTTGTAGATGTAGCTCTATATGTAGATGTAGGTGTAGATATAGCAAGCAACATTTTAGACGTAGCTACCAATGAAGCATCTTGTGACATTTTGTTCATGTTTATTCGTAGGGAGTAGCCATTTGCATGGAAGGGCTAAGTCAGTAGAGCCAGCGCTGTCATATATTATGGCCACTTTACCCTAAGCAATATTGTACTAGACCATGAAGGTGAAAGACACTTCCATACTATGAGTTTCATAGTAGGGTCATGAGGTTTGGTACACATGAGCGCAACTATGCAGCAGGAACATACAGTGCATTAAAAGGGCTCTGACTAAAATATGTTTATACTGAGCATGCAATCACCATAGTGATTTGATTAGATATACAACATCACATTGTATTCACATACTGTGCTTGCCATTGGTGTTTTGGGTCTACTAACTTTTTATACTATCCAAAGCACTTTCTGTTGGCAACAGTCCTACCCACACTTAGGGTCTGCCTTCTGTCCCACTGTGACCCTACCACTTTGACCCTGCTTGCAGATGTAAATGAAGGGATGCATATGGTATACTTTGTTTCCCTAATTATACAGTGTAACGGGTGGGCCCATGGAACCCAGAAGTTCTTAGAAAGTATGAGCCAGAAAATAATGGACATTGAGAATATGTCTTGGATTGCTTTAAAATGGGTCTGTAATATTAATCCACAATATTCCCCAGGATATCTGTAAAGAACTATTTACTGGTTGTTGATTCTGAACACAACAGGTTAATTGATAGATGTTAATGTCATCACCTCCAACCACCTGGCTGCCTGTGTAATGTAAATGAGTCCAGGCTAACTTCTAAAGATCTTTTCATTGTGGATTGTGATAATTACCTCTGTAATTGTATAAAGGGATTAGTTAATGAACTCACCTGTTGTCTGCTAAGGGATGTCAGAATAATGTGTATTGGGGGCTCGTTATGTAACCATTGTGTGATGTTGTGGGTGGAGTTGGGTCATTGTTCATTTGGACTACAGTATTCTTTTAGTGTATATAAGAGCCTGCTTTCTCAATAAAGATTGTCAGACCTGCTGGAAACCTCAACACAGAGCGTTGTCTCATTTGTGGAGGGAGAATTATTTGTATGGGGTCTTATTCGGCTGGTTGGGATTGTCTGGTAGCTGCCGTGTGTTCGGGAATGGAATATCTTAAACAGCGGTAACCCCTGCCGTTACATACAGCACATAAAACTCATGGAATAATCCTGAATTACTAATGGATAGCATATGATTATAGAGTGTTTGTGGTCTTGGGCTGCTAGTATTACATTTGAAATGTAAGGTTGATTTCTATTTAACAGGAAACATTTTATCATCAAATTTCCTTTTGCAAAGTGTAAAATATGAATGCCAATCTCAATTAGAATGCATTTTTTAATGCAAGTTATGTATTGTCTACCGGTACTGTTATTGAAATACTGCAAGCTGAATGCAAAATATGGAGCAAAGACATAATTTATGTGCTAGGCTAATCTGGATGATTATGACTGTGATTATGTTTTCTGAAACATTCACTTGCTCCCCCACCAATACATGGGCGTCCGCTGAAATATTTCCAGGGGGGCATCATTTTAAGGTCATCCATGCTCGGTCCCTTTTTGACAATGTCATGAAGGGGAGGGGCTTAGTCATATTTGCGTTGGGGGGGGCTGGTAAAAAATCAGGCCTGCTTAAATAAAAATAAAAAAAGTAGGTGAAATAATTGTGCCCAATTTATTATGGTGGCCCTGTGCATGTACCTTGTTAGCCTGTATGGGAAATTCAAGTGTTCTTTCTTTATATTTACACCTGTAACAGCCACCAATGATTACATTCTTGAGCCTAATGAACCTTTTTGTTAAGTTGAGTATTTTTTTTTATATATATGGTATAAAAACACTTAAGTCACACATTTCTAAAACCCTGAATTAACAATCTATTTACTTTTATTTATTTATTTATTTTTATTTTATTTTATTTAGAACCCCCAAACTTTTTTTTTTGCGTTGTTTGTCATGCAGTCCTATCTCCATATTGTCCGTACAAATGAGCAGGGGGGGGGGGGGGGCCTATTGCTGCATTTTAAACAAATAAAGGAAATTTAACTAGTTGTAAACTGGTGCAAGAAACAGAGAGGAGGAAGGAAACATGCCGGCTTCCAGGCAGCGTATTCTCTCTTGTTCCGGCCACTGCACGTCACTCACGTGACCTGTGAGAGGAGCCGCACCGACCAGATCGGCATAGGCACAAGTTCATTTACACAGGCAGAGGCAGGCTGAGGCAGCAGCCAATCACGGAACAGGGGATGTTAAGCAGAGGGCCGAGTCGGCAGAGACAATACGATGCTCGGGCCAGGGGTGAGGAGGGAGGGATGGATCAGATGTGTAGTTGGAAAAGACTGAGAGCTGAGCAGCCCCAGCCCCCAGGCCAGCAGCAGCAGACTTAGAAAAAAAAGTCCACGTCTGCAGCGGAGCCTGTCGGCCACGGCAGCCATTTCAATACAGGGGGCAAGTGTCTTCTTCACTCTGACTTCAACACTTAGTCTCTTACGATTCCAGGGGGGGGGCAATTGACCCTCCTTGCCCTATGGAGCGGAAGCCCATGCACCAATATAGTTGAATTTATACTGTTCCATCACTGGTTCTACCTTGCATTATCCCTACAATATGTTATTGTCTAATGTATAATGACTAAATCGTGATGATGTAGCTGTTGTTGATTCTGCAGGGAGTTGAATCTCAAGTTTACTGTACAGTGTAATTTCATACTGGTTTTGATTTATAGTGAACTTAACATGGACAAAGGTAACAACAGCACTTACGCATTGGCATCTACCAGCAACTGTTTGTTAATGGAAGCTTAAAATGATTAAGGCTGGGTTCACACTGATACTACACAACAGTCATACGACTTTCAGGCCGGGTTCAGACTTGTGCGACACGACAGCCGTCCTAATTTGGATCCAACTTTGCCCTGCGACATGAAGCCGACATATGTCCGACTTTCAATGAACGGGGATCCGACTTGGATCCCCGCCAATACCAGGCACTGTGTTTGGTATGAATCCTTGAGGGGGAACTCCACGCCAAATTTTAAATAAAAAACCGGCATGGGTTCCCCTCCAGGAGCATACCAGGCCCTTTGGTCTGGTATGGATTTTAAGGGGAACTCCCTAAGCCGAAAAAAACAGCGTGGGGGTCCCCCAAAATCCAAACCAGACCCTTATCCGAGCACGCAACCTGGCAGGCTGCAGGAGAAGAGGGTGGATGAGAGAGCGCCCCCCCCTCCCTCCTGAACCGTACCAGGCCGCATGCCCTCAACATGGGGGATTTGGTGCTTTAGGGCAAGGGAGCGACCTGCGGCCCCCCACCCCAAAGCACCCTGCCCCCATGTTGATGAGCACAGGGCCTCTTCCCGACAACCCTGGCCGTTGGTTGTCGGGGTCTACGGGCGGGGGCTTATCGGAATCTGGGAGCCCCCCTTTAATAAGGGGGCCCCCAGATCCCGGCCCCCCACCCTATGTGAATGCATATGGGGTACATCGTACCCCTACCCATTCACCTGGTGGAAAAAATTGTCAATAAAAAACCACACACAGGTTTTTAAAGTAATTTATTACACAGCTCCGGGGGTCTTCTTCCGACTTCGGGGGTCTCCGGTGTCATCTCCACGCTCTCCGGTTCTTTCTTCCTTCTGCCGGGCCTCCGCTATCTTCTTACAGTTCTTTTGCTAGCGGGGCCCGGTCTTCTCCGTCGCCTTCTTCCCTCTTCTTCTCTCGCTCTCCGGTTCTTTCTTCCTTCTGCCGGGCCTCCGCTATCTTCTTCCAGCTCTTTTGCTAGCGGGGCCCGGTCTTCTCCGTCGCCTTCTTCCCTCTTCTCCTCTTCGATGTTGACACGTCGCTTCCTCCCGCTGTAATGCTGGGTGTGCTGTGCGTTCCGATTTATATAGGCCTCTCATGACGTCACAGTCACATGCTCCGGGTGGCCACATGCTCCCATGACGTCACAGTCACATGCTCCGGGTTCCCCTTAAAATCCATACCAGACCGAAGGGCCTGGTATGCTCCTGGAGGGGAACCCATGCCGTTTTTTTTATTTAAAATTTGGCGTGGAGTTCCCCCTCAAGATCAGCAGAGCACAAGTCGCATGCCAAAGTCGGATCATGCAAGACTGCGGTCCGACTTTGATCCGACTTCAATGATAGTCAATGGGCTGAAGTAGGATCAAAGTCGGACCAAAGTAGTACAGGGAGCATTTTCAAAGTCGGGCCGACATGTGTTGGACCAGTTAAGACGGCTCCCATAGGGAAACATTGATTTTCACACGTCATGCAACAAGAGCTCCCAATGTCGGAGCGCTTGTCGCCCCAGTGTGAACCCGGCCTCATCCTACTTTGCTCTGCGACATCATTCCTACATCGGTCCTACATTGGTCCTGCATCCATCCGACTTGAATGAACAGGATACTACTTTGATACAACTTTGTGATAGTCTGACTTGTCCTTTGACCAATCAAAACAATCCCAGTGTGAGATAAATTCCTTTTACTGCTGCTATAATCACCATGTCGGATGTCAAAAGTCGGATGGTAAGGACAAGGATCCTACTTTGATCCGACTTCAATGATATTCAATGGGCTGAAATAGGATCAAAGTCGGACCAAAGTAGTGCAGGGAGCATTTTCAAAGTCGGACCGACTTGTGTCGGACCAATTAAGACTGCTCCCATAGGGAAACATTGATTTTCACACGTCATGCGACATGAGCTCCCAATGTCAGAGCGTTTGTCGGACCAGTGTGAACCCAGCCATAGGCTGGGTTCACACTGTTATGACACGACAGTCATACAACTTTCATCCTACTTTGCTCTGCGACATCAGTCCTACATTGATCCTACATTGGTCAGACATCCATCTGACTTTCATGAACAGGATACTACTTTGATCCGACTTTGTGATAGTCTGACTTGTCCTTTGACCAATCAAAACAATCCCAGTGTGAGATAAATTCCTTTTACTGCTGCTGTAATCACCATGTCAGATGTCAGAAGTCGAATGGTTAGGACAAGGATCCCACTTTGATCCAACTTCAATGATATTCAATGAGCTGAAGTAGGATCAAAGTCGGACCAAAGTAGTAAAGGGAGCATTTTCAAAGTCGGACCGACTTGTGTTGGACCAGTTAAGACAGCTCCCATAGAGAAACATTGATTTTCACACATCATGCGACATGAGCTCCCAATGTCGGAGCGTTTGTCGGACCATTGTGAACCCAGCCCGACATTATGAGCTTATGTTGCATGACGCGTGCAAATCAATGATTCCCTATGAGAGCTGTCTTAACTGGTCCGACTTTGAAAATGCGCTCTGCACTACTTTGGTCCGACTTTGGTCCTACTTTAGCCCACTGAATATCATTAAATTCGGCTCAAAGTAGGATCCTTGTCTTAACCATCCGACTTGTGACATCCAACATGGTGATTACATGGGATTGTTTTGATTGGTCAAAAGACAAGTCATACTATCTCAAAGTCGGAGCAAAATCTTATCTTGTTCATTCAAGTCGGAAAGAAGTAGAACTAAAGTAGGACTGATGTAGGAAAGATGTAGCAGGGCAAAGTAGGATGATAGTCGTACAACAGTCGTGTCATATCAGTGTGAACCCAGCCTGAGGCTGGGTTCACACTTGTATGACAAACGCTCCGACATTGGGAGCTCATGTTGCATGACGTGTGAAAATCAATGTTTCCCTATGAGAGCCGTCTTAACTGGTCCAACACAAGTCGGTTCGACTTTGAAATTGCTCCCTGCACTACTTTGGTTCGACTTTGATCCTACTTCAGCCCATTGAATATCATTGAAGTCGGATCAAAGTAGGATCCTTGTCCTAACCATCCGACTTGTGACATCAGACATGGTGTTTACAGCAACTGTAAAGGGAATTTATGTCACACTGGGATTGTTTTGATTGGCCAAAGGACAAGTCATACCATCACAAAGTCGGATCAAAGTAGTATCCTGTTCATTCAAGTCGGATTGATGTAGGACCAATGTAAGACCGATGTAGGACTGATGTCACAGAGCAAAGTAGGATGACAGTCATATGACTGTCGTGTAGTATCAGTGTGAACCCAGCCTCATTGGCCAAAGGACAAGTCAGACTATCACAAAGTCGGATCAAAGTAGTATCCTGTTCATTCAAGTCGAATGAATGTAGGACAGATGTAGAACCGATGTAGGGCTGATGTCGCAGAGCAAAATAGGATGACAGTGGTGTATGACTTTATAGCCAAGTGCCCAAAGTAGCTTTTCTTTTACTGGATCTAGCTACTGGAGACTGAGGACTTTCTCATGGATTCAACCTGTACCTGCCACAGAAGAATGCTTCAAGGAATGGAAGAAGCAGGTTGCACAGGTAGTGGATGAGTAGAACGTTCATAAGACACAGAAGAAACAGAGCATTACAGAAACCAACAAGATTGCATTGCTTACAATGAACTCAATATCTTGAAAAATGTGTTTGAGTGAACCAAAAAGGTCTCAGACCTTGAACATACCTACCAGAAAAAGGGGAAAATTGAGTACTGTATAACAGAGAAAAAGGGCACAAATGCTTTCCCAGTACTTGTAACATCTTGACAATATCCTATACCAGTTACTGTTAAAGAAAGGACGAAACAGTCAAGTTGTGTGATAGGTCTTAAGAGGGGCACAGCCTTTAGCCAACCACTGTCATCTTCATCACCCCTGTCAGCTTCCTACCACCCCACCCCTGTCATCTTCATCCCCATTGCCAGCTTCCTACCACCCCACCTCTTGTCATCTTCATCCCCATTGCCAGCTTCCTACCACCCCACCCCTGTCATCTTCATCCCCACTGACAGCTTCCTACCACCCCACCACTGTCATCTTCTTCCCCTGTCAGCTTCCTACCACCCCACCACTGTCATCTTTATCGCCCCTGTCAGCTTCCAACCATCACACCCCTGTCATCTTCATCCCCATTGCCAGCTTCCTACCGCCCCACCCCTGTCATCTTCATCCCCATTGCCAGCTTCCTACCGCCCCACCCCTGTCATCTTCATCCCCATTACCAGCTTCCTACCACCCCACCTCCTTAAATTTACTGGTGCACATCACATATGATGGATGCAGGGACAGTTATTTTTCTTTCAGTGACAACACGGACAGAAGGACATATGTCCTTCCAGTGAAACTACCAATGCAGGGACTTTCTTTCTTTCAGTGACACCACAGATACCCAAGTCCCTGCTCACCCATAGTACAGTGACCTGTGTTTTTTTACTTACAGTGGAATGTTTTTTTGCGCAATTGCTAATAGTTTATATATTGTTTTTGTGCGTGTTTGCAAAATTAAAGTGCGCCAGTCTGGATGAAGTCCAGGGCCAAATTTTTGTCCCAGTCCTGCCCTGAGCAAGGATCACCTCACATGCTGGAGAGAGCATGTCAGGACTGGTTTTGAAGGTTTACGCCTACTGAGAGGTCAGTTGGTAAAGTGACTCTCTACAATTGTTGAGGGCTACTACAGGCACAACTGGGCAAGCCCACTGAAGCAAGAAAGCCAGTGCAGAAACAAGGGAGAAAATTTAAGAGCGAACTGGGTGCCCAATTATATCAGTTTGTTCCAACTCACAAGATGGAAGGCTGGGTTCACACTCATACTACACGACAGTCATAGAGCATAACTGTGGGAGGTGACTTTTTCCACTTTCATGTCCTGTATGACCACTTGCCTATCAGGAGTAAAAGCTGCCATTGCTTGGTGGATCTGCTCCTCCATCCATATGTCACTGGGAATGTCCATTACTATGGCCAGTACCAACCTTCCTTTCTGCTCCTCACACCACTTGGCAGTGGTGGCTGGGTCTATGTTTATGAATCAGACAAAATCCTGGATGAGCCCCCACTTGTAGAACTACCCCCAGTGGAGATGCTGGTTCAATAGGTCCTTCTTTACTTCTCTGTGATGACCCAATCTCACTGACACATCTGTGGCTGTAAAATTTGCTTTATTGAAAGGGTTAAATCCCTGTAGTAAAGCAAATAAACAGGTAACAGTTATTATTACAGTAACGTGGATACAGCACACAGCTGAGGCAAAATGGTAAATATGCACAGCAATCATAAATAATAACAAAATACTGAATGGCCTGACTAATGACAAAAGAGGCCCTGTCTAAACCACTGGCCAATGGACTCTAAGTACACTTATCTGGTGTGGTGGAACTGTATATCCTGTTGGAGTGCTCATTTCCAACTGTGGGAGTGTTTGTAATCTCAGGTGCAAAGCCAGCTCTCCATAAAGCAGTAGTAAAAGCAACATGTGACCAAAGGCCTCTCACCACTCTGGATGATACCTAGAAACCTTGATGGTGGTCGCTGTCTCTGGGAGTTTTCAGCAGTAGCACCGCACAGCACCTGCAGTAGCTCAGTCTCTGGCAGGCACAGAACAGCACTCTCATCAAAACAGTACAGTCTCCTTGCAGTAGCACACAAACCACAACACAGTCTCTGGTGATCAGAGGACAGCAGAACAGGAACATCCATAGCAACACAGTCTCTAGTAGCCTCAGCACAGCAGCCAAGTATTCACAGCTCTCAGTAGCACATTCCATGGCAGACACAAAACAGCAGCTCTGCACACTGCTCTGTGCTCTCCGTAACTCTGCCCAGGGTATCATTGCACCACTGGGCAGCTGGGTAGAAGGATCCTCCAAGCTCCTAGCTTTATATGGCAAACCAGTGGTCCTACCTTGTTCAGTCCTGGCCTCTATGTGTCTCTCCCCACTCTGAACACAGCAAGGGCTCTTCTCTCTTTTCGCTTTGGGTCTGGTTATAGTACCAACTGGTCATCAGCCAATCCGAATCCTCCTCTACTATTGCTAGGGACAATAAAGGCAACCAATCACAGTTCTTCCTTCCACTCTTGGTCTCCACCAAAATGGCCTCCTCTCCTCCTGTGTTGAAGACAATTTTCTAAACTTTTTACTGCAAGTAGGGAGCAATGGGCTGCAACATGGAAGAATTTTCTCCTGGGTGTCCTAAAGGAGCCACCAGCCTGACTATCTATGTAATGTTATGGAGGAGGAGTTATGTTTATCATAATTAACCTTGTCTGTATGTGTCAACAGATTTTCTCTATCAGTTGCAAACTAGATGTACACACTGTCTGTCCCACAAAAAGGGTTAAAGTTTAACGTCTTAAGTGTTACATTGTATCTCAATGCACTTTTAAACCAATCTGTCCCTAATGTGTCCCCAAATTTATTCTGAAGAAAGCAAGATGCCTATAGAGTTTTGTTTATAATTCTGTTGCAAAGAAACAACTATAAGGTAAGAAATGTTTTTTACAAATATTTTTAGGAACACATAACACACATAGTATGGAGGCAAAGTTGAATGCAAAGATGAAAATACAGTTTCCATTTTTTTTTTTCCGTGTGGGAGACAGGTCAGAGATAAAGTTGTGGAGAAGTTTAAAGCAGGGTTAGGTTGTAAAAAAATATCCCAAGCTTTGAACATTTTACGGAGCCCTGTTTAATTCCTCATCCAAAAATGGAAAGAGTATGGCACAACTGCAAACCTACCAAGACATGGCCGTCCACCTAAACTGACAGGCCGGGCAAGGAGAGCATTAATCAGAGAAGCAACCAAGAGACCCATGGTAACTCTGGAGGAGCTGCAGAGATCCACAGCTCAGGTGGGAGAATCTGTCCACAGAACAACTATTAATCGTGCACTCCACAAATCTGGCCTTTATGGAAGAGTGGCAAGAAGAAAGCTATTGTTGAAAGAAAGCCATAGGAAGTCCCATTTGCAGTTTGCGAGAAGCCATATGGGGGACACAGCAAACATGTGGAAGAAGGTGCTTTGGTCAGATGAGACCAAAATTAAACTTTTTGGCCTAAAAGCAAAATGCTATGTGTGGCGGAAAACTAACACTGCACATCACCCTGAACATACCATCCCCCACGTGAAACATGGCGGTAGCAGCATCATGTTGTGGGGATACTTTTCTTCAGCAGGGACAGGAAAGCTGGTCAAAGTTGATAGGAAGATGGATGGAGCCAATTACAGGGCAATCTTAGAAGAAAACCTGTTAGCGTCTGAAAAAGACTTGAGACTGGGGTGGAGGTTCACCTTCCAGCAGGACAACAACCCTAAACATACAGCTAGAGGATGGAATGGTTTAGATCAAAGGATATTCAGGTGTTAGAATGGCCCAGTCGAAATCCAGACCTAAATCCAATTGAGAATCTGTGGCAAGACTTGAAAATTGCTAGTCACAGACGCTCTCCATCCAATCTGACAGAGCTTGAGCTCTGCAAAAAAGAATGAGCAAAAATGTCACTCTCTAGATGCGCAAAGCTGGTAAACCCAAAATGACTTGCAGTTGTAATTGCAGTGAAAGGTGGTTCTACAAAGAATTGACAAATTGGCTGAATACAAATGCACACCACTCTTTTCAGATATTTATTTGTAAAAAAAACATTTATCATTTTCCTTCCACTTCACAATTATTTGCCACTTTGTGTTGGTGTTTTACATAAAATCCCAATAAAATACATTTACGCTTTTGGTAGGAACAAGACAAAATGTGGAACATTTCAAGGGGTGTGAATACTTTTTCAAGGCACTGTATGGGATGGTAAAAGCGAAGTAAAAGAACAAGTATTAAAAAAAGACAACAGACAGACTTGGGCAGCTGAATTTAGACTCTCCCACCTACATACCTGTAATATAGCAAGCACAATATTTTTCAACAAAGAACTGAAAAGGGAATCTTAGCCACCAAGTTCAAATCTCAAACATCAAGGAGGATTCACAGATCACCAGGGAGCCTGAGCCATTATAAGAAGAACTGTTAATGACATCTAATGAGCGATAGATAGTTGACACGGTTTTGGTTTAGAATACAAGTTGACTAAACAGCAATTTTCCCCCACGTTAATGATCATGTTGTTCCTTCCAGCTACTTAATTTGATGCAAAGGACCATGACTATGTAATGTTCCTAATAGGTTTAGGTGTGCTTGCTGATTATTTTGCAGCCTTCATAAAAAGGCACCTTGTGTTTTTATTTTCCAGGTGCTAGATAAGAAAAAAAAGTCCTATGAGATTAACATTATTTAAGATCAATCCATATTGTACATGTAAAGCTTTCTACCATGGCTTAATATTCTGCGGTAAGCGTTTTCTTAGACTAAAAGTTGCAAAGTAGTTTTCTGACTGCTAATAGAGCAAAATGGTTGATGGTATCTCTTTGAACTCTTCTTAAATGTTTAGCTTATTATTTTATAGTCAGTTCTCATTACTAGCCATCTGCTCCAACATACCTTTTAAATTACTGTATTTTCCAACATTGACAGTGACACAATCCTTTCATAGCTATTCATTTTTGTGTTATTTAAAAGTCTCCTTTTACATGGAGTTATTCTATTAGATTAAATAGTACCTGCGCTTTGTCTGTCAACTATTTCAGATTCTTACAATGACTACTAGTGTGGGCTCACAGTAATTAGCATTATTATTTCAATTCATTATTATTTTCATAGGTTAAAAGCATTATGATTACATATGTAGCGGCCTCCTCACCCGACCTCTTTAGCTAGGGGTATGTCGAGCGACAGAGTGAGGTGCGCTACGGCCCATGTCCTCCCCATGCATGTGGGTGAGGTGAAGGCCAATATCAATCTTTTCCTCGGGCCAAATGTGTGCTGGTTATGAGGGTCAGTCCTTCCGTGCCGGAATCTCCCTTTGTTCCCATCAACAGAGTCCATACACCCATCAAAGTCCAAACTCAGGTTTATTGCGTATCTCCACATACAGTCAAATGCAACGGCATGATACGATGGGGAAGCAGGTCGAGGCACTGTACAGGTTCCTAGTCCCTACACTCCCTGTGCTATGACCAGGGGTTGCAGGAGTCGTGATGGAAGCTCCTCCGCTGCGCTGAAGCCCATATCAGGGGAAGATGTCCTCCAAGGGAGTTACTGAAGGCCCATCCGTCACCGGGTTGACGCTACACCGGGTCTTCGGACGGGTGACCCCCCCCCCCCAGCCTCCTCACCTCAGATGCGGGTCCCCTCGCAAGGGGCGCCCTGGAGCAACTTCACCCTTGCGGGACCTAGTCGGAGTCACCGGGTCCCAGGCCTCCTTAATAGTACCTCACCCCAGGCTGAAGGTGCCCGGGATGGACTCCATCTTCGTTCCGATCAGGCCTTGGGCGCCTAGGCCGGAACCTTGAACCGCCCGCACCCAGGCCTAAGGTGCCTGGGTGCGTGAAGGGGTGACCCCCTCCCACAAGAACAACAGACAGGCGACGACGACCTCGTGGCGCGGGCGTCTCCCCCTTTTATATACTCCCATCGACACCACAGCTGGTTCCCCGCCCCAGCCGTACCATCGCCAGGAAGGAACCAAAAAAAAGGGTAACACTGTGATAGCGATTCTACCTCGAGCCAGCAGGTACACTGACACCCACTGGTCAAAGAGAATATTACACCACCCAATCCTCCACGAATAAGAAAAGGGGTCTAATCCCTGACATAATTACACACCTGGGTCTCTCTACCCCCAGGTGTATCCCACTAACTTTGAAGACCCCGCTACACACTCCCCCTGGTGATTTGACGCTGGTCCCCAGCGTCAGGTGCACACCCATGTCTCCCAAGGAGTGGTGACATGAAGTGGGCCCCAGAGGCTATCCCTCAAATTTTGGATACTGTATGTGCCAAGACCTGCTCAACAGAAAAGGGAACTATAAAACATTAAAACTTTTGTATAAAACATCTGTCATGTACACATATACAATCCCTCCCGTCACTGTCTAAGAACCACCCCATACTCAGTAGTCTTGACCGACGAATCTCCTGCAGAAGGGAAACAAATAAAAACATCCTAACACTCTGTGTTAACTTGGCATGAGTGGGTCCGTCAGCCGAGAGACCCGCTCACTCCAATAAGTAAGTAATGCATGTGTAATATTTTCAAACAACCGTTGCACAACACTGCCACCTGGTGACAGCACTGCGGTAATGACACTTGGTGAGATCTTCATTCTTCCTGCTTTCCTACTCTAACTCTACCCCAAAAGTCTCTGCCTTTGGCACATGAAGAAAAAGGAGAAAAAAACAACAGCTCCCAAATCTCCAGTGAGTAAAAGAAAAGCCCAAATCAAAACAAAAGTAGGGCACAGTTCTAGGCGTCTGGGAATGTCTCTTCCAGAAAGTTTCAATAGCAACAAGATAGGAGCTCACTTTTCCTATAAATAGAACCTTGGATCCGGCAGAAACAGGGGCTTCAGGTGCCCGTCAAACACTTCCACCGAATACTCAACATCCTCTCCATCTTTCCTGCAGATGAGCACCTTATCGGCATGAATATGGCGCCCAAGTCTCCAATCAGCTCTGCAGTCCTTGAACTTTTTAGACACAGGCGGCGAACATGACAGGTATCGCCTGGCATGGGGTACTTTAAGCTTTTCCCATACAAACTCGTCATACCACCTTGGTCGCAGGACCTCGACTTCATACAATAGGTCCCGAGGCAAGTAGGGGTACTCCCACCCATATTCACGGGCGACTCTCTGGGAGAAAAGTCTCTGCAACCTGGCTAGAGGCGGCATCACATCTCGCTCACCTTCTCCTGGCTGTACGATGGCCTCCGGGTGCCGAGGTACCTTTACCATCTCGGGTTTCTTTGTCTTTGGTGCCCGCAATGAAGCACGCTGCATCCCCACCATCAGAGCGGGTGATGTAGTTGAATGCGGAAAGTTGGTCGGAGGACTAGATTTCCTCGAGAACTCCGGGGCCTTCACCCGGAGCGTACTGTCTTCTATGGACATGGGGGAATCCTGCGGTTTACTCAGCACAGGTAGTGGGCGTCTGTCCCAGCCCTTCCGGTGAAACAGTTAGTCTATCTCTCCGTCATCACCACAGTCTGACAATGACTCTAAGTCGGAGGTGTCATACATCTCAGCGGGAAGGTAGTCTCTAGTAGACGGAAGGCTACCCTCCCTTGCGGGCTCCACCGACTGGGGACCCCCGACACCTCCAACCAACACCACAGTCCCAGCCCCTGGCTCACCGGGACCTTCTGAAGAACTGGGATGTCCGGGACTCTCTTCTCTACCGGCGCCATCCAGGCCAGGCAAGCGGCGGGGTGAAGCTCGACCACGGCCATAAGATGCCTGTACCAGACCGACTTTCCTCTTCGGAGGTGGGAGCAGGGAGTCTGTAGTGACCGAAGCAGTGTCCTCGGATTTTTCTCTCTCAGTCTCTGGTTGGGCAGTCACTTCGCCCTGGTCAGCGCGCACGGGAAACTCCGCAAAGGCTTTGATCTCTCCCTCCGGAGTGGCGGTTCCTGTGATGCAGTTGAGGCGTAGGGCCCGGGGCCTTTCCGTGTGTGGTTCAACCTCAAAAAGAAACTCCTTGCATGCTTCGCATCGCCCGAATGGCTTTAGTTGGACCACCAGTCCCGAGCATCCGGGACAGATCACACCGAGGGCCTCTGTGTCTCTGCATGAATACAAAGCCAACTGTCCTCGGGGCCTGAGCCTTATCCCCGTGTCTGTAATGGATGCAGCAAATGCAGTCATCTTGAAAGGATAAGGTACCGTCATCCACGGGGAGCCTGAGTTCACTCCGACCACTTGCTGCTCCATCACACGCTGACCTCGCTCCGGAGTCTCCACGTGCATCTCCACACGTGGCCAGACTCCTCCCACGACTTGCACGTTTTCGCGGGCTTCCTTCAGTCTCCTCCCACGAATTGCGTAGTCATGGGGTGCCTCGTGGCGCAGTGCAGCAAAAGTCCCCACATGTAGTTCGTCACACGGCTGGACTCCTCCCTCTTCCCGCTCTTTCTGCATGGGCCTCTCCCAGTTTTTCAGGGAAATTTCCACGACTTCGAGCACAGGGATGCACTTTGGCCAATCACATGGCCGACCTGCTCGGACCTCCTCCGGGCAGCAAAGTTCAAACACAGCCGTTCCAAACCTCAGGGTTAACACATGTTCGTATCCCGGACGAGCCCCCACGTGTAGCGGCCTCCTCACCCCGACCTCTTTAGCTAGGGGTATGTCGAGCGACAGAGTGAGGTGCGCTACGGCCCATGTCCTCCCCATGCATGTGGGTGAGGTGAAGGCCAATATCAATCTTTTCCTCGGGCCAAATGTGTGCTGGTTATGAGGGTCAGTCCTTCCGTGCCGGAATCTCCCTTTGTTCCCATCAACAGAGTCCATACACCCATCAAAGTCCAAACTCAGGTTTATTGCGTATCTCCACATACAGTCAAATGCAACGGCATGATACGATGGGGAAGCAGGTCGAGGCACTGTACAGGTTCCTAGTCCCTACACTCCCTGTGCTATGACCAGGGGTTGCAGGAGTCGTGATGGAAGCTCCTCCGCTGCGCTGAAGCCCATATCAGGGGAAGATGTCCTCCAAGGGAGTTACTGAAGGCCCATCCGTCACCGGGTTGACGCTACACCGGGTCTTCGGACGGGTGACCCCCCCCCAGCCTCCTCACCTCAGATGCGGGTCCCCTCGCAAGGGGCGCCCTGGAGCAACTTCACCCTTGCGGGACCTAGTCGGAGTCACCAGGTCCCAGGCCTCCTTAATAGTACCTCACCCCAGGCTGAAGGTGCCCGGGATGGACTCCATCTTCGTTCCGACCAGGCCTTGGGCGCCTAGGCCGGAACCTTGAACCGCCCGCACCCAGGCCTAAGGTGCCTGGGTGCGTGAAGGGGTGACCCCCTCCCACAAGAAGAACAGACAGGCGACGACGACCTCGTGGCGCGGGCGTCTCCCCCTTTTATATCCTCCCATCGACACCACGGCGGGTTCCCCGCCCCAGCCGTACCATCGCCAGGAAGGAACCAAAAAAAAGGGTAACACTGTGATAGCGATTCTACCTCGAGCCAGCAGGTACACTGACACCCACTGGTCAAAGAGAATATTACACCACCCAATCCTCCACGAATAAGAAAAGGGGTCTAATCCCTGACATAATTACACACCTGGGTCTCTCTACCCCCAGGTGTATCCCACTAACTTTGAAGACCCCGCTACACATATTTTTGCATCTAAATTGTTCGGTCTATTTACAGTTTTATTTTCCTTAGAGCAGAACTGGAGTAAAATAACTGAAATGGAAAGAAGCCTTTTTAATGTGCTTTGAATAGCTAAGCCACAAACAATAAAGCAGAGAATTTAATACTCTGTTTCCTACCATCCCTACACCCTGAATTTGCTCACCTATCCCATGCCATTTAGGTTTTGAATTATATTCAGTTGGATTCCATCGGACTTTTCCGTGGTTTTTTGTCCGAACGGAGTTGGTTGGGAACACCCATAGCATACACACGCTCGGACTTTTCTGCAAACTTTCTTAAAACTTCTTACAACATTGCGTGTTTTTTCTGCTCTTTTCTGATCTTTACTGCCACCCTTTGGTCAACTTCTGCTATTGTTGGTTGATTTTAACATTAGTTGTTTTGTCCATCGGACAAAAGTCAGATGGTTTTCTGTACACACGGTCGTACTTTGCTCCATCGGACTTTTGTTGGGCAAAAGTTTGTCCGTTTGCAGACCCAACTTTTGTCCGATGAAATCCAAAACCAAACGAAAAAAGTTTTGTCCGATGGAGCGTACACACGGTCAGATTGTTGGTCCAACTTGCTCAAAACGAACTTTGTTGGGCAAAAGTCAGACCGTGTGTACGGGGCTTTACTGGAAGCTCAGAACTGGTCTTTTGTGAGACCTCACTCTAGGGTGTATAAAATGACAAATGCTGGGTGTAGAGCAAGCATAGCACAAGTTCAGAATCGCTTCTTCTGTATTTACAAGTGACCACGCTCCT
This sequence comes from Rana muscosa, assembly GCA_029206835.1. Classification (NCBI taxonomy): domain Eukaryota; kingdom Metazoa; phylum Chordata; class Amphibia; order Anura; family Ranidae; genus Rana; species Rana muscosa. The sequence goes on along the minus strand of CM055116.1, from coordinate 500,132,658 downwards.
CTCCCAGCAGCCGCTCTGATCCCTCAGGTACACACACTGATCTCCAAGAGCAGAGGAGGAGGGGGGCATTGTTGGCAGATGTCAGTATTTTTACTGCCAGCCAGTAAAAACAGGCACTTTCCTCCTGCCAGTAAATGCCAGTAAAGCCTCGTACAGATGGCCGGGAATCCCGTCAGGATTCCTGACGGGATTCCTGGCAAGTTTCCTTGCTCGCAGAAGGTACATACGGCCATTCAAAAGAACCGCCGTTCTTTTGATTGGTAAGAACGAGGTGACGTCATCGACTACGACGAGCATGCGCTCGTCACATTCGATGCCGTCGCCGCCATCTTGCTACACCCTACACTACCCTTGTAAGCTACCGCGCATGCGTCAAAGTCTCATTGAGCATGCGCGGGCTTACCTGGGACAGGTAAGCATACACACTCACGGTTTTCTCGTCGGGAAACAGGCCGACGAGTATCCAGACGAGAAAATAGAGAGCAGGTTCTCTATTTTTCTCGTTGAGATTCCCGGCAGTTTTCCCGACGAGAAACCATACACACAACCGTTTTTCTCTGCAAAAAGCTCTCCTGGCAGTTTTCCTGCCGAGAAAAACGGTTGTGTGTACGAGGCTTGACAGAAAGGTTGCCAGTAAAAAATATGGCTGTGGTGCTTGGCTCGGTTTCGGTCTGGAGCCAGCCAAGACCTTCCGAGTGCTTGCTATAGTGTGTTCGGACGGTGTCGGCAGGGGGCAGGTCTTGTGGGTGTTTTATGATGTAACGGTGCAAGGTTGCCAAGCGAAGCCTCGTGTGCAGGTCTGCAGGATGGGAGCAAGACAACCGGAAGCGGGACTCTCAGTGCTATTTGGACTGAAGTGGAATGAATGGACCACCTGGCATGGAGAGAGACCGCCACTGTGACTGTAAAGCCTTGTGCACACGGCCGGGAATCCCGTCAGGAAAAAAACTTTGGTTTCCCTGACGGGATTCCTGGCAAGCTTTCCTTGCTTGCCGAGTGTACACACGGCCATTCAAAAGAACCACCGTTCTTTTGAATGGCTAGAAGGCGGTGACGTCATCGACTACGACGAGCATGCGCTCGTCACATTCAATGCCGCCGCCGCCATCTTGCTACACCCTACACTACCCTTGTAAGCTACCGCGCATGCATCAAAGTCTCATCGAGCATGTGCGGGCTTACCTGGGACAGGTAAGCATACACACTCACTGTTTTCTCGGCAGGATTCCCGGCAGTTTTCTCGCCAAGAAACCATACAAACGGCCGGTTTTCTCAGGAAAAAAGCTCTTCCAGCAGCTTTCTTGCCGAAAAAAAATGGCCGTGCGTACTAGGGATGAGCCGAACACCCCCCAGTTCGGTTCGCACCAGAACATGCGAACAGGCAATAAATTAGTTCGAACATCCGAACCCCGTTAAAGTCTATGGGACACGAACATGAAAAATCAAAAGTGCTAATTTTAAAGACTTACATGCAAGTTATTGTCATAAAAAGTGTTTGGGGACCCGGGTCCTGCTCCAGGGGATATGTATCAATGCAAAAAAAAGGTTTAAAAACTGCAGTTTTTTCGGGAGCAGTGATTTTAATAATGCTTAAAGTGAAACAATAAAAGTGAAATATTCCTTTAAATTTCGTACCTGGGGGGTGTATATAGTATGCCTGTAAAGCAGCGCTTGTTTCCCGTGCTTAGAACAGTCTCTGCACAAAATGTCATTTCTGAAGGAATAAAAGGGAAAAAAAGTAATTTAAAAGTAATCGCGGCTATAATGAATTGCCGGTCCCGGCAATACAGCCAAAAGTCATTGATAAAAAAAATGCGTGGGGGTCCCCCCAAATTCAATTACCAGGCCCTTCAGATCCATACCAGACCTGGAGGGCCTGGTAATTGAATTTGGGGGGACCCCCACGCATTTTTTTATTTTTTTTTATCAATGACTTTACAATACTGAAATTGTATTTAAAATTACTTTTGTAACTCTTAGAAATGGCAGTAAAAACTTGGCTGTGCCAGTAAATATTGAATGTTGTGTCAGTAAATTCCTATCTGGTAGGTTGGAAATACTGGAGGGGGGTGGAAAATCTGCACAGGGGAAGCTGCCTTTGAAACCTGCAGGCTGCATGGACATCGGACAACATGCTGGACCGGAATGGGGGGGGGGGGTTGGTGAGAGCGGAACCCTTGTACTGGGGGGGAGTGGAACGTTGTACTGAAATGGGGGGGAGAGGAGCCATGCACTCTGCACCTAGCGCACCCCTGCACTCTGCACCTAGCGCACCACTGTACTCTGAACCCCTCATTCTGCATCTAGCGCACCCCTTACTCTGCACCTCTAGTGCACCCCTGCAATCTCCACCTAGTGCACCACTGTACTCTGCACCTAGCGCACCCCTGCACTCTGGACCTTGCGCACCACTGTACTCTGCACCTAGCGCACCCCTCACTCTGCACCTAGTGCACCCCTCACTCTGCACCTAGAGCACCACTGCACTCTGCACCTAGCACACCCCTCACTCTGCACCTAGCGCACCACTACACTCTGCACCTAGGGCACCACTGCACTCTGCACCTAGCACACTCCTCACTCTGCACCTAGCGCACCCCTGCACTCTGCACCTAGTGCACCACTGCGCTCTGCAGCAATTGCACCCTTGCATGTAGCGCACCCCTCAACCCTGCACTTTGCACATAGCACACTCCTCAACCCTGCACTCTGTACATAGTGCACCCCTGCACTCTGTACCTAGCGTACCCCTGAACCCTGCACTCTGTACATAGCACACTCATCAACCCTGCACTCTGTATGTAGCGCACCTTTCAACTATGCAGTCTTTATGTAGTGCACCCCTCAACCCTTCACTCTGTACATAGGGCACCACTCAATGTTAGTGGCCACACCCACAATTTGATGCAGAGGTAATGATGTACAGTAACCTCTAGCAACCAATCGGTGAGCAAAAATTTTTTGCAGTAATCTCTAGAAACGAATCAGTGAGCAGTAATGATGTTTTGTAACCTCTAGGAACCAACCAGTGAGCAGTAATGATGTTCTGTAACCTCTAGCAACCAATTAGTGAGCAGTAATTATGTGCTGTAACCTCTAGCAACCAATCAATGAGTGGTAAGGATGTGCAGTAGCCTGTAGCAACCAATCAGTGAGCAGTAATGATGTGCAGTAACCTCTAGCAACCAGTCAGTGAGCGGTAATGATATGCTATAACCTTTAGCAACCAATTGTAATTCCTGCCTGATCTGCTGCAGTAAACTCATTATAAGTCTAGTTGCTAATTACTGTATGTCTCAGAGGGTCCAATCACAATTAAAGATGGCCCTGAACCCTTTTTGTCATCACACCTCATTTATGCTGTAAAAAAAGGAAGCAGAAGCAGAAAGTGTGGGTTTCAGACACTGTACATGTGCGGCACCTATTGTGCAGGTTTATGGCATCCCCCAAGCATGTTATTTTAAATGATTGTGTATTTTGTGATTGTGCCCACACTCTGGATGAATGAAAACAGGGGGCACATTTGGACAGCAGCAATGTCAGTCTATGGGGAGGGCAGTACTAGCAAATTTAGATACACTAACAAACTGAAGCCAAACTCCAGCTGATACTTTATAATCAGTTACCATATATACTCGAGTATAAGCCGAGTTATTCAGCACATTTTTTTGTGCTGAAAATGCCCCCCTCGGCTTATACTCGAGTCACCTTTTTGTGCCTGATCTCCCGAACTTTGGGGATCCGGTACCGGCACACAAACTTGGCACACATGTAGCCCCACCTCTACAAGTGTGCAAAGTTTTTTGTCAGGAGGACCTACGGCCGGGGAGCACCGATTTTTCAAAATCGTGCACCCCTTCATAGACTCCCATGTTAAACTGTAATTTCTCCGGTGAATTTGGGGAGCCGGAACCGGCCGGTAGTAGGTCCCCTGGACCCAAAACTTGGTACAAATGTAGCCCCATTTCTCCGCCATAAGTGTACAAAGTTTGTTGTCTTGAGGACCTACAGCCGGGGAGCACCGATTTTTCAAAATCGGTCACCCCATCCATAGACTCCCATGTTAAACGTCAGTCTAGTCATGGGCACAGTGAGGCATGGGCACAGTGAGGCATGGGTACGGTGAGGCATGGACACGGTGAGACATGGACACGGTGAGACATGGACACGGTGAGACATGGACACGGTGAGACATGGACAAAGTGAGACATGGACACGGTGAGACATGGACACGGTGAGGCATGGGCACAGTGAGGCATGGACACAGTGAGGCATGGACACAGTGAGGCATGCACATGGACACAGTGAGGCACAGTGAGGCATGCAGATGGACACCCTAGGCTTATACTCGAGTCAATAAGTTTTCCCATTTTTTTGTGGTAAAAGTAGGTGCCTCGGCTTATATTCGGGTCGGCTAATACTCGAGTATATACGGTACATAAAACATTTTTTTTTCCTTTTGGGGTAAAGGTTTTACATAAATAAATAAAAGCTGAGCACCACAGTCAGTGATAATATTCTGCCTCATCCCTGTAACTGCAAGAGAGATTTTCTGTTGAAAAACAACAGACTTACTGGCAGGACCACCAGATGAAAATTGAAGAAAGAAAGTCTAAAAAAGAAAACTGAAAAACACAGTAACTGCTGGCGCATGATTACTGTGCTCATGACTAGTTGCAGTCGCTATAATAGGGCACATAGGTTAGTAAGAGACATAATCCATGAATATTGCTACTGAAAGTTAAATGTCCATAAGTCCATACATAATTAATGGGGGCAGCTGTCCTCAGAGAAAGCCAGCCCTGTGGAATAAGCAAAAGGGGAAAGCAGGAAGCGCCACCTAAGTCTTGTATTAGTAAAAAGATTTAATCACAAAGATACAAAACACTCACTAGATGTCAGTTAAAAAGATGCTAATCTGTTGGTATAGTGTCCTTCGGGTCTCTCATGGCGTCCTTGTGCTGTATCCACGCACGTAGCCTATCCTGTACAGTGTTCCCGAGTGACTCCCCCACTTTTGGTAATGTCACTTCCATGTGTTCCACGCTGGTTCTGTTGGACTTCCTGGTGGCCACAGGACGTGCTGCAGACATCTCTCCATCCAGCAGCCGTGGATACAGCAAAAGGACGCCAAGAGAGACCTGAAGGACACTATACCAACAGATGAGCATACTTTTAACTGACATCTTGTGAGTGTTTTGTATCTTTGTGATTAAATCGTTTTTACTAATACTACACTCAGGTGGCGCTTCCTGCTTTCCCTATTTAAAAAATAAAACAAATGCAGCTATTACATCTAAGAATTGGTAAACGAATATAATAAATGTTTCTTTTTGGTTACTACTGTAGCAATACCCCCATAGCGGGCCGCTGGTTTAGATTTTGGGCTTTACACGTTACCTTTAAGTTTGTTGTCAGGGGAAGAAAGTCTGTAGAAACTGCAATGTCAACACAAGATGTAAAACCTTCAACTGTTGGGTTTTATTTTTGCTACAGTAACTTGTATAGAAAGTAGAAGGTATGAGAAAATAGGGGAAGGTTCAGGTACCCATTGCAGAACACACAAAAATGTCTAAAGTCATTCACCACTCTCACTTTTGAGTGGGTATTGCTCACCTGGATAGACCCCTCTCACCTGGCCTAGCAGCCGGGATGAAGCACAAACCAGTATGAGAACAGTCTCTGCCACAGACCATTTGAGAACAATTAAGGATAGCCAGGAATCCTCTGCCACAGGATTTCAATCCCGAACTTCCAGCCGTGCAGTAAAAGAACCTTAAGGCTGGGTTCACACTTGTGCATTGCGTTTTAGAGCTTGGAGTCTTTGCCAAGTTCGCAATCAGTCGTTCAGTGGTTCCTTCGCGTTTTTAGCTGTGGACTTGCCGACCTGGGAAGTCTCGCCGCTGTTATCATGAGGGGGAACTCCACGCCAAATTTAAAAAAGAAAAACGGCATGGGTTCCCCTCCAGGAGCATACCAGGCCCTTAGGTCTGGTATAGACTTTAACGGGAACCCCTACGCCGAAAAAAAAAACGGCGTGGGGGTCCCCCCCAAAATCCATAGCAGACCCTTATCCAAGCACGCAGCCCGGCTGGTCAGGAAAGGGGGTGGGGATGAGCGAGCGCCCCCCCCTTGAACCATACGAGGCCGCATGCCCTCAACATGGGGGGTGGGTGCTTTGGGGCAGGGGGGCGCCGTGCAGTCCCCCCACCCAAAAGCACCCTGCCCCCACTGCCCCCATGTTGATAAGGACAGGGCCTTTTCCCAACAACCCTGTCCGTTGGTTGTCGGGGTATGCGGGCAGGGGGCTTATCGGAATCCGGGAGCCCCCTTTAATAAGGGGGACCCCAGATCCCGGCCCCCCACCCTATGTGAATGAGTATGGGGTACATCGTACCCCTACCCATTCACCTGGTGGAAAAAAAATGTCAATAAAAACACTACACAGGTTTTTAAAGTAATTTATCTGGCAGCTCCGGGGGTCTTCTTCCAACTTCGGGGGTTTCCGGTGTCTTCTACGCGCTCTCTGATTCTTCTCTCGCTCTCCGGTTCTTCTCTCGCTCTCCGGTTCTTTCTTCCTTCCGATGAGTCAACATCTCCAGGAGAGAAGAGGAAAGAAGGCGACAAAGAAGACCGGGCCCCCGCTAGAAAAAGAGCTGGAAGAAGATAGCGGAGGCCCAGCAGAAGGAAGAAAGAACCGGAGAGCGAGAGAAGAACCAGAGAGCGCAGAGACGACACCGGAGACCCCCGAAGTCGGAAGAGACCCCCGAAGTTGGAAGAAGACCCCCGAAGTCGGAAGAAGACCCCCGGAGCTGCCTAATAAATTACTTTAAAAACCTGTGTAGTGTTTTTATTGACATTTTTTTTCCACCAGGTGAATGGGTAGGGGTACGATGTACCCCATACTCATTCACATAGGGTGGGGGGCCGGGATCTGGGGGCCCCCTTATTAAAGCTGGCTCCCAGATTCCGATAAGCCCCCCGCTCGCATACCCCGACAACCAACGGCCAGGGTTGTCAAGAAGAGTCCCTGTCCTCATCAACATGGGGGCAGGGTGCTTTGGGGTGGGGGGGCCGCAGGGCGCCCCCTTGCCCCAAAGCACCCACCCCCCATGTTGAGGGCATGCGTCCTGGTATGGTTCAGGAGGGGGGGGCGCTCGCTCGTCCCCACCCCCTTTCCTGACCGGCCGGGCTGCGTGCTTGGATAAGGGTCTGCTATGGATTTTGGGGGGACCCCACGCCGTTTTTTTTTTCGCCGTAGGGGTTCCCCATGCCGTTTTTTTATTTTAAATTTGGCGTGGAGTTCCCCCTCAAGATCCCTGTTCAGAACGCAACACATGTGCAAATCAGATGCATGCCCATAGAACATAATGGGCCTGAATTCGCACCTGAGCCGCACCGCAATGCCTAGAGAACGCACACGTTTTTTCGGCAATGCGCAGTGCGAATGCATCGCACATATGTGAACCAGCCTCATTGAAATCAATGTATTTTATAATGTTATGTGAATTGGATGCGGTGTAAGCCGCAACCAATTCACATAGGTGTGAACCCGGCCTTAAGCCGATCCGGCAAACTGCTGGGCTTTTAAAGTAGTGGATCCCTTCTTAATGAAGTCACCAGGCCTATCCCGAGACATTAGAACTTTGCTGGTCTCCTCCAGGGCAGTTCCTCCCCCGGTTCCCTTCATTAAGCAGCTTCCTCCCTCTTGGTGGACAGCTTGGGATCCCCTTTAGGATTGTAGGCCCAGTCATCATAACTGGGCCTACTCACTAGAGATGCAGCCTCAGGCCAACGTGGCCCCGGGCTGAGAACACAGACACACATACCTCGCGCCAGGAGGGCCACGAGGTGAACGACGCCGCACAATGGCGTCTGCCCCTTAAGTGTCCCTCCCCAGCATGCACAGCAGGGCACCACTCCCACTGAACCGCTGCCGAGAAGGGACACCCAATACACCATGGTCTGCCTGTGTTCCAACATGGGCCTGAGGTGGTACCGCCACCTTCAGGCAAAAGGGGAAAATGCTATCAGGCACCACCATAACCCGGACAGAGGCAATTTGAATACAATTACACAAGTCTGAGCCCAACTATTGGCTCAGACACCACCTAAATTTACAATAGCGCCCCAATCATCGGGGGCAGTGCGCTACACTACTGATTTCATTAGTCAAAACAGTGGCAGTAAATAATAAGAGAATATCTGTTGCTATTTTATGCTCACCATACATGACTTAATATAATAATTTGATTAAATTATAGTGTTGATACATTTTTGCATCCCATACATGTAACTGTTGTTAAACAATTGATTAATAATTCAATCCACAATTCAGTCATCAAAATTGATCATCACCAAGCTATGGTGATTGATTGGTTTCAAACATACTGTATACCTAAACATTATAAAAACATACATGAAGGTATTGTTTGAAGTTTGCCAATGTCTGTATAGCTTTATAACGTGTTAGCAAGCATTTCTTGAATGCTTTTGAAAGCTTTTCTGATGACAGAGTCAAGCCTTTTAATACTTCTTGTCATCACATCTCATTTATGCTGTAGAAAAAAGGGAGCAGAAAGTGTGGGTTTCAGACTTATCAAACAGAGAAGAGCCAAGATCCTGATGATTACAGCTGATCTCTCAGGTGTACCAGTTTATGAAGCTGAGATGAGGAGTGGAGAACATGTTTTTTCACTTCTCATCACAGGACACCCCCTTCTGTCATTCACTTTTACACAGATGACCAGTTTATGAAGGTGAGATCTGAGGATCTCACTGGCCATCTCTGTAAAATATCTCCTCCCAGATTCTCCAGCTCAGAGCTGGAGAATCTGGGTGAGAAGCTGCTGTGATGTGAGGAAGAAGGCTTCTTTCTTTCTAATATCAGCAATAGCAAGCTTAAAGATTGATATAAATAATAACTATATATGTTTATGTGTGTATATACCGTATATACTCGAGTATTAGCCACGTTTTTCAGCCCTTTTTTTAGGGCTGAAAATACAGTACACCCCTCGGCTTATGCTCGAGTCAGTACCTGAAAATCTTCTTAGACTGCGGGCGGCGTCCATTGTTTAAATATCGCGGCTTCCTCTTGGTCCCTTCCGTGATAGGCGTTTCCAGCAAACACTGTGTTGAGTGTACCGCCTATCACGGAGGTCCTCTCATTCTCGGACTCCATTTCCCAGCAGGCACTGTGTTCAGTCTTCCGCCTATCATGGACGTTCTCTTGTCCGAGGATGAAAAGACGTCCGTGATTGGCGGAACACTGAACACAGTACCTGCTGGGAAACGGAGTTCGAGAATGAGAGGACCTCCATGATAGGCAAAACACTCAACACAGTGTTTGCTGGAAATGCCTATCACGGAACAAGACCAGGAGGAAGCTGCGATATTTAAACAATGGACGCCGCTCGCAGTCTAAGAAGATTTTCAGGTACACTGACTCGGGCACAGGGAGGCTGCAATGAACACAGTGAGGTTGGGCACAGTAAGCTGGCAATGGGCACAGTAAGGTTGGGCACAGTGAGGTGGCAATGGGCACAGTGAGGTGGCAATGGGCACAGTAAAGTTGGGCACAGTAAGCTGGTGTAAGAGTGGGAGACACTTGTAAAAAGTAGGATTTTTAAAACAGCTTACCTGTAAAATCCTTTTCTTGGAGTACATCACGGGACACAGAGCGGCATAGTCATTACTATGTGGGTTATATAGAATTACCTTCAGGTGCTGGCACTGGCAACTTCCAAAACAGGAAGTACCCTCCCCTATATAAGCCCCTCCCATCCGGGAGCACCTCAGTTTTGTAGCAAAGCAATACGTGTCCCCAAAAGACGGGTGGGAGCTCTGTGTCCCGTGATGTACTCCAAGAAAAGGATTTTACAGGTAAGCTGTTTTAAAAATCCTACTTTCTTGTTCATACATCACGGGACACAGAGCGGCATAGTCATTACTATGTGGGACGTCCCAAAGCAATGCCAAATGAGGGCGGGGGATATACCATACATAAGCTGGGCGCCATCAGGCATGAGGATCTTTTGCGGCCTGCAACACACTGCGCCCAAAGGCGACATCCTCCTGACTTCTAACGTCCACCTGGTAGAACCTAGTAAACGTGTGTACTGAAGACCATGTTGCGGCCTTACAAATTTGAGCCAGGGAGGCCTGGTGATGCACTGCCCATGAAGTTCCAACTGCTCTCGTGGAGTGCGCCCTAACTTTGAACGGAGGCGGTCTACTTCTCAAGCCATAGGCTTGTATTATGACCTGTCGAATCCACTTGGCTAAAGTAGATTTTGATGCTGCCTGACCCTTTCTGGGGCCTTCCGGCAGAACAAACAAAGAATCCGTTCTACGAATCTGAGCAGTGGCTTTTAGATAAGCTTTAACTGCTCTTACTACATTCAAAGAATGCAATAACTTTTCCTCTACCGAGCTCGGTTTGGGGAAAAGAAGGAAGAACCACATCCTGGTTCAAGTGAAACCTCGATACCACCTTAGGAAGAAAGGCTGGGTGAGGACGTAATACTACTCTGTCCTCATGAATAACCAGATATGGCTCTTTACAGGACATGGCGGCTACTTCCGACACTCTTCTAGCCGAGCATATGGCTACTAAAAATATCAATTTTCTGGTGAGTAGAACCAAGGAAATGTGCCGCAAAGGTTTAAATGGCTGCTTCTGCAGAACCGACAGAACCAAATTTAGATCCCATGGACATATGGGAGCTTTAATCGGTGGAATAATACGAGTCACCCCTTGCATAAAGGATTTGACAAGTGAATGCATAGCCAGGGGCCTTTGAAATAGTATTGATAAGGCCGAAACCTGACCCCTGATAGTACTTAAGGCAAACTTCCTGTCTACAGCCCACTGTAGGAAGTCCAGAATTCTGCCTATAACGTACTTACGTGGATGCCACTTTCTGGCCTCGCACCAAGTGATGTACGCCTTCCAAACTCTATAGTAGATCTGCCTGGATACAGGCTTCCTGGCATTGATTATAGTTGATACCACAGAGTTAGAGAGACCTCTCTTCTTTAGGATGTGGGATTCAATAGCCAGGCCGTTAAACTTAGAGTTAGTAAGGAAGGGTGGTATATCAGGCCTTGCGAAAGCAGGTCCGGACGACGTGGAAGGGTCCAAGGACTCCCCACAGACATTTTGATGATCTCCGCGTACCAGGACCTTCGGGGCCACGCTGGAGCCACCAAGATCACCGGCTTCTTTTCCAACCTGACTCTGCGAAGGAGTCGAGGCAACAATTGTAGCGGAGGGAATGCATATATCAGTCTGAACTGATTCCAAGGGAACACCAGAGCATCCGAGCCGCAAGCGAGGGGATCCCTTGTCCGGGAGACAAATCTGTCCACCTTTGCGTTGAATCTGGATGCTAGCAGATCTACATCCGGTGTTCCCCACCGCTGACATATTGCTCGGAAGACCTCGGGATGAAGGGACCATTCCCCTGGGCATAACTGTTGGCGACTTAGAAAGTCCGCCTTCCAATTCTCCACCCCTGGAATGAAGACAGCTGATATACATGGGACATGCTTTTCTGCCCATTCCAGGATGTGACTTACTTCCCTCTGGACTGCACGACTCCTGGTGCCTCCCTGATGATTGATATATGCCCTTGCTGTGGCATTGTCTGATTGAATTCTGACAGGGGACCCTTGGAGTCTGGATGCCCAGGCTACTAGGGCATACCGGGCTGCTCGTATCTCTAAGAGATTGATGGGCAGGGTTTTTACTACCTTTGACCATCTGCCCTGGAGAGACCATTGCTCCAGTACTGCCCCCCAGCCTATAAGGCTGGCATCTGTAGTGACCACCTTCCAGGATATCGGACTGAAGGGTTTTCCCTTCTGGAGATTCTGGGGGATCAACCACCAGCAGAGACTCTTCCGAACGGAAGGGGACAAAGCCATCGGGAAGTCTAGAGCCTGAATTTTTCCGTTCCAGGCTGACAATATGACCCTCTGTAAATTCCTTGAGTGGAATTGGGAATTGGGCGTATGGCACAGCTTCGAATGATGCTACCATCTTTCCTAGCAGCCTCATGCACAGGCGTATGGACGGCTGTCTTTTTGCACAAAGCAGACGGACCAAGCCCCTCAAAGAGGATACCTTGTCTAGAGGTAAGAAAATCTTCCTCTGGTCTGAATCCAGCCGTAGCCCTAGATATACCAGGTTTTTCACTGGCTGTAGGGCTGACTTGTCCAGGTTGATGACCCAACCGTGAGATTCTAGATACTTGATTGTATCGACAATTACCACTTCTAGCTTGGCAACTGAGTGGTCCATCAACAACAGGTCATGTAGGTATGCCATTATCGTTACACCTCGTGTTCTTAGATCGGCCAACAGTGGGGCCAGAATTTTTGTGAACACTCGTGGTGCTGTGGCCAGACCGAATGGTAAGGCTCTGAACTGAAAATGGCGCCCTTCTACTGCAAAGCGTAGAAATTTTTGATGACCTGGAAAGATGGGAACATGCAAGTAAGCATCTTTGATGTCGATCGAGGCTAACCATTCCTCCCCCTGTAGGGCAGCGGTGACCGATCGGATCGACTCCATCCGGAAGGACCGGACGTTTAGAAATTTGTTTAGACTCTTTAGGTCCAATATGGGTCTTATGTCCCCGTTTGGTTTCGGGACTGTGAAAAGGTTTGAGTAGAAACTCAACCCCCACTCTTCCATAGGAACCTCCATAATTACTCCTTGGAGCAATAGTTGTTCTAACGCCACTAGGAGACACCTTCTTTTCAGAGGGTCTTTTGGCATGCCTGACCACATAAAATGGGAAGGAGGAGACTCTTTTAACTCCAACTTGTATCCCCGAGTTACTGCGGAGAGCACCCATCTGTCTTTGATCGTCTCCCGCCAGGTCTCTGTGAACAACTGAAGTCTTCCCCCCACCCGTTTGAGTGGGGGCAGCCCTTCATAGGCTTGACTTGGAGGCTGGTTTAGTACCTCTTCGGATCCAGGGCTTTTTATTACCCTGTGACTGTCCCTGATTTTTACCTCCTGAGTTTGACCGAGGAGGCCGTCGGAACTGCTTAGTAGCAGACATCCCAGGGATAGGAGAGGTAGTCCTCTTAAAAGACGGACCCCTAGACCTCTTTTTAATTGGTAAGAGAGTACTTTTACCACTGGAAATCTTCTGGATATATTTATCCAGGTCTTCGCCAAAAAGGCGTTCTCCATGAAATGGGAAGCTAACTAAGAGCTTCTTACAGGGAGCCTCAGCAGACCAGTTCTTGAGCCACAGAAGCCTACGCATATGTACCAAAGACAGCGTGAGGCGGGAGGCCTGATGGATAGAATCCTTGATGGCGTCAACCGCAAAGCATAATGCTCTAGGCAGATCAGCCAGAGCCTGGGCCTGCTGGTCTGGCAAATCCCTCAGGACCATTTTCATTTGATCCTTTAAAGCTTGGCAGACCCCAATAGCTGCCACTGCTGGCTGTGTAACAGCCCCTGCTGTGGAAAAAGCAGATTTTAATAAAGATTCCAATTTTTTATCTACTGGATCTTTGAACATTTGAACATTATCTACTGGACATGTCAGTGATTTGTTCACAGAAGAAATGGCTGCGTCCACCGTAGGAACATTCCATCTCTGGGTGAATTTTTCCTCCATGGGATAGATCACCTGAAATTTCTTAGGTGGAACAAATAGTTTATCAGGATGTTCCCAGTCCTGGTATATAAGTCCTTCCAATAATGGATGAATTGGAAAGGAGAAATTAATCTGGGGAGCTTTTAGCGACCCCAACGAGGAGACAGCAGTAGTTGATGGTTCAACAAGAGGCATTTTAAATGCAGATCGAACCATGTCAGTTAGGGTCTGGACCCACAATCTTTCAGTCTGTGATGCTGAAAATGGTTCATCTACTGTCGATTCCTCAAAAACAGAGTTAACCTCCTCCTGATCCCCTTCAGGAAGGTCAGTCCCTTCCTGGGACTGTTGCTCTGCCAACAGGCACTCTAATGGAGGGGATGGAGATCTGGCGCGCTTTCTTTCCTGTAGAGAAGAAGCGATCAATGCTGCCAATCTCTGCTCCAATCCCTCCAGAGTTGAGGCAAAAACCTCCTCTGTTATATATGCAGGAGCAGGTGGACTGAGGACAGCCGCAGTACCTGGCACTCCCGGGGGTTCCTTATGGGTATTAACCTCTGATTTCTCAGGGGAGGAAGGTGCAGATGACTGCTCCAGATCCTCAGAGCCCGATGGAGACCCCCTACACTTCCTGAGAGGTATATCTCAGAGTTTTTTAGGCGGCATATTCCTTAGTTCAAAGCTGAGGTATTCCAGCCGCAATACACCCCTTTACTGAAATAGTCTAATGCAATTTGCTGCTATGTACATCAGTGGGTGTCTACTAATGCGTCTTTCTGGGGATGCCTGTATCAACCGCCCGCTGTAAGCCCCTATACCATGCTACCAGCTCCTTTTCATGCTCTGTGTCCATAGCAAGCAGCGTGGACTGAGTCCTTTTATCTTGCTGGGACGCCCGCACATGCGCAGAAGCGCTGGGCGCACAGAGCGCGTCATCTGCCAGGCTCCGCCCCCTTTTTTGAAGCTAAATCTTATAAAAAGAAAGCATGTGTGCGCGCGCGCGCATGCAGTGTGCGCTCTTGGCGCCATGTAGGGAGAGGAGCCAGGGTCCCTGTTTCACCAGGACTCGGGGATGGAAGGAAACTACTTGGCAGCATGACAGAGGAATGCAGCTTCCCTGATAGAGAGCTCACTCATCTGCCTGGACTTTCACCATGGAAGGAATAGTCCCATAAAAAAAAGACGTTCCACAGCGGCCTCTAGTGGACAAACACAGGTACCGCACTTTTGTCTCTCTCTTTTTTTTTTTTTTTAAAACCTCCTTTATGAAAAACATTTCTAGGTTTACAGTTTTTAAAACTTCCTTTATGAAAAGAAATTTCTAGGATTTCTTAGGCATATACAGCTATTAGCGGGAATACCTTTAGGTAACAGGCAGAAAGACATATTAGGCTTGGGGGTCCCCTCAATAGAACCAAGTTCCTGAGGGGCCCCCACTTACCTTTTCCCCGCCGCAGGACTTTGTTTGGTCCACAGAAGCCCAAACTTCACCTCTCACGGCAGGCATTGTACTAGACCTTCAGGGACCGGGTTCCCAAGGATTCCACTCCCCTGGACCTGTATAGCACCCTGCACAGATAGCCTCTTGGTTTTGGGTATGACCAGAGCTCTGGATCCCAGGGTCCAGCCCTCCTAAGAGAGGCATTACAGGCAAAACCCTGCTCTTCTCTGCAAGGCCCGGGTACCGACCGTTTAGCTATGAAGCTTTTTTGGTCGGATCCGGAATAGCTTGCTAAGGCCCAGAGAACCTGTACACAAGCCCAGATGAATACATGTTAACCTTGGCCAACACCTTAGACACTGGCAAAAAACTGAGGTGCTCCTGGATGGGAGGGGCTTATATAGGGGAGGGTACTTCCTGTTTTGGAAGTTGCCAGTGCCAGCACCTGAAGGTAATTCTATATAACCCACATAGTAATGACTATGCCGCTCTGTGTCCCGTGATGTATGAACAAGAAACAATTAGTGTCCCCTACCAAGGCGTTTTGTTCCAGATTCAATAGAGCCAGGTTATCTTCAAAAAGGTTCTTTTATTCTTCAGAAAGACAAGCAAAAGACAATGCTTACATAATGACAGCTGGTAACACATGGTAAGTTCGTAGCTTCAAAAGGAGGAATGAGGAATCACATTGTAGGATGGTATATCTTCGAGCAGGGTCGCCTGACCTTCCATAGTGAATGGTCACTTCTCCAGTATCTTCCTTCAGGCCCCATCGCCCGACATTCCTATTGCCCCGTACACACGATCGTTTTTCATGCCGTTAAAACTGCCATTTTAAAAAATGGCCCTGAAAAATGATCGTGTGTATGCTCCAGAGCATTTTTAACGACGTGAAAAACGGCCATTAAAAATTCCGGACATGCTGTCTTTTTTCACGTCGTTTTTTATGTCGTTTTTTTAAAGGACGTGAAAAACGATAGTGTGTATGCTTTAACGACGTGAAAAAAACGAGCATGCTCAGAATCAAGTATGAGACTGGAGCGCTCGTTCTGGTAAAACTAGCGTTCGTAATGGAGATAGCACATTCATTACACAGTAACGGACTGAAAAGCGCGAATCGTCGCTCAACAAACTTTACTAACATGAAGGGTGGCGCCATTCGAACGGAACTTCCCCTTTATAGTGCCGTCGTACGTGTTGAACGTCACTGCGCTTTGCTTGATCGTTTTTTTTAATGATGGTGTGTACGCAAGGCAGGCTTGCGAGGAAACATGAAAAAAAACGAGGAGAAAAACGTCGGTTTAAAAAATGACATTAAAAACGATCGTGTGTACGGGGCATAACTCATGTTCAAAACCATTGGTTCTTATACAGTTTAATTATGTTATGTCAGCATTATTTACATTTAGAATCGTTCCAAAGAAGGTAGCATTAACTGTCCTACAGAAGTAACACCCACTTGTGTATATTAAGTAACATAACTCCACCCATTGTCCTGACATAGTTCCTTAGAATAGCTATTACATACACAGCAAATGTCCTTTTGTCTGTCCTCAGCAACCTTCAAATTTAACATGTTTCAATAAAGAGTACAGAAACTTTTATCACTTAAAATAGTAATAAATTCAATATCTAACAATTCCCCCTCAATGCACTATTATTAACAAACAAAATAAGTGCATTCATCTTAAATAGTAAATGTTTCTGATCCTCTTTTTTTCCAATTCATACAATACAATAAACATTCATACAATTTAGTGTTTCAGATATTGTACATAAGCTTTTTCCAAAACTCTGAGATATTCCTGTGAAATATTTAACTATTTCATTCCATCAAACTATAAATTATTATATTATTTATTAATTTTAATTTATTCTCCATCTAAACTATGTAATATTAAAAAAAAAATTCCTTTTACCTTCATAGATTTTACTTCTTATAACTTTAACCATATCATATAGCTATTTTAACATAAAGAAGAAATTAATATCTTTGATATATTAAATTATATTGTTTTGTAATATAAATTATTAATTAATAAATAAAATTTCTTCCATTCTTTGAAATTCCAATAACCAAATAATTTCTACAATATAAGTTTTTATACATTATCCTTGACACTGAACATTTATAAACATAATACGTAATCTACTCGTCTGTTGATACATAAAAACATAACTTTCCCATTATTTGATGGTTATATTTTTATAATTTATCTTTCTATTTATCTTTCTATTTATTTTTCTATTTATCTATCTATCTATTCATCTATTTATCTATCCATGACCAACAAGCAACTCTTTTTATTTATTTTTTCCAACGTTCCATATTATTTAATTCAACAGTAACTCTGTTTAGACACATTAAAATGTATTTTCTTCCACACAAGCCTGTATGTACTCTAACTATATTAATACTTCAAATGTACACTTTATTGTACATTCTTGTAATAACAAACTATCCATCCAACTTTTCCAAGTTATGTGTTCTATAAAAATGAATAAAAAATAATAATTCTATCTGAATTAATATGTGTTCCTATAAAAGATTTAGAAACCAAAAAATATCAACTATTATGTAAACTAAGGTAGAATAATTACTATTAGTTATTACTGTGATATCAATCTTTCAATGATCTACTAAACTAACAAAGATTGTGTAGGAGAAAGTATCAAATTTCCATGTCAACATAGAGTCAACTATTTTTTTCTGTATTTCAAAACATTCCTATATTAAAATTACATCTTAACTCCCCCTCACATAATGATCGACTGATCAATATGTCGCTTTTTTTGCAAGACCATATATCATTGAAGTTCATCCAAAAATGATAGTCCTTGAGAACATATTAAATACATAATTTTGAAAAAACAAGAAGTAGTAACAAACAGAAATTTAGTTGTGCTTGTGTCATGGTCATGGAAAAAATCCAAAAAATAAATAAAAATCCATAGAATAGAATAATTTCATTAATCAATATAAACTATTTTAGACTCATAATCCTTTCTGTGTTTACCCATTTTATTCTTATTTTTACTCATTATTTTTATTTTTACCCATTATTTTTACGAATTATTTTGAAACAAAAATAATTTTAATCCCTATTACCTTAAAAATAATAAAATAAACTTCCCAATTGATATCTCAGTTTGCAACTCTATTGGCATCCCTGGTACCTTCAGATCTATAATTCTTAATCATAACTTTAGCTACTGGAATAAATCACTAAACATACTCATGAGAAGTAAAAATCTCATTCAAAACATCATTTCTATTTAAATTTAGCAAAGGCCTAGCCATGTTTTGTGAACAAACTTCTGAAATTCCTATACCTTTACTTTTTCCTATACAACAGATTGTAAATAACTTAGTATGCTAATTTCAAAAGACATAGAAGAACTTCTTCATCCTGTCATCCCTATGTTTAGAAAATACTAAAGTTTTTAAACTAAAAATATAACAGGTAAATAAGTCACCTAATCTTTACCTTTTCTTGAATCATCTTACCCTATTTAGACTTTGTAATACTATTCATACGTTCTACAATACCTGAGCATTAATGATGATAAGAAACATAAAAACTTTATTAAATAACTAAAATTGCATACTTGTCCTTCACTACCTGTCCTATAAAATAAAAAATCATTATCTGATTCCATGGTTTGAAATCCAACCCCAATGGAATATGACATTAGTTCACAAGAACTTAGCTTATGTTAAAAATATTTATTTTTTCCTAGAATTTCCTCAATTAATTTATCAAAAGAAATATTAACTAAAGGAAAAAACATCCTTGTATCCTCCTTTAGCAAGTGAAAAAATAATATAATCAATCTTCATAGATTGACAAATCTCTCAATACTTTGTAGTATCAGGTTAATCTTTCCTTTTGAATTGTTCTATAAACAAATAAAACAATATTCAGATGTTTGATGACAAGGTGCTCTAAATTGAGTAGTTCAGAATTTCTTTCATTAGCTTAAACAAAAATCAATTAATCAATTTGTCAGTCAGTCAAGTACCTGGATATGCAAAAAGAAATATTTTCATTTAAAAATAACTCTATCCATTATTGTTGGAATCAATTATTTTTACAATGAATTTTATCTCCATTATCAGTCTGTACTGATTCTAACTAAGACAAAATTTCATCGTCCCCCTCTTTATCCTGTGACTAAATAAATTTTGTAAAAGTAATAATCTTACCAGATTATTGTATTTTTCTTTTACTAAAACTTCACTTATAACTGCTTTAATTTTGCAAAAAACATTATTTTAGGTTGGGCTTTCCTAAATATTATATTTCTGAAATAAACTTGATCATGTTGAAGTACATTTTTTTAGAACCAATCATATTTCTCATACAGTATGATTGAATGAACCACACGTGTTCCGTCACTCTGACTGCTAAGCAAAACATATGGCATTCTCAATCATCTTTCAGTGCAGACAAATATACAGAAAGTTCCATTATGCCAATATATGGCGCCTTTCTATAGAAGCATAAGAGATTCCTTCCCAATAAATGTTCACTAAAGCTGATAGAATAACTTTTGCATGATTTGCTTATACAACTGTGGCTTCATCACACTGCATTATTTTAATCTCAATGTATTTATATCTTACTTCAACTGACCTTTCTTTTTAACACCCAGTTGTCCATAAACAACGGTTAGTCAGAGCTGTCTGTATTAACACCTCCTGTTTGTCTTGAAATAACACCTTAAACAAATGGTGCAAAACCCACATGTTTTTTTAAAACAATTACTTTGGTAAGTAATAATAAATTTTTCTCATCCATGAACCCTCTTCCAGTTTCTGGAAGTTTTAACACAAATATGTGTATTGATCATAGAAGTGAAAAACTGTCATAGCATGTCTGAAGCTGTGTAACTCGAACTGCACTTCTCTGTTGACAGTACATTCCTTTTACATGTCACACTTTTCAGAGAAAGATCTGTTACATGTCGGTCTTAGCTACCATGAATTGCATCCCCTTCATTGTACAATTCGGTAACAATTTAATTTTATCGTTTTTATAATTTTTAACCTTTTTTACCATTTTTTTAAACATATTTGGTTTGTACATCTGCTAAAAATCATGTACACTAGGTTATATGACGTTCCTGACTATAGTAATGACAAAAAATTGTTTAGAGGACAATCTCGTGAAACTCACAGATTGGTTCCTGCCCATGAACTGTGATTGGCCATTTCCCCGAGAAAAATTCCTCCCTCAACCAAAGTCTTTACTTTTATCAGAAATACTCAATTACAAAAACTTTTAACAATAGTTTTTTTTACAATTTTTGATAGTTTTTAGATTGAACAAAACTTTCATATCTTAATATTTTTCCTGGGTAGCCTTAAGTAAATTAGAACAATCTGCTACTTTTCTTTTAATAACCAAATCCTAGTTTGGAATCTTTTGGAAAAAATTGCTCAATCCTTAACTTATTATTTCCTGCAACCAAAACTGTAGTATTTTTGTTGAACACTAAATACCATGTTTTCCATTATCTTAAGCAATAGTTTTTCTTAAAACTTAGTTCTGCCCCTTGCTTGTGCTTTGAATGACCACATTTTGTAATAACACATTTTCTATTGTTTAGGGCTTAAATATTCATAAAAATTTTCATGCAGCATTAAACTTAGTTTCCTTATCAAAGAACTTCTTCTACACTCTGGTATTAATTAATTAATTACTCTACTACTGCTACATGCCTGTATTCCATATATATGGAATGTATTAATTCCCGATAGTACAGGGACGTACTTCTGAGCTTTGAGATGTTAACCATCCCATGTTATCCACTCACTTAAATAAACAAACATATTTACCCCTTAGAATGATTGTCCTGTGTACACTTAAAAAAAGCAAGAGATGAATAATGTCCTTTAGCTTTGTCTGTTGTTCGTTTCTTTTCATTTGTTTCTTTGTTCATTGCTTTTATTCGTTGCTTTTTCTTGGAAGAATATTGTCCTTATATTTTTCTTTGAAGAATAGTTTTCTTGTAGCTTTTGCCTTGTTCCTTGACTCATGTAAATGTAATGTTTCTGTAGGCTGTAAATAGGCCTAAGTAAACACAATGTAAAGATGCGTGTGTATTGAAAAAATGTTTTTCTCCTTCTGTGTTTGCTGAAGGAATGAGATGTGTGTTTGCCTTCATCCTTGGACCGTCCAAAACATCAAAATCCGACTTTTCATATTAGCTCACCCAAAGAGTACATCTGCCTGTTGTATCTACAATGGTGGCCTTTTTTAACGTGAAGTCTTAGTTCCCATTTCAAGAACTTCTTCTGTGAGACATTTTCTCACCTTGTGTAAGAACTTCTTTGGCAGAAATCTTCACGTACGTAAACGTTTACGCTTTTCATCACAACCTGAAAGTCCTCTCTGGATTTCCTACAATATCTTGAAACACTGTCCATAAGGCCTTGTCAATCAACCTTGTAAGCTGAGTCTTTGTTTTGTTTTTTTCTTCTGCTTGCAAGTTTACAAGCGATCTGTAGGTGAGAAAACAGACAGAAACTCACCTTTTGTTTGTGTTTTGAAATAATTGGCTTTATTCCACGGCTGCAATTCTTCTCGCCTTTAGCTGGCTCAGTTTCTCTGACCTTCTGTCCATGTGTGATGGAACACAAACGTCCTTTTCTCTCTAAGTTCTTTGGTTGTTTTTTTCCCAAGACTTGACAATGTTTTCGTCTCATCTCTTCATCTGACTCCCTCCTGTTGTCAAGTAGTGAGGAAAAAGAACAGCTGGAGGCTCGCCATAATGTAAGAGTGGGAGACACTTGTAAAAACAATTAGTGTCCCCTACCAAGGCGTTTTGTTCCAGATTCAATAGAGCCAGGTTATCTTCAAAAAGGTTCTTTTATTCTTCAGAAAGACAAGCAAAAGACAATGCTTACATAATGACAGCTGGTAACACATGGTAAGTTCGTAGCTTCAAAAGGAGGAATGAGGAATCACATTGTAGGATGGTATATCTTCGAGCAGGGTCGCCTGACCTTCCATAGTGAATGGTCACTTCTCCAGTATCTTCCTTCAGGCCCCATCGCCCAACATTCCTAACTCATGTTCAAAACCCTTGGTTCTTATACAGTTTAATTATGTTATGTCAGCATTATTTACATTTAGAATCGTTCCAAAGAAGGTAGCATTAACTGTCCTACAGAAGTAACACCCACTTGTGTATATTAAGTAACATAACTCCACCCATTGTCCTGACATAGTTCCTTAGAATAGCTATTACATACACAGCAAATGTCCTTTTGTCTGTCCTCAGCAACCTTCAAATTTAACATGTTTCAATAAAGAGTACAGAAACTTTTATCACTTAAAATAGTAATAAATTCAATATCTAACAGCTGGCAATGGGCACAGAAATGTTGGGCACAGTGAGGTGGCAATGGGCACAGTGAGGTGGCAATGGGTACAGTAAGCTGGCAATGGGCACAGAAAGGTTGGGCACAGTGAGGTTGCAATGGGCACAGTGAGGTTGGGCACAGTGAGGTGGCAATGGGCACAGTAAGCTGGCAATGGGCACAGTGAGGTTGGGCATAGTGAGGCGTGCAAATGGGAATTGTTGACCCTCTTTTCCGCTTACAGTAGCTGCTGCATTTCCCCCCCTTGGGTCGGCTTATACTCGAGTATATACGGTATGTGTTTTTTTAAAATATATATATATATATAGTGTGTGTGTGTGTGTGTGTGTATATATATATATATATATATATATATATATATATATATATATATATATATATTTATACACATACACAGTATAGTTATAATGTATTATCTTTTAGGACCCATTCACATCTGAGCAATACAGAATTGCGCAATTCTTGCCACGAGTCCAAATTGCTGTAAAATTCTGTCAAAATACGCAATGCGTTTTTGGGTGCCATTCATTGTTAATGGCACCCCAAATGCACTTAGCAGTTAGCAGACATACATTTTGCCACACATTTTGTCATTTCATGTCATGCTCCATTTGGCTTTTTGGGCCTTTTTTATGTGCATTTTGGTACAGTTTTTGATGCACTTTTTGCTGCTTTTTTCAACAAACATTTTGGCTTGTCTTTTAACCACTTGACGCCCAGGGTACGTCATATGGTTTTGTGGGGGTATATCTGAATGATGCCTGCAGCTACAGGCATCGTTCAGATATTGCCGGCTTCAGCCGGCGATTCCCTGCACCATAAGAATGATCATAGCTGCTGTTCCGCTGCTTGATAGTCCTTACGGGCAGCGGAAGGGGACTTCCACCTTCCCGCTTCTCACGACTCACCTGTGCGATCGGTGAGTCGGTGACAGGATCCGCCGGCCCCCGGATGTTGATCACAGAGATTTCCGGCGGACCAGATGGTCGGCGGAGTCTCTATGATCGTCGGAGGCCGGGTGCGATGTTATGACGTCACGCCCGGCCTCTGCATTCAAAAAAACTGTTGTTTTTTTGTTTTGTTTTTTTAGGCTTCCCAGCCTAGTGGTGAGATGTGGGGTCTTATTGACCTCATATCTCACTGTAAAGAGGTCCTGTCATGTCATATTCCTATTACAAGGGATGTTTACATTCCTTGTAATAGGAATAAAAGTGATCAAAATTATTATATATTTTTTTAAAGTGTCAAAATAAAAAAAAATAAGTAAAATTAAAAATAAAAATGTATTTATTTTTTTAAAGTGCCCCTGTCCCCGTGTGCTCGCACGCAGAAGCAAACGCATACTTAAGTCCCGCCCACACATGTGAGGTGTCGCCGCGGACGTTAGAGCGAGAGCAATAATTCTAGCCCTAGACCTCCTCTGTAACTCAAAATGACATGTTAGGTATCTAGTTACTTGGCGCAACTTCATCTTTCACATTATGCACAAAAAATCGGGCTAACTTTACTGTTTTAAAGCATGAAACTGTTTTTTTCCCCCCAAAAAACGCACTTGAAAAATTGCTGCACAAATACCGTGCAAGATAAAAAGTTGCAATGACCGCCATTGTATTCTCTAGGGTCTTTTCTAAAAAAAAATATATAGTGTTTGGGGGTTCTATGTAATTTTCTAGCAAAAAAATTATGATTTTTACATGTAGGAGCGAAATGTCAGAATTGGCCCAGGCCTGAAGTGGTTAAAACGCATTTTAGCAAATTTTTATGTGCATTTTGGTGCTTTTTTAACATGTATTTTGGCAAATTTTTTACCTGCGTTTTGGTGTGCATTCCAGAAACACATGCAAAATGCATGATATGCTTGCAGTGCCATTAATTGTTAACGGCATCCCAAAAGTGGCTAGCAAATGTGCTGTTTGTCAACATACGCATAAAAAGCGAATCAAATGCACGTTAAAAAAGTGTCAAACTATATGCTAAAAGAAGCGTCAAAGTGTGTGTTACAAACCACACCAAAATGCGTCTTAAAATAACCTGTGCCAAAATGTGCTAAAGGGCCAAAATATGTGTTTTAAAAAAAGCGCCAAAATGCACAATAAAAAACCCACGACCAGATGCGCATTAAAAAAATACGGCAAAATGCGAATAAATAATGCCCAAATTAGCAATTAAAAAGGGCCAAAACACACATTTAAAGAAATGGGGCCAAAATGTATGTAAAAAAACTGAGTTAGGCCCCTTTCACATGGGCGGACCGTTCAGATCCGCCTGTCAGTTTTTTAGGCGGACCCGAACAAACGCTCCGTGCACTTCTATGGAGCCACGGATGTCTGCGGTGACATGTACGGAGGAAAACCCTACTTTTCCATCCGTCTGGCGGATTGGATCGGATGACAACGGACTCTACGGTCCGTCGTCATCCGATCCCCCATAGAGGAGAGCGGCGCTCTGACAGGTCGTTCCCTGCACAGTGTGCGGAGACAGACCTGTCGTCTGCCTGCTCGACGGAGCGATCCCCGCTGAGCAAAGAGGAGTCCGCACACGGACACGTCCGTGTGAAAGGGCCCTAAAAAAAGGCGCTTAACATGTAATAACACGCTCTTTTTAACTTTGGTTTCACTTTCAAAACTCTGCTGCTCTGTAATCACACAGGTGTATCAGGAGATCACAGGCAGCCCATCCCTCTTCTACTCAGATCTCAGGTGTTCTCAGAGGAAAAACTTCTCCTCTCATCTCCTTCTGAGAACAAATGTTCTCCGCTTCATAAACAGGGTGCCAGAGGAGAAGATTTTTCTCTGAGGCCTCGTACACACGACCGAGTTTCTCGGCAAGAACCAGCAAGAAACTTGCTGGCAGAGATGTCTTGCCGAGAAATTTGTTCGTGTGTATGGTTTCTCGTCAAGAAAACCGACAAGTAATCTCGACGAGAAAATAGAGAACCTGCTCTCTATTTTCTCGTCGAGATTCTCGTCAGCCTGTTTCTCGACGAGAAAAGTGTGTGTGTGTACACTTACCTGTCCTCCGGGAAGCCCGCGCATGTTCGAAATGAATTAGACGCATGCGCGGTAGCTTCCTAGGCATAGGTAGGGTATACCAAGATGGCGGCGACGGCATCGAATGTGACGAGCGCATGCTCGTCGTAGTCGATGACGTCACCGCGTACGCTCCATTCAAAGAACCGCGGGTTCTTTGAATCGAGCGTCTGTACACTCGGCCGGGACAAGTTTCTTGTCCAAGGATCTCGTCGTAAAAAACGACATGTTTTTAACGACGAGATTCTTGGCCGTGTGTACGAGGCTTGAGAACTGATGAGAACTGAAATGAGGTAAATTATCAATGTTAGATAAACGTACACCATTGTACAAGTGCGGCACTTATTGTGCAGGTTTATTGCATCCCCTAAGCATGTTATTTTAAATTATTGTGTATTTTTAGTGTTGGTCTTTAAGCGTTTTGAAAAAGAACTGCTTCCCACTGAACTGTATCTTTGAAAGAAATGTCTTGAATTGAAACTTGACCCTGCTACCTACAGTCTTTTTTCTTAAAAGCTTGCAAATAAACCTAAAAAAATTGCCACTTCAGTGGAGTTCACCGATATGTCACTCGTTACTATTAATCACAACCAAAATCCGATGTTTTTGGGTTACTAAAAATTTTGTACAAAACCTAAAAATTTGGTGAAATTTGCCAATAGATTTCAAGTACAACATTTAAAGTTGTAAATAAATTTTTTATTTTTTTTTAAATAACAAACATGTTATACTTACCTCCACTGTGCACAGAGTGGCCCCGAACCTGGTCTTCTGGGGTCCCTCTGCGGCTCTCTCGGCTCCTCCCCGAAAGAACTCACCACCTATATGCGAGCGAGCTCACATGGTGGTGAGTCCTTGCGAGCGCGCTCCAGTAATACAGCCGGCGCACCACGTCTTTGGATGTGATTGACAGCAGCACGAGCCTATGGCTGCACTGCTTTCATCCATCCAGTGTAGCCAATCAACGGCCAGGCTCAGAAACAAGGAGGATGGCGGGGGCGAGCGCGGGACTTTCGAGGGCTCTGGTAAGTAAAACGGGGGCTTGGGTTAATTGTCGGATGTTTTTTCACCTTAATGCATAGGATGCATTAAGGTGAAAAAACTTTTACCTTTACAACCCCTTTAAGGTTTTTAAAGGGTGGAGTTGTCTTTAAATGGCTCCTGAGGGTTAGAAAACTCTTACAATGATGGGATGGGATGCTTCCGGGATGGACTCCTGTTTTTGGCCCCGGTCCCACATGCAACATATCCCCAGCTCTAACCTTTTGTATGTAAGTATTCAGGAACGGCATTTTTGCCCTTTCCTGTTATACCCAGTGCCATACCATAACTATTCTTATTTATAATTTTTTATAGAGACTTGTGAGCATTGCCCCTGATGAGTGTTATACACGAAACACGTGTGGCTTTTTAGGATGCCCACATACCTGTACCAGATGTCTACATAGTTCACTGTCTATCGTGCAATTATGTTTTACTATGTTTACCATTATGCTCCACTGTATTGTGCCACTCCAATGACATGTATATATGTAATCATGGGATTACTCATCTATTTTCCATATTGTCGCATGTTTCCAAGTCGATCCTTGATGACTATGTGATATGTGTAAGGTTATGTGTATCCTTATGACCTATATAAATTTTACAAATCTCATATTTTTATATGTTTCCCATGTCAATAAATACATCATTTTTGTATACACTGCAGAGAGTTCCTTTACTCTTTTGCACACCACTAAGGTAATTGCCCTTGAATACGCTGGTAATTTTTTCATTACTTTTTATGAATATACCCAATCCTTAATATACATTATATCTATTAAATTTTAGATTATTGCTAGTCACTACTCTTTACTACTTTGGCGCACTACCAGGATTACCACCTGTGGCTTTTCTGGGGGGCTTCCTGCCTGTACCCTCGGAAACAGGCGGCTCCTTATACCTCAGCTTCCGGGATGGACTCCTGTTTTTGGCCCCGGTCCCACATGCAACATATCCCCAGCTCTAACCTTTTGTATGTAAGTATTCAGGAATGTCATTTTTGCCCTTTCCTGTTATACCCAGTGCCATACCATAACTATTCTTATTCATAATTTTTATTTTATTTTATTTATATTCTCTTTATTAATTTTCTTGCATATTCAAATTAACATTGTACATGCTTATTTATATTTACTTTTCACAACAATAAATTAGCAAAATATTATCAATGTAAGTTTCACTCTGTTAACCCTCATCCCTCCCTCCTTCCCCCCTCCCCCTTTACTATTTTCTCATATTAGGTTTTTTCCTATTTTCCTTTCTTCCATTTTTACACATTATTCAAAGTTTATTTCTGTTTTCATTTAATTTCCTTGTGCCATTTTTCTTACTCTTTTTCCCTCTCACTCTCCGCTTTACAGGGGTACCCCTATTTTTTCCAACCACGGGTTCCACACCTTTTCAAACTCTCTTGTGTTCCCTCTCTTTATATATTATACCAGATGTCTACGTAGTTCACTGTCTATCGTGCAATTATGTTTTACTATGTTTACCATTATGCTCCACTGTATTGTGCCGCTCCAATGACATGTATATATGTAATCATGGGATTACTCATTTATTTTCCATATTGTCGCATGTTTCCAAGTCGATCCTTGATGTCTATGTGATATGTGTAAGGTTATGTGTATCCTTATGACTTATATAAATTTTACAAATCTCATATTTTTATATGTTTCCCATGTCAATAAATACATAATTTTTGTATACCCCCACTGTGTCGAGAGCCTCATTCAAAGTCCCAAAACTCACCTTTTTTACTCCTTACATCAGGTGTCCCCAGCGGAGTCCCTCCTTACATCAGGTGTCCCCAGCGGAGTGCCTCTTACATCAGGTGTCCCCAGCGGTCAGTGTCCCCAGTGGAGTGCCTCTTAAATCAGTGTCCCCTGCGGAGGGTTGGCTGCAGATGGAGGGTTGTGTTCTACCTAATTTTAAGCTTGGCTGTTCTCTGTGATTAACTACAAGCACATTGTGAATCATTCATCGCTCTGACACTATGCACAAAGTCAGGAGACTTTATACAGTGACCAATACACTGAGAACTCCCACAGAAATTCTGACAGGCTCACGGACGGTATTGGCTGCAGTGCAGCTACATCTCCTCTCGTTCCTCGTGTTCAGTGGAGAGGGGCGGGGCCGATCCGTGCAGCTAACTCCGGCTGGAGAATTGTGAAGAGAGGAGCCGATTTATTGGCTGCATGGATCGGCCCCTCCCCTCTCCACTGAACATGAGAGGAGATGTAGCTGAACACAAGGGGAAAGCTCTAGTGGCGGCGCCGACGGCCATTTTGCTGGAGCCCGGAGCCAGAAATGTTGCAGAGCCAAACATTCCTGTTTTTCCCGGGACAAAAGCCAAAATCCCGATTCGGGACTGCCTCCGATCGGGACGAGGGTCCCAAAATCAGGATTGTTCCAGGAAAATCGGGACTGTTGGCAACTATGTGATCATCATGTCAGTACTGCCATTTTATCAGTAAACAAGCCACATTATTTTTTTGCCCAGGCAGGCCACGTGGCAAAACTTGGGTCTAATTTTTAAAGAATGTCAGTGGAGGTAAAATCAATCTGCTCTTCCCTAAAAGCAGCATGGCTGACAAGCTACTTTATGGTCTTGCCACACTGGTAAACTATACCTAAAAATAGTCCCCCAAAGCGCTAAAAATATTACAGATAGTGCTGAATAAGCAATTTACAAATACTTACCAGGCATTCAGCATTCTGATTGACATGCGTTAAAGGCATTGTTGCAGCTTTCAGCCTAACAAATGTTAAAGATGTAATTTTGCCAAACGTAGTGTGATGCTGGTGTGTGGCACATGACGTGACTAGTGTTGGGCGAACAGTTCAGCCAGAGCATGGGTTCAGGCCGTTCGGCAGTATATTGAAGTGTGTTATTGCACTTTTACTGCAATATATTGTAGTGTGTTAGTGCACTTTTACTGCAGTATATTGAAGTGTATTAGTGCACTTTTACTGTAGTATAATGTAGTGTGTCAGTGGAGTGTGTCTGTGTAGTGAGTCCTCCAGTTAAAGTGCACCAAACATCACTTTTTATTGATTAAAGTGCATCCAAGTATACATTTCCCCATCTCTATTACATTTCTGTAATAAGCCACCCTCATCATGTCTGGGAGGTCAACAAGGAGAGGCAGATAATCCCATGGCACTGTAAGGGGGCCAGAAGCATCTGTGTCCATAGGCAAATGTGGACGTAATCTGTCTTCAGGCAGGCCACCATTTCCTCTGTTTAGTGATGTTGCCTGTGCCATCCAGCCACAACTTGCAGAGGAGGTGATGGACTGTAGTGTGAATATAGTGATAGTGCTGAGTGAGTGTAGTGCGACCTTCCTTTTTTACTTTAGTGTCAGTTTAGTGCATCAGGGCAGGTTTACTGCAGTATATTGTAGTGTGTCCGTGTAGTGTTGAAGTGCGTTAGGGCACTTTTACTGCAATATATTGAAGTGCGTTAGGGCACTTTAACTACAATATATTGAAGTGCGTTGATGCACTTTTACTGCAGTATATTGAAGTGCGTCAGTGCAGTTTTACTGTAGTATAATGTAGTGTGTACGTGGAGTGTGTCTGTGTAGTGAGTCCTCAAGTTAAAGTGCACCAAACACCACTTTTCATTGCTTAAAGTGCATCCAAGTACACAATTCCCAGTCTCTATTACATTTTGGTAATAGGCCCCCCATCATGTCTGGAAGGCCAACAAGGAGAGACATACGTTCTCATGGCCCTGTGAGGGGGCCAGCAGTGTCTGAGTCCACATCAAAGGTGGACGTGGTCCATCCTCAGGCGGGGCAACATTTCCTTTGTTTAGTGATGTTGCCCGTGCTATCCAGCCACAGCATGCAGAGGAGGTGGAGGACTGGCTTACTAAACCATCCTCATGCTCCTCATCCTCTATCGCCCAAGCCAAGACTAGTGCACAGTCCACCACAGCTGCCAGAGAGACTTATTCTGCCTCCTTGTCCACAGCTACTCCTGCCATAGCTCCATGCATCATGCATTGGGAAGTCAGCTGAATTATTTGAACACAGTGTCAGTCACTTGCTTCTTGACAATGCGCACAGGCATTACTTGATTCTGATGTTGGTTCTGAGGTTGAGGAAGGAAGTAACATGAGCCTACAGAGAGGGGAGAACACTAAGAAACAACAAATTGGCAGGCATGTTGCCCCATCAACTTGGGCCTAAGTGTACTATAATTTGGCTTCCTCACATAAGATTTTCTAACTGTGGTGTAAAACTTTGTTATTGCCATCCAAAGTCTGCCAAAGAGACACCAGAATTTATCCCCAAAAACTCAAATCTTGTTCCGAGTGCACTAAATTGTGGCCTCATCATACAGACTGGCTCCCCAAGCCGTTGTTTACAAAATAAATAAAGCTTGCAGTGAAAATCTGTTTAATTTTCTTTCTTTATATATGTCAGTTTTGCTCAGCAGGTTCTATACAAGGTACAGATGCACTACTTTACAGGCAGACTAAGGGAACCCACCAGGTACTATATTTAAAGGAACTTTTTATTTTTATTATTTCACTTTAAGCATCAGTAAATCACTGCTCAAGTTTTTTATAAATTTTATTTTCGGTGATACATGTCCCCCAGGGCAGTACCTGGACTTCCATACCCTTTGTATGTCCAATGACTTGCATTAAAGCCTTCAAAATGGGCACTTTTAATTTTTCCAGTTTGGGCCCCATAGACTTTAATGGGGTTCATTGTTCAGCTCCGAACTTTTGCGATGTTAGAAAGTTCTGGCGCGAACCAAAAAGCCCATGCGTTCAGCCCATCTCTAGACGTGACGCACATGATATGATTGCTTACATTATAAAATGTACATATGATGTAATAAATATTTGTAAGCCCTTAGGTATTCAAAACCCTAATATTGTTTTTTTGTAAATGTATTTCATTATTTGTTCAAGGAAAAAACTTTTTAATCTTTTATTTTTTTATTGTAGAACAGTAGATGGCAGTAAAACCTCATTGCTAAAAATGCTGCAGTGAAAAACAGACTAGGTCTGCTGACATTCCTGTGTTATAGTTTACTCATTTACTGTATAGGGCAACGATATATCTACAGAGGGCATTGAACCACTCCCGTTAGCCCGATCTAATCTGAAGGCATGTAGTATGACTGTTTGCACAATGAGCACTTGTCTGCATTGCTATATATGTATGTTTTTCATATGATGCGCTACTAGCAGTACAGCTCTAGCACAGAATTAATAAATACATGACCTATAGAAGTAACCAGGGAATTAAAAGGTCAGTCCATTACAGAAAAGTGTTGCTAGGTACGGTAAATTGAAAAACTGATACATAAACTAGCAGGGCACAGCTGCAATGTCCTGAAAAAAATGCAACCCTCTCCCCCCCTCACATGCTGAAATGCTGTATCAAATCCACCATAGTAATGTGCAACAGTGACTTGAGCCTACCATAATGGTGATATTATAGCAGGCAGAATTAGGGTGGTATTAAACCCTCAGCATGTTTTTAGCTTAACACATTGAGCACAATACTATAAACATTACCCAGTAAACTATTTGTAAAAAATACTGTATTACACTAGTGTAGCGGCCTCACCCTCTCTCTCTTCTTTAACGGTTACTTTGGCTTCGGTCTAGGGGTACCTTGAAGGGGAGAGCGAGGTGCGCCACGGCCCATGTCCTCTAGATTACAGCATGTAGAGGTGAAGGCCAGTATCAGATTATATTCGGGCTGTGTATACGCTCAGAGCCAGGTCTGTTCTGCTGATAACCCCCCTTTGCTCCCAGTAATTGGAGTACCACACACTGAAAAAGGTCCAACACGTATTTATTCCATAACGGCAAACAAATAGTCCTTTGCGAGCAGACAGTTTGAGATCCATAGAACAGTTCAGTATTGGTGGGGAGTAGGTCAAGGCACAATCCTCAAAGAAACTAAACCGTTGAGGTTTCACCAACGGTTGCTAAGCACAGTGGCTGTTAAATGGACTTTTGGTACAGAGTCTCTTCCAGCGACTCTAGTGAACAGGAACTGGAGTTACCTTCGCTACGTTGCAGCCCCTGTCAGGGGGAAGACATCCCTCCAAGGGAGTTACCAGAGGCCCAGCTATCACCGGATTAATGCTGTACCGGGCTATTCGGAAGGGTTACACTCCCCGGCCTCCTCGCCTCAGATACGGGTCCCAACACCTTAGGGCCCCTCGGACTCCTCCACCCTCGCGGAACCCAGTCGAAGTTACTGGGTCCCAGGCCTTGGCCGTAGTACCTCACCCCAGGCTTAAGGTGCCTGGGATGGACTCCATCCCTCGCTCCGGCCAGGTCAAGGGCACCTGGGCCCGGAACTCCGGAATGCCAGCACCCAGGCTGAAGGTGCCTGGGCGTGGCCATGTCCTCCAACTCTGAACCCCGAGGTCAGGGCGTCTGCCCCTTTTATCTCCCCTCCCTTTGCGTCACAGTGGGTTCCCCGCCCCGCTGTACCGGCGCCAGGAAAAGACAAAAAGGTACAGTCTTGTGGTGCAGGTTCAACTCCGACCCAGGGCGACAACGCCACCTGCAGGCCACAGGGAACCTTGCACCACCAGAGTCCTCCAAGAACCACAAAAAGGATTCCCAGATTCCCTAACAATTAGTACATCTGGGTTACATAACCCAGATGCTCCCCCCCAAATTTAAATACCCGCTACACTCTCCCCCCTGTAATTTGACACTGGTCCCCAGTGTCTGGTCCAAACTCACACCCCACAAAGGTGGTGCATAAGCTCTCCCCAGAGACTAAACCATACAAATTAGCCCTGAATTGTGCCAAGACCTAGAATGGGAAAGGGAAAATATAAAACAGTAGAACTATAAAACTTTCAATATAACACTTCTGACATCTACACATGCACCATCCTCCCTCTGGCTATCTAAGGACCACCCATTCTCAGCAGCCTTGACAGATGAATCTCCTGCAGAAGGGAAAAAAACAAACATCCTACCACAATGTGTGTTTTCTTGGAATGAACGGGCCTCTCCTTGAAAAGGCCCATTCGCTCCAATGAGTATGGTGGTGCAAGTGTAAAAAAAAAAAACAGTCGTTGCGCAGCACTGCCACCTGGTGACAGTGCCATGGTAATGACACTTGGCCAAATCCTCCAGACAACTTTCCTTCTTCTTTCACTGTGTCTACACTAACTACACCCCAAAGTCATTATCTTCTTTGCAGTGCAGGGAGAAAAAAAAAGGAGAACAAACAGTAACAGCTCCCATTTCTCCAAAAGAGTAAAACGCCCAAATCAAAAAAAAACTAGGGCACAGTCCTTATGTTCCGGCAAGTTCAGCAATGACCAATAATAGAGCACACAGGAGTCTTTTCCTCCTAAAGGTAGAACTTTGGGTGCGGCAGGAACAGGGGCTTCAGGTGCTCATTGAAAGTCTCCACATTATATTCAATGTTCTCTCCGTCTTTGCGACAAAAAAGCACCTTGTCCGCAGGGATGTGCCGACCCAACATCCACTCCGCTTTACAGTCCTTGAACTTCTTGGACACGGGGGATGAGCATGAAAGATATCGGCGAGCATGGGGCACTTTAAGCTTTTCCCAGACAAACTCATCATACCATCGCTGCCGCAGAACCTCCACTTCAAAAAGCAAGTCCCGTGGTAGGTATGGGTACTCCCACCCATATTCACAGGCAACTCTCTGACAGAAGAGCCGCTGTAGCCAGGCCAGAGGTGGCATTGTGGCACAGTCTCCTTCTCCAGGCTGGATAATAGACTCCGGATGCCGAGGTACTTTAACTACCTCCGTTGGCTTGGACCTAGGAGCCCGCAGCAATGAACGTTGCGTTCCCGTTACCGGAACGGATGAAACAGTAGGCGATTCACAGGATGGAAGGGTAGGCAAGAGACCAGATTCCTCCCCAGCCTCCGGGACCTCCACCTGGGGTGTACTATCCCCTGTAGACATGGGCAGATCCCTTGGTGCGCGGAGCGCGGGTAATGGCATCCTTTCCCAACCCTTGCGGTGAAAGACCTCGTCAATCTCGCCATCATCGTTGGCATCTGACAGTGACTCTAGGTCGGAGGTGTCGTACATTTCCGCGGGCAGGTAATTCCCAGTAGATGGAGAATCACCCTCCCTCACAGGCTCCACCGACAATGGACTCCCGACACCTCCAACCACACTCGCAGTCCCAACCCCTGGCTCACCTGGGCCTTCAGTAGAACAGGGATGTCCAGGGCTCTTCCCTCCGGATCCATCCAGGCCAGGCAAGCGGCGGGGCGAAGCTCTTCCACGACCATAGGATGCCTGTACAAGGCCGACTTTCCTCTTCGGAGGTGGGAGCAGGGAGCTTGCGGTGACCGAAGCAGCATCCTCGGATTTTTCAATCTCAAGCCTCGTACACACGAACGAGTTTCTCGGCAAAAACCAGCAAGAAACTTGCTGGCAGAGTTTTTTTGCCGAGAAATTCGTTCGTGTGTATGGTTTCTCGTCAAGAAAAGCGACAAGTATCTCAACGAGAAAATAGAGATCCTGCTCTCTATTTTCTCGTCGAGATTCTCGTCGGCATGTTTCTCGACGAGAAAAGTGAGTGTGTGTACACTTACCTGTCCTCCCGGAAGCCCGCGCATGTTCGAAATGAATTCGACGCATGCGCGGTAGCTTCCTAGGCATACGTAGGGTATACCAAGATGGCGGCGACGGCATCGAATGTGACGAGCGCATGCTCGTCGTAGTCGATGACGTCACCGCGTACGCTCCATTCAAAGAACCGCGGGTTCTTTGAATCGAGCGTGTGTACACTCGGCCGGGACAAGTTTCTTGTCCAAGCATCTCGTCGAAAAAAACGACATGTTTTTTTCGACGAGAATCTCGGCCGTGTGTACGAGGCCTGAGTCTCTGTTTGGGCACTCTCTTTGCCCTGGTCAGCGCGCACAGAAATCTCCGCAAAGGCCTGGATTTCCCCTTCCGGAGTGGCGGTATCTGTGAGGCAGTTAAGGTGGAAGGCCCGGGGCCTTTCTGTGAATGGTTCCACCTCAAAAAGAAACTCCTTGCAGGCCTCACATCGCCCGAATGGCTTCAAGCTGACCACCAGTCCCGAGCAACCGGGACAGATCACACCGAGGGCCTCTATATCTCTGCATACATACAGAGCCAAACGTCCTCGGGGCCTAAGTCTTATTCCTGTATCCGTTATGGAAGCAGCAAAGGAAGTCATCTTCGTGGGGTAAGGAACCGAAATCCATGGGGTACTTGAGGTCATCGCGACTGTCTGCTGCTCCATTGCGCACTGACCAACACGCGCCAGAATCCCTAAGTGACTACTTCCACATGGCCAGACTCCTCCCACAGTCTGCACTTGTTCGCGGGCTTTCCCTTCTCCCCGCCCACGAACTGCGCAGCTATGGTGTGCCTCGTGGCGCGCCTGCCAACATGGCCGACCTAATCGGAACTCCGCCGGGCAGCAAAGTCCAAACACAGACCTTCCCAGATCCATACACGAAACACACATCCCGGACTTACGAGCCCCCACGTGTAGCGGCCTCACCCTCTCTCTCTTCTTTAACGGTTACTTTGGCTTCGGTCTAGGGGTACCTTGAAGGGGAGAGCGAGGTGCGCCACGACCCATGTCCTCTAGATTACAGCATGTAGAGGTGAAGGCCAGTATCAGATTATATTCGGGCTGTGTATACGCTGAGAGCCAGGTATGTTCTGCTGATAACCCCCCTTTGCTCCCAGTAATTGGAGTACCACACACTGAAAAAGGTCCAACACGTATTTATTCCATAACGGCAAACAAATAGTCCTTTGCGAGCAGACAGTTTGAGACCCATAGAACAGTTCAGTAATGGTGGGGAGTAGGTCAAGGCACAATCCTCAAAGAAACTAAACCGTTAAGGTTTCACCAACGGTTGCTAAGCACAGTGGCTGTTAAATGGACTTTTGGTACAGAGTCTCTTCCAGCGACTCTAGTGAACAGGAACTGGAGTTACCTTCGCTACGTTGCAGCCCCTGTCAGGGGGAAGACATTCCTCCAAGGGAGTTACCAGAGGCCCCGCCATCACCGGATTAATGCTGTACCGGGCTATTCGGAAGGGTTACACTCCCCGGCCTCCTCGCCTCAGATACGGGTCCCAACACCTTAGGGCCCCTCGGACTCCTCCACCCTCGCGGAACCCAGTCGAAGTTACTGGGTCCCAGGCCTTGGCCGTAGTACCTCACCCCAGGCTTAAGGTGCCTGGGATGGACTCCATCCCTCACTCCGGCCAGGTCAAGGGCACCTGGGCCCGGAACTCCGGAACGCCAGCACCCAGGCTGAAGGTGCCTGGGCGCGGCCGCGTCCTCCAACTCTGAACCCCGAGGTCAGGGCATCCGCCCCTTTTATCTCCTCTCCCTTTGCGTCACTGCGGGTTCCCCGCCCCGCTGTACCGGCGCCAGGAAAGGACAAAAAGGTACAGTCTTGCGGTGCAGGTTCAACTCCGACCCAGGGCGACAACGCCACCTGCAGGCCACAGGGAACCTTGCACCACCAGAGTCCTCCAAGAACCACAAACGGGATTCCCAGATTCCCTAACAATTAGTACATCTGGGTTAAATAACCCAGATGCTCCCCCCCCAAATTTAAATACCCGCTACACTAGCATACCTCCCAAATTTTGAACTTCAGAATAAGGGACATTTAGGAAGCAAGTGACCTACGGCATGTGTAGCGTGGCAAAATGGGTGTGGCCAAATGCTAAAAAGTGGGAGGGGCTGAATGAGCGTGGTACAAAAAAAAACTTGTACATATAAAGCTTTGATTTCTGTGCCGCAAGCTGGAGGCTCAAGGACACAAACCCCAGGACAATCATAAAAAAAAAAAAGAATAAAAAGCTTCCATTACAAATCGTTTTGTACAGAGTGCAAGGTTCAGGAGTGCATTACGTACAGAGTACAAGGTTCAGGAGTGCGTTACGTACAGAGTGCAAGGTTCAGTAATGTGTTACGTACAGAGAGCAAGGTTCAGGAGTGTGTTACGTACAGAGTGCAAGGTTCAGGAGTGCGTTTCATAGAGAGTGCAAGGTTCAGGAATGCGTTACGTACAGAGTGTAAGGTTCAGTAGTGCGCTATGTACAGATTGCAAGGTACAGGAGTGCGTTTCAAACAGAGTGCAAGGTTCAGGAATGCAATACGAACAAAGTGCAAGGTTCAGGAGTAGGGATGAGTCAAACTCATGTTCGCGCCAAATTCGAGTGGCGCGTCACGGCCCATAATTCACTGCGGCAACGCAGTGCATTGCTGGCTGATGATTGGCCAAGCATGCACTATGACCTGCATGCTTGGCCAATCACAGGGCCGTAAGCAAAGAGAGCCATAATTGGCCAAAGGCAGTGTGCTTTTGGCCAATCGTGGCTCAGGGATTAGGTACACGCCCCACACTATATAAGGCCGCCCGCACGTCGGCCTTGTGTAGTGTGTTTCGGCTGAGAGAGAGATAGAGACAGAGAGAGTGTCATTTCATTTGAGTTAAATAGAACAGGCAGGCGAGTCAGTTAGCTGCAGTTACAGTGTATGGAGGATATATATGCATCTTAGTAGTTGTGTGTGTATATGTATATATATATATATATTGTGACAGCAGGAAGGTAAAGTCACCTGGTTGCATCCAGGGGGGTAGATATATTTCTCCCAGATTCAGGCTTTATGCCGACTTATACAACTAGGGAGGGAGTTGATGAAGCCCAGCTGAGGCTAGTGGGCTCATGGATGACTCATACCTCTAGGGAGAGGGCTGGGCGTCGTGCAGGCAGGGAGTTGATGAGACCAGCTGAAGCCTGTCAGTTCGTTTAAGGCCTCTATAAAAACTCCCAGATTCAATAGGTGTTTGCTCATGCCTGGAACCAGACCTGTGTGGACTGTCTAGGGAGAGTGAACCCCTGTGCGGTGAGAAAAAGCCTGTGTGGCTATTTGTTTGGACATTGACTAAACCAGGGACTTAGGGACTAGGACAGCACCAGGCTGATCCCAGTTGTTAGTTAGGAAACCTGCATGTTTAGTCAGAGGTCAAGCTGACCAGGATTTATTTTGTTTATGTTTCTTTTTGGCTTTGCTGTGTTTTTGTCACTGTACATAGAGAAATAAACCGCACCTTTTGATTTTGAAAACCACAACCTCCGTCTGCTGGCCCTGTTTTTGTGTGGGGAGCCCAACCAGGGGGTCACACACACCCGCTACCGAGTTAACCCCCTCACAGTTGGTGGAGAACCAGTGGCAGTTTTTTTAAGCCAGCATGGAGGAGATACTGAAACAGCTGGCTCTAGCAAATGCCAATCAACAGCAGACAAATGCAGGTTTGCAAAGGAGCCTTGCAGCCCAGCAGCAAGCTCATCAACAGAGCCTTGCAGCCCAGCAGCAAGCTCACCAACAGAGTCTGGAAGCTCAGCAACAAGCCCAGCAGCAATCTGAGGCCCGCTTCATAGACCTGTTACAGAAGCAAGAGCAGAGACTACAACAAATGGAAGCAGTAATGCAGCAACGTCCGCAGACCAGTGAGGAAAGCCGTCCCACTAATACCGCGTCCTTTGGGGTGAGTCGTTTATTGACAAAAATGACTAGAGAGGATGATCCAGAGGTATTTTTGACCACATTTGAAAGGACTGCTGAAAGAGAAAAGTGGCCTGAGGAGCAGTGGGCTGGACTGGTGGCTCCTCTGTTAACTGGTGAATCGCAGAAGGCTTACTATGACCTAGAGCCTGACCAAGCAAAAGACTATGTGATGCTAAAAGCTGAAATATTGGCAAGGCTGGGTGTCACCCTGGCTGTCCGGGCTCAGCGTGTGCATAACTGGACTTTCCAGCTTGGAAAACCCCCCAGGTCTCAAATGTATGATCTCATTCACCTGAGCAGGAAGTGGCTACAGCCAGAGACTTTGTCCGCACCAGAGATTGTGGAACGTGTTGTAATGGATCGGTTTTTGAGAGCTCTTCCTACTGCCATCCAAAAGTGGGTAAGCCATGGAGACCCAGAGACGGCCGGTGGTCTTGTGGATCGTGTAGAGAAATACTTGGCTACAGAGAACCTGACGGCCTCTTCCAGAGACTCTCGGACTTTCCACCCTAAGACCAGATCATCCCCAGGGGCGGATAAGAGGATTCCAAGGGGTGAGGGTGGAGAGAGTGAGAGGGTGGGAGCTCTACCCAAAGTTTGGCGAGAACAGCCTGGGAAGTCAGGGGCTCAAGAGGCAGCCAAATGGATTGTTTGCTACCGCTGCCGGCAAGCGGGACATATTGCAGCAAATTGCCCGGTTGTGGAGGAACCCATGCAATGTGACTTTCTGACGGACCGACGTCAGTCGCTGTGTGCGACAGTCGCATGCACTGCCAATCGGGGAACTGAGAAACATTTATGCAAAATGTGTATTAATGGTAGAAATGTTGTGGTATTACTGGATTCAGGTAGCCTTGTGACCCTGATAAAGGCTGAATTAGTTAAAACAGAGGTCTCTGGGAATAGCAAGGTAGCTGTTATTTGTGTGCATGGGGACACCCGAGAGTATCCAGTGACTACAGTGTGTTTCGAGACCCCCAAAGGTACCCTCTCTCATCCAGTGGGGTTAGTATCTCAATTACCGCATGATGCCATTGTGGGAAGGGATTTTCCGAAGTTCTGGGAACTGTGGGATGATCCTGAGCCCCCCACTGGTGCCCCTATGTACCAGGAATGTGATAGCCAGAACTCCTCTGAGAGTGGTGAGGACTCTCCAGAATTTCCCTTGTCAGTATTGGCAGGGGAGACTCAAGAAACTGGAGAGGAGCCCACCTCCTCAGACGAAAACCTACCGTCTGTGGAGTTTTCTGATCTGGAGGTTCACAGGGAAAATTTTGCCACAGAACAGTTAAAAGACCCCGCCCTAATAAAGGCACGGGAAAACGTAGTGGAAATAGATGGCGAGTTAGTGAACCCAGATAATACCTGCACTTACCCATACTTCAGCGTAGAGAAGGACCTACTGTATCGGGTGGCAAAAAGGGCAGAAGAAACCGTTGAGCAGCTTGTGGTGCCCAAACCTTACAGGAAGTTGGTGTTGGAGTTGGCCCATGGGCACATTCTTGGAGGTCATCTGGGGACAGAGAAAACCCGAGAGAGGGTATTACAGAGATTCTATTGGCCTGGGGTGATGAAGGACATAGAAAATTATTGTTCCTCCTGCCCTGTGTGTCAGAGGTCGGCCCCGATGCCACATTTCCGTAGCCCGCTGGTCCCTCTACCCATCATTGAGGTCCCGTTTGAGAGAATCGCAATGGATTTGGTAGGTCCTATAATCAAGTCCGCTAGGGGGCACCAGTACATATTGGTTATAATGGACTATGCCACCCGTTATCCAGAAGCGATCCCTCTCAGAAATACCTCGGCCAAAACCATAGCCAAAGAGCTATCTCTTGTTTTTAGCCGGGTGGGTATTTGTAAAGAACTGCTTACGGACCAAGGTACACCCTTTATGTCCCGGGTTATGAAAGAGCTGTGTAAATTGTTCAAAGTGACGCAATTGCGTACATCTGTGTATCACCCCCAAACCGATGGGCTGGTTGAAAGATTCAACAAAACCCTAAAACAAATGTTGAAGAAAGTGGTGGATAGAGATGGAAGGGATTGGGACTGTCTACTTCCTTATTTGATGTTTGCTATTAGGGAGTAGGGATGAGCTTCGTGTTCGAGTCGAACATACGTTCGACTCGAACATCGGCTGTTCGATCGTTCGACGAAGATCGAACGATTTGGGCCGTTCGCGCCAAATTCGAGTGACGCGAACGGCCCACAATGCACTACGCCATCGCAGTGTCATCCAGGCGCTGTGATTGGCCAAGCATGCACTGTGACCCCGCATGCTTGGCCAATCACAGCGCCGGCAGCGAGGAGAGCAATGATTGGCCACAGGCAGGATGCCTGTGGCCAATTATTGCTGAGGGTGTTTAGTACACGCCCCACACTATAAAAGGCCGCCAGCACGGCGGCCTAGTGTAGTGTGTTCCGGAGCAGGGATAGAGCAGCATAGGCAGGGACAGTGACTTTTATTTCTTTCTTGCTTAACCTGGATTCCTTTAGTTTAGGGAAAGAGAAGGATAGGTAGGGAGAGTGTCAGTGTGTTTTGTGCTTGTGCTATATTGTGCTTAAAAAAAACATTTTTTCTAGGGACAGAAAACTGTAGGTAGGGAGAGTGTGTCAGTTTCTTTCACTGTCAAAGTCCTTGTTTCCAGGGACCTGGAAGGACAGTGAGTGAATTCTCCTTGTGCTAAATTGTGCTTAAAAAAAACATTTTTTCTAGGGACAGAAAACTGTAGGTAGGGAGAGTGTGTCAGTTTCTTTCACTGTCAAAGTCCTTGTTTCCAGGGACCTGGAAGGACAGTGAGTGAATTCTCCTTGTGCTAAATTGTGCTTAAAAAAAACATTTTTTCTAGGGACAGAAAACTGTAGGTAGGGAGAGTGTGTCAGTTTCTTTCACTGTCAAAGTCCTTGTTTCCAGGGACCTGGAAGGACAGTGAGTGAATTCTCCTTGTGCTAAATTGTGCTTAAAAAAAACATTTTTTCTAGGGACAGAAAACTGTAGGTAGGGAGAGTGTGTCAGTTTCTTTCACTGTCAAAGTCCTTGTTTCCAGGGACCTGGAAGGACAGTGAGTGAATTCTCCTTGTGCTAAATTGTGCTTAAAAAAAACATTTTTTCTAGGGACAGAAAACTGTAGGTAGGGAGAGTGTGTCAGTTTCTTTCACTGTCAAAGTCCTTGTTTCCAGGGACCTGGAAGGACAGTGAGTGAATTCTCCTTGTGCTAAATTGTGCTTAAAAAAAACATTTTTTCTAGGGACAGAAAACTGTAGGTAGGGAGAGTGTGTCAGTTTCTTTCACTGTCAAAGTCCTTGTTTCCAGGGACCTGGAAGGACAGTGAGTGAATTCTCCTTGTGCTAAATTGTGCTTAAAAAAAACATTTTTTCTAGGGACAGAAAACTGTAGGTAGGGAGAGTGTGTCAGTTTCTTTCACTGTCAAAGTCCTTGTTTCCAGGGACCTGGAAGGACAGTGAGTGAATTCTCCTTGTGCTAAATTGTGCTTAAAAAAACATTTTTTCTAGGGACAGAAAACTGTAGGTAGGGAGAGTGTGTCAGTTTCTTTCACTGTCAAAGTCCT
Source organism: Rana muscosa (assembly GCA_029206835.1). NCBI lineage: Eukaryota > Metazoa > Chordata > Amphibia > Anura > Ranidae > Rana > Rana muscosa. The sequence continues at coordinate 500,089,991 of CM055116.1, read as the reverse complement.
TGTTTCCAGGGACCTGGAAGGACAGTGAGTGAATTCTCCTTGTGCTAAATTGTGCTTAAAAAAACATTTTTTCTAGGGACAGAAAACTGTAGGTAGGGAGAGTGTGTCAGTTTCTTTCACTGTCAAAGTCCTTGTTTCCAGGGACCTGGAAGGACAGTGAGTGAATTCTCCTTGTGCTAAATTGTGCTTAAAAAAAACATTTTTTCTAGGGACAGAAAACTGTAGGTAGGGAGAGTGTGTCAGTTTCTTTCACTGTCAAAGTCCTTGTTTCCAGGGACCTGGAAGGACAGTGAGTGAATTCTCCTTGTGCTAAATTGTGCTTAAAAAAAAACATTTTTTCTAGGGACAGAAAACTGTAGGTAGGGAGAGTGTGTCAGTTTCTTTCACTGTCAAAGTCCTTGTTTCCAGGGACCTGGAAGGACAGTGAGTGAATTCTCCTTGTGCTAAATTGTGCTTAAAAAAAACATTTTTTCTAGGGACAGAAAACTGTAGGTAGGGAGAGTGTGTCAGTTTCTTTCACTGTCAAAGTCCTTGTTTCCAGGGACCTGGAAGGACAGTGAGTGAATTCTCCTTGTGCTAAATTGTGCTTAAAAAAAACATTTTTTCTAGGGACAGAAAACTGTAGGTAGGGAGAGTGTGTCAGTTTCTTTCACTGTCAAAGTCCTTGTTTCCAGGGACCTGGAAGGACAGTGAGTGAATTCTCCTTGTGCTAAATTGTGCTTAAAAAAAACATTTTTTCTAGGGACAGAAAACTGTAGGTAGGGAGAGTGTGTCAGTTTCTTTCACTGTCAAAGTCCTTGTTTCCAGGGACCTGGAAGGACAGTGAGTGAATTCTCCTTGTGCTAAATTGTGCTTAAAAAAAACATTTTTTCTAGGGACAGAAAACTGTAGGTAGGGAGAGTGTGTCAGTTTCTTTCACTGTCAAAGTCCTTGTTTCCAGGGACCTGGAAGGACAGTGAGTGAATTCTCCTTGTGCTAAATTGTGCTTAAAAAAAACATTTTTTCTAGGGACAGAAAACTGTAGGTAGGGAGAGTGTGTCAGTTTCTTTCACTGTCAAAGTCCTTGTTTCCAGGGACCTGGAAGGACAGTGAGTGAATTCTCCTTGTGCTAAATTGTGCTTAAAAAAAACATTTTTTCTAGGGACAGAAAACTGTAGGTAGGGAGAGTGTGTCAGTTTCTTTCACTGTCAAAGTCCTTGTTTCCAGGGACCTGGAAGGACAGTGAGTGAATTCTCCTTGTGCTAAATTGTGCTTAAAAAAAACATTTTTTCTAGGGACAGAAAACTGTAGGTAGGGAGAGTGTGTCAGTTTCTTTCACTGTCAAAGTCCTTGTTTCCAGGGACCTGGAAGGACAGTGAGTGAATTCTCCTTGTGCTAAATTGTGCTTAAAAAAAACATTTTTTCTAGGGACAGAAAACTGTAGGTAGGGAGAGTGTGTCAGTTTCTTTCACTGTCAAAGTCCTTGTTTCCAGGGACCTGGAAGGACAGTGAGTGAATTCTCCTTGTGCTAAATTGTGCTTAAAAAAAACATTTTTTCTAGGGACAGAAAACTGTAGGTAGGGAGAGTGTGTCAGTTTCTTTCACTGTCAAAGTCCTTGTTTCCAGGGACCTGGAAGGACAGTGAGTGAATTCTCCTTGTGCTAAATTGTGCTTAAAAAAAACATTTTTTCTAGGGACAGAAAACTGTAGGTAGGGAGAGTGTGTCAGTTTCTTTCACTGTCAAAGTCCTTGTTTCCAGGGACCTGGAAGGACAGTGAGTGAATTCTCCTTGTGCTAAATTGTGCTTAAAAAAAACATTTTTTCTAGGGACAGAAAACTGTAGGTAGGGAGAGTGTGTCAGTTTCTTTCACTGTCAAAGTCCTTTTTTCCAGGGACCTGGAAGGACAGTGAGTGAATTCTCCTTGTGCTAAATTGTGCTTAAAAAAAACATTTTTTCTAGGGACAGAAAACTGTAGGTAGGGAGAGTGTGTCAGTTTCTTTCACTGTCAAAGTCCTTGTTTCCAGGGACCTGGAAGGACAGTGAGTGAATTCTCCTTGTGCTAAATTGTGCTTAAAAAAAACATTTTTTCTAGGGACAGAAAACTGTAGGTAGGGAGAGTGTGTCAGTTTCTTTCACTGTCAAAGTCCTTGTTTCCAGGGACCTGGAAGGACAGTGAGTGAATTCTCCTTGTGCTAAATTGTGCTTAAAAAAAACATTTTTTCTAGGGACAGAAAACTGTAGGTAGGGAGAGTGTGTCAGTTTCTTTCACTGTCAAAGTCCTTGTTTCCAGGGACCTGGAAGGACAGTGAGTGAATTCTCCTTGTGCTAAATTGTGCTTAAAAAAAACATTTTTTCTAGGGACAGAAAACTGTAGGTAGGGAGAGTGTGTCAGTTTCTTTCACTGTCAAAGTCCTTGTTTCAAGGGACAGAGAAGGACACCTGAAGGTAGCCCTTATTGCTTTTTTCCCATCTCCCTGCAGGCCATCTATTAGAATGTCTGGAAGGCAAACAAGGAGAGGCAGACAGTCAGGAGGCAATAAAAGAGGGCAAGCAGGCTCTGTGTCTGGGGGCAACAGTGCTGGTCGTGGACGCGGTGCATTGTCATCAGCACATGGCCATGGGACACGCTTGTCCTTCTTTTCGGCAGCTGGACATGTTGAGCCACATCATGCCGAAGACTTGGTAGAGTGGATGACCAAGCCCTCCTCCTCCTCCTCATCCTCTCTCACCCAGGCTCAGGGTACTGGAAAAGCAGCTGCCAAAGCGTCCTCTTCCCTGGTATCAATGTCAGACTCATCATCAGTCACTCCTTCCCTAGACCCACCATGTCCTCCTCCTGAGGAGTCCCCCGAACTGTTTCAGCACAGTGTTGGGTACATGCTCCAGGAGGATGCCCAGCGTTTCGAAGGGTCTGATGATGAAACCCAGCTAGAGGAAGGCAGTAGCGTGAGAGCAGACAGAGGGGATGCTCAAGAAGGACACCAATCTGGCAGTCATGTTCCAGCAGCTGCAGCATACTGCCAGATTGGCTCCAGTGATGAGGAGGGAGGTGATGATGAGGTCACTGACTCCACGTGGGTGCCTAATAGGAGAGAGGAGGAGGAGGAGGATGAGGAGGAGGCACATCTCCAACGAGGCAGGATGCCCTTTGGTGGCCAGCGTAAGGGCAGTACACCGACGGAATCACACCGCAGAGCTCCGCCTGTGCAGGGCGCTGCCTCTGCCCGTCATTCAAAAAGTTCTTTGGTGTGGGCCTTTTTTGAGGCTAGTGCATCAGATCGCACAGCTGCTGTTTGCAACATATGTCTCAAGCGTATATCGCGTGGCCAAAACATCAGCCGCTTGGGTACCACATGCCTGACCAGACATATGTTGACCTGCCATGCAGCTCGTTGGCAAGCCTACCTCAAAGACCCACACCAAAGAACAAAGCGGACCTCTCCTTGCACCGCATCAGCTGGGATCTCCAACCCCACTATAACTTCAGTCCTCTCTGAAACATGCACTGAGAGGAATGAAGGTGTAGAATTAGGTGTGTCACAGCCAAGTACTTGCGGCCACTCTGCTAGCAGTACACCGACGTCCGATTCTAGCAGGCAAATTTCCCTGCCCCAGCTGCTGGACCGTCGAAAGAAGTTCACTCCCAGCCATCCACATGCCCAGCGGTTGAATGCTAGCTTGGCTAAATTGCTAGCGCGTCAACTGCTGCCTTTTCAGTTGGTAGACTCGGCCCCCTTCCGTGAGTTTGTGCAATGTGCGGTTCCTCAGTGGCAGGTTCCCAAACGCCACTTTTTCTCACGGAAGGCTATTCCGGCTCTCTACCGGCATGTGGAAGGCAATGTCTTGGCCTCGCTGGACAGGGCGGTCAGCGGTAAGGTGCATATTACCGCTGACTCATGGTCCAGCAGGCATGGACAGGGACGTTACCTTTCTTTCACGGCCCATTGGGTCACTCTTTTGGCAGCTGGGAAGGATGCAGGACAAGGTGCAGTAGTGTTGGAGGTTGTCCCACCGCCACGCCTCCAAAATGCTACTACTGGTTGTGACACACCTCTCTCCTCCACCCCCTCCTCTTCTTCTTCCTCCATGGCCTCTTCCTGTGGTTTGTCCTATGAACCAGCGGTGCTCCGTAGCCGTTCACGGGGCTACGCAAGTACGCAGGCAAAAAGATGCCATGCCGTGCTTGCGCTGGTGTGTTTGGGAGACAGAAGCCACACTGGGGCAGAGGTCCTGTCTGCTCTGCAGGGCCAGGCCGAGAGGTGGTTGACGCCACGCCAGCTTAAGCCAGGAATGGTGGTTTGCGACAATGGCACCAACCTCCTCTCCGCCCTCCGACAGGGACAACTGACCCATGTGCCCTGTGTGGCTCACGTCCTTAACCTGGTGGTGCAGCGGTTCTTGGGCAGGTACCCGGGCTTACAGGATGTCCTGAGGCAGGCCAGGAAAGTCTGTGTGCATTTCCGCAGATCTTATAATGCCAGTGCTCGCCTGGCTGAGCTGCAAAAGGAGTTGAACCTGCCCAAGAACCGCCTTATATGTGACATGCCCACCAGGTGGAACTCAACGTTGGCCATGCTGCAGCGGCTGCACACGCAGCAGAGGGCCATCAATGAGTACCTGTGCGACTACGGCACCAGGACAGGGTCAGGGGAGCTTGGTTTTTTTTCTCCACGCCAGTGGGGCATGATCAGGGATGCATGCACTGTCCTGGCACCATTTGAGGAGGCCACGAGGATGGTGAGCAGTGACAGTGCATGCATCAGTGACACTGTACCTCTTGTCCACCTGTTGGAGCACACGCTGCGTGGAATAATGGACAGGGCACTTGAGGCAGAACAGAGGCAGGAAGAGGAGGACTTCCTTGCCTCTCAAGGCCCCCTTTACCCAGACAGTGTTCCTTCTGTCCCACCCATCGCACAGGAAGAGGAGGAGGAGGAGGAGGAGGAGGAGGAGGAGGATGAGGAGGATTGTGTCAGCATGGAGGTGGAGGCTGGCACTCAGCATCATCAGCAGCAGTCTTTTAGGGATGATTTACAGTCCCAAGAAACCAGTGGACTTGTACGTGGCTGGGAGGAGGTGGCTGCGGATCATGTCGTCCTTAGTGACCCAGAGGACTCCGGAGCGAATGCCTCAGCAAACCTACGCTGCATGGCCTCCCTGATCCTGCAAAGTCTGCGGAAGGATCCTCGTATTCTTCGGATCAAGGAGAGGGACCATTACTGGCTGGCCACTCTCCTTGATCCACGGTACAAGGGTAAGGTTGCGGACCTTATGTTACCGTCGCAGAGGGAGCAGAGGATGAGACAACTCCGGGAGGCCTTGCAGAAAGGTCTGTGCAACGCGTTCCCAGAGACTGGGAGGTTACAAACTCCTGGTCCTGGACAACGAGTTGCTGAGGCTTCGGCCAGTCAAAGAAGGAGCGGTGGGGAAGGTGGCCGTCTGACCGATGCGTTCAGACAATTCTTTAGTCCGCAGCCCCAAAGTATGATCGGTTCCAGCAACCATCGCCAGCGTCTGATAAACATGGTGCAGGAATATCTAGGGGCAAGGTCAGACTTGGACACCTTCCCCACCGAAAATCCTCTGGCTTACTGGGTCTTGAGGATGGATCACTGGCCAGAGCTTGCACAGTATGCAATTGAGCTACTGGCCTGTCCTGCATCCAGCGTTCTTTCGGAACGCACATTCAGTGCTGCTGGAGGATTTGTCACGGATCACAGGGTGCGCCTGTCCACCGACTCGGTTGATCGACTGACTTTCATCAAGATGAACCAGTCTTGGATCACCACCAGCTACCACACACCTGATGCTGATATAACAGACTAATTGATTTTAACATGTCACATCCCTTCAAGACTGATGCTGATGCTGAGTGCCTGTGCTGTTATGTTGACTGGCTATCCTCCTCCTCCGAGTCCTCAATGATACGATTGATGATGATAGCTTGGAAGATCATTTTTGTTTATGGGTGCCGCCACCAGTGGCTAAGGCCCAATTTTTCAGCCCCTGTTTTACAGGGGCGTGTAATTACAATTTTTTTAGCAATAATTTGCCATAGGGCTCATTGCTGTGCTCCAAGTACAGTATCTGTGAGGGGTTGGAGTGTTGTGGCACCAGTGCCTAAGGCCCAATTTTTCAGCCCCTGTTTAACAGGGGCGTGTCATTACAATTTTTGAAGCAATACTTTGCAACAGGGCTCATTGCTGTGCTCCAAGTACAGTATCTGTGAGGGGTTGTAGTGTTGTGCCACCAGTGCCTAAGGCCCAATTTTTCAGCCCCTGTTCAACAGGGGCATGCAATTACAATTCTTGATCTAATAATTCACAGCAGGGTCCATTGCTGCACCCACCAAGAGTAACTCTGAGGGCTTACAGTCTTGTGGCAACGCCACCACCACCACCACCACGAAAGGCCCAATTTTTCAGCCCCTGTTCAAAAGGGGCATGTAATTACAATTCTTGATCTAATAATTCACAGCAGGGCCCATTGCTGCACCCACCAAGAGTAACTGTCAGGGCTTACAGTGTTGTGGCACCAGCACCACCATCAAAGCCCCAATTTTTACTACCACTGTTCAACAATTATATGTAATTAAAATTCCTGATATAATAGTTGACAGCAGGGCGTTCCAGCACCAACCAAGAGTAACTGAGTGCTTACAGTGTTGTGCCAACACCAACAACTAAGGGGCCTATTTCTGCAGAGTATATACGGCAGGTCCCTACTTTCAAACATCCAACTTACAAACGACTCCTACTTGCAAACGAAAGAAGACAACAGGAAGTGAGAGGAAATCTACCCCTAGAAAGGAAAATTCTCTCCTGTAAGAATAAATATGGGAGAAAGGGGTCTCATCTGTACTGATGCTTTATCAGCAATCCTTGTTTCAAGAAAAACACCACATTTCAAAAACAGTTGTCATTGGGACGGAAAGTGAGGTGAAATGTTCTGAACAGGGGCACAGACAGCAAAACAAATGTTACAGGGGTGATAACCCTTACCTATGTTTCCCAAAAAGTTTAAAAATAGATTTTTGGGCTGGAGCTACACTTCAACAATGTACCTGTTCAAAATTACAAACAGATTCTACATAAGAACAAACCTACAGTCCCTGTCTTGTATGCACCGCCTGTATACGGCTGTTCAGAGTATATAGGGCCTTTTTTATTTTATGTGCGGGGTTCCCCTTAATATCCATACAAGACCCAAAGGGGCTGGTAATGGGCTGGGGTAGGGGGGGGGGGTCATGGGGTAGCTATGCCATTTTTCTTAAAGAATTTCATCCATATTACCGGGACCAGACATTACATTAAAGCCGCAAGCAGTTTTAAATGGCTTTTTTTTCCTTTAGAAGTGTCATTTTGTGCAGGGACAGTTCTAAACACGGGAAACACGTGGCACTTCACAGGCATACTTTAGACACCCCCCAGGTACGATATTTAAAGGAATATTTGACTTTTTTTTTTTCACTTTATGCATCATTAAAATGACTGCTCCCGAAAAACGACCGTTTTTAAAACTTCTTTTTGCATTGATACATGTCCCCTGGTGCAGAACCCGGGTTCCCAAACCCTATTTATGACAATAACATGCATAATAGTTGTTATAATTAGCACTTTAGAATTCGAACGTTCGCATCCATTGTATTTAATAGGGTTCTAATGTTCGTTCGAACTTTCGGTCCGTTCGCGGGTTCTGGTGCGAACCGAACCCGGGGGTGTTCGGCTCATCACTATTAGGGAGGTGCCCCAATCCTCTACGGGATTCTCCCCCTTTGAGTTACTGTATGGGAGACACCCAAGAGGGCTGTTGGATATTGCCAAGGAAACTTGGGAAAGTGAGAGTTCTCCCCACAGGAGTGTGATTGAGCATGTCGCCCTGATGCAAGATCGAATTGCACAGGTAATGCCCATCGTGAAGGAACATTTGGCCCAAGCGCAGTTGGCACAGCAGAGAGTGTACAACCGTGGAGCCAAGACCCGTACCTTTTCCCCGGGGGATAGGATATTGGTACTTGTCCCTACGGTTGAAAGTAAATTCCTTGCCAAATGGCAAGGCCCCTACGAGATAATGGAAAAAGTGAGCGAAGTGAATTACAAGGTCAGACAACCAGGAAGGCGAAAGCCCGAACAGATATATCACGTTAATCTGTTGAAAGCCTGGAGGGATAGAGAGTCCCTAGTCGCAGAAACTTGGTCACCAGCTCAAACTGGTTGCGTGATTCCGGAGGTTGGAATAGCAGCCACCTTGTCACAACCCCAACAACAGGAGGTTAAGGAGTTTGTGCTTCGCAACAAGGAGGTGTTCTCTGAGCTGCCGGGACAAACATCTGGGGTAGAGCATGATATTATTACCCCGCCCGGTGAAAGGGTGAAGTTAAAACCCTATCGGATCCCAGAGGCCCGACGGGAGGCAATACGGGAGGAAGTACAGAAAATGCTGAACTTAGGGGTGATAGAGGAGTCCCAAAGTGATTGGTCTAGTCCCATTGTGTTGGTGCCTAAACCGGATGGGAGCTGGCGATTTTGTAACGATTTTCGTCAGTTGAACAAAGTTACAAAATTTGACACCTACCCCATGCCACGTATAGATGAGTTGATCGACCGGCTGGGAACAGCCCGATACATGACGACTCTTGACCTCACAAAAGGGTATTGGCAAATTCCCCTGGCCAAGTCGGCCAAAGAGAAAACCGCATTTGTAACCCCAGACGGGGCGTTCCAATATAAGAGAATGCCGTTCGGGTTACAGAATGCGCCGGCCACATTCCAGCGGAAAATGGACCAGATACTGAGGCCCCATCGGAAGTATGCTGCGGCTTACCTGGATGACGTAATTGTCCATAGCACAGATTGGGCCTCACATCTGCCAAAAGTGCAAGCAGTCCTAGACTCTATCCGGGAAGCGGGGTTTGCGGCTAACCCCAAGAAGTGTACCATTGGGCAGGAGGAGGCCAAATATCTTGGGTACACCATTGGCAGGGGAGTGATAAAACCCCAACTCAACAAAGTCGAGGCCATCCAGAGTTGGCCACGTCCCAACAGCAAGAAGCAGGTACGGGCCTTTCTGGGAATCGCGGGTTATTATCGGCGCTTCATTCCCCACTTTGCTTCTAAGGCTGTGCCCCTAACCAACCTGACGAAAGGGAAAGGGTCGGTCATGATTAAATGGACCCCCGAGGCTGAGGCAGCATTCCAATTCTTGAAACAAGCCTTATGTAGCCAGCCAGTGTTGTACTCACCCGACTTCTCTAAAGACTTTGTCGTACAAAGTGATGCGTCAGATGTGGGGTTAGGAGCAGTATTGTCCCAGGTCTGGAAGGGGGAAGAGCACCCAGTCATTTACCTCAGCAGGAAGTTGAAGTCCCATGAGGTAAATTACGCCACGGTTGAAAAGGAGTGTTTAGCGGTGAAGTGGGCTCTAGATTCCCTTCGGTACTATCTGCTAGGTAGGCACTTTGACATGTTTACGGATCACGCTCCGTTAAAGTGGATGGCTCAAAACAAGGAGACAAATAGAAGAGTGAATAGGTGGTTCCTGGCCCTACAGGAATTCAACTTCACAGTAAAGCATCGCCCTGGCGTTCAAATGGGGAATGTGGATGCTTTGTCTTGAGTACATGAATGCCTGATTGCTGGTGTTCCAACCCCAAGGTTAAAACAAGAGGGGGGGGTATGTGACAGCAGGAAGGTAAAGTCACCTGGTTGCATCCAGGGGGGTAGATATATTTCTCCCAGATTCAGGCTTTATGCCGACTTATACAACTAGGGAGGGAGTTGATGAAGCCCAGCTGAGGCTAGTGGGCTCATGGATGACTCATACCTCTAGGGAGAGGGCTGGGCGTCGTGCAGGCAGGGAGTTGATGAGACCAGCTGAAGCCTGTCAGTTCGTTTAAGGCCTCTATAAAAACTCCCAGATTCAATAGGTGTTTGCTCATGCCTGGAACCAGACCTGTGTGGACTGTCTAGGGAGAGTGAACCCCTGTGCGGTGAGAAAAAGCCTGTGTGGCTATTTGTTTGGACATTGACTAAACCAGGGACTTAGGGACTAGGACAGCACCAGGCTGATCCCAGTTGTTAGTTAGGAAACCTGCATGTTTAGTCAGAGGTCAAGCTGACCAGGATTTATTTTGTTTGTTTCTTTTTGGCTTTGCTGTGTTTTTGTCACTGTACATAGAGAAATAAACCGCACCTTTTGATTTTGAAAACCACAACCTCCGTCTGCTGGCCCTGTTTTTGTGTGGGGAGCCCAACCAGGGGGTCACACACACCCGCTACCGAGTTAACCCCCTCACAATATATATATATATATATATATATATATATATATACACTGTATTCAGTTTAGCTAGATCTGTTCCTGTTCTACTGTTGCTAAGCTAATCTACTACAGACAGGCAGGTAGTTGATTGTGAAAGCTCCAGTATATCACTCAGTAATACTGTATTCAGTTTAGCTACACTGCAGACTGTTCCTCCTTATTCTGAACTAATGTTGCTAAGAGACCACAGGCATGCAGTTGATTGTGAAAGCTGCAGTATATCACTCAGTAATAGTGTATTCAGTTTAGCTACACTGCAGACTGTTCTTCCTCCTTCTGAACTACTGTTGCTAAGAGACCACAGACAGGTAGTTTATTGTGAAAGCTGCAGTATATCACTCAGTAATACTGTATTCAGTTTAGCTACACTGCAGACTGTTCCTCCTCATTCTGAACTAATGTTGCTAAGAGACCACAGGCAGGTAGTTGATTGTGAAAGCTGCAGTATATCACTCAGTAATACTGTATTCAGTTTAGCTACACTGCAGACTGTTCCTCCTCATTCTGAACTACTGTTGCTAAGAGACCACAGGCAGGTAGTTGATTAAGCTGCAGTATATCACTCAGTAATACTGTATTCAGTTTAGCTACACTGCAGACTGTTCCTCCTCATTCTGAACTACTGTTGCTAAGAGACTACAGGCAGGTAGTTGATTGATTAAGCTGCAGTATATCACTCAGTAATACTGTATTCAGTTTAGCTACACTGCAGACTGTTCCTCCTCATTGTGAACTACTGTTGCTAAGAGACCACAGGCAGGTAGTTGATTGTGAAAGCTGCAGTATATCACTCAATAATACTGTATTCAGTTTAGCTACACTGCAGACTGTTCCTCCTCATTCTGAACTAATGTTGCTAAGAGACCACAGGCAGGTAGTTGATTGTGAAAGCTGCAGTATATCACTCAGTAATACTGTATTCAGTTTAGCTACACTGCAGACTGTTCCTCCTCATTCTAAACTACTGTTGCTAAGAGACCACAGGCAGGTAGTTGATTGTGAAAGCTGCAGTATATCACTCAGTAATACTGTATTCAGTTTAGCTACACTGCAGACTGTTCCTCCTTATTCTGAAATACTGTTGCTAAGAGACCACAGGCATGCAGTTGATTGTGAAAGCTGCAGTATATCACTCAGTAATAGTGTATTCAGTTTAGCTACACTGCAGACTGTTCTTCTTCATTCTGAACTACTGTTGCTAAGAGACCACAGGCAGGTAGTTTATTGTGAAAGCTGCAGTATATCACTCAGTAATACTGTATTCAGTTTAGCTACACTGCAGACTGTTCCTCCTCATTCTGAGCTACTGTTGCTAAGAGACCACAGGCAGGTAGTTGATTGTGAAAGCTGCAGTATATCACTCAGTAATACTGTATTCATTTTAGCTACACTGCAAACTGTTCCTCCTCATTGTGAACTACTGTTGCTAAGAGACCACAGGCAGGTAGTTGATTGTGAAAGCTGCAATATATCACTCAATAATACTGTATTCAGTTTAGCTACACTGCAGACTGTTCCTCCTCATTGTGAACTACTGTTGCTAAGAGACCACAGGCGGGTAGTTGATTGTGAAAGCTGCAGTATATCACTCAATAATACTGTATTCAGTTTAGCTACACTGCAGACTGTTCCTCCTCATTCTGAACTAATGTTGCTAAGAGACCACAGGCAGGTAGTTGATTGTGAAAGCTGCAGTATATCACTCAGTAATACTGTATTCAGTTTAGCTACACTGCAGACTGTTCCTCCTCATTCTGAACTACTGTTGCTATGAGACTACAGGCAGGTAGTTGATTGTGAAAGCTGTGGTATATCACTCAGTAATAGTATATTCAGTTTAGCTACACTGCAGACTGTTCCTCCTCATTCTGAACTACTGTTGCTAAGAGACTACAGGCAGTTCGTTGATTGATAGGGATGAGCCGAACACCCCCCGGTTCGGTTCGCACCAGAACCTTCGAACGGACCGAAAGTTTGCGCAAACTTTAGAACCCTATTAAATACAATGGACTCGAACGTTCAAAATCAAAAGTGCTAATTATAAAGGCTAATATGCAAGTTATTGTCCTAAAAAGGGTTTGGGGACCGGGGTCCTGCCCCAGGGGACATGTATCAATGTAAAAATAAGTTTTAAAAACTGCCTTTTTTTCGGGAGCAGTGATCTTAATGATGTTTAAAGTGAAAAAAAAAAAAAAAGTGAAATATTCCTTTAAATATCGTACCTGGGGATGTCTAAAGTATGCCTGTGAAGTGGCTCGTGTTTGCCGTGTTTAGAACTGTCCCTGCACAAAATGAAATTTCTAAAGGAAAAAAAGTCATTTAAAACTGCTTGCAGCTTTAATGTAATGTTTGGTCCCGGCAATTTGGATGAAAATCATTGAGAAAAATGGCATGGGTACCCCCCCCCCCTCCAGCCCACTACCAGCCCTTTTGGGTCTTGTATGGATATTAAGGGGAACCCCGCACCCAAATAAAAAAAAGGCCCTATATACTCTGAACAGCAGAATACAGGCGGTGCAAACAAGACAGGGACTGTAGCTTTGTTCTTAACTATTTCTCTACCCGCCCATAGTCAAATGACATCCACAGATGGGATCTCCCATCCTGGGTGGACGTCATATGACGTCCTGGGCTTTGTGGGGGGATATCTGAATGATGCCTGCAGCTAGAGGCATCATTCAGATATCCTTCTATTCTGCCGGCGATTCTGCGCACAATAAGAATGATCATGGCGGCAGTTCCGCCACTTGATCGTTCTTATAGGCGGTGGGAGGGGACATCCCCCCCTCCCACCGCCATCCGGTTTTTCTCCGGGCTCTCCCGTGCCATCGGGGGCCCAGAGAATGAATCGTCCAGCGCCGATAGGAAGCATAGAGATGACTGGTGACCAGATGGTCACCAGTCATCTCTATGACCGTCGGATGCACAATGTGATGACATCACGCTCGGGTTCTCAAAAGTAAACAAAGCCGCCATTGCGGCTAGTAAGCATGAGATCGGTGAAATTTTTTTCACAATCTCATGCTTTTCAGCCTGGAGGAGAGATAAGACCTGGAGGGTCTTATTGACCCCGCATCTCTCCATAAAGAGGACCTGTCACACACCATTCCTATTACAAGGGATGTTTACATTCCTTGTAATAGGAATAAAAGATATATAAAAAAAAATTAAAAATGCAAGTGTAAAAATAAACAAAAATGAAGTAAAAAAATAAAAACAAAAACAAATTGAAAACGCCCCTTTCCCCGGTAGCTTGCGATCAGAAGCGAACGCACATGTAAGTGGCGGGACTTACCCACATATGTAAATGCCGTTCAAACCACATATGTGAGGTATCGCCACGTGCGTTAGTGCATGTGCAACAATTCTAGCACAAGACCTCCTCTGTAACTCTAAACTGGTAACCTGTAAACATTTTCAAAGTGTCGCCTATGGAGATTTTTAAGTACCGAAGTTTGGCGCCATTCCATGAGTGTGCGCAATTTTAAAGTGTGACATGTTAAGTATCTATTTACTCGGCGTAACATCATCTTTCATATTTTACAAAAAAATTGGGCTAACTTTACTGTTTTGTTATTTTTTAATTCATGAAACCATTTATTTTCCAAAAAAAAGGCATTTGAAAAATTATTGCGCAAATACCTTGCAAGAAAAAAGTTGCAATGACCGTCATTTTATTCCCTAGGGTGTCTGCTAAAAAAACATATATAATGTTTGGGGGTTCTGAGTAATTTTCTAGCAAAAGAATGATGATTTGTACATGTAGGAGAGAAGTGCCAGAATAGGCCCGGTATTGAGGTGGTATAAAAAGCCCGGTGTTGAAGTGGTTAAGTAGAATCTGTTTGTAATTTGGAACAGGTACATTGTTTAAGTGTAGCTCCAGTCCAAAAATCTATTTTTAAGCTTTTTAGAAAACATAGGGAAGGGTTATCACCCCTGTAACATTTGTTTTGCTGTCTGTGCACCTGTTCAGAACATTTCACCTCACTTTCCGTCCCAATGACAAATGTTTTTTGAAAATATGGGGTTTTTATTGAAACAAGGATTGGTGATAAAGCATCAGTGGAGAGGAGACACCTTTTTCCCATATTAACGCTTACAGGAGAGAATTTCCCTTCCTAGGGGTAGATTTCCTCTCACTTCCTGTTGTCTCCTTCCGTTTGCAAGTAGGAGTCGTTTATAAGTTGGATGTTTGAAAGTAGGGGCCTGTCGTATATACTCTGCAGAAATTTGGCCCTTAGGTGTTGTTGTTGCCACAACACTGTAAGCCCTCACAGTTACTCTTGGTGGGCGCTGGAATGCCCTGCTATGAACTATTTTATCAGGAATTGTAATTACGTGCCATTGTTGAACAGTGGTAGGAAAAATTGGGCCTTTGGTGGTGGTGCTGGTGCCACAACACTGTAAGTCCTCACAGTTACACTTGGTGGGCGCAGGAATGGGCCCAGCTGTGAATTATTAGATCAAGAATTGTAATTACATGCCATTGTTGAACAGTGGTAGGAAAAATTGGGCCTTTGGTGGTGGTGGTGTTGCCACAAAACTGTAAACCCTCACAGTTACTCTTGGTGGGCGCAGGAATGGGCCCTGCTGTAAATTATTATATCAAGAATTGTATTTACACGTTAAACAGGGGCTGAAGAATTGGGCCTTAGCCACTGGTGGCGGTGCCCAGAACCAAAAATGTTCTTACAAGCTATCAGCATGATCATTGAGGAGGAAGAGGATAGTCTATCAGCATAACAGGATAGCCACTTAGCATCAGCATAGGCAGTCTTGAAGGGATCTGACATTTAAAAAAAAAATATTAGGTTACATCAGCATCAGGTGCTTGGTAGCTGGTGGTGATCCAAGACTGATTCATTTTTACGAAGGTCAGTCGGTGGACAGGCGCACCCTGTGATCGGTTACAAAGCCTCCAGCAGCACTGAATGTGCGTTCCGAAAGAACGGCTGGATGCAGGACAGGCCAGTAGCTCAATTGCATCGGACAGATGGCCACCTTCTCCACCGCTCCTTCTTTGACTGACCGGAGCCTCAGCAACACGTTGTCCAGGACCAGGAATTTGTAACCTCCCAGTCTCTGAGAACGCGTTGCACAGACCTTTCTGCAAGGCCTCCCGAAGATGCTTTATCCTCTGCTCCCTCTGCGACGGCAAGATAAGGTCCGCAACCTTACCCTTGTAATGTGGATCAAGGAGGGTTGCCAGCCAGTAATAATCCCTCTCCTTGATCGCACAAATACGAGGATCCTTCCGCAGGCTTTGCAGGATCAGGGAGGCCATGCAGCGTAGGTTTGCTGAGGCATTTGGTGCAGAGTCCTCTGGGTCACTGAGGACGACATGATCCGCAGCCACCTCCTCCCAGCCACGTACAAGTCCATGGGTGTCTTGGAACTGTAATTGATCCCTTGAAGACTGCTGCTGATGCTGAGTGCTAGGCTCCACCTCCATGCTGACACAATAATCCTCCTCCTCCTCCTCTTCCTGTGTGATAGCCGGGCCAGCAGGAACACTGTCTGGATAAAGGGGGCCTTGAGAGGTAAGGAAGTCCTCCTCTTCCTGCCTCTGTTCTGCCTCAAGTGCCCTGTCCATTTTTCCACACAGCGTGTGCTCCAACAGGTGGACAAGAGGGACAGTGTCACTGATGCAAGCACTGTCACTGCTCACCATCCTCGTGGCCTCCTCAAATGGTGCCAGGACAGTGCATGCATCCCTGATCATGGCCCACTGGCGTGGGGAAAAAAATCCAAGCTCCCCTGACCCTGTCCTTGTGCCATATTGCAACAGATGCTCATTGATGGCCCTCTGCTGCGTGTGCAGCCGCTGCAGCATGGCCAACGTAGAGTTCCACCTGGTGGGCATGTCACAGATTAGACAGTTCTTGGGCAGGTTGGATTCCTTTTGCAGGTCAGCCAGCCGAGCACTGGCATTATATGACCGGCAGAAATGCCCACAGAGTTTCCTGGCCTGCTTCAGGACCTCCTGTAAGCCTGGGTACATGCCCAAGAACCGCTGCGCCACCAAGTTAAGGACGTGAGCCAAACAGGGCACATGGGTCAGTTGTCCCTGTCGGAGGGCGGAGAGGAGGTTGGTGCCATTGTCGCAAACCACCTTTCCTGGCTTAAGCTGGCGTGGCGTCACCCACCTCTGAGCCTGCCCCTGCAGAGCTGACCAAATCTCTGCCCCAGTGTGGCTCCTGTCCCCCAAGCACACCAGCTCAAGCACCGCATGGCATCTTTTTGCCTGCGTACTTGCATAGCCCCTTGAACGCCTACGGAGCACCGCTGGTTCCGAGGACAAATCAGCACAGGAAGAGGCCATGCTCTGTCAGCTCTGCAGGGGCAGGCTCAGAGGTGGGTGACGCCACGCCAGCTTAAGCCAGGAATGGTGGTTTGTGACAATGGCACCAACCTCCTCTCTGCCCTCTGACAGGGACAACTGACCCATGTGCCCTGTTTGGCTCACGTCCTTAACTTGGTGGTGCAGCGGTTCTTTGGCAGGTACCCAGGCTTACAGGACGTCCTGAGGCAGGCCAGGAAAGTCTGTGTGAATTTCCGCTGGTCATATAATGCCAGTGCTCGGCTGGCTGACCTGCAAAAGGAATTTAACCTGCCCAAGAACCGCCTAATCTGTGAAATGCCTACCAGGTGGAACTCAATGTTGGCCATGCTGCAGTGGCTGTATATGCAGCAGAGGGCCATCAATGAGTATCTGTGACAATATGGCACCAGGACAGGGTCAGGGGAGCTTGGGATTTTTTTTCCACGCCAGTGGGTCATGATCAGGGATGCATGCACTGTCCTGTCACCATTTGAGGAGGCCACGAGGATGGTGAGCAATGATCGGTCGATCGGCTGACCTTCATAAAAATGAATCAGTCTTGGATCACCAGCTACCAAGCACCTGATGTTGATGTAACCAAATATTTTTTTTTGAATGTGAGATCCCTTCAAGACTGCCTATGCTGATGCTGAGTGACTATCCTGTTATGCTGAGTGACTATCCTCTTCCTCCTCAATGTTCATGCTGATAGCTTGTAAGAACATTTTTGATTCTGGGCACTGCCACCAGTGGCTAAGGCCCAATTTTTCAGCCTCTGTTTAACAGGGGTGTGTAATTACAATTCTGGATGCAATACTTTGCAGCAGGGCTCATTCCTGCGCTCCAACTACAGTATCTGTGAGGGGTTGCAGTGTTGTGGCACCAGCACCAGTGCCTAAGGCCCAATTTTTCTGCCCCTGTTTAATAGGGACGTGTAATTACAATTTTTGATGCAATACTTTGCAGCAGGGCTCATTCCTGCGCTCCAACTAGAGTATCTGTGAGGGGTTGCAGTGTTGTGGCACCAGCACCAGTGCCTAAGGCCCAATTTTTCTGCCCCTGTTTAGCAGGGGCATGTAATTACAATTCTTGATCTAATATTTCACAGCAGGGCCCGTTCCTGTGCCCACCAAGAGTAACTGTGAGGCCTTACAGTGTTGTAGCAACACCACCACCACCACCAAAGGCCCAATTTTTCTGACCCTGTTCAACAGGGGCATGTAATTACAATTCTTGATCTAATATTTCACAGCAGGGTAACTGTGAGGGCTTACAGTGTTGTGGCAACACCAACACCTAAGGCCCAAATTTCTGCAGAGTATATAGGGCAGGCCCCTACTTTCAAACATCCAACTTACAAACGACTCCTACTTGCAAACGGAAGGAGACTACAGGAAGTGAGAGGCAATCTACCCCTAGGAAGGGAAATTCTCTCCTGTAAGAATTCCTTGTTTCACTAACCGGTACCCATGCCGTTTTTCTCAATGATTTTCATCCATATTACCAGACATGACATTAAAGCCGCAAGCAGTTTTAAATGACTTTTATTCCTTTAGAAATTTCATTTTGTCCAGGCCAGGACAGTTCTAAACATGGGAAACACGCACCACTTTACAGGCATGCTGTAGACTCCCCCCAGGCACGATATTTAAAGGAATATTTCACTTTTATTTTTTCACTTTAAGCATCATTAAAATCACTGCTCCCAAAAAAACGTCAGTTTTTAAAACTTTTTTTTGCATTGATACATGTACCCTGGGGCAGGACCCTGGTCCCCAAACACTTTTTAGGACAATAACTTCCATATTAGCCTTAAAAATTCGCACTTTTGATTTCTGACATTCGAGTCCCATAGACTTTAACGGGGTTCGAAAGTTTGCGCAAACTTTCGGTCTGTTTGCAGGTTCTGGTGCGAACCGAACCGGGGGGTGTTCAGCTCATCCCTATTCAGTAGTGGGTTATGTACAGAGTGCAAGGTTCAGGAATGTGTTTCATACAGAGTGCAGGGTTCAGGAATGCATTACATACCGAGTGCAAGTTTCAGGTGTGCGATTCATACAAAGTGCAAGGTTCAGGAATGCAAAATGTGCAGAGTGCAAGGATTAGGAGTGCGTTACGTACAGAGTGCAAGGTTCAGGAGTGCGTTACGTACAGAGTGCAAGGTTCAGGAGTGCGTTACGTACAGAGTGCAAGGTTCAGGAATGTGTTAGAACAGAGTGCAAGGTTCAGGAGTGCAAAGTTCAGGAATGCAATATGTACAGAGTGCAAGGTTCAGGAGTGCGTTGTACAGAGTGCAAGGCTCAGGAGTGTGTTTCCAACAGAGTGCAAGGTTTATGAGTTGGTTAAACTGAAAAGAGACCAATTAAATAAATCTAGCATACTTCTCTTCTAAAATCTTGATTAACAGCATACAGGAGCTGAGGCAAGAATGTAGGCTTCAGATGGGTAACAATAGAGTGCATCCTAGCAGGACATGCAGCAGTGTAAACATCCATCAGCACAACCAGGAATTGGTGGACAAGCCTGCCGGCGTACGGCTGCAATGAGAGCGAAAGTGAGTGCAACTGTCAAATACAACCTCTGATGTTAAGGATGGGCGGGGCCGCCTTTGTCAGGCAACCCATGGATGACAAACAGCCAGCGTTTATACATTGCTGGCCAGGGAAAAAGATGGCATGGGGCAGGACCAATTGTAACTACTGTATGTGCACTCACAGCGGTGTATAATAAACCTGAATTATACACCCCTGTGGGTGCACATACAGTAGTTGCAATTGGTCCTGCCCCCTGCCACCTTCTTCCCCGGCCAGCAATGTATAAACGCCAACTGTTTATCTAAACAAGGGCTGCCTGTCAAATGGGGCGGAGCCCCATATATCGGCCCCGCCCATCCCCAACATCAGAGGTTGGATTTGACAGCTGCACCCACTCTCTCTCTCATTGCGGCCATATGCCAGCCAACTTGCCCATCAATCCCTGGCTGTGCTGGATGTATGTCTACACTGCTGCATGTCCTGCTAGGCTGTCAGCAATTAAATAATCAGTAATGGACCACGGGACCAAGCTTGAAATGCAGGTAAGTCCTGCCCAATCTGGGACTGTTGGGAAGCATGCACTAGCATTTACAGTTACATCTTTTAGTGCTGATGGCTCCTGCTTTCTTAGCGTTGCTTCCCTGAACTTTTGGTATTCACAGGAAGAGTTAACTGTAGGTAGGAGGTGAAGGAGGGAGTGACCTACCACCCTAGGATATGGGGCTGTGTGTTTCTATTGATGCACACAGTGTAGGAAGACACAACTCTAGTTACTGCATGTAAGGGGGGCTCCATAGAATGCTACAAGAGAAAGAAGCCTCCCTGAAATGGGAATACTGGGGGCAGCGGTCATGGCATCAGCTTAAACAGGAACATAAGCAAGGATTAAAACGATAAAGAAGCTGGGATTGATGCTCTCTAGGCACACAATATTTTAGACCATGCACCTTTTTTCAGATGACAAACACTGTGCCTGAATAGCTATTGTTGGCGGTTTATTTACAGTGGTAGATTTACACATGCTGCGGCCACTGTTTACAGCAGGGGTCCAGTGTGTACAAGGGTGTTGCTTGGTGGGGAAAAAGACCAGGGCTTCAGCCGGAAGGCAAATTTGACAACCTCTTCCACATTTTAAATTGAAAAAAAAAAATCCCTCCCCTTGCTGGCTCAGAGCACGCGAATGCGCTCTGAGCCAGCGATCTGTTTCAATCACAGGTTTCTCTATGAGAATCCTGTGATTGGATCCCAGGATGCCCCCTTCCCACATCAGAAGGGGTGATGAATATCAGCGGCAATGCCCATCAATGCAGCCTCACCAGAGCCCATCAATGCAGCCTCACCAGTGCCTAACAGTGCAGCCTGATCAGTGCCTATTAATGCAGCGTCACCAGTGCCCATCAATGCAGCCTCACCAGTGCCCATCAGTGCAGCCTCACCAGTGCCCATCAATGCAACCTCACCAGTGCCCATCAATGCAGCATCACCAGTGCCCATCAATGCAGTCTCACCAGTGCCCATCAGTGCAGCCTCACCAGTGCCCATCAATACAACCTCACCAGTTCCCATCAATGCAGTCTTATCAGTGCCCATCAATGCAGCATCACCAGTGCCCATCAGTGCAGCCTGATCAGTGCCCATCAATGCAGCCTCACCAGTGCCCATCAGTACAGCCTCACCAGTGCCCATCAGTGCAGCCTGCTCAGTGCCCATTAGTACAGCCTACTCAGTGCCCATCAGTGCAGCCTGATTAGTGCCTATCAATGCAGCCTCACCAGTGCCCACCTGTGCAGCCTCACCAGTGGCCATCAATGCAGCCTCACCAGTGCCAATCAATGCAGCCTGATCAGTGCCCATCAATGCAGCCTCACCAATGCCCATCAATGCAGCCTCACCAGTGCCCATCAGCTCAGCCTCACCAGTGCCCATCAATGCAGCCTCACCAGTGCCCATCAAGGCAGCCTCATCAGTGCTCATCAATGCAGTCTCATCAGTGCCATCAATGTAGCCTCGTCAGTGCCCAGCCATCAGTGCAGCCTTACCTGTGCCCATCAATGCAGCCTGATCAGTGCCCATCAGCTCAGCCTCACCAGTGCGCATCAATGCAGCCTCACCACCAGCGCCCATCAATGCAGTCTCACCACCAGTGCCCATCAATGCAGCCTCATCATCAGGCATCAATGCAGCCTGATCAGTGCCCATCCCATCAGCTCAGCCTTTCATGTGCCCATGCAGCCTGATCAGACAGCAGTGCTCATCAGGAGAGGAGAGCCTCTGGTTTACACAGAGCGGGGATCTCCCACTCACCCGGTGTGGCCGCAGTGTCACACAAAGCTCCGCCTCCTGGACCGGCTCCTATGATGGACGTCACACGTCCTGGTATTGGACCAGTGTGACGTCCATCATAGGAGCCCTTCCAGGAGGCAGGACTTGGTATGTCACTCGGCTGCGCCGGGTAAGCGGGAGATGGAGATCCCCGCTCTGTGTAAAACGGCAGCGCTTTCCCCCCTTCCCTTCAGAGGCAGCCCGGCATACATCTGCCCAGGATCAGCCCGAAAGTGGCCCCAGGGCAGGCGGCCAATAGCTCTGAGTTCCCAGCCAACCCCAGGCTTTGGGACTTGGGGCTTTTTGAGGGCCCACTCTGGGCTATAGCTCTGGTCAGCCCCCCTCCTGCGTCCCTGTATACTGATTCAGGTGCGAATTCAGGCAAAAATTCGGACCTGATTCGCACCTGAATCAGAACTAAAGACGCACAGGACCATTTCCAAATGTGGGCCGCGGCCATCCGGGATGTATGTGAACTGGCTCCTATCATGCCAATTTGCATAAGTGTGAACCCAGCCTATAGTAGGGGCATTTCAGGAGGCTGACCAGGCAGATTGAGGTAAGCTTTTAGGTAGTGGTGAAGAATGGAATCTGACGGAGAGTGACCTTATGCCGCGTACACACGATCAGAAATTCCGACAAGAAAACTGGATTTTTTTCCGACGGAATGTTGGCTCAAACTTGTGTTGCATACACACGGTCACACAAATCTTGTCGGAAATTCCGACCGTCAAGAACGCGGTGACGTACAAGACATACGACGAGCCGAGATCAATGAAGTTCAATAGGCAGTTCGGCTCTTCTGCTTGAGTCTGAGCATGCGTGTTTTTTTGCGCGTCGGAATTGCATACAGACGATCTGAATTTCCGACAAGAACTTTTCTTGACGGAAAATTTGAGAACCAGCTCTCAAATTTTTGTGGGCGGAAATTCAGACAGAAAAAGTCAGATGGAGCCTACACACGGTCGGAATTTCCAACCAAAAGCTCACATCGAACTTTTCTTGTCGGAATTTCCGATACGCGGCATTAGAGTATTTCAGAAGGTTGACCAGGCAGATGGAGGTGATCTTTTGGGTAGCAGTGAAGAATGGAATGTGCCGAAGAGTGACCTTTGAGTATGCACAAAGGTCATTAAAGACTTTGGCCAGTTTTTATCTAGTAGTACCACAGATATCTTTTATTCCCAATAGATCTGAAAGTGTGATAAACAAACACAAAGTAATTATTACTGTATTCAGGGCCGTCGGAACAGGACAGGCAAACCAAGCAACTGCTTGGGGCCCCCAACTGGCATGGGGCCCCAGCAGAGATGCCTCCCCTCCCGTAATTGGCGGCCCCCTCCCGCGATTTGGCGGCCCCCCCTCCCGCGATTGGCGGCCCCCCCACCTGCGATTGGCGGCCCCCTCCTCCCGCGATTGGCGGCCCCCCCGCGATTGGTGCCCCCTCCCGCGGTTGGCGGCCCCCCCTCCCGCGGTTGGCCGGTTGGCGGCCCCCCCTCTCGCGAATGGCGTCGATGTCCCGCGTTAGCACCCCCCCTTCTGAATTAAAAAAAATCAGTAGCACCCCCCAAATTTGGGGGCCCCAAATTCTCAATCTGCTTGGGGCCCCCAAATTCCTTCAAACGGCCCTGACTGTATTGGTATCATGGACCAGACATACATAATGCCAATGTTTTTTTAATTAAGAAAATAATTGACAATGCTGAGGTACCATTAAAATGGTGAAACATACTGTAAATGTAAAGTAAAGATGATTTCAAAAATAATGCAATGAATACTTTTTTATTGATAAATAAAAAAACACAAAGTACATAAACATAAAAAAATTAACTCAAAGCAATATTGTGGGTGCCCTCCCCCCTCCATTGCCTTTACAAAAAACAATAGAAACTAAATGTTTATCTAAATTTTGAGGGATAAAAATAAGTGAGGCATAAAGAGGTACAGTGCCTTGAAAAAGTATTCATAGCCCTTGAAATGTTCTGCGTTTCATCATGTTACAACCAAAAACTAAAATGTATTTTATTGGGATTTTATGTGATAGACCAACACAAAGTGGCACATAATTGTGAAGTGGAAGGAAAATTATAAATGGTTTTCATTTTTTTTTGCAAATAAATATCTGAAGTGTGGCATGCATTTTTATTCAGCTCCCCTAAGTCAATACTTTGTAGAACCAACTTTCGCTGAAATTACAGCTGCAAGTCTTTTTGGGTATGTCTCTACCAGCTTTGCACATCTAGAGTGAAATTATTGCCCATTTTTCTTTGCAAAATAGCTCAAGCTCTGTCGGATTGGATGGAGAGCTTATGTGAACAACAATTTTCAAGTCTTGCCACAGATTCTCAATTAACTTTAAGTCTGGGCTTTGACTGGGCCAGTCTAACACATGAATGTGCTTTGTTCTAAACCATTCCATTGTAGCTCTATCTGTATGTTTAGGGTCGTTATCTTGCTGAAAGGTGAACCCTCGCCCAAGTCCAGTGGCGTACCAAGGGGGAGGCAGGGGGGTGTTCCGCCCCAGGTGCCACACATTGTGGGGGTGTCATTGGCTTCCCGAGTACGGCGAGTGCCCTGGCTGCTCCTTTGGCAGTTTTTTTTTCAGCCGGAATACCCCCGGCGCCGCGCTTGTCAGGTCTGTTTTCCTCCTCCTCACAACACCTTCGGATCTCGTTAGCTGCCACCCGCAGGGCGGGGGGGGGGTCAGTGTGTGTGTAGTAACAGTGTGTTCCCCGACCTCCGCCGCCCGAGGTGAGCTCTTGTGTTAAGGGCATGGGGGGGTGGGTTGGCCCGGAACACCCCCGATGCCGCGCGCGCTTGTCAGCTCTGTTTTCCTCCTCCTCACACCACCGCAGCCAAACCCACTACTACACTCCGCCCGGGCGGCGCAGCTGCCGCTGCACAAACGGTGTCCTTCGGATCTCCCCAGCTGCCGCCCGGGGGGGGGGGATGAGGGCAGTGTTCCCCGGCTCGAGGTTAGCTCTTGTGTTAAGGGGGTGGAAGTTGGCTATATATATATATATATATATATATATATATATATATGGAAGTTGGCTATGTACTATATAATTTTATAGTGTAAGATTAAGTTGACTTCTAAAGGGATGTAAAGTCAATAGTTTCAAACCCATATAAGAGCTTAACATTTAGGCTCTGACTTGCCCAACAGAGATACATTTTTTTTTAGGATTCTGTAGGTTACTAGAAAGCAAAAGCAGCAAAGAAGCAGGTAACATAATTTAAAATAAATAGAATTTATTATATTCAAATAAATGCTTGAACAGTTTAAAGAGATAGCTATGCAGGAGTAGGCATTGCAGTGAAAAATGTATATAAAAAAATGGCTGTAATTATGACATTCTAGAGTGGCCACATATAGTCCACTAAAATCAGGTGATTTACCACATCCAAACATTGCAAACTTGTCTTTTTCTTCTTTAGGGCCGGTTCACACTTATGCGATGCCAGACATCGCATGTGATTCGCAGCGCACTGCTGTTCACATCACAAGGGATGTCTGTGCGATGCGATTTCAGCCATACAGATAGTATGGCTGATATTGCACCGGATTCGGTCCAAACACGCACAGGACCCTTTTTTTTTGTTCGGACCAGAATCGGATCGCATGGGTGTTCACACATATGCAAACCGATTCATGTCCGAACTGTCAGTTCGCAGTGCAATACACGAGCTGAAATAGAGGCGTCGTTAACATATAATGACACTCCGCAGCAGTTCGCATATGACAGTGTGAACTGCTGTGCGAGTCGGGTGCGATGCGAGAACCCGGCGAATCCACTGCGGGTTCCCGCATTGCACCAGTGTGAACTGGCCCTTAATTAGAGAGTGTTGAGATTTTTGGGGTATTTAGTTTATTTTTCCCAAGTTATCTTTGCATTTCTGTATTTTTCCTTTTTGTGTGTATCTGATTTATTTGTGCACTTTGGATTTGAATTTTTTCCAATTTTTTCATGTTTTTCTTCTTTTTGTAAAAAACAAAAACAAAGCTTAAAATGAGGGGAAGCTAATGAGGGCAGTTTGGTACAAGAGTGTTGAATGGAGCTTTCATAACCAGTGACGTACCAACGAGGGGGTGCAGTTCATCCACCCACCGCTTAGGGGCGACACCCAGGGCCGACCACCGGATTGCCTCCACCACTCACTAACACAGGAGAGTGCAGCAGGAAGCAGGAGGCAGAACGGAAGAGAGAAACAGCAGCGCTGAATAGACAGCGGGAGCTGCTGGAGTTAACTTTCCAAGTTAACCAGCAGGTGATTGGTTGCTATTCAGAGCTGCTGTTTCTCTCCTGCTTCCTGCTCCGCTCTCCTGTGTCTCCAGCTCTGCATGCTCGAATAAGGTAGGAAGGGGCAGAGCTGCAGGGGGGGGGGGTTGTGTAATGTAAAGGTGTCCAGAGGTGTGGAAGGGGGGCTATGTAATGCAAAGGGGGGTCCAGAGGTGTGGGAGGGGGGCTGTGTAATGTAAAGGGGTCCAAAGGTGTGGGGAGGGGCTGTGTAATGTAAAGGTATCCAGAGGTGTGGAAGGGGGGCTATGTAATGCAAAGGGGGTCCAGAGGTGTGGGAGGGGGGCTGTGTAATGTAAAGAGGTCCAGAGGTGTGGGGAGAGGGCTGTGTAATGTAAAGGGGTCCAAAGGTGTGGGGAGGGGCTGTGTAATGTAAAGGTGTCCAGAGGTGTGGAAGGGGAGCTATGTAATGCAAAGGGGGGTCCAGAGGTGTGGGAGGGGGGCTGTGTAATGTAAAGGGGTCCAGAGGTGTGGGAGGGGGGCTGTGTAATGTAAAGGGGTCAAAATGTGTGGGGAGGGGGCTGTGTAATTTAAAGGGGTCCAAAGGTGTGGGGAGGGGGCTGTGTAATGTAAAGGGGTCCAGAGGTGTGGAGCTGTGTAATGTAAAGCAGTCCAGAGGTGTGAAGCTGTGTAATGTAATGGGGTCCGGAGGTGCGGGGGCTGTGTAAAGTAAAGGGGTCCAGAGGTGCGGAGCTGTCTAATGTAAAGGGGTCCAGAGGTATGGGGGCTGTGTAATGTAAAGGAGGTGTTCCTACATTTTACCCACAGTTATAGCTGCAGTCCTATAGATTTCTATTAGGTTGCGCATTTTTTCTGCATTTTCTGAAAGTGCACCAAAAGTCCTGCATGCTGCATCATTGGTGCACTTTCAGAAAACAGAAAAACATTTTATTTGTGGGGGGTGACACCATGTTTTACTGCACTAGGTGACACCAACCCTAGTGACGCCACTGGCAGTAGCACATAGTAAGTGTGCCACTGCCAGTGTCACGTACCTTCGGGTAGAGCCTAGGGCATATAAATTGGCTGAGTGCAGCCGATTACACACTAGCTTGAAAAAGATGCGCGCAGGGACTCACCACGTCTCTCTGTGCCAGCATTGAAACGCGTTGCATGCCGGTCCTGACGTCACTCCGCTGAACGTTGCGTCCCAGCTGGACTCTGAGCTTGTGTTCCAGCCCTCTCCCTGGCTCTATACAGCGACCACCCGGAAATCATCCCACACGGATGCATCACTGGATTTCACTCCATACAACCAGATGTCTGCTGTTTCTGAGACCACCTACCAGCGGAGCTTGATCGTTTTATGGACCTGATCTATGCCTTATACCGCAATCTAAGAAGTGAGTTATTTGATGCAATTTTGTCAATAAAGCATTACAGTTTTAAACTAAGTGGCGCCCTTTTTTTCTTGTTTTTCTGCTTCGGGTAGAGCCTGACCACACCAGTTCACGGACCACTAAGGTTGCAACAGAGGCCGCGAGAGGAAGGTGAGGTAGGAGTGCCTGCAATGTTCTTGGTTGCAGGTGAGCAGCCGGCAGCGGTAGTGGAGCTGCGGGGTATGGCTGTGCCGCACGTTGTGGATGCAGGAGTGCTGTAGATGCAGGTAGGTTGCATGTGCCGGGGTACTGTGGATGCAAGTACGTAGAGGCTGTAGCAAGTGGAGGAAACTGGTGCAGAGTCAGACAAGTCAGGTTATACACGGAAGATCAGGTACATCAGGGACATCAGGCAAAGAATAAAAAACAAACAAACAAAAAAAAAGTTCAGGCAGAGTTTTGGCAACAGAAATTCAAGCAAGCCAGGGTCAGGAGTGGACAGAATCAGAGTAGTCAGGAAGCCGGGTCACAATCAGATCAAAGGCAGGTGCAGGAACAGGATACAGGGGAAAGCTGCAGATCAGACAGCAAGGCACTAGTGCATCTGCCATTCTTATATATGGCACAGATGCTAACGTTCATGCATGTGCAATGGCCTCTGCCTTTGTACATCCGCTGCGCTATGGCAAACATGTCCGTGACAGCCAGTTACATGTATTTCTGTCTGGCGCCTGATGATAATCCTCGGGTCGGTCAGCGCCATTTTTGCTTTTTTTGCAGATAAGGAGGAGGGGCCTGGCTGCCAGAGGAAGCAGAGTGAGGAGGATTCTTTCAGGTTCCGGGCCACAGTGCGCATAGGCGCTACACATGACGTCACTTAAAGTCACCATCGACATGTCGACGTGCGGTGCGTGGCATGCCTGCCTGGGGGGGTGCCAGATAAAGGATCCGCCCCGGGTGCCAAATGCTCTAGGTACGCCCCTGCCCCAGTCTCAAGTCTTTTGCAGACTTTAACAGGCTTTCTTCAAAGATTGCCCTCTATTTGGTTCCATCCACTTTCCCATCAACTCTGACCAACTTACCTGTCCCTGCTGAAGAAAAGCATCCCCAAAATATGATGCTGCCATGTTTCACGGTGGGGATGGAGTGTTCAGGGTGATGTGCAGTGTTAGTTTTCCGCCACACATAGCTTTTTGCTTTTAGGCCAAAAAGTTTAATTTTGGTCTCACCTTACCACATTCCACACGGCTTCTCGCAAACTGCAAATGGGACTTCTTATGGCTTTCTTTCAACATTGGCTTTCTTCTTGCCACTCCTCCATAAGGGCCAGGTCTGTTGAGTGCACTATTAATAATTGTCCTGTGGACAGATTCTCCCACCTGAGCTGTGGATCTCTGCCATGGGCCTCTTGGCTGCTTCTCTGATTAATGCTCTCCTTGCCCGGCCTGTCAGTTTAGGTGGACGGCCATGTCTTGGTAGGTTTGCAGTTGTGCCACACTCTTTTGATTTTCAGATGATGGATTGCACAGTGCTCCGTAAAATGTTCAAAGCTTGGAATATTTTTTTTAACCTATCTTTCCTGTAAACTTCTCCACAACTTTATCCCTGGCCTGTCTGGTGTGTTCCTTGGCCTTCATGATGCTATTTGTTCACTAAGGTTCTCTAACAAACTTTTGAGGGCTTCACAGAACAGCTGTATTTTTACTGAGATTAAATTGTACACAGGTGGACTCTATTTACTAATTAGGTGACTTCTGAAAGCAATTGGTTCCACTAGGTTTTAGTTAGGAGTGTCAGAGTAAAGGGGGCTGAATACAAATGCATGCCACTCTTTTCAGATATTTATTTGTAAAAAAAAATGAAAACCATATATCATTTTCCTTCTACTTAATAATTATGTGCCACTTTGTGTGGGTCTATCACATAATATCCCAATAAAATACATTTACGTTTTTGGTTGTAACATGACAAAATGTGGAAAATTTCAAATGGTATGAATACTTTTTGTATATGCCGCCTACTGGCCTCTTGCCCATTCTATCCAATTGATACTTTCATTCATGTCAAGAATTATAGCTTTAAATATACTTCCAGCACTCGAAAAGGAGGCTTTGCGGCTCCATTAACCACTTAAGCCCCGGACCAATATGCAGCTAAAGGACCAGGCCCCTTTTTGTGATTCAGCACTACGTCGCTTTAACTGACAATTGCGCGGTCGTGCTACGTGGCTCCCAAACAAAATTGACGTCCTTTTTTTCCCACAAATAGAGCTTTCTTTTGGTGGTATTTGATCACCTCTGCGGTTTTTATTTTTTGCGCTATAATCAAAAATAGAGCGACAATTTTGAAAAAAATACAATATTTTTTACTTTTTGCTATAATAAATATCCCCAAAGAATATATAAAAAAAAATTGCAATCAGCGTTTATTGATTGGTTTGCGCAAAAGTTATAGCGTTTACAAAATAGGGGATAGTTTTATGGCATTTTTATTAATTATTTTGTGTTTACTAGTAATGGTGGCGATCAGAGCCGAGATCCGTGTCATTGTCACTACGCAGAACAGGGAGATGCTTGTTTACACAAGCAACACCCCGCTCTATACCTCCGTGAAACGATTGCGGGGATCCCCGCGGCGATCGAGTCCGCGGGACCCGCGGTCCGACTCATGGGGATGGTGGCAGGGTCGCTGGCATGCGCGTGACCACACGGACGGGCACTTAAAGGGGACGTACAGGTACGTTGATATGCCTGTCCGTGCCATTCTGCCGACATAAATGTACAGGAGGCGGTCGGAAAGTGGTTAAAGAGAGACTGGGAATGTTTGGAAGTAACGGTGACATGTGTTTCTCTGTTAGTCATTTTAATCCAGTTAGTTCATTCATAAGGATCCAAAAGTTTCTCTGGACTATAACACTCCTGAGCCTATGCAGGTTGATGTTATTTAAGAGATCAATTTCCACTCAGAAGAAAGAGAGAAGACTTTTGGAGAACTTATGTCTATATTGTGTGGACTCTTAACATTATGCAGTTAATTGTCTCAACAAAGTTAAAAGAATACATATAACCGATTTTATAATGCCTGAACGAATAAACTCCTCTACCCAGTTTATCACCCTATAGATTCATGAAGTAAAAAAGTTAATTCTCTACTTCTCATCTCATTTTGTCATCTCTATCAAACTTATCACGAAGTCCATGAAATTATTTGCTCTGCTATGCTGGACTCTGGGGGTGTGGGACGACGACTTGTGGACATAGAATTCATCCAAAACAATAATATTTAAACAAGAAATAAATCTGCCCCTATTGATATGGAGACAGTTGATGGTTCATCATTATTGTCAGGACTTGTTATCTTTGAAACGGTTCCTCCGGTGCTCCAATTTGAGGCTGTCCATTGTGAGACAAT
The DNA here is from genome assembly GCA_029206835.1 of Rana muscosa. NCBI lineage: Eukaryota > Metazoa > Chordata > Amphibia > Anura > Ranidae > Rana > Rana muscosa. Next base: position 500,059,482 of record CM055116.1, on the reverse strand, counting down.
CAGCTTTCAAATGATTACATGACCCACATTTTGTTGTCATCTTGTCCATTCCTTGGTTTTCTGCCAGTAATCCTTCGATTAACTGGAATATTTTATGTCCCCCATTGTAAGCAACATTTTAGAGAACCTTATCGAACAAGTTCTCCACCGATCAAGTAATCACAGGTTGATGTGGTAGCTACCCAGTCAAATGACAATCTGCCACCTCAATACAATGAGTTCTAGGACGTCTGTGATAAAAAGAATGCAGATTAATTACCTCCTTATCTCACATATGATTATCCCATTGAACTGATCCCAGGGGCAGAAATACCTTTTCAGTCTGTCAGAACCTGAATTAAAGGTGCTCAGGGAGTGGCTTGATGAGAACATAGGGGAGGACTTTATTAGACACTCAGGGGTTAATTTACTAAAACTGGAGAGTGCAAAATCTGGTGCAGCTCTGCATAGCAACCAATCAGCTTCCGTTTTTTTTTGCCAAAGCTTAATTGAACAAACTGAAGTTAGAAGTTTATTGGCTACCGTGCACAGCTGCACCAGATTTTGCAGTCTCCAATTTTAGTAATTCAACCCCTCAATGTCTCCTGTAAGGGCATCCCTGTTCTTTGTTGAAAAAAAGACTCCATCTTGAATCCGTGCATCGATTACACTGATTTTAATAAAATAATAAACTGTTACCCACGTGGGGAGGGAGGACAACCACCTCCTCTCTCGGACTGTGGATCAGCTGCTGGAGAGGATGACCACCTTCTCTCCCGAACTGTGGATCTGCCGCTGGGGAGGGTGGACGACCACCTCCTCTCCCTGGTCCTGGCCTGCCACTGGGGAGGGGGAATGGCTTCCTCCCCTCCCTTCATCTCGTGGGAAAGGAAGGCAAACACCTCCTCTCTGGGACTATGGATCTGCCGCTGGGAAGGAAGGATGGATTCTTCCCCTCCCTGCAACTCTGACTGCCGCTGGGGAAGAAGAACCGCCATCTTCTCACTCTGGGCCTCCAGAACTGCTGCGGGTTTGGGGCAGAGGTCTTGGACCCTCTATCCGGCTGCCAGCCCTTGGTAGTCATCACCTTTCTTATTATACCTTTTAAGGGGGTACCCTTGGCTGAGTAAACTTGGAAGCTAATGGTTTGAGAAGTCTTTAAACCATATGGAATTCCTGATGATGTGGTGTCTGACAGAAGAGTCCAGCTTACTTCCAAATTTTGGAAAAGCTTTTGCTCAGCTTTAGGTGTAACAATTAATATTCTGCTTTTCATCCTCAATCTAATTGGTCAGACCAAGTATCATAGTCAGTCTAATGGTCATACCAAGAGGACCAATCAAACTTTTGAGCAGTAACTTTTTTTTTAACAAGAAGTTTGAGCAGTAACTTTGATGTTTTGTTATCTTCAGGATGACTGGGTGGATTATCTTCCTACGGCAGTGTTTGCTTATAACAATTCTTAACATAGCTTCACTCCCCAAAGCCCTTTTGTCATAAATTCTAGATATCATTCTTTTTTTTTTCCTGATCTCCCTATTTCAACTTTATTTTCTGCAGATTAACTACTTTACAGGAGATTCAGGTGAAATCCATTGATACTTTGAAGGAGGCTAAGGAATATGACAAGAAGGCAGCTGACAGACATTGCAGATCACTCCCTACCATTCATGTGTGTGAAAAAGTTTGTTTATCTACCAGAAATTTGAAGTTTCATGTTCCATCTGTCGAGTTTGTGGGACCTTTTGAGATTTCTGCTATAATCAACAAAATTTTACTTAAACTTCCTGACAGGATGAAGATTCACCCTGTTTTTCACATGTCACTACTCAAACCATTTCATGAAAATCCTTTTTTCTGGTAGAATTCTTTCACCTCCTCTTCCTGCTGAGGTACAGGTTGAAGTAGGATTTATGGTTGAGAAAATGTTTGATTCCATCTAAAGTAAGGTGACCAGATTTTCAAAATGAAATCAGGGGACTTTTTTTTTTGGCAAATGGTAAACGATTTTATAAGCATATATTCCTCAAATTATATATACAGTGTATGTGGTATGTGTTTATGAAAGGATTATATTATATATAATCAGTGCCTCTCAGTGCCGCCTGTCAGTACCCCCACATGAGTGCCTCTCGGTGCCGCCTGCCAGTGCCACCACATGAGTGCCTCTCGGTGCTGCCTACCAGTGCCACCACATGAGTGCCCATCAGTGCCGGCTATCAGTGCCACCGCATGAGTGCCTCTCAGTGCCGCCTGTCAGTGCCACCACACTAGTGCCTCTCGGTGCCACCTGTCAGTGCCACCACATGAGTGCCTCTTGGTGCCGCCTATCAGTGACACTGCCTGTCAGTGCCACCTACCAGTGCCACATGGGTGCCCATCAGTGCTGCCTGTCAGTGCCACCACATGAGTGCCTCTCGGTGCTGCCTATCAGTGCCACTGCCTGTCAGTGCTGCCTACCAGTGCCACATGAGTGCCCATCAGTGCCGCCTGTCAGTGCCACCACATGAGTGCCCATCAGTGCCGCCTGTCAGTGCCACATGAGTGCCGCCTGTCAGTGCCACCACATGAGTGCCTCTCGGTGCCGCCTATCAGTGCCAGTGCCTGTCAGTGCCGCCTACCAGTGCCACATGAGTGCCCATCAGTGCTGCCTGTCAGTGCCACCACATGAGTGCCTCTCAGTGCCGCCTATCAGTGCCACTGCCTGTCAGTGCTGCCTACCAGTGCCACATGAGTGCCCATAAGTGCCGCCTGTCAGTGCCACATGAGTGCCGCCTGTCAGTGCCACCACATGACTGCCTATCAGTGCCGCCAACCAGTGCCACATTAGTGCCGATCAGTGCCGCCTGTCAGTGCCCATCAGTGCCGCCTGTCAGTGCCATCACATGAGTGCCTCTCGGTGCCGCCTATCAGTGCCACTGCCTGTCAGTACTGCCTACCAGTGCCACATGAGTGCCCATCAGTGCCGCCTGTC